>MU968450.1:12613371-13296552 GCA_034641835.2 Pinus albicaulis
TAAGAAGGAGTCAACACATTTAGAGTCTCTACCCTTATGCTTTAATTCATTTCAGATTATCAAAAGAAATTGGCACTGTGAGAATCTATCAGAGGCAATCCATGAATCTCATGCTCAAGTTAACTATCTCGAAAATCATGAAGAGTTGGTTGGAGATGAAATCAATCAAGGAATGAAAAATAACCGATAGGATCTCTCTAAAGGGACAAGTGATGATTTTTCATCTCTTCTAGGTGAGGATCAAGAAGACATTCAGCGGCTCGATCAACTTTCACAAGAGAAAGAGAACTATTGTAGTTCTTTCCAAAGAAAGAGAAAAATGCCTTCTTTTTTAATAGAGGAGGAAATAAATCAACTTATTAACATGTAGTCAGCCTCTAAGCCTTCATATGAATAGAAAATTTCTATTTATTTTCCTCCTAATCCTAGCTACCACAGAGCAGAAAATGGATTTGTAGATCAATTCGAAGAAAAATAATCTGATAGTCCAATATGTATGGTTGGTGACATTACTTATATTGATGATTCTCCAAGGTTTGATCAATATGTTGATGATTATGATATCCAAACAGAAGCTAATTTTGTAGAGAAATCAACAGTTGGTTTGTGCGAGGAAGTTCAGTTTCATCAACTTGACAAAATTAGTCAGCCAATGCATAGCAGCTATGAAAATGATGAAGAAAGTTTAGAAAATTTGGAAGTAAATGAATGCTTGGAAATTGATGATCAAAAAAGAGTTGCTGCACTTCTTTCTCAAGAAGATTTAGTGCCAAGGAGTCCTCCTACTCATCAACATGATGGCTTTCACACAGTATTCAACCCACTAAATCAGAGCATATCAAGTTTGTTGGAAGACAACATTGCAATGTATGATGAGGCTGCCAGTTCTGATGATCATGAGGAAGAGGTGGAGTTTCTTTCCCAAAATAATCTCAAGCTTAGCCAAGTGGAATAGAAGTAGTCCTGGATCAATCTTATTTTCCAAATCTTCACATTCAGGTATTATTTCAAGATCCCTTTTCTAATTTGTTAGAGACATTTAAAGAGAGAGTAAAACATGTCAAGAGCAGTTTGATGCAGAATTTCAAGAAAATTTTAGTCACTACTGTTCAAACACAAGTGAGGTGGGAGTGGCCTTTTGATTTTTTCAAAACACTCAAAGAGCTAAAAAAAGATCCCTCATGGAGTCATCTGCTTGATTCGCTGTATTGGAAAATAAAGTTCATCGGCTGAATGTATACCATGAATAAGTTAGATTAGGATAGATAGGCAAGAAAATAAGCTCAACACTATGAGCATATTTCTAGTTTTTAGTTTTAGAATGTTGATCCAAAATGAAAAAACAAAAACAGAGAAAAGATGAGAAAGAGGGCAGATTTGAAAAAGAGGTACAACCCCATACCCAAAAAAGAGTATTGTTGAAAGTGTGCAAGCCTAAATGCCACTACTTTTTCAAAAGGAGTATTGTTCAGTCATCTAGCCTAATCATGGTTGAACATGTTTTCAATTTATTGTTGATAGGTTAGTGAAATAGAACTTGTCAAAACATCTAAACTTGATTTTTCAGTAGGAATAGATTAGGAAGAGAATACATTGGTTCTCCATGCTCAAATCTGAACCAAAGAGAAAGATGAGAAAACTTAAAAAATGATCAATCACAACCCTCATGATTTCTAGTTTTGTTTATACAAAAATAATTTTTGTGTGTGGCTTGTTCCAATGCCACAGTCCATGGTGAATCAGATTTCTTAATCCTGGTTCAAACCATGTTTTCAATTTCATTTCAATATCTTAGAGAAAGAAGTCTATCATACAGCTTAATATTGACAGTCATTTAGTCTAGGTAGAGAATAAAAAGAGTTCACTAACATAATCTGAACTCTTGGAAGTAATAAAGGTAAAAGTATATAGTTTGTTTTTACTTTGAAAATAAAAGAATGTCAAGGGTTTTCCAGTTCAGGTGCACCCAAGGAAGAAAAAATGTTAGGCAAGTAGGATGGGTAGGTAGAGATGAAGTTGAAGTAATCATTTTTTTCAGATTCTTGAGATCATAAATTCAAAAGAAACGTCAACAAATGAAAGAAGAAAATTTTTTCCAATGGATGAGGCAGTGGTCTTCATAAACCCAAATATATGAAGTTCTGGACACCTCCTTAAAAGGAGCTTCCCTCCCCAAGTGGAGCCACTGTTAGTCATCAGTATTTTTTTTCTATTTTGTATATGACTAAATAATTATCCTAGATTTATAAGAACAAAATTCATGAATATTGTGAGTTTTAGAAATCTCACTGCCTTCATTATCCTTAGAGAAATTTTTTCAATATCCTACCCTTTTGCCATTTCATGATCACCTTATAACTCCTACAGACTAAAAATGGCTTGTGCCTCTCATTACCATCCTTTTTCCTATCCATAATCTCATTACTCCCCTTTTCCCTTGCCTATGAATCCATTTTCCATCTAGGATTTTCCTATAAGCCTAACTCATTCCCATGATTCCCCAAAATTCCTCAAGCATTGATGGTCTCAAAACTATCTCTGTAGGCTCTTTGGATAAACCAAGTACATTGGATTTTGAATATTCATTACACCACTTGATAAATACTCTATTTTTTTCTTAAATATTCCAAGACAATTTTCATTCAAAGAGAGGTCAAAGAACCCCCCACTGGGTCAATTAGGGTTTCATGTGTTCCAAGGTCATCATTTCCAAAGAAGAGTATCATTCAGTTTCAGAGTCTGCATATGAGGTAATGGACAAGCTTGAAACTTTTGCAGAAGTTTTAAAAGGTCATATCAGCAAGCATAAATCCATATCAACTCATAAACATCATGCCTCCATCATTTTCCAAGGATTCTTTCCAAAGGACAAATCATTTGCCACACCTAGGGCCAATTTTTCTTCAAACTATGTTTCTAACCAAACAGAGATGAATTTGACAAAAGTGAGAGAGGTTTTTATACATCATAGGTCCAAGAAGAAACACCTCCTTCCATTTTTACACAGGTATCATGGTTTTGGATCAATGTCAAAGATACAGGTGTCACGGGAGAATTGCTGCATTGCTGGAGTGACCTTGGTAAAATCAGATTTTCTCATAGCTTGATTGTCCAAATGACTTTCATGATGAATCAAATGACAACTAGTCTTGAAGAAATTTCCAATGAGCTATCATGAGCTCAATTTGGAGTTGAGGAAGACATCCAAAAGTGGTCTGCACCAGCACTCTGCATTTCTGCACCATCATTCAACACTTTTTGACCAGTCTTGGGAGAATCAACTTTTGACGGGTCAAATCAACTTCAATCAGATACAAAAAGGTATATTTGGAAAGTATATTATTTCCAATGAGCTATCATGAGCTCAATTTGGAGTTAAGGAAGTCCACCAAACATTTTATGCACCAGCACTCTACATTTCTGCACCATCACTCAACACTTTTTGACCAGTCTTGGGAGAATCAACCTTTGACAAGGAAAATCAACTCCAATCTAAGGGAAAATGGTATATGTGGAAATTTTAATGAGTAAGGTTTCGAACAAGCTATCATGGGCCCAATTTTCACATCGAGAAGGCCTCCAAATTCCCTATGCAAAAGGCGCTACGCATAGGGAGTTCACGTGTTGCGCTTATGGCAGAGAAAGCCCCGGCTCGCCCAGAACATGCCCGACATTGCGCTTAGAGAGCCCAACTGGCCTAGAACGCCCGACGCTGTGCTTAGGAGGACTTGACACCCGACAGCTCGTGCAGAGCGCTGCGCTTAGAGTAGAAATCCTCTCCCACCTACAAAAAATTTCCAAGAACACAAGGGGACACCTTCAGGCTACATCTAAGGACTTGCAAACAAGTTAACATTGGTAGTTGCATTTTTCCTTATATTCTAAGTTATTTTTGTGATTTAATGATTAATGGAAAGTGATCAAACCCTAGTGCCTACAAACCCTAGGTCTTCATGGAAAACAAACCTCTGTCTTGACTTCCAAACAAGCAATTATCAGTCAAGAAGAGTATGAGATAGGGTAACTACAAATAAGTTCAAGTTAAGCCCTCCTCCAAGCCCAAAGAAAAATTTGCAAGAGCTGCCCTCACTATCATTTCATTTCACTCCTCCTACCAAGTTTTATAAGAAGACCTAGGGTTGTCTAAGGGCAACACTAGTCACCATATCATATGAAGAATGAAGTGGCAATGAACAAGTGAGTGAAAATGAAGGTGAGAGTAACAATGAATCAAACCAAAGTGAAGATGAGGGTGATGATGATTTGAGCCAACAAGAAGCAGACAACATGGAAACAGGGGAGGATGATGGCAGTGAAGAAAATCAAGAGGCTAGCAGCTAAAATGAAGGTCACAACAATGAGGAACAAAGTGAAGGTGCACAACTCAGTGAAGAGGTTAGAAATGAAGTTTAAGACATAATGGTGGATTAAAATCAATAAGAGATAAATGAGGAAGGAGGCAATAGTCAAGGTAATGAAGAGGAAGACATAGAGACAAATGATGGAAGCCATGATGAAGACACCCAAATGATCACAATTAAACCTCTTCCGTTGACATATCAAAGACGAAAAAGGCTTGTGTTTTCTACCTCTAAAAGGCAAGGGACCATGCCTTCCTTTTCTACCAAGAAGCTAGAAAAAGGCAAACAAAAGATCAAAGAGCAAGCTAGAGAGACTAAGTTGCAAGGGCTAAAACTAAAAAAGGCTCAAACCAAAATCCAAGCACTCAAAGAGGAAAAATACCAGGTAAACCTTGGAATCTTGCCTCAATATTTTCTATAGGCTTCTCAAACCCCATGAGGAAGGTGTCCACCAATTTTGGGAGAATTTTGACAATTTTTATTTTTTTTGCAAATTTTGAGGCCTATAAGCACAACACCCTTGGCACTACGCTTTTTCCTCAGACATCCTCAGAGGGAGAAATTTGTATTTTTGGAATCCTAATTCCTATTACAGTATGCTCACCAAAATTCAGAGCATTTGGAGTATTTTTGACCCCTCAAAAGGCCAAAAAAACCTCATTTTCACCTTTCTGCCTCATTTTCAGGCTTGGCGCTGCGCTCAGAGCAGTTTGGGGAATTTGGATTTTTCAACTAGTTATAGGAGCTAAATCAGATAAAAGGTAAAATTGGAAATTTCACTCCGAAATCTTTCCAACGTGCCATCACGGAGAAAATTCCAACATCAGGAAGGTGACCAAAACTTGGCTGCAAGTGGACCCATTTTCTGCTTGTGTTGGCACTGTGCTCCGAGAAGTTTGGGGAATTTAGATTTTTAGACAGGTTTCAGGAGATCAATCAGAAAAAAAAAGATACATTTATAAGGTAGACTCAACAGGCTTTCTAACGGGCCATCACAGAGCAAAATCAGACATCGGGAAGGTCACCAAAACTTGGTTGCAAGTGGACCCATTTTCTGCCTATCTTGGTGCTACGCTTAGAGAAGTTTGGGGAATTTGAATTTTTGGACACGTTACAGCGGCTCAATAAGAAAATAAAAGGTATATTTGGAAATTTGAATCAGTAGGCTTTCCAACGGGCCATCACGGAGCAAACTCTGACATCGGGAAGTTCACCATAACTTGGCTGCACGTGGACCCATTTTCTGCCTGTCAAGGAGCTGTGCTTATAGACTGCACTATGTGTTTTTGGCCAAAAGTCAACAAAACACACTCATTTATTGTAAAATAATATTTTAATTTTTTTTTGAGGAAAATCACTCTATAATTAGGTGCTAGAAGTTATTTTTCCATTTATTTCATGGGATATTTTGTGCCTTGGGCCTTACATGGTCTCTTGGGAATTTATGACATTTATGAGTGATTTTGACATTTTCCAACCCTATCTAGGGTTTTTTCCATCCTTTGCTAGATAAATAGAGCATGAGGGCTTCATTGTAAATGTTAGCATTTGATGACTCTTTGGAGCAATACATAGTTTTTTTTTTAGATTGGAGAAGAAATTGGTGATGTGGAGTTTCTGAATGGCTTGTCTTGATTGATGATGAAGAAGGCTGCTTGCAGGATCCCTGAGCTTGGTTAATGGTGGTTTTCTTCTTTTCAGTTATTTTTTTCTCATGTATCATTGTGTTTCATCCTTCTAAATTGTAGTAGGACAAAGGTTTTAGACTAAGAAATGTTTTCAAAAGCACCTTAGCTTTGTTTTCTCTTCACTGCCACTATGTTTTCCTCTACTGGGCCTTTTTAGAGAATTCTTAATTGCTCTCTAGACCCCCCAAGCTTGTTTATTTAATGAATGGTTTAATGCAGTAGGTATCAAATATTATTTATGGTTAGACCTTCTTGTTTGATGTCTGTAAACACTGTTCTTGTGGTATCTCTCCAAAGTACCATTGATTAGGTCTGCCAAAGAGGCTATGTTTTGATCATACCCTTTGTCCATGCTTGAATAATTGTTTTGGAGATCTTCATAGCTATGATCAATGATGTTTAGGCAGTCCATCTTCTTTGATTAAATTTATATGTGTATCTTGAATGTTTTATAACCTTTAAGGTGAAATCAATATAAGTTAAATGAGTTTCTCGCCTTCTATATTTCATTGGATTGTATGTTTGAAATGCTTATTTGCTTAAGTTGAATCAAAGAGTTATTGGTGTGCCCTGTCTATTGATTTCTTCTTCATGCTAAATAGTGTTGAGGTCTTTCCTTGTTTTTAAGTACATGATAAAGGATTCTTAATTTCCCTTTGTCCTACTTTGTTCACAAACTTGATGTTCACTTCATTTCACAAAAACCTTGAGAATCCATCTAACCAATGCTAGATTTGCCTTGTGATCCACCCTGATTTTCTATTGAAACTTTCTTGACTTTTATTGACTCCATAGCCTTATGACTTGAATATTTCCTCACTCTATCTATTCTACTTGATCATCTTATCCAACCAAAACAAACAAACAAACCCTACACTTAACAACTAGCCTAAAATCAAAGCCCTAAAAGCAAACAAGTTCACATCCTTTGCACAAATAGAGAGAGCACTCTCTGAGTCCAGGAAGGCTAGGTCCTAGGACTCCAAAGACTGGTCTAATGTTACCCTGTGCATTTGATCTCAACAATCTAACAAATCATAGGACACTAACAATTTGGATGGCTGCGACCATACCTCATATCCTCTTTCATGTTACTTCTATGGATGTCTACATCCATACCTTATGCCACGTGATTGTTTCAGAGATATCAGTTTATGTATATGTGTGCTAGTTTGCGTAGGTTTTCCAAAGATGATGTCTTGGTCCTGGCACTTATTCATAATAATTTCACCCCTCACTCTCGTTCAACCTTCATGCTTTAGGGGGCATCTATTACACATAAATTTTTCATTGTGCCTGTACTCCCCATTCCTGATCCTGGAGACCCTTAACAGTGACCCCTGTGCCTATTTTCCATCATGAAAGTATGCCTTCATGTCCTCTTCATCATAATGAATAAAATCTTTGTTGGCCATTCCTGAAGTAGCTCTTTGTAAACCTAGTTATCTGGAGTGGCACGCCTTCTTTGTGTCTTGCTCATGCCGATGGCATCTTTTTGGTCTAGGGTTACGCTGATTGGAACTAGAATGAATCTCATACTTGTGATGATCCCCTTCTAGGAAGTTTTTTAAAAATGAAAGTGAAGCTTCAAGATCTAGAAGCTTCATGGCGGAGACTTGGTTGTTTGTTCCCGAAGATAGAGCTAAGCTTCAACTCCATTTGGCCTCTTTTCTCCTACAAAACTAGAACCACCCAAAGGGATAACCCATTTCCTCACCTAAAGTGGATCCATGCTCCCTCCTCCTTTGCTATATAATGGGAAATATCCCATAGCTCTGTTAGTTAGAGGAGAGATATAAGAACACCAGAGAGACTTTTTGTTTCTATAGACACTGAGCGAGAGTTGAGACCTTTTTCCCTCACATCAAGTTGAAAGAGCGCTTTGGAGACGTGCCTGAATCAGGACCCATCAAAGGAAAGCTGCGACATCAAGGCACAGGTTGTAACTCCCCCTCTTTATTTTAAAATAATACGATTGGTTTGTGCTTTCCATTCTTGTATTAATGTGTGATTGGATTCTTAGTTTTCCTTGATCAACTAAGTAGGTTGTATATGCATTATATATGTTATGATTTCATGTTTGTTGTCATTTTTATCCTTTGTGCAAGTAACCAAGTGTCAATAGTGGTGAAGATATGACCACGGAACACGAAGGACCAAAGGATTCGAACGAGAATTAGCATCAGATTGAGGTAGGTGACCTATTCACAATCTTCATGCCTTTAAAATATAGGAAAGTAGGTTTCTAATTGTTCCCTGTTGTTACTAGACCCACTCTAGGGCTAGAGGGATCATCTTTTTCCGTAGAAAGGATTTTCCTGCATAACACCATTTGACAAGAGGCCATTTTTTCTTAAGGTATCATCCCCCCCATAGGAAATTTATTTGGAAATTTCTCATATTTTTTAGAACCTAGTTTGGGAAAGCTAGAAAAAAGAAGAGAAGGTTAGGCATTGATTGAAGGACAAACTTAAGGAGAATGAGGCAACTGGCTATGTTCAGTGAGTACAAGGTCAATTTTTCCAGTTTATTTTGGATTTTTTCTAGTAGTTATATCCATGATGAATGCTTGATGGTAAAATTAGTGAAGAGGGCACCCATGTATTTGAATGGGTGGGGTACTAGGGAGAAACCGAGGATTATGAATATATTTATTTGAGTGATAAGGTGTGTTAAATAATAACATCTGATATTTTTCAAGATTGATGGAATTTTTTGATGCTTCCAGAGGAGGGTTAGGATTAATTTGACTTTTTTGGTTTCTTTGATATATGGGTGATGCAGGAGGAGGATATAATAAAAAAAAATCTTGGTGTGAGAGTGTGATGTCATTGTGGAGTGCAAGGTCTTGCAGAGTACCTTGCCTAAGAGTTTACTTGATGGATCTTTCAAGTCCTTCCACCATAAGTATCAAGGGGAAGGGATAAAGGGGATCCCCTTGTCTAATTCCATAGGTGGGTATGAAAGTGTCCAAGGGGGATACATTGAAAAAAATGGAGAGAAAGGTAGTAGATACTAGATACATGACCCATTTGGTCCAATGGGGATTGAAACAAAAATCTAGGAGAACACTTTCCATATAATCCAAGTTGAGTTTGTTGAATTCTATGGATAGATGCAACTATATGAGAATGTTTGGTTGCTTTAAGGTTTTGAAGGAGTGGATGGCTTCGTGGGCAAGGATGATTCTGTTAAGGATCTGTCTACCCTTTGCATATCATGATTACTCAGAGGATATGAGGATAGGGAGGATCATTTTTCATTAGTTTGAAATCACTTTGGTAATACATTTTTAAATAACATTGAAAAGGGAAATGGGTCGTAACTTACCAGGGGATGCCATGTTTTATTGCTTTGGCATGAGAGCAAGAAATGTGGAATTGAAGACTAGTAGAATGTTGATGTTTTCCCTCGAGTATTCTACAATTTTAAGTATATTTGCATGAAGAAAATTCTAGTAACGTTTATAGAAGGAGACCGTGAAGACACCTAGTCCAGGTGATTTTATCTCAACCATTTGTTGTATTTCTTCATTGACCACAGTGGCACTGATAGGTCAGAGAAAAGATGTGTTGTGGCTTTTAGTGTTCATCTTGAGTATGTTATTTACGATATTGTTGCTGGATTATTTGCAGTGCGACTGAGGATTTAATAGTAGGTATGAATAGTAGTCTACCAGGGTTTCTTCCAAGTCCTCATGTTTGTCTAGTATTTTCCCATTCTGAGTGCACAAAGGTGTGATATGATTATTGGAGCAGTGTTCAATGGTTGAATAGTGGAAGAAGGATGTGTTGTGCTCCCCATCCTTGAGCCAACCAATCTTGGATTTTTTTCAAATAGATATCCTCTTGCTTGTAATGATCCTCCAAGTTATTTATGAGCACCACTTATCTGTCACTGATCTCCTCGGGTCGACCATTAAGGATGATTTCCTATTCGAGGGAGGTCATTTCATTTTCCAAAGCTATTTTTCTTGGAACATGTTTCCAAATTCCTCCTTATTCCATTGTTTGAGGCAAATTTTGATTTGTTTGAGATTTTGCTGGAAGATGTACATTTTTTATCCCTTTATGTGGTCCATTCATTGCTAAAACTCCATAATTTTACTGATGATATTTTGATATGTGAGCCAATATTTCTCAAATTTTAATTGGAATTTGAGGGGTTTTCCAAGAGTTTTCCATGATAGGCAGATAGGTCAATGATTTCAGTCCGTAGAGGGAAGAATATCTGCAAATAACTCATTACTGCAAGTGAGAAGATGGTTTGATATCGGTAAGTGGTCCAACTAAGAGGATATATGTGATCATTCACCTATTTTATCGTTCTAGGTGAAACATACATTAGTGGTTTAAATGTCAACTATGTTTGCTTCCTCAATGAAACTACACAACTCTTATTGTTAACACTGGAAAATCGTACAAGTAGAAGACGACATTATTTAATGTCAAGAAGAAGGATTTACAAAACTGGAACACATTACAAAATCTGGAAAGTATTTAAAAAATCTCTAAGGTCTGAGGAAAAATCAAATTTTAGAAAGTTACAAATGCTTTTGCGTGCATTATCCTTTGTGAAGAGTGCCTTTTTGTGCCTTATGACCCGAAATGCACGCAATCCTGGGAGTGGTGAAATGTCACTTTCGTATTATTGTTTCCCTTTGACTCTTTTCAGAGCTCGTGTTTATTTGTTTTAGTTTTAGTTTAGTTTTAGTTTATATATGCATGCTATTTCTCTATCTAGCATGCTTATTATTCTAGCTTGTTCCACTAAATTTCTTTACTCCACTTCTTTTTCTGCCTGTTACCAATAACTTAAGTGGGTAGACCACACCCCTTAAGTTGGTGTGATTTCATACATACGTGCACCAAACACACTCCAATAGGATTGGCGACTCCACTAACATTTATTACCAAGTTTATGTGGTTGTGCCTTTTTTGTGGAGACCTTTGTTTGTGCTGTGCAGTGGAGCTGAATTTCCCTTGATGTCTCTTGCAGTCCCTAGTTCATCCCAAGTGACAGACTTAAGCAGAACAGCTCCAAAAAATTATTTTTGTAGGAATTTGCACGCTTTTCCTTCCCATAGATGTGCCCAAGGTGCACATTCAGAGCTGACCCGCGTGCAGACATCGCTCCTGTTTCATCCTTTTGCGCGCAAAAGACAGAAAGAAAAAATTGTCCATTATTTCTATATTTTCATGCTTGTAAAGTTCTTGGTAGCCCCTAATACACCTGCCAGCACTAGTTGTGGTACCTCGCATATTTCTAAAGCTCACTCTTAGCTACTTTTTGTAGGCTTATTGTAAGTTTTATTTCAAGTTTATTTTTTCAAAGTTTACACATAGTTTAAGTAGGGGAGAAAAATAAATTGCATTTCAAAAAAAAGGTATGTTTTGCAAATTTTGGTACTAACACACCTAGATAACTAGCCAAATTAAGTGGCTCAAGACCACGCATGTGTAGCTAGTTTATTTTTTCCAATGTAAAAGTTATCGGTTTAGTTCAATTTTTGCACAGGCTTTTCGAGACTAGGATTGAATTGTTGATAGAAGAGAAAGTAATATTTTCTACCTTTGCACCCTCCGGTGATCGTAGGTAAGAATGTGAATGCTCCCTATTCACAACTTGCCATCTCCCTATAGTTGATCACATAGATTAAGTAGGAAAAATAGAAAACAGCCCATATCCGCACATGTTTTTCTGTTGAGCAAGGAACAATACAACATAGTTTAAATAGGGGATTTTGAAAATGATCATCGAATATCCACACATTCAAACTATGTTCTTGTCCACTTTGTGCTCACCATTCACTCACTAAGAGAAGCAAAGACACCTAAAACTAACTTAACCAAACTCACTAAATTCTCCCCATAGGGGCCACAAAATAATTTATAGCTTAAGTTAGGATCAAGGGGGTAGGCATCCAATAAGTCACCTTGCTCATTATTCATCTTGTAACATAGAAGTTGACTATTTAGGGAGCTTCATATTCACCTATCAGCCCACAGAAAAGAAAACCTGAGTGCGGCAGAGACCCGTTTCAGAGGTGGTTATTCTTAGGCGCAGTGCGGGCAGGTATCAGTCAAGGCTACCTAACTTGGCTGATACTCGGTACTGTTAGCTGACTTACCAAGAAGCCCATGACTTGAATGCTCACGTGGGACGGTGGTACTAAGTGACCAAAACTAGGGCATCCTTTCCCTATAGGTGACGGTGTAGGAAAGCGCCAGACCCTCTACCCTTACCTTGGTGGATTTTCTTCGGCTGACTGGGGGCGTCGCTAGCTCTTACGTGACATTGTGGCAGCACTCGCAAGATATATTATCAAGGTCCAATTACATTTGAGTGTGTGAGGACGAATAGGTCTTCTAGGATTTTGAGTATCATACGCAAATAGACAAAAACCAATTTTTTGATTTCTTGATCACATAGAATTAATTTAAAGGGAAAATTTATTTAATTTTTTCTTTGTTTTATGTATGTGACCAAAATTTTTCTTTGATCATAGACTATATCCTCTCAAATTTTTCCAAAACCAAACCTAGTTGACACTAGAACAGACCCAAGGGGACCTCATCGATATAGGCATCTTTTGGACCTCCCCCCATTACCAGGAGGGGTTTCAAGTCTTTTGTCGTTTAGGCATCAAAGACGGAATGCTGCCACCATTATTGGTTTGTCCTTTATTGAGGCATCCGTAGTTAGGAACCCTAGTCGGTATCCAAACACCACACTACACACCACTCCACCCACGACCCCTAGGGGGTAGGGGAGTGCATCCCATTCAGGAAGCCAGCCGAATACACAGTAGGGTACATCGCAGACCAACCCTCTTCCTAACCAAATTTTTTTTGTTTTCTCACACGGAAATGGCGTCAACCTCCCAGTCACCTTTCTTAGCTTTGTTGAATCTGCTTGATTGAGACTATTCAACACACTGTGACAGGAGTAGCCACGAAGTGGTATGTGGAGAAACCCTCAACTTCACATGGAACCTTTGGCACCCTCACCACTGTGTTCCTAACATATTTTTAGTTACCCATTCACCATGATTCCAGAATGGAATTACTTACATCCACGTGCATCATGTCCAAAATATCAAAATTCACCGATGTGTCATAGACGAGGGTGCATCCACGTGCATCATGTCCAAAAAAATTTGGCAAAAGTTAGGGTCTCCCGAACTAAAACCCTCAATCATTACGCTTAGAGCGTACAACGGTTGTCCATCAACCCCCGTCAGCCTCTACAAAAACCTCCCGGTTTGCTTAGAAAAAAAGATAGTCCACATAGACATTGAAGTCTTGGACACTCACTTGGACTACAATATACTCCTTGGGTAGAGTTATATGTATGCCATGTCTGCCATAGCCTCCTTTGTCTTTCGCATCATAATGTTCCCCCACGAGGACCGCATCATTATTGTAGACGAATTGACACATAGCGAGAAGCGACCCCTAACAAACATTGATGTAATTCTACCCTATATAGATACATCCTCATATGCTCTCTCATGGTACCAAGAATATGGCCCCAGCCAATTCAAATTGTCGTCCATTCTAGGGTCATTCCTAGGAGATCCACCCATAACCCCTGAGTCATCACTCGATGTCACAGGTGCTCCGGTGTGCATGATGTCCACATCAAGCACCGAAGCTAGTTAGGACATGAAAATAAGTATTAATGGCACCGAGTCATCGGCCACGACAGCCTCTCTAGCCTACGCCGCCTCCCAAAGCCCTTTCCTCTACCCCCCAGCTAGTTTCGTCTCCCAGCAGGTTTTGGCAACACTGGTATTACCAAAAATTTCATTAGCACTACCAATTTGGTACCTCATTCCCCTTACAGGAATAGGAGCCACCCACGTCACTACCACAGGATTGAAGCCCCTCAGTCCTGAGGAGGCCCCACCCATCCAAGAAATAGTCGAAACCACCCCTGCAAAGGAAATTTCCATTGCAAAACCGGTGGCACTATACCAATCATGAATGCGCTCTCTACAACAACTATAGGCACTATACCTATTTTTACCCAGAGATCCCGCAATATAGGGACGCCTTACATGCAATTGAGCGATCCTACCAAGAGGATCCCCCCACCCAATCTGTCGAGGATGAACCTTGTATAATCTCGTATCTACAAGAAGAACGACGATCACCTGAAAGGCTCCCCGTCAGACCCCCTCCCCCAATCGAAAGGTGAGTACTTTGCGATGAACTTTATCATTTCATCATTGACTGCCTAGCTTTGGAAATGTTCCAATGATGGTATCCAGTCCATATAGTACACCGCGCTAATATGGACGTCCCATATTCATGTCAGATATGCAGTGAAAACCACCCAGTACGTCATTGTCACTACATACCGAGATTCCACATGGCACTAACTTGTATGTGATCAGCCATAGTACGCCTCTCCCGATAAGATGGCATGGACTCTGAATCCATGAATAGTTCAACAAACCAAGAGGATGTGACAGACAAATCCATCCTATTCTTGTCAACCGAAAGGTGACCAATCAGGGAGATTTCCCCCCCACCAAATGACGATTGCACGACACACCATATACAATTAATATCATTGTGTATCGAAACCACGACTTGAGCTGTCTGCTTATCTACCATAGGTGTCGAGTCAGCTGCAACTGCGAGAGTAGTTGTACCTATGACAGTACATACCCAATCTATCTGCATTTTGTCGACTACGTCTGGTTCCACCACATCCACGATGGGATCCTTCTCGTGTCTCTCAACTAGCTCCGTGCGAATTAACCCCATTCAGCATAACCTTACATAGGAACAATCCCCGTTTGGGTCCTTGTTTCATTCAGATGAAGATATCCTAGAGGCTATGATGGAGCTAGATTATCCATGGGATGAAATGCATCACCGTTCGATTTTTCTCCCCAAGCACATGTTTATTCCTTACAAGAAAAAAGAATAAGAGATATACGTGATCAAATAAAAATATTTCCTTCCATCAGGGAAATTCGATTGGTTCAAAAACCCCGTCCCAGCGCCTGATGCATTCGAGGAAGGAAATATGTCAAGCATCTCACCTACCATCAATGTGAACATATCTCAAAATCCTGCAAAGGTCAAAGAAATCTCACTGGGGGTAGCATGCTCTCCAGAAGAAATAACCTCTTATACCCAATTGCTACAAGAGTATCGAGATATCTTTGCATGGGACTACTCAGAAATGCTTGGGTTTAGTCCTACTATCATCACAATATTGACACTTGACCTGACGTACCTCTATTGCGCCATAAACAACATTAACTGCACCCATCTAAGGCAGAAGAAATAAAGAGAGAAATCAACAAGCTTCAAAAAGCTGGGTTTATCTACCCCATCGCCTATACATGTTGGGTTTCCAACCCTGTTCCCGTCATGAAAAAATAGGGCACTATATGCGTTTGCACCAATTTTCAGGATTTGAACAAAGCGTATCCTAAAGAAAATTATCCCAACCCATTCATCGACCAAGTCATCGATGCTTGCACAGGACATGAGGCTCATCCTTCATGGATGGGTTATCCAGGTATAATCAAATCTAGATCTGCCATATAGATCGGTAAAAAATCATGTTCACCACCCTCTAGTGCACATTCGCATACAAGGTAATGCCATTTGGACTAAAAAACGCTAGAGCCACCTTCCAAAGGGCCATGAACTATACATTTCATGACTTGGCACACCTTATCCTCACCTACTTGGATGACTTGACCATCCGCTCCAAGAAGCGCTCAGACCATCTCAAGGATCTGCGATTGGTATTCCAATAATGTCGTCAATACAACCTATGCTTGAACCCCCTCAAGTGTGTCTTTTGCGTCAGCGTAGGAATACTCTTAGGTTTTATCGTGTCCTAGCAAGGCATTTGTGTGGACCCCCTCAAGGTCCAAGCCATCAAATAGGTACCACAACCTCGAACCCTTAGGCAACTTCAAAGCCTGCAGAGGAAGGCCATTTTTCTGAGACGTTATGTCCCAGATTATGCCACCTGCGCTCAAGGGTTCCTGCGCCTACTCCACCAGGAAATCCCATTTAAATGGGACGATTACGCCCAACAAGCATTCGATGCGTTGAAATAAACTTTATCTTCAGCGCCCCTCATCAGTCCCCCAGACTATGAAAAAGATTATATCCTGTATCTATCAGCTTCTGAGTCCACGTTAGCCATATTTTTGATGTAGGAAGGCGCAGATGGGAAGGGGCATGTAATCTACTACGTCAAAAAAACCTTATCGGTCCCAGCATTAAGATATGAGCCTGAAGAAAATATTGCACTAGCATTAATTTATGCAATCCAAAAACTTCGTCACTAAGTCATCTTAAGAACCACTACAATCATTGCAGATATTAATCCCATTAAATCCCTGCTCACGTGCTTCCTAATGAGCCATAAGTACGCCCACTGGATAGTCATTCTCCATGAATACGACTTAGAGTTTCACTCCCTTAAAAGAAAAAAGGCGCCTACCTTAGCAGATTTCATTACGGACCTCCTAGGAGATACCAAGGGATCACCAGTAAGCGATTTTCTACCAGATGAACATCTCTTCTTTGTAGCAACCGACGACCCTTGGTATGGAGACATTCTCCTGTTCTTGCAAACCCAAAAGTTCAGATCTCATCTCACTTGAGATGACTGTCGGCGCATATGATAGCAGGCCCCCTTATATCTCCTGATGGGAAATGTCTTATATCGATGAGGCATCGACACCATTTTACAGCAATACCTCACCCACGACCAAGTGGAACAAGCCCTTAATTACTGCCATGGCAACGCTTGCGACGACCACCTATCTGGAATGGCCACCGCCAAAAAATTCCTGCAGGCAGGATATTTTTGGCTCTCCCTATTTTGCGACTGCATCATGGGAGTTAAAAGATGCGAACGATGCCAACGCTTCACCCAAAAAGAAAGAGCACCTCCCACTCCTCTGCATCCTGTCATTGTCATAGGTCCCATTTGTAAATGGGGGATTGAATTCATGACTTGCAACCCTGCCTCATTAGGAAACAATAAATACATTATAGTGGTTGTCAATTATTTCACCAAGTGGGCTGAGGCCATGCCTACATACGAAAACACAACAGAAATTGGAGCTCGATTTTTATTTAACCACATGATCGCCCAGTACGACGTCCCTAAAGAGGTAGTCTCCGACCATGGGAAACACTTCAAGAATGAAATTTTCGAGGATCTATCTTACCACCTCAGATTCACCCATGAATTCGCTTCACCATACTACCCCCAATCCAACAGACATGTAGAATCTATAAACAAAGTACTCAAAACTATGTTACAATGCATGGTGAATAATCATAAAACCAACTGGCACCATATGCTCTTTTCCGCCCTGTGGGCATACCTCATGATTGTAAAGACATCCACTGGTTTCACTCCCTTCCACTTGGTATACGAGGTTGAGGTAGTGATTCCCATAGAACACGAGATCCCAAATTTGCACACCACCATCGAACTCCTTTATTATACCTAGCCTCTAGAACAATGCCTAGTACAACTAGAGCGCATCGATGAAAGCCGATGACAGTCACTGCAACACAACGAGCCCCACAAGAAAAGGTTAAAAGCATCATTCGACTGCCACATCAAACCTCACTCATTCACCGAGGGAGATTTAGTCCTCCGCTATGATGTCACAAAAGAAGCCCTAGGGCCAGGAAAGTTCGAAACATTGTGGAAAGGACCCTACGTCATCAAACATTGCCTCTGACGGGGGACATACATCTTGACAGAATCAGACGAGACGTGCCTCAGCAACCCCATCAACGTCCTTTACCTTAAGAAATTTTACCCATAATGGCCAATATGTCCCTTTCCCTAGAGTGAACGTACACATTGAAATTTTTTGACCAAAATACTTATTAAACACGCTCAAAGTGCCGTCATGGATCACCAACCTGAACCTTATTTCAGATTCACTGATGGAGCATCAAGATGGTCTCAAAGTTTAGCCGCAGCTGCTTGTGTCATCTACCACCCTGACCGATCACCACTCTTCTCAAACGATGTGTGCATCGGTTCAGCGACAAACAATCAGGCAGAAAATGACGCCATAATTAGAGTTATGTGCGACACCCTCCATCGGGGCATACACCATATGCATGTCTACTTTGACTCCCAGTTAGTAGTGTCGCAGTTAAACCAAACATTTGAGACAAGAGATACACATCTATTTAGAAAGTATTTGTGTGCAAAATGATTAAGCAGAAAATTTGACTATATTAAATTCACACATGTACCAAGGAGTCAAAACCAAATAGCTGATTGTATAGTCAACAATATCCTAAACTAGAATTCATCTCGAATAAAACAACATACATAAAAACCCAAAATATAGATATCCATCAGCATAACATCATCCATAAAATGAAACAGGTGACACAACATATAGAGCCACAAAAAATATCTCTCACACATATATATATATATATATATATATATATATATATATATATATATATATATATATATATATATATATATATATATCACAATGTATATGTCTAAGTACAAAAATAGTGTCGCTGACCCAACGACCAGCCCAAAGATACAAAAAGTCATCAAAAATAGGGGAAGCATCCTCATAATGGGTGATTTCCCCATGTACAAGTATACTTTAGGGGGGTTCCCCATTAAGAAGGGCACCTGGACCCACAACTGCTCCCAGTACCACCACTGGAACTGTTGTCACAACCGAGACTGCCACCCGACGTAAAACAGGCCAATAGTCCTTCTCCTAGGGCATCATAGTATCTAGCCAGACCTTCTCGATATCATCCATAAAACCTCGAGTATACATCTCCTGGGTTAAGCGGTCCACTTGACCCTAGACATCCTCGAGAACTAACACCCGAGAAGTCAGTTCCACGATACGAGCTTCTGCGGAATCTACATGTGCCACCGCTACATCGGCATGAGCCTGCTCGGTCGCAGCCTCGACAGTGGTCGAGCTGCTACCCTCTCCCAAAGGGCTACCACCACGAAAAGACCCTCCACCAGCATCTCCTCCCTAACCACCCCTAGGTCACTGTAGAGGATCATGGCCAACCAACCAAGCCACGGGGTGACCCACCTTGCCAACATCTGCAAGAGTAACCAAAAATATGTCAGTGTTAATACCAAAACACATAAGCACATACATACTCAAATAAATGCAAAAAACATAGAAAACATACCTGTTGGTCCCCAAGCATAACAAGGAGGGAGACCCATATCTGGATCCCCCCAAAAGTCCATCACCGCATATGGGAATGGTGAGAACATATGTGGGCTCACCTTGAACCAGGCCTCGGTGGTGGCATTCCAGTAACGCCCCACCATGCCACCACTGCCTCACAGAATCACCATATCCCACCTCCTCATACGAGGCTCTTGTGGCTCCCCAGGAGGCACTGCCACCACTGGCCTCAGCAGCACTACCCTCTCGTACATAATGCTGCATAAAATGCTGGCATATGCAAACAACTTCGAACCACTATGGACCTTGTTGAGTTGTGCCACCATCCCATCATAGCAAAAATTGTCAAAATCATAGAAATGCCTGGACCTCAACCAACATAATACTCCAACCTGCAGGCCTAATGCCCGATGTGGAGCAAACAACCCTGCAAGTTGCACAATCACCGCCAGAGCACATCTCTTTGCCAAATCTGTCACTGATGCAATGCCGATGCATCCCTCTGTCAGAGACACCCCACAACAGTGACGTCTCTGAAACCTCTCCAAGTCCACTCTCCCGGAAGGGAGTGGACACCTTAGTGCCTCACCATGAGGGAGTAACTTGGTCACAAAATACACATCCATCTCAGGACAGATGATCGGGTTCATCCCACACAACACGAACACGTTGCGCCTCCTGCACCAATGTCAAATCAAGTAGCATAGCAACTGGTCCCGCGACCGAAGAAGGTCTCTCTCTGCGAACTTCAGCAGCCCCCATTGCACCATTTGACAGCATGCCCTAGCATCAGCAGCCAACACAGTTCAGATCTTGGGCCAATCCCACTCCCTCCACACAACCTGTCATTAAAACAGGTACCCATCAGCAAACATAAAAATAGGCCAAATCCAAAAAAAAATTCCTCGGCTTTGTGCGCATGTCCCTTAGATAGGAATGCTTAGGGCGCACCTGTACTTTCCATAGGCATGCTTAAGGTGCACAAAAGAAGGGGAACAGAGCGCTTTTAGCGCGCTTATCCCTAGAAAATGCGCACAGAGGGCCCACCTTTTCCCTGATCACCTGTGAAAGCTAGGGAAAAAAACACTCATAATCTGTACAAACCAAGTTTGAACGGACCCCGACACCATCAAAATGAAAAAATGAAAGTGTAGGACGTCATGGAGGTTACCTGGGCATGATCTTGCTAATCCTCGGTGCTCAGGATGACTACAATGGCAAGAACTGCTACACAGAAGCCTCTGACCTCTCGAAGACACAAAAATTACAAATGAATTAAATTGGGGCCATATTCACCTATATATCTCCCTTTTCAAAAACTTGGGAGGACCATAACAAGAGATCAAAAGGTCCGTTCTTCGAATCGTAAGCTGCACCGTGATCAACACTCCATATTGAACAGAGGTGATGCCACATAATCACACTCCCAAAAAATTAATTTTTTAGTGCCGGCAGGTATGCCCTCTCCCATCTTATTTTTTAAAGCTCATGACTTTCAATAAATATTTGATAAAGAAGATGCTTTCACTTGAGGTAGTTTTTTTTCCAAGAAAAGCTCGCAAACCATCCACAGCTCCATCTACTGAAAGTTCTAGAGTAGGTATCATTCTACCCCTAGCATGATAGAGTCCCAGTAAACTTTGCATATCCTGACATCATTTCTCCATCATAAATCAACCATAGGGTCCTCATATATGACCGTGTTTATCATCACCTCACCCTTCAAGTGATAAACATCCTCATTGGTCGATAGAGCCTCCCCTCCATGGCGCTCGTCACCCATATATCACAACAAAAGTGATGCCATGGCCCTACCACTTTAGTCCAGGAAGCACCTCGTGCCCATCCATTCACCATGCATAAGGTCAGGTTTATCATACAAGCTAAAACCCCCTTCCCAGATAATCAGGTTGTACAAGCAGATCAAAATCGCATTATCGTGCCTCTCATTTGGCCCACCATACCTCCACCAAAATAATCCCATCTGCGATACTTTTCATCCGCTTCATCAACCCCACACATGAGACCAACCAATGGGACCCCTTCCTGCAACAAAACACCTTCCTCACAACATCAGTGAGCGAACACTTTCATGTTCTGGGGTACCCATCTCTGTGTTTTGTACAAACCAAACCCCATTATTTTATTCTTTTGGTAAGTGTACAAAGACTGCGAATGGTGCACTACATCCCCCACCCTCTCATTCACCTTTCCTCCCATGGAAGCAGTCCCTGAACACCCTTGGTCGGAGTATTACACCCCCACACACAAGCCACCATGAAATTCATAGCCAGTTTATACCCACCCTGGAAGTCCTACCGACTCCAGGGATTTCCCTATCAGAAATGACTATGACTGCCGCCAAGCTGCTTAGTATACTCAGACCTCGGGCCACTGAATCCCCATCATCAATTTTCAGTCACCCCTCGCCAACATGCCTATGTTAAACCCATCACATCCAGGACTTTGACCCCTCACGTCGGCAACCCCTCGTTCAGTTGAGGCTTCCTTTTTTTCGACTTTGACACGTATTTTCCGAAAAGGAAGCGGTACCTTGGATTATCCCTCTCCATAAAAGGGGCATCCTCGGGTGGAATTATGGGAGAAATCATTGCCCATAGATGTCATCAATCCTCCTGACATTCAACTACAGCAAAAGCTTCCATGTCAAGGTGGTATCGTACCTTACAACCATTGCACTTTGATCAAATTCGTCAAAGACCCGTGCCTCCATAAGCATCTCTTTCAGCATTGCTTACAGGGGAAGGTCCCAACTAGCGCCTATGCATACAATGCGCAGCTATATGCCATACCAATTTTATGCATATGGGTACCATATTCCACCTATTTAAAAAAAAAAAATGCCCCAGAGGGCATCAGTAGTCATCGTTAGCAACCACCAGATCACTACCATATCAGTGATACAGACAGAACATATATTTGCCAAAAAAAAATTTTAACTAGCCACATTATCATGAGCATGGGACATGCCCACCTCGTAGAAAATTTGTATATGCATTGTATTATATTTGCTTATAGGGGTCCCTTAGGACATGGTCATTCTTGGAACCGGTGTAGGTTGTTTTCAATTCCAAGCTTCGCGTAGGTCTCTCTCTCTCTCTCTCTCTCTCTCTCTCTCTCTCTCTATGCATGATATACAGAAAAGAAAATATAATGTATTTTGGCTATACATTTCTTCCTAGACCTTACACATTAGGGGGCAACTGTTAACACTGGAAAATCGTACAAGTAGAAGACGACATTATTTAATGTCAAGCAGAAGGATTTACAGAACTGGAAGACATTACAGAATCTGGAAGGTATTTAAAAAATATCTAAGGTCTGAGGAAAAATCAAATTTTAGAAAGTCACAAATGATTTTGCATGCATTATCCTTCGTGAAGAGTGCCTTTGCACGCCTTATGACCCGAAATGCGCGTAATCTTGGGAGTGGCAAAATGTCACTTTCCAGGACCACACAAAGCATACTCAAGGACAATGATTCCTCACTTGAATCCTCCTAAGGACAGCCACCAAAGCCTCCTTAAACATCAAGTGAGCACAGAAAGGAATATTTGGAGCACACAAAGGAATCATACCCCTCTCTTGGGTCACCATCCACATTGTAACAAGAGAGGGAAGGAGGATTTCAATTCTCCAATATAAGGCCACCATGAGATGAAGAATGGGTGAACACATTGTTATGTTGGCCAGAATTTCCTAATTAATACCAGAAGTGTGTGATCCGGAGCTGAAGATAGAGGGGAATCAATTGTTTTCCATCCAACAAGTTCAGTCCACCACAGTAGAGAGAGAGGGAGACTCTGCACCGAGGCAAGATTGGGATAGAAACATCCTTGCATTGGGACTTAGAACCCATGTTCTAGGGGGCCTTTGGAAAGAGGGTAAAATTTCACTCTTATTCCTACCAGCGCTCAATAAGAGGGGCCAAGAGCCACCGTTCGTATTATTGTTTTCGTTTTACTCTTTTCAGAGCTCGTGTTTATTTGTTTTTTTTTTAGTTTAGTTTTAGTTTATATATGCATGCTATCTCTCTATCTAGTATGCTTATGATTCTAGCTTGTTCCACTAACTTGCTTGACTCCACTTCTTTTTCTGCCTGTTACCAATAACTTAAGTGGGTAGACCACACCCCTTAAGTTGGTGTGATTTCGTACATACGTGCACGAAACACACTCCAATGCTTATGATTCAGGTTTGAGGTGTTTCCCTTCTGCTTTCTTTTCACTCATAGAAGTTATCATATTGAATTATCCCCCTATTATCCATTAGTGGGAATCCATTTGTGATTAGAGGCAGTGGATATGCCTAAGCATTTCCAATTTTCTGGCCAAGCTCCGAGGCCCATACACATTATAGAGATGGCCACATAGGTTCGTGCCTAGAAGATGGAAGGAAACAATGAGGGAAAAAGTTTTTTGAGACAAGATTTTTATGTTGATCTAAGTCGAATCCTAGGAAATATCTAGGCCTCTCGATGCTTCATCAACATCAAAAACTATGGTTCTATATATTTTCCATAATCTGGATACAATGGATTCAAAAATTAGGGTAGTACATCTGGTTTCTTGGATAATAAGGATTGTTGGAAGATCTTGTTGGATCTTCTGACGAAGAATACATTGTTTGGAGGGTGCTTCATACCCCTTAGGTTCCAATAAATTAACTTCATGAGAAGATGTTTCCTTAGGTAGAAAAAATATCTGAGATTTTCTTATATTGTTCCAAGTCAACCAACTCTCTTCCCAAGGTGTCTATGTGCTAAAGAGCTTATTTTCTACCTCTTTTTTTGAATTATTCACTTATTTTTTACCCATATTTAGTGACAATAGCCTAGACTCCCAACTGTTGCAATGTTTTTTCCTCATGTAGTTTTATAGCTAGGACATTGATCTACTTATGGGGAATGGTATCCATTTCATTTCATCTGTGTGCATATTTTAAGGCCATTATTTCTAACCCCTCTATTTTAACAAATTCATCCTCTTATATCATGTGGGTATCCTATGAGGGATGTGTATCATGTTTTGTTCTGGTTTTACTAGGGGTGGATTCGACTTTTCTCGGATAATGCTCTTCCATGGGTTTTTTTGTAATATAGCAAAAAGCATGCATTGTTTCCAGTATACAGACATATATTAATCACTTAACAAGAATAATTAAAGATAAGAGAGACACATTAATGGAGAACCAATGAAAGCACACAAATATATTCTTATTATTAGTTGAACCAGAATTGATACAATGTTATGCAGAAAAATATATATATAGGTAATCGGAACACTTATGGCAGTCTAACCATCCAACTAGACATGATACTTAATCCATCATTATGGTTAACCTCATGTTACATTACATGAATATCGACTTGACTTGGGCTAATCGACCTAGCCATCTAGCTCCATTTTCATCAGGCTAGTCGGTTAGACCAACTAGCTCCTCCAACATCTCCCCCACCCTCAAAGCCTTCTTCGTCCTGAAGAAGGGAAGAGTTGAAGTGCTACAAAAACTAAAAAATAAAAAGGTTTTACATTTCATGTCACTGGTTCTTTAAAGAAAAATTCTAAGTACAATCATTACAATAAAAGTAACTAAGATAAAAAGAATTGGTGATCCATTAACAAGTTCTTCTATAGCTACGGTCAAAACTTCTGGAATTGGATCTACCAATTGATTCAATGCCTAGTCGACTTCAACGTCATAAGACAATTGTTCCAATGTAGTAGAATATGTTGAAATATTGGGTGCAAAGGACTGGTGGGTAGGTCGTGGCAGTTGTGGCGAAGCAGAGTAAGCTATGAGTGGCAAAGGCACATTTGAAAACATGGTCTGATAAATAATTGGGGCAAAGATCAACAAATTATTGTCGAAGATGGACCATTTTCATACTGCCAATATTTCTTTTTCACTAGATTCATTCAAGTCCAATAACTATTGAACTTTATCCTCTAGGGGTATATCCTTTTCTATCCTTTCATGGAATGGTTTAATCGCATCAATCCTCAAGATTTGATTAAGTACTCCTTGCCAATATTCAAATGCATTGGAAGCTCCATCATGTGATTTATTTCGTTCCCTCAACCACTGGTGCTTCTATCAGTAGTATGTGTATTTTTGTGATTCTAATGATGGCCAAGAGATTCCTCAGGCGGAAGAGGAGGCTTATTTTTCATTTTATGTGAATGAAGGAGTTTGGGGTTTTTTTCTTCCACGTTGGTTTAATAAATTTTAACAATTAACAACAAAAATAAATCAAAGAGGGTAAACTAGGAATAAAGTTTTACTAAGAAACTATAAACTGTAACATACAAACTTAGAGAACCAAGGATTTACATACGAGTAGGAAATACCCTTGAATTGTTTTCTCAGTGTATCATAGTATACAAGGCGACAGACTTAGTTACCTATGGTGAGGATAGCAACCTATGGTGTACTTCCAAAATATACTCGACGATACATGGAAGTGCAATTCGTGGTATTGTTTTCTAATGCATAACAGTACGATGAGAGTGTTCCCATATAATTTTCATGCATGGAGCCCCATCCAATATACCTAGAGGTATGTAGATAATGTTAAGATACACTTACGTACATGGAATGGGATATCACCCCTGAATGCAACGCCAGAAAAAAATCACAAATCCTACCTTTATAGATGCTCAAACATGTATCTAGCCTAGACCTCTAGATGTTTGTATTAATGTTACAAATTCTCCTTAAGATTGTGATCTAGGTGGATATTGGTGGCCAACAGCTTATTACACCTAGTCAGCTTCATCAGTGTTATTATTTACTATTTTTAGCAGTTTTTCGGGTGCTGAACTTCCAGAGCTATTTTGAGGACCTAAACGATGTAGCCATCAAAAATATCATATGCACCAAATGGATATATTATGATCAAGTTACAACTTCGAGAAGTTGGCTGCCCAACTAACCCCAACAGGGCCCATAAACTCTTGGTGTTACATCTCCTCGGGTTAGAGTTTTGATTGTTTAGGGTTTCCTCTTATTGTTTGATAATAAAAAGGTCCTTGAGCCTAATTGTAACACAGTTAATAAGTATGTAGATTCCATATCTATTCTCAGAGATAAGCTACCATCACCCTAGCTAGTTTATGTCTATTCTATCTGTAAGCATATTTCATTCATTTGATATTAACGAAATGAAGTTTTATTTCTGCTACATCTCTTTTTTTATGTTTATTTATGTATTTTATTTCATTCCTGAATAAATCTATATTCAGGTTACGAATCCATGAGGGTTTGAAATATATTTCAATTTCAATGTTTTACAGTAATCTTCAGTAAAATTCATGCAAGTGCCACTGTCTCCACTTATCATATTAGAGAGTTAAAAATATCTCATATGAATTTATTTTTTTATTATCTCAAATGGGTTTTTTATGGAATTAGATTTCGTTTCTCGCTTTGAGAGATATGAGAAATTGAAGTTACACATGTCTGGAACACTACCCCGCTGCGTATTAAATGAGTTTGTGGAATCATTTTCTCACCCCATAGGTCATAAAATTTCAAGTGTCTTATATCACTAGAAATATCTATTCAATACCTCAAATGGGTCTTTGAAGAAATTTATTTCTTCACCTATAGAAGAAGTTATAATCAAAGTTGTAGCAAGAGGTCCATTTCAACCAAGATCAGGATTAATGGTATTAGAGCAGTCTACTCTTTCTCGATATTTCTTTGCATGTTCCCAATGAGGTCAGGGTATAAGGAGTTAGGGCTAAATATGGTTGAACCTTTACGATATTAGCCTCACAAACCCCGACAACCTCCCATGGCGAAAGAAAAGAAAGACTAGAGGGCAGGAGATCTTAACAAAATATTGCTTGAGGAGGCCCTCGAGAAAAAAAGGAACAAGATGATGGATAATTTTTCCTAAATACTTCAAGGACTACCCACCGGTGGTGCATCTACATCCAAAAACCACTCTAGAGGTGCCACTCCTTTCAAAGTACAAGTAAAATTTGACATTCATGTATTTAAAGGCCAGATAGATGCAAACATTGTAGATATATGGTTGAAATTTCTGGAAGGGTATTTTTCAATCCATGATTTCTATGACTGATAAAATATTGCTTTTTCACTCCTTAAAGCTGCTCCCAATGTCAAATACTGGTGGGAAACCTATTGTGAGTAAAATAACGAGAGGGTACCCTCTTTGTTCTTGACCGCACCCACTTGGAATTTGTTCAGAGATAACATCAAGAAATAATATTACCCCGTGGGGAGCTATGAGGATAGGTACATCCAATGGACCACGTTGCAGCAGCAAAGGGATCAAGATGTGCACAATCTGATGAATTTGTTCCATACCCTGTGCACAAAGCTGGGTATTAAAGATTCATAGAGACATTTGGTGCTCAAGTACTGCAGTTTTTTGCACAGATACATTCAGGAGTAAATGGAGTTCCTCATTATTACCTCACTTGGCGTGGCATATCAATATGCTGCCAAGATCGAGAAAAAATTTAAGCAGAAGAAGCGATACTTTGGATCTACGAATCTGAAGCCAAGGAAAGGCGCCCCCGACCCATAGAACAAGGGGCAAAGCCAAAGTGGTGCGACTTAGAACAACACCACAAAGACAAAGAAGGACACAGGGAAGTGGTGTGAATCTCATAACAACTCCACTCACAACACAAGTATGTATCGAACCAAACAGTTTCATCTGAATCAGATACATGTTATGTTTCTGAGTCAAAAGCAGAAAAGGGGAATGAAAAAGGGATGCAGACCATTGATGCAAATCCCAATGCCACTATTTCCACCACCAAGCTCCAGAGGGATGATCCCAAGGATCCAGAGTAGGGGGAGCGCCTCTTCCATTCGCAGATGAGGGTGAAGGGTTCTCCACTACAATTATTTGTCAATAGCGGAAGCCAAAAGAACCTCATTTCAGCAGAGGTCATGAAGCGGATCAGCCTACCGACCACATCACACCCCCAGTCATATACCATTAGGTGGCTTCACCAAGGAATAGATCTCCGCATCAGCCAGCAGTGCCACCTTTTGTACAACCTCAAGCCCTTCACGGATGAGGTATTGTGTGATGTTTCTCCTCTTGACGTGTCTGTTGTATTATTGGGCCAACCATACTTGTGGAAGCAACATTCTATGTATGAGTATAGGCCTTGCTATGTTATTATTACTTTGGGAAATAAGTTTTACAAGATACTGGAGGTAGTACCGCCTCCCGCCATCTCTTTTATTACTACAAAGCAACACTGTAAGATTATTTACCAAACTAGGAAATTTGTTTTCATTACAATTTTCCCACAGGAAAAGAATAATATTATGGCCAGGACGTCCAAATAGGGATCCCTACATGACATAAAAAAATGGACAAAGTTGTGGAGGAATACAAGGACATTTTATCCTCGCCCACAGAGGTTCCTCTACACTATCAGGTCAAGCACTCCATTGATCTGACCCCATGTGTGCCGCTACTTGATGTTGATATACCTCATGCGACCACACAAACATAATCCACACGTGTAGTTTCCGACATCTACCAATAGGTCCACGACATCTTGGAGAAATCAAATGCCAAGTACAAGCAGTGCCAGGATCAATATCGAGTGCCATACAAGTTCTAGGTGGGTGACACATTTTGGCTACATTTGGAGAAGGAGCACCTCTCTCGACCCCACTACAAGCTACGCCCACTTCAAAGCAGGCCAACTCCTTCACCATGGAAAGTGGTTCACTAGGGACCAAGTTCAAAATAAATTTCCGTAGCTCATGGAGGCTCTGCACACAATGGGGAGCATTTATTTCTAAGGGGGGAGGAATGATCTAGGTGGATATTGGTGGCCACCCGCCTATTCCACCTAGTCAGTTTCATCAGTTGCATTATTTAATACTATTATAAATTTTTTGAGTCCTGAACTTTTGGATCCATTTTGAGGCCCTAAACGACGTATTCCTTGGAGATATGTTTCCAACAAGGTATCATACATGCCAAACGAAGATACTATGAACACGTTACAACCCCGGGAAGTTGGTTGCCCAAATAATTCCAACGGGGCCCATAAACACTTGGTGTTACATCTCCTCGAGTTACAATTTTTTTTGTTGAGGGATTTCTCTTATTGTTCAATAATAAAAATGCCCTTGAGCCTCATTGTAACACATTTTAGAGACATGTAGCCACCGCATCTCTTCTCAAAGATAAGCTATCATCGCCCTAGCTAATTTCTGTCCATTCTTTCTGTAAGCATATTTCAATTATTTGAAATTAATGAAATGAAGTTTTATTTCTACTACACCTGTGTGTTTATGTTTTTTTTTGTATTTTATTTCGTCCCTTCATAAATCCACATTCAGGTTACGACTCCATTAGGTTTTGAAACATATTTTAGTTCCAATGTTTTATAGTAATCTTCAGTCAACTTCATGAAAGTTCCACTATATCCACATATCATATTAGAGAGTGAAAAATATATCATTTGAAATTATTTTTTATTAAATCAAATGGGTTTTTTATGGAATTTGATTTAATTTCCCTTTTTGAGAGATATGAGCAATTGAATTTACACCTGTCTGGAACACTATGCCGCCGTGTGTCCCATGAGTTTGTGGAATCATTTTCTCACCCCACAGGTCATCAAATTTCAAGTTTCTTATATCACTCTAAATATCTATTCAATACTCAAATGGGTCTTTCACGGAATTTGATTTCATCACCTATAGCAGAATTTATCTGCAAAGTTGCAGAAAGAGGTCCATTTCAACCAAGATCTGGATCAAATTGATTTAATAAATTTTAAAGTTTATCTTGAATTAAGTTTTGGTTCTCAAGTCTCACCATGAATTTCACCTGAATATCCTAAAATGAAATCTAGCATGATAAAATGAAACTTTTCTTTTCAATGAAAATATATTTATGGGAGGAAAGAGGAAAAAGAATATGCAACCTACAAAATGCAACAAACAAGATTGTTAATCAATTCCCCTTAATGCAACTGTTCCTAATTTTAATTTCACACAAAAAACCCTAGATGCAATGCATAATGCATTAGTTTTTTCTTTTTGATTCCACTTATTTTTAGATGAAAAATAAGATATTTTCGTAATCATTGATAAAATAAACTATTCAAAATGATGACTGAAACACCAATTCCTTTAAGCCATCCAACGATCAAGAAATAATTTTGCCAATGACCTAATTGACAAGAACAAATGAAAATATAAAGAAATTCTTATAAAAGGAGCTCAAAACCAAAATAAAATAAGATGAAGGCTTCTGAGCGACCAATAAACACTCAGGGACACAAGGAGGACCAACTAGAACAAAGTTAATTAAAGAGAAAAATATAAAATGGATTTTGTTTGCATGAAACAGGGGTCAGCACAGTGGTAGACAAAATACCAGTGCATTTCAATGCAGGTAGAGAGAAGTCCATAGAGCACTGAAATGATGTCTCCAGACCACGGGGGGGGAATTGATCAAGGTAAAATTCAAGTTCCAACACAAAATATAAAATGAAGCTCTGTAGAAGTTCTTCCTAGGGTCAATTCTGACTGAGTTAGGCAATGGAGGTATGTTGAAGAGGTGAAACAAGTACTAAGTACAAGGAAACCACTAAGGGAAAGAATATATCCCTAGTGGAGTCAATAATTTGTTATGAACAAATTATGACTATGAAAAAAAGTATCTTCCCTAGAACTAGTGGTCTTGTCTAGAAAATTAGAGAAACAAATAAATGAATTGAAGAATTTAAAGAATATTACTTGGAATTCGTCGCAAGATTCACTCTCCTCTTAGATTGTAAGATCAAATTTTAGCTCCAATTTCTATAGTTAAAACCTACACATACAATCACGACAAGAAAAATATCTAAACATCTATGTAGCATTATCCAATTACTTTATTCAATGGATCAACAACTCATTGAAACATATGAATGTAAAAATAACATAACATACATAGGAAAAAGGTCTACTCTTTGCATTAATATGAATAGGAGAGAGTTTACAACCAAGAATAGAATCTGATCTTGTAGATATATCCACAAGTTTACTTGTCCCTCCTTGCCACAAAGCACACCTTAATGTCGCCCTAATGCATGAAGATGATAAATCTCTTGGATTCAAGGAAGAAACATGAGGGCATGATAGGTCTCCAAAATCCAACCTTGATGTTCTAGATGTCTATAGATTTATAGGAGAGGGTGGTGGTTTAGGAATTCTTATCCATTTACCAATCTAGGATTAAGATCCACTCTTGATGGGAGGATGAGATCAAGGGATAAGAGGTGAAATATCCAAGGTAGGATTAGATAGGATATGATGTTCTTATCCAAGGTAAATGGTTGAAACAACTCCTGGAAGCTTCTGGAAGAGGAAGCTTTGAGATTATTTTTATTTTCCCCAAATTTCTAGAATCAGCGCACCCCCAACAAGGAGAAACTTGTTGTTCATCAGTGTAGTTGCAGAATGGAGAAACTTGTTGGTGAATGCAGGTCCCTTAAGGTCCATGGTGTATTGGGCCTTAAAAAGACTATTTTGAAGCAACCAAACTAAAAAATTCACAGATTTGGAAGATTCATGCTTAGGGATTTGTGTAGGGATGATGAAAAGGTGTTCATCGATGTTGATTGATCCAGTTTGCAGACCTATTGACCAGATGTGAAAAAATGGCCTATAACAGTTAACTGTAAGACTCCACAAAAATAAGTATACATAACTAACATTAACTACATATTGTGGCACCACGAACCTGAAATAAAAACTTGTGATAAGTAAAAATTGGGCTATGAAATGTTTTTGAAGATGAAAGTCTTGGAAATGAGGCATGCCTACTTGGAATTTTCCCTTCTTGGGATTCCTTAGCTTGGGCTAGTTGCACTTACTTCCACGCAGCCTCTCCTCAGTGGAGGTTCTTCTTCCTGGTTTTTTCTTGCTACTCCAAGTATATGAATGGGTCATCATAATAATTTGGTAGGCATGGTGGCTAATCACATTCTATTAAGAGTCTACCAAGGTGTGGCTCCCTATCCTTTCTAGGGGTTCTCCCTTGACCATCTATAAATGCAGTGATTGTTCCTCTGGCTCAAGTTTGTTGTGGATTTTAACCACCTTTTATTTATTGGAAGGTTCTTCAAAGGGACCCAAGTTAGGAGGTCTTTATCCTAAATGAGAGGACTCAAAACCTATAGACTTGTAAATTGAATTTGAGGATGCCAAAGGATGCTAGGGAGGGGGAAAATAAACCCTAATTTCCTTGGAAAAATCTCCCAAATTTTTACATTTATACACTAGGTTGGTATTTACCTATGCAATTCTACATTCTACCCTATCTCGGGTTACTTCCTACTCCCTCAATTTCTTGTTAAGTTCTTGAGGGTCTGGAGAACATTGTTTGTCTTGCAACATTCCTCTGCCCCAATTCTCCTCCACTTGTAGTGTCTATAGTTTGAAGGCATGAATATCGACTTGCAACATATAAGAAAATTCATGTTTTTCTCCATGCTTAATTGATCCATCTTGGTGTGAAATTCCTTCTCTGAGCTGCATTGAATCCAGCTTGATGTGATATTAGGGAATAGTTTCTACCCATCCCTATATATTAATTCCTCATGTATTAGGAGCAGGTGAAAACTTATCTCCTACATTAAAGTTGTAATCACCTGGATCCTAGGGGTCTTGATCTTGTTTTGTTATGTTGTGACAATGGTGAGCCTATGCTGCAATTTTTGGGATGTCCAAAGTCATGTTTTTGAGATTCAACAAGATGATGAGCTTAGTGAAAAGAGTCTCCTTCACTAAGTGAGCCCGCGGGCTATTTTTGGCGCAAGTCTATTTTTAGACATGTCAATCATATTTCAGAAGTTGCAGGATGCTATTTGTGGATGGTTGATCAAGTTGGAAAAATAGATGAAATTCTATTTTTAGAATATTGGGTGAAGTCTATTTATAGATCGTCAATCTAAAAATAGATGCATGTCGATTATTATTAGCTCTTAATAATAACCAGACTCTAAATAGCAAATTATTCTCTTGGAGCACTTCAGTTCAGTGCAAAGATGTGTCACAGCAGCTGACAGAAGGAATTATGCTATTCCTAAGGGTTTACTGGAGCTATTGCATGGAGGACTTAGTTAGAACTCAAGTGGCAGAGTTATGACATAGTTGGAAATAGTAGTTATGGAGTTGTATTTAGTTTAACTTAGTTAGACTCAGTTGAGCTAGTTGTATCTAGTCTAACTGATTGATACACTAGTGAGAGTGGAGTGAATTAATTAGTTAATTAATTCACAAATAATAACTCATTAATCAACCGAACAATACATTAGTTAACTACAGTGCATGGCAGTTTCAGTGGAGACCAGTGGAGAGATAGGTGAAAGGGCAAGATAGACTATCTATTGTGACTATTAGTGATGCATTGATTGCATCAAACACACAGTGGAGATGCCAATGAGGATTGCGTAGTCAATCCAAGAGTAATTCGAATTCATTCAGAGCTATTCTTCAGCAGAGATTGCACAGTGGAGGCAGGCTAGCAGGTGGCAAATATCGGTGCATGGATTTGCAAGATTAGGACTGTATAGTGTATGACGATTGTACTATACTGAGAGCTTGTGATAAGCTTTGTATGTTTGTATGAGATTTTCATATGATCTCCATGTTACATAATATATAGTTGGGGTTTCATCTTCAAGCTTTCCCGATTAAAAACTGTGTTATGTGCGATGGAATATTTTTGTTTATGCATCACATGTGTGTGCAATTAAATTTTCCAAAAAATATTTACAAGTGGAATAGATTCAGTATCTTGCATAAAGTTAAATAGTGTGAGATCAAGTGGATCTTGGACATATGCATGCTTAGTGCATATAATTTCTACATGGTATCACAACATTTTTGATTGAAGATTGCAATTGTGAAGTGAGTTTGTGCTGGTGTACAATTCGAATTTGCTACAGATGATTCTTGGTGCAGAAATCGAGTATACATTGAAATGTATTTCAACGGGTTGAGATTAGAGTATGCCCTTGATGGGAGCTCAAATCACATAGCATGGAAGGACAGGATGGAGGTGGTGCTAGAGGATAATGGGCTGAAGGAGTTCATCAATAGCGATGTTCCTAAGCCGGGATCTAGCGATGCTGCATTACTTGATGCATAGCAAAAGAAGACTGCAAAGATGAGGAGGATTCTGTTGGAAGGTGTGAAGGACCACATTGTGTCTAGCCTTCACGGGAAAGCCACTTCATTCTTAATGTGGAAGGCTTTGACAGATTTTTTCCAAAGCAGAAGTGACCAGAGGAAGTTGGCGCTTAAATACAAGCTCAGAAAAATAAAAATGGAGAAAGGCGACAGTATTCCAAAATACCTCACGAAGTTTGTCCACTGCAAGTTTGTCCACTGCAAAAGGATGAGGGATGAGCCGGGAAGTGGGGGGACCGCTGATGAAGAATACTGTGAGCTGCTCTCCTTGGGCTTTCGAAGAGTTGGCATAGCTACAAAGACTCTGTCAATGGACGAGAGAAACTGCCAGGATGGGAGTGACTTTGGTCGGATCTTGTGCAGGAGGAGATAAGGCAGGGTACCAGGGATGGATATTCATCGAAGAATGAATATGAAGAGAATTTCACTTTGGTTGCCAAAGCAAGGAAAGGGAAGGGGAGTAAAAATACTTCGAAATCCAGTGCGAAAAGAAAGAAGCAGGATTTGTCCAAAGTGAAGTGTTTTCATAGTCACGAGCATGGACATTTAGCCACTAACTATCCACAGAAGAAGAAGAATAAGTAGGCTGCTGGATTTTCAGCTAAAGAGGCCTTAGCCTCGCAATTTGAGTTGTATTTTTCCTTGATCGCATGCTTGGTTTCAAGCTGCATGGGATCGTTGTGGTATCTTGACAGTGGTGCGTCTTTCCATATGACGAGAGACAAAGATTTGTTTAGTGACTTGGAGGAGAAGGACCTCCAGATGCATATAGAGATGGGCGACGATGGTCGGTATAATGCGACTGGCATTGGGACCATTACCTTTGAGAGGGAGTCTGATAATCCATTCTTTTTGAAGAATGTCATGCATGTTCCAAGTTTGAAGAAGAAATTGGTCTCAGCCACAATGCTGGAAGACAAAGGTTATGATGTTGTTTTCAGTGAAGGAAAAGATTTCCTTCGACATAAAACAATGGGTCAAACCAAGAAGATAGGGGTTTGAATTAAGAATCTCTACAAGCTGGAGGTAGATGGCTACGCTGCAATGGTGAGCAAAGCAGAAGAAGTGGTGAGCCAGGATGAGGGCGAATTATAGCACAGGATATTGGGCCATCTTCACCATGGTGCTTTGAAAATTTTGCAGCAAATTTCTACTGGACTTCCCAAGGGTACTCTTGCACAGTAATATCAGTGCAAAGGTTGTACAATGGGTAAGTTTGTGAAGACCACATTTCATGAGAAGGAGAATCGTGCTTCGGTGATCCTGGAGAGAATTCACACAAACGTGTGTGGACCATTCTCAGTTTCTTCAACAGCAAAACACAGGTATTATGTGATATTTTTTGATGAATTTTCTTGTAGATGATGGATCTTCTTCATGCAGAAGAAGAGTGAAACGTTCTCAAAGTTCTGTGAGTTCAAGGCACTGGTGGAAAAGGAGTCGAGGAACTAGGTGAAATCTCTAAGGAGCGATAATGGTGGTGAATACATCTCTGGTGAATTCAAATACTTCTGTAGCAAAGAAGGAATTCAAAGAGAACTCATAGCGCCTCATAACCCACAGCAAAATGGGGTTGTGGAGAGAAATAATAGAACGATCGTGGGTGTTGCACGAGCGATGTTGCATGATCAGGGCCTACCGATGCACTTGTGGGTGGAAGCATGCAACCTTGCAGTTTATGTGCAAAACCATTGTCCTCATAGATTACTTGGCATGAGTACACCCGTGGAAGCTTTTACTGGTAAGAAGCCTGATATTTCTCATTTGAAGATTTTTGGCTCACCTGTTTACATTCATGTGATGAAGGATGCTAGGAAGAAGCTGGAGCCGACTGCAGAAGTTGAGATATTTGTGGGGTACACAGAAACACCCCATAACTATCGTGTGTATTTGCCAAACAGTCGGATGACTGTTATGCGACGGGATATAAAATTCAATGAGGTGAAAGCCATGAAGTTGTCGCTTGAGAGGGAGCTACACTTGCATGCGGAAGAGGAACTTATTGTTCCCAAAGATGAGCCTCTGGATGTGGATCAGCCATAGGAGGAGATTCATGGAGTGGAGGAGTCCACTCATGTAGAACCAAACATCAGACAAGGTAGAAAGCATACCATAGAAGCTGAGAGACTGAAGGTGGATGCGACACAGAATGTAGGAGTCCTACATCATAGTGCAGAGAGAGACAGTCACCTGACCGATATACTAGATACATGGCTCTTATGAGCAAGTGTATTGTGACAGAGCCATCTTCTTTTAAAGAAGCAGCACAAGAGCCCACATGGGTAGATTCCATGGTGGAGGAGTATGACTCAATTGTGATAAACAGTGCTTGGGAGATTGTTCCAAGGCCAGTGGGGAAATCACTTGTAGGATCAAGATGGATCTACAAGGTAAAGCAAGCTGCTGATGGGATCGTCGAGAAGTATAAGGCAAGATTTGTTGCCTGGGGCTTCTAATAGATTTAGGGGATTGACTATGAAGAAACCTTTGCACCTGTCGCACGGTATTCTTTCATATAGAACATCCTTGCTCTCTCAGCACAGATGGGTTGGCACATTCATCAGATGGACGTGAATACTATTTTCCTTAATGGGATCATTGAGGAAGAGGTGTACATTGAGCAGTCTGAAGGATTTGAGATCTTCAACATCGAGTCGCATGTGTGCAGGCTCAAAAGAGCGTTCTATGGGCTGAAACAAGCACCCTATTCTTGGTACAGTCAGATCGACAACTATTTCACTGGACTTGGCTTCACCAAGAGTGAGGTGGATGCAAACCTGTACCAGATTGTGGTTGAGGGTAAGATTTTGATCATTTTACTTTATGTGGATGATTTGATACTAATAGGTGATGAGTAGTTGATACACTCATGCAAGGCTGATCTTGCAAAGGAGTTTGAGATGAAGGATTTGGGCCTCCTTCATTATTTCCTTGGATTGCAAATATGGTAGAGAGAAGGTGAACTATTTGTGTCTCAAGGAAAGTATGCCCGGGAGATACTCGAGAAGTTTCACATGCAAGGCTACAAGCCTATCAACACTCCTCTTCCAGGAAATTGGAAGAAAGAGGATGCTACATCAGTAGAGGTAGTGGATGCCACTGTTTATCGACAGTTGGTGGGTTTTCTCATGTATTTAGTCAATACAAGATCAGACATATGCTATGCGGTTAACCAGCTTTCACAAGTGATGGTTAATCCTACCAAGCTCTTTTGGAAGGCGGGCAAGCATGTCCTGAGATATCTCAGGGGCACATCTGAGTATGGTTTATGGTACAGATAGAGGGATGAGGTGAAGTTGCATGGCTTCATGGATGCATATTGGGTAGGAAGCCCAACAGACAGAAAGAGCACATCAGGAAGGATTTTCAGTATCAGATCTATGGTAGTTTCTTGGTACTGCAGGAAACAAAGGTCCGTGGCACTCAGTTCAACGGAAGCAGAATACATGGCAGCAAGTTTAGCTACATGTGAGGCTATCTAGATGAGGAAGATTCTGGTTGGTTTGTTCAGTTCACATTTAGATCCCATGATGATTCATTGTGATAATTAGAGTTGCATTAAACTCTCGGTTAATCCTATGTTTCATGATAGATCTAAACATATTGATACCCGGTATCATCATATCAGAGATTGTGTGCAGCGGAAGATCATGTTGCTTCAGTACATTCCTACAGAGGATCAGGATGTAGATATTCTGACGAAGGCACTCACTAGGAGAAAATTCGAATACCATAGAGGCAGGATCGGGGTGAAGGATATTCCCTATCTTGTTGAGAGGGACTGTTGAGATTCAACAAGATGATGTGCTTAGTAAAAAGAGTTGCCTTCACTAAGTGGGCCTGCAGGCTATTTTTGGTGCAAGTCTATTTTTAGACTATGTCTATTTTTAGACATGTCGATCATATTTTAGAAGTTGCATGATGCTATTTGTGGATGGTTGATCAAGTTGGAAAAATAGATGAAATTCTATTTTTATAATACTGGGCGAAGTCTATTTATAGATCGTCAATCTAAAAATAGATGCATGCCGATTATTATTAGCTCTTAATAATAATCTGACTCTAAACAATAACTTATTCTCTTGGAGCACTTCAGTTTAGTGCACAAATGTGGTACAACAGCTGACAGAAGGAAATACGCTATTCCTAAGGGTTTACTGGAGCTATTGCATGGATGAATTAGTTAGAACTCAAGTGGCAGAGTTATGACACAGTTGGAAGAAGTAGTTATGGAGTTGTATTTAGTTTAACTCAGTTAGACTCAGTTGAGCTAGTTGTATCTAGTCTAACTGATTGATACACTAGTGAGAGTGGAGTGAATTAACTAGTTAATTAATTCACAAATAATAACTCATTAATCAACTGAAGAATACATCAGTTAACTATAGTGCATGGTAGTTTCAGTGGAGACCAGTGGAGAGATAGGTGAAAGGGCAAGATAGATTCATTCATAGGACTACTAAGGATGGGCTGATTGCATCAACACACAAGGATGCTTAAATGAGGATTTTTACAAATAATTACAAGAGTAATTCTGATCTGTTTTAGAGCTATTCTGCATCAAAGATTGCAGTCGGGAGCAAAAATAGCAGTGGAAAAGGAAAAGATCGCTGTGTTTTTCCATTGCAAGATTGGGCCTGATTAGTGTATGACGATTGTACTGTACTAAAAGCTTGTGATAAGCTTTGTATGTTTTTATGAGATTGTCATATGATATCCATGTTACATAATATATAGTTGGGGTTTTCAACTTCAGGCTTTCTCGGTTAAAAACTATGTTATGTGCAATTGAATATTTTTTTGTTTATGCTTCATATGTGTGTGCAATTAATTTTTCCGCAAAAGATTAACAAGTGGAATAGATTCAGTATCTTGCATAAAGTTAAATAGTGTGAGATTAGGTGGATCTTGGATATATGCATGCTTAGTGCATATAATTTCTACACATGTATTCATATTCATCTTTATCATCAATCCCATCGTTTACCAAAAAGTACATTATGGATTTAGATTTGTGTCGAACATGTTAGAAGATTATGATTTATTGATGTTAGGATGTGAGAAAATTGGTGTAGTTTTTGATCCAGCCTCCAACTGATGGAGCATTTTTAAGGTGGCATGCCATTATGAAGTTTTTGAGCTATATATATTATGATATGGGTGTCTCCCTCCACCATTATTGGGTGAATTGTTGGGTGTGGAGCCTGATTATCTTCTTGATTGTTCATAGTTCTTTCATTTTAGTCATGGTTGGATCCCAGTCCTTTATCGAGGGGTGTGGGGAGGATTCTCCAACCCCCCCCCCCCCCCCCCTCCTACTCACTGTTGCTTCCAAGGGGGTCTAATGTGGGGTGGCTAAAATTATTTGAACCCCCTCCTTGGTGGGAGTTTGAGGGCAGTACCCCTAAAGAAAAAATTAGATGAAAAATTCCCTTGTAAAATATTGTGATTTTACAGTCAATCTGGGTCGTTCATTAGGCATAAGATATAATAGTATAAGTTATGTTAATTTAGAATTGTTTTCCCTAGAAGGAAACCCTCAATTTATATGAGGGAATTTCATTACAATTTTGTGTGATTATTTTTTGCGAGAAAGATAGAGGAGACCCTGGGAGAGAGAAGATGAAATTACATCGGATTTGTTGTAGGTTGTATCTCTTCATTTTACTGGATAATAAAAAAGGAAGGATTGGTTGTTTCTCCATGGATGTAGCCCAAATTGGGTGAACCACATATATATTTGTCACTCTTGTTTTATGTTTTTTTGTTTGTTTTTGTTTCTGCAATATTTATGTATTCCATTGCTATGTTTACTAATTTCTAACATGAAGAGCATGTTTTCTAGCAATGAGGAGGCCTTGGATCAAAGCTTCAAGATATACTACATTGTTTCTCTCCTGCCTGATGTATCCCCTATAAATATTGGTGATTTCTTTGTTGTAATTTATAATGACTCCCTCAATTCCAAGATTCCTTGGGTTTCCTTTGGATGCACAATAAAAATTAAACTTGTAGTGCAAGGACAAAGGAGGGGACCACATGTGTGGACTCGGAGATTTGGCAAGAGGGTGGGTGGCTGATCCTTGGGTGTGTGGGGCCACAATTTTCCACCAAGAAAGGATGGCCTTTTCATTAGGGGGCACTTGAAGTATTTTTCCTCCCAAATAGAGAGGAATAGAGTCTCATCTAAATTTTTGTGAAGGAGTTTCGAGATTCCCACCTTTTTTTTGTATTTTTCATTGAATGTTTTTTTATTCCTTTCCTTCTAGATTTCCTAATGTAAGAAGTTAGGGCTATGGCCTACAGACAATTGAGCATTTGGATATGGAAAAGTAATTTTTTCCATTTCTTTGTTGTTTGCAAATTTTTCCCCTTTATCATGTACATGCATGGGAAGCCATGAGCTATCATGTTCCATAGATTGTTGGCAAACAAACATGAACCTAGAAAGTGATCTATAGATTCTTGTTGATTGTTGAACATGAACCAATGTGAAGGTATATACAAGACCTTATTGCATAGATTCTCCCATGTAAGGATGTGTCATTTGATGAGGAACCAAGTGAATGTGGAGATTTTTTTCCAGAGGTTTTGAGTCCAAATAACTTTGCAGAATGGATCTGGGATTGCTAGTGCGGTGGGCGATGGAAGATGATAATTCTCTATGATTATGAAATTTCCAAAATATTTGAATCCCTAGATGAGGATATTAAGGCATGTTATTGTTTTGTTGATTCATTTGTTGAGTTCTTGGTCCAGGGTTGACCTATTTGCCTCATAGTTTTCCTTATCAGTGAGCATCAATGGCTTCCATTTTTGCATGCTTGGATTTTCTTGCTCCTACCGGTGTTGATGAACATGTATTAGTGAATATATATTAGCAAGAACTTTAATTTAAGCGAGTTGAAAAGTGTTGCTTAGGTTTAATAGTTGTTTCCATGAGTCATCCCAAATTATAGTTGAATCCCCATTCCTAATTTCCCAAAATTTGTGCATTTGAACCAAGGTTTTATTGAGGTTGGCTAGGTTCCAAAGCCTAGAGTTTGAGAGGATAGGAAAATTACGTCATTCTTGTTTATATCCATAACATATATTTTTTCAAGAGGTTCACCCATATTTCCATGGTATTTTTGACCCATCGCCACCAATTTTTTTCTCCTAGCACCTTGTTGATTGTTTCTGAATCATGTAGACCCAATCCTCCAACTGCTTTTAAGAGGAATAGGGCATCCCATTTGACAAGAGGCCATTTTTTCTTAAGGTGGGATCCCCCCCATAGGAAATTTATTTGGAGATTTCTCATATTTTTTAGAATCCACTTGGGGGAATCTATAACAAAGAAGAGATATGCAGGCATTGATTGAAGGAAAAAATTCAAGAGAATGAGGCCATTGGCTATGTTCAACAAGGAGAAGGTTGATTTGTCTAGATTACTTTAGATTTTTTCTAGAAGGTATCTCCATGATGAATTTCTGATGGTCAAATTAGTCAAGATTGAACCCATGTATTTGGATGGGAAGGGTACTAGGGAGAAAATGATGATTATGACTATGTTTGTTTGAGTGACAGGGGGTGTTGAAGAAGAAAATATAATACTTTTCAATATTGATGGAGGTTTTTAATGCTTGCATAAGAGGGTTAGTATTAATTTAAATTTTTTGGATTATTTGATATATGGGTGATTTAAGAGGAGGTTATCAACAAAAATTGTTTGGTGTGATAGAGTGATGTCAATGTGGAGTGCAAGGTCTTGCAGAGTGCCTTAATGAAGAGTTTCCTTGATAGATATAACCAATCCTTCCACCATAAGGATCAAGAGGAAGTGAGAAAGGTGATCCCCTTGTTTAATTTCTCATGTGGGTTTGAAAGTTTCTAAGGGGGATCCATTGAAAAAAATGGAGATGAAGGTAGTAGATACTATAGACATGACCCATTGGGTCCAAAGGGGACTAAAGCCAAAATATGGGAGAAGCATTTCCATATCATCCAAGTTGTGTTTGTATAATTATTTGGAGAGATCCAACTATATGAGCATGTCTGGTCACTTTAAGGTTTTGAAGGACTGGATGGCTTCATGGGCAAGAATGATCATGTTAAGAATTTGTCTACTCTTTGTAGATCCTAATTACTCGGGGGAGATAAGGATAGGGAGGATAAGTTTTAGCTAGTTAAAAATCACTTTGGTAATAGGTTTTTAAATGACATTGTAAAGGGAAATGGGTCATAACTTACTAGGGGATGCCATTTTTTCTTCCTTTGGAACCATAGAAATAAATTTGGAATTGAAGACTAGTAGAATGTTGTTGGTTTCCCTCGAGTATTCTACAATTTCAAGGATCTTTGCATGAAGAAAATTCCAGTAGTATTTTAGGAATGAGATCTTGAAGCCATCTAGTCTAGGTGATTTTATCTTAACCATTTCTTGTATTGATTCATTGACCATAGTGGCACTAATAAGTCAGAGAAGAGATGTGTAGTGGCTTTTAGTTTCCATCTTGGGTATCAGCTATGTGATGTTGTTAATGGATTCATCGCAGTGAGGCTGAGGATTTCATAGCAGGTACAAATAGTAGTTTACTAGGGTTGCTTCCAGGTCCTCATATTTCTCTAGTATTTTCCCATTATCAGTGAACAAAGATGTGATATGATTATTGGAGCAATATTGAATGGTTGACAGGTGGAAGAAGGATGTGTTCCACTCCCCCTCCTTGAGCCAGCCAATATTGGATTTTTGTTTCCAATAGATCTCCTCTTGCTTGTAACAATCCTCCAATTTTGTTATGAGCACCACTTCTCTATCATTGATCTCCTTAGGTCAACCATTGGCGATGATTTCCTATTGGAAGGAGATCATTTCCATTTCCAAAGCTAATTTTTCTTGGAACATGTTTCCAAATTCCACCTTGTTCCATTATTTGAGGAAAATTTTGATCTGTTTGATATTTTGCTGGAAGATGTACATTTTTTATCCCTTTATTTGGTGCATTCATTACCACCACTTCTTAAGCTTATTGATGATATTTGGATATGTGAGCCAAAATTTCTCAAATCAGAATGGGCATTTGAGGGTTTTTCCAAGAGTTTTCCATGATAGGCAGATATGCCAATGATTTTAGCTCGCAGAGGGAAGAATCTATCGAAATAACTCATTACCGCAAGTGAGAAGATGGATTGATACTGGGAAGTGGTACAACCAAGAGGATATATGAGATGATCCACCTATTTTATTGTTCCAGGTGAAAAATCCATTAGTGGTTTGCATGTCGACCATGTTTGCTTCCTCAATGATATTCCACATCTCTTTCGATTCAGGTTCAAGGCGTTTCGTTCCTCCTTTATTTTTAATCATAGAAGTGATCATATTAAAGTATCCCCCTATTATCTATTTGCGATTAGAGGGAGTGGATATGCATAAGCATTTCCAATTTTCAAGCCAAGGTCTGAGGCCCATACACATTATAAATATGGCCAGATAGGTTCGTGCATAGTAGATGGAAGGAAACAACGAGGGTAAATTTTTCCTAAGACATGATTTTTATGCTAATCTAATTCATATCCTAGGAAATGTCTAGGCCTCCCGATGCTCTGTCAACATCAAAAAATATGGTTCTAGATATTTTCCATAATCTAGACATGATAGATTCAAAAATTAGGGTAGTACATTTGGTTTCTTGGATAAGGATTGTTGCAAGATCCTATTGGATCTTCCGACGAAGAATAAATTGTTTAGAGGGGTAGTTCACACCCCTTATGTTCCAAGAAATTACCTTCATGAGTAGATGCTTCCTTGGGTTGCACAAATCTCTCAAATTTTCTTGTACTGTTCCAAGTCTACCAGCTCCCTTCCGAAGGTGTCTATGTGCTAAAGGGATTATTTTATACCTTTTTTTTTTAATTATTCACTTATTGTTTTACCATATTAAGTGACAATATCCTAGATTCCTAGCTGCTACGATGTTTTTTCCTCATGTAGTGTTATAGCCAGGAGATTGATCTACTTATGGGGAATGGTATCCATTTCATTGCATCTACATGCATATTTTATGGCCATCAGATCTAACCCCTCTATTTTAGAAAATTTGTCCTCTTATATCATGTGGGTATCCTATGAGGGAATTGTATCTTATTATGTTGCGGTATTACTAGGGGTGGATTCAAATTTTCCCGGATAATGCTCTTCCATGGGTTTTGTTGTAATCTAGCGAAAATCATGAATTGTTACCAGTAGACAAACATCAAGTAATCACATGAAAAGAATAAGTAAAGATAAGAGAGACACAATAATGCAGAAACAATTAAAGAACACAAATATATTCTTATTATTGGTCGAACCAAAATTGATACATTGTTATGGAAATCTAACTATCTAACCAGAAATGATCCTTAATCTCTCATTATTGTTAACCTTGTGTTACATTACATGAATATCGACTTGAATTGGGCTAGTTTTCCTAGGGGACTAGCCCCTTTTCATCAGGCTGGTTGATTAGACTGATATGCTCCTCCAACATCTCCCCACCCACAAAGCCTTCTTCGTCCTAAAGAAGGGAAGATTTGGAGTGCCACAAAATATTAAAAATAATTTTTTTTTACATTTCATGTCACTGGTTCTTTAAAGAAAAATTCTTAGTACAATATTTCCAATAAAAGTAAACTAAGATAAAACAATTGGTGATTCATTACCGAGTGCTTCTGTAGCTACAGTCGAAACTTCTGGAACTAGATCTACTTACGGATTCCCTGGTTGGCCAATTTCAACTTCATAAGATTGTTGTTTCAATGTAGTAGGCTAGTAGCATAGGTTTAAACACTAGGTGAAAAGATCTGGTGGGTAGGTCATGGGAGTTGTGGTGAAGAATAGTGAGCTAGCGGTGGTAGAGGCACATTTGAAAATGTAGCATGATAAATCGTTGGGACAAATATCTATAGATGCTCATCGAAGATGGACCATTTTCATACTACTGATATTGCTTTAGCATTAGATTTTTTCAGTTCTGACAGGTACTGAACTTTCTCCTATAGGGGTATATCCTTTTCTATCCTTTGGTTGAATGCTTTAGTCATGTCAATGCTCAATATTTGATTAAGTACTCCTTTTCAATATTCATATGCATTGGAAGCTTCATCATGTGCTATATTTCCTTCCCTCAACCACTGGTTCTTATGTCGCAATATTTGTGAAGGATTGCTCGTTCTTGCTCCATTGTACTATATATTTCTTATTGTGCCCTAGGATCTAAAGTTTACCTTGAAGATAGCTCTCGGATAAGCATATATTGGGCCCTTATTTTAGTATTATTATTAGCCAGATAGATGGGCTAGTTTTTCAATGTAGCTTTGAGTTAAGCTCCTTTTTCAAGCATGTTCTCCAAGGTTTTCTTAGTTGTTATGAATTCATTATGAGCTTTTTGCAGAATCTATGTAAATTTAGGATTTCCAATGACTGTGGGTCAAGCTTGCAGTTCGGGTCCCTATGCACTAAGCTAAACATTTTGATAATAAACTACTCTACCAAATGTTTAACAAGAGTGAGATGATCATAAATCTTTGCTGGTGTGGGAATGAAAATTTTTTCTTCTCCCTGGATTTGACAAGCCAACCAAGTCTCCCTTTCTCGTTCCTATTGTCACTAAAGCTTCTTGGTGTCTATTTCTTTTCTAGCACCTCTTCTTTGAAGCTTTAACAGAATGTTCTATGACCTGAAATTTTTTTTTTTCACTAGCAAGATTGATGTCAGCATACTTGGTAGCAATGTAGACATATTCCTTTTTATGTTTGGTGGATACCGTGCTTGTTGTAGCTATCTTTGAAAAAGTGTTTGTAGCCAGAACATGCTTGGTACTTGGTGGATTATTCATGGTTATTGTACTGGTAATTGGAAGCTCGATAATTTATTTTTTCTAGTGGTAAATCAAAATGTCTCTTGTCTTATTGACTAAAATCTTTGATTGTTTCATCAGAGTGAATACATTTAGACTAGTTGTCTTTTGAATTTCCATCAAAATTATCTTGATGATATGATTGGTTTATTTTTGTCTGATATCCTATAACTACTTGATCTCTGAATGGGTTTGTTCTAACTGATTTTTTTTAGATTGATCATGTTCTAACTGATTTTTCTTAGATTGGTCTTGCTTCGACTTATTCTTCTAAGACTGAGTCTGCTTGAAATTATTCTTTTCAGACAGGGTCTTCTCCAACTGGTGATGCTCTTCTATAATGTGAGTTTGATATTTGACAAGAATATATTCTGTTAGATCAATTTAAATCAAATTTTTAGTGTGTTCATCATTAGTCTGTTCATTTTGAATTGAAGCACAATTTTGCTAATGTTGTTTATTGGAGGAAGTTCCATTTTGTTGACTATTCTATCTCAATGAGGCCTAAAAAATCGCACCCATTTTTTTCTTAATATTTTTAGAATTTATTCCCTTGTCATTCTCCACTGCATTCCAAATATTTTCCTAGGTGGATGTCATATTGGATTTCCTCATCTTCTTGGTTGTTTTTTCTTTTGACTGCAATTGTTTGATGGCTTGATCAAGTTGTTGTTCTTGCTCAGGATTATTAAAATGGATTTCCTTAAGAACCTTCTTCCACTGGGTCAATTTGGTATTAACTAGGGTGCTCTTAGGGCTATTAGACTCTTTGTGGGAATACTTGTTCGAATTTTTGGGTAAAGGGACTGAGAAATCAACTTTGCAGGGTTGTAAATACAAGGTGACTTTTGCCTCTTATTCTACTTTGGAGTCATCCAAGGGGGTGATAATTTCATTATACAGATCAAATAATCTGAGTGGGATGATATAGATGGTGTTGCACTGTCACCAAATTTCATCAAATAGTTGTTCAATGGTGGACTGGTATGACAGTTCCTTGGGGTCGAGTTCTGGAGAATTGATATACTTTGGTATAGTATAAGGATATTTTTATATGAGAGCAGGGGTTTAGAGCTCATCGAACATGTTGAGAAACTCACCACTTATTAGAACTATCCTTGATATAGAACCTAACCAGTTTTTGAAAAGTTCAAGAGGTCCTACAGATTGGGATTTTCTCGATTAGTTATGGGAGAAAATTCTAAAATTGTGCATTAAGGGAATATATTTTTTTGTGAAGTCTGCCTCTCTAACTGGAGGGTTAAAATTCATGGCTATCCAAATAAGTAGAGAAGGAAAATTAATGGCCTTACCTGAATTTCCCCAGCTTTGGCAGTTCTCCTTAAGAAGGTCTACTACATATTTGGCCTAGTTATACTCCTTGCCAGATTTCACTATTTATCCAATAGCCTCAAGCATTGTCAGTTTTACATCGAAAGCTAGACTAGCCATTGTAAGGCATAAGGAAACTATTAGACATGCCCATTTTGTGAATGGGTCCTTGACTTTATTGATAACTAAGCCTCTAGAATGGGCCATGATTTGGCCCATGTTAGGAAATATTCAAAGTGATTTCCTAGGATGGTTCATCAATTTTTTCTTGCCAAATATTTTTCATGCGTATTTCTAACTCTATTTTCCACGCAATATCAAATCTTGCATTGGTGCACAATTCAAATGTAATTTCTTCTTCTTAAAAGCGAAATTTTCCTTTGGCCATAAGGAATTAGTTTCAGAATTACTCAATTTGTAAGCATTCTAGGAGCTCAAAATAAAAAATTACTCGACTTGGGATGTTTGCAATTTCTTCAAGGAGTCGTCTAACGAGCCGGAGGAATTGCCCAGCCGGTCAAAATTGGCCGGAATCCGGCCCAAAAAAATTTAAAAAATCTTGCAGAAACAGTGTTTGAATCCTGATTTTGACATTGGAAATGGATTCAGCATGATCAAAAACCTGTAAGACACCCAAAATATTAAACTTTGATAGTTATAACATGGATTTAGAAAAATTCCTGCCGGATTTTCTGAAAATCTTATCGGAATTTTCATGATTTTCAAGGCAATTCCTCTAACTAGTTAGACTACGGCTTTCTTCATAGTCATAGGGACCGTAAAGTGATACTTTAGGCAAGATTTTTTTCAAGCTCGATCCTTCATTTATTTTTATAAAAGATGAATTAATTGTGCCATAATTATTGCTCGTTTTCTCTTCATTGGAATTTCTCATTGATTTTTTATTTTATCCTCGATCATCACACAACTTGCATGTCATTTGACTGCCACCTACTTTGTGGGGTGGAAAATAATTGTGAAGTTATTTGGGATGATTTATTTTGTATTTCTGATAGTGATCGGATATATGGAGCTTGCAAAGTGTTAGGAAAATATGGTCATACTTGAGTTCTTTGCTTTTTGAATCCTTTTTTTGGTCTTTTATGTGGTGCACTCTCAAGGTCGCGTGCTAGAAATTTATTAACAAATTGTTTTCTGGAACTACCTTTAGACGGATGGCTGAAGTTTTTATTTTGAATTTATGATCTATTGAATCATGCCTTATGAATTTGTTTTGTCAGATGTTTCCTTCTTAGTTAAGTTTGACTTATTTCTCTGTGCTTTGTTTGTCATTATTCTCTATAGTAATGTCGCTCCATACTTTGCTTTTATCTTAGAATATTGCAGAGGCTGAGTTCTCGTTCCATTGAATATGCATGCTTATTTCATTATTTTTCTAGCTTTATTTACGCATCCCACTGTTATGTTGGTTATTTTTTAATTTCTTAATTTATATCTACTTTTTTGAATAACTTACTAATTAAAGAATAAGAAAGCACATTTAATAATTTTTAATTTTTAATTTAGAAAGTTAATGTTTTACACGTAGTCGGTTAGCCTATTCACTAATAATATTATCGCTAACCTATGGTAAATGTTACTAATAAATATATCTTTTAAGTCAGCCACCATTAACAAGTGATTTGAAAAGGTATCCTTGTAATGACTTCAGTTGAATGGCTCCAGAAGGTCGAAAACCTTCAACGACTAAAGGTCCAAGCCATGCAAGTTTGACTTTCTTTTGGCTTTCCTTTTACTTAACCGTCGTATAATAAGACCAATTTATCAAATCGAAATTTTTTAGCTTGTAGGTTCCTATCACGCAATATTTTTTTTTTGTTCTTTATTGATTTTTTGATGAGAGAGAGAATACACTAGATCCTCTAGTTGATGCAGTTGTTTGATTCGTTCTATTTTTAATTTTGTATTATATTTTAATATAGTTTATACATTTTGTTCATTTTAATGGTACGAATGATTTATATCCATAAACAAGTTTGAATGGCATTGATCCCATCGACTAGTTATATGTTGTGCGATATGCCCATAGAATTTCTGGAACTTTATCATCCCAATTGAATTTGTCTACATTACATATTTTCATTAGTACTTCATGCAATATTTTTCTAAATGACTCAACAACATCGTTTTATTATGGATGTTACATGTTAGTATTTCGGTGTTCAATCATAAATTTTTTTGTTAAGACTTGAATTGTACCATTAACAAAATGTGTCCCCCTATCATTGATGAGAATCAAGGGGCGGCTAAATCTTGTTACTATGTTTTCATATATAAATTTTTCTACTACATATTTAGTACCTGACTCGACTAGCTCCGCTTCTTCGCACTTCATTAAATATTCAACTAATGTTATTATATATTTTTCACCTGTTCTCTTGACTCTTTTGGGAAATGGGCCAATAAATTCAATCATCCATATCTCAAAGGGTAATGATGGAACAACTTAGTGAAACAAAAATTTATGTTTTGATAGAGGTCGTCTGGTTATTTGGAATATGTCACATTTCTGTACATACTATCAACAATCACATAATAATTTCATCCATGATATTCTTGCTTAAACTATCTTTCATATAGTTCTTTCTCCTTGATAGTTACCTCCAGCTCCCCCTTTGTGTGCTTCATTGATGATTGCTTCTCTTCCATGTTCGAAGGTACATATTTTAAGTATTTCATTCACTCCAAGCTTATATAGTTGTTCATTTGTCAGTGTGTATGTTTTTTTTTTTATTGTAAGTGTCTTTTTCTTCCTTTCTGATAATCCTTCAGGTGATTTACCAGTATGTAAAAAATATGCAATTTTGCCAAGTTTTGAAGGAACTTATTCAATTATGAATAAGTTTGCATATGGAAGATCAACGTTAATATCGGTAAGTTCCTCTTGAGATTCTAGTCGAGATAGATCGTCAAGATCGACATTGTTTTTACATGGTTGGACAATGACTTCGAATTCAAACTCTTGAAATAATAATAACCATCGAAAAATTAGTCCTTGATGAACTAGTTTATTTATGAGATATTTTAATTCTTAAGGATCAATGTAAAATATGAAACGGTTTTATAGGAGATAGTGTCGAAATTTTTGTAAAGAAAAATTCATTTCTAAGGCTTTTCGTTTCATCGTCGAGTAGTTTCGTTCAACTTTGTTGAGTTTCTGACTGGTGAAGCATTTGGATGGTCTATAAATTCATATTCGGGTTGTGCTATGATTTATTCGACATTAATGTTTGATACATCGAGATGTACATGGAATTGTTTGGAATAGTTGGGAAGCTTGAGAATTGGTGCTTCGAGCAGTTTCTTTTTTAACAATTGGAAATACTCGCCGCACTCATTGTACCAAATAAAATGAACATCTTTCTTTAAAAGTTCATCTATCAGAAATGTAATGTCAGGATAATTCCTAATGAATAATTTTTAATATCCTATATTTCCCAAAAATATTTTGATTTGTTTTTTATGAACAAGAGGCTTCAGATCTAATATTACTGTTATCACAAAATCAGACCTGATAGGCTGCCAATCAAATCAATCTCATGTAACTGTTTCAAACCAATCTTTTGGTTGAGGCTTAGCCTCCTCAACCTGAGAGGGCTCTCTCAAGGGTTAATGATTTTTGATAGAAATATAGATGGCTAATTCTATGTGGGATAATAAGCAGATAAAAATGGATATTGGCTATAAATAACATTAGCAAGTACACATTGGGCTTATGGATTCATAATAGCTTCAGTAAAACCAAACAATCTACTTAGCATGGAAGTCAAGGCATATCAGAGTTCTAGTCTAGAAATACAAATGTGAAACTGTAAAACACACAGTCAGTTTGTCTATGAAGGAACTCAGAGCATCAATGATGAATTCTGAGTAACATAAGAAAACACCACTGCAATAGGATAGTAAAAAGATGCCATTGAAACAGCAAAAAAATATAAATATTTATGAATCTTGAGTTGGCTAAGTAAAAAACTCTGTATTAAACTGAAAACTAGTCACTTACAATAAACACAGTCTTTTTGCTAAAAATGTCCAACCATTAGTATTTCGACTTCTTCATCTTCTATAGATCATTTACAACATAGGATAACATTATCTTGAGCTAAATACATCTAATTCCTACTTTTTGACACCTTTCCTAACCATATGACATGGTATTTATTACAAAATGATAGTTGCAAACCTAATGAACAGTCCTATTACAAATAGGATTCAAACTCCTTAACTCTACTCATAAAAACCTTATCTAAACTAGATTACATCATCTGCCAACTGTATTCCCATAAGGTCGAATCTAGATGATAAGCTCCAACACTTTATGACCTCAATGCTGATCTCCAATAAACTAGGAAACTATCCCATGTTTTCTAGGTATAGGATTCTTTGTTCTTTTGAGACACTTTGAATGTCATGAACCCATTACTTTGAGCTTATTTGATGTTAGGAACTGAAGTAACACCTGTCAAGAACCTCACCAAGTCCCATCTATCCAAAACCACCATCAAACTCTTCAAAATAGCAGAAGTAGACTTGCGCTATGAAAACAACACAGTTTCGTAGTGCTTTTCATAGCGCAGCCTTTTCACCCTTTCACCTTCAAAAATTTTTCTTCTTTCTTCCATATTTATCTTTATATTCACTTAACACAACTTCCCTAGAATTTCCAGGTCATAATACACACATTTTCCTTTCAAAAATTTATAAGAAAGGGTGAAAAACTTTGCTACAGCAGTTTCGTAGCGCTTTTCACTCTTTTTGCACTGTTTGCGCTACGAAACTGCTGAGTGAGCAGTTTTGTCCTGATTTCTTCAAAATTCAAACAAAAAATGTGCCAAGATTTTAGAATACCATTAGTTTCATCAAAACAAACAGTCATATGAACTAAAAACACAATTTTCATGAGGTTTATTCTTCATTTTCCATTTGATTTAGCTTTTGACTTTTTAAATAATTTGTCATTCTGCACCTTTGTTTTTTAGCTCATCCTGAGTTAGTTTCAACTGTAGCTCCAAATCCTCCACTTGATCTCTTAGTCTTCTCAAGTGAGTATTGATTACTCTGACAAAATTTTCTTCCTTGATGGTTGGAACTGTCCATGTGAAAAAATGTTCTACACTACTTGGAATTTCAGACCTAGAACCAGTTTGGCCTTCCCATATTTCCTTCATTCTTTTGAACTCTGTTTTCTCAATAATATGATTTCTAGCCCTCTTTCTCATCATAGAAATCTATTGATTTTCTAACCTCAATTTCTCCTCAAGATGTTGACACTCTGTCATTTCTTCCTTTTCATTCATTATTCTACTAGCTGCATGCTCCACTGTTGGTGATGAGAGGTCAACCACCTCTTCGGGGACTTTAACTGTTTCAATAGTTTCTTGGACCTCCTTGCTACCTTCCTTGAGCTTCTTAGCATGCCTAGTTAAAGGTTTCCTTACTTGAAAGATAAAGGCTGCATTTTCACCCTCAAATTCAAGTTTCTTTCCTGACTTAACTTTTTTCTGTTTGTGTTCATCAACTCCAATGAAATCAACTTGCACAATGGGTGACTCTTCTATATCAATTACATAAGGATGTCATATAAATTTCCCTTTATCATTGGTTTGTCCTCTGTACCTAAAAAAATTGTTTTTCCCTTTGATGCCACTACTTGGCTTCTTGTCACTCTCTTGATTTCCTACTTGCTGGAAATTTGCTTTTGTTTTTCCTCTTTACCACTTTTCGTACTCTGTTTTGTAGGTGATGGAGTTGCTGCAACAAGAAATTGTGTCTTCTCTGTACTTTTCTCAGCTTGTTTCCTTGGTTTCAACTTTACAAACCTCTTTGATTTTGCAACCACAGGCTGACTAGACTCTGCTACCGGTGTTGAAGGAGTTCCTTTAGGTTTAGGGTTTCTAGTTGGGGTTAGGGTTTCCAGTTCAAAACCATTCATAAACAAAAAAGAAGACCAATCCCTACTTATTTTCTGAAGCTCATTCAACAGTAAAAACTTTATCAAACCATGTTCAAAAAAATATGTTTCACAACCATCAGACTTGGCTTGTACTTTATCAGCCATTTTGGCAAGGCTCCTATGCAAGTAAAAGGGAAAATCTAGTGATATCATACCTGTGAAATGTAGAAGCAACTTGAAATGATAAGTACAAAATTTATGGTACCTGTCTTCACATGTAAAGTATATTTGAATGTTGAACGGTAGCTTAACATAGGTGTCTTTGATACAACTTCTAGGTATTACATATTTGGGTCCATGTCTGCATACTCAGGTTTCATGAATTCATTGCATGGTTCCATGTCAAACTTAAAACCTTTAAACCAAGTATCTTGCCCCCTTAGTATTTCTATCACAGAAGAAATAATATCAGGTGTGACTGGCACATTTAACATCCCAATCTTGGTATTTTTTCCACTGAAGTGTAAGGAAAATTCTTTAGGCACTTGAGTGTGGCAACCCTGCAAATTTTCACAAAACTAGAGACAACCTGCTTTGCTAAAACTAGAGATAACCTTTGCCATGCTTCTTAGAAAAACTTGTCAGCTTCTCTTGAATCTATAAAACAGCCTCGCTTGATTATGAACAACCTCGCTTGAGAATATGGAACAACGTCGCTTGATTATAGTGAAGATAGCCTTTGTATAGAATAGCCACAAGCTTAGCTTGATTGCTTCAGAGCTTAGACACTCGTATGGAGGCAAATGAAAATGAAAATGACCAAATTAGGTAAATATTTGAATTTAAAATGTCATTTCATAACTGAAAGATGCCTCATTCATGACCTATCATGACGATGATGACTGTGAGACAAGTAATTAACATTGAATTTGATAACTGACTGACTCACCATACCCCTATACTGTCATTCCCCAACGGATTCTGACAGATTCTGGCTTAATTGAAAATATTGTTAAGAAACCACACTTTCGTATCACTGACAGTGTATTTTTAGTAATTTTCACTACGAAAGTATCAGCGCTTTCGTAGCGCAAATCCTCTTTTTTGAGCTAGTGGCACTACGAAATGGAGGATTCTTGGCTAATTGCAGAAATTTAACCTGAAACCTTATGGAATTACCCCTAAATGGAAAATGTGAGTATTTGATCATGGAATGGGCCTCTAAAGACTTTATTTGAATTCAATGGTGACCTTTAAGCTTATAAAAACTCTAATCTACCCTTAACCAAAACCTAAAATGACTTTCAAACCCATTTTGAGACCATGATAAAAAACAGAGTTGACACAATGATGTTTTGAAAATTTTTGGGTGATAAAAATTACCTTGGTTTTCTCCATGTCTACTGTAATCCCTTATTTTGAGACCACATGGCCCAAAAATATTCCAATTGGTGTTGCAAAGATGCACTTTTTGAAATTCAAAGATAAACATGTGTCGACATCTTTCGAGCACTATTCTTAACCATTGAATGTGATATTTTAGTAGCATGCATACTTTCTAATAATCAAACTATACTGCCATTTTTTTATAAATATATTCTTGAAATGCTTTGAAAACAATCCTTGAGAATAGTTTTGGCTCACTCTTCAATGCAAAATGCATTACTTTGTATGAAAAATAACCAAAATCAGTAAAAAAATTTGTTTTCTCTTGGTATTATTTGACAATGGGGAATTGGTTAGAACTTGAGAAACTATCTGCAAACGAATAGAATTTGTGTACTACGAATTTATTTATAATCTTGTCAGTGAACGAGGTCAAAAATGGATCAATAACTATTAATTTATTTATCCTTCAGTAGTCGACATAAATTCACAATCTACTTGGGTCATGCTTCTTTGGCTCAACGACCATATGGCTTGCCCATTTTGATGTTTCTATGTGTTATATGATGTCAGTGACAACCATTCCCTCTATTTATTTTTTCACAATAGGTTTATACTTATGTGCCAATTTATATGGTATTTTAATTATTGGTTTTGCTCCCGGAATGAGATTAATTATCATTCCTCCCATTTTATTGACCAATCTCTTTAGATATTTGTAATCTCTCGTGAATACATCTTGATATTCTCCAATTTTTTTATCTGACTAATAGTCACTAAGTTAAGAGATATTTATTCAATCATAGTTCAATATGCCCACTTCTCATATTTTAATCTTTGCATCCATCCAATCAGGTGCTTTTGATTCGTCTAGTTGTTGTTCTCCAACTTTTATTTCTTGATATGCTGATGGAAATTCTAATTTACTAGGTTTCTCAACTTCTTGCTTATATACTTTGTATATTGATTGAATTCTTTTGCAATTTTCACAGTGATTTATGTTTAAATAAAAGCTTTGACCAATGTTAGGTGATTCTTCCATTTCTATGCATCTGCCCAATTTTTGTTCTGAAGTGCATGCGACATAATTACAATTCATTAAAGCATTGACTAATGATTTTTTACAGTGAGTTCGTTTCTCTACGAAAAAGTGCTTAATTTTCTGAATTGCACCCTTTAACTATGGTTCCTCTGGTTTCAACTCAAAATCCTTGATGAAGTTATACCTTATTTCTTTCCATTAAAGTTCTTAACCTCATGCTTCTTCTAATTTTTACCATTTATTTGGTAGATCATCTAAGGTGTTCGGAAACATATGCGACCATAATTTCTCAAATTTATAAGAAATCCTTCTCCATTCTGAATCAAAATTTTGAATATGTGCAACACGGCCTTGTCCAGTGCTAAAAATGGGTATGTTTCCTTGTGTTGAAATTTTTTTCCCTTTGAAGCGTTCAATAAAATATGTTGTTGTGCTCATCCCAGTTTGAAGTTGGGATGAGTGGGTATCCCACCATCTGGTAGCTTGGCCTTTGAAGGCTTGTGTTAGAGAATCAGAAAGGAAGAAATATTCTCTTATTCTTTATTATTTACTTGTGATATACTTTATTTCTTATTATGTTCTTCTTATATTATTTCTTATTATTTCATCAAGAAAATATCAAAGAAAATGAACATAGATCATGGACACCAAATGTAGGCTAGAAGCTATGGCGAAACCCCACTCTCAGGGAAAATCCAGTCATTAATTATTCCTTAAATAGTAGTTCTTGAGACTCTAGACCTTGATTCAAACTTCCTCCACACCAAATCAACCTTCCTTTTGATCCTTCCTTAATCTAGAAGCAAAAACAATAGTAGCAACACTATGTAGCAGTTTCTTCAACCTTGAACTTTGACCTTTCTTTTGGAACATTTATATTGAGAGAAAGACTTTGATATTTCTTCTAGGAGTTTTATTTTGACCCAATACAACTTCTCAAGGAAGTAGCATCCAAAATAATAATTTTCAACCTCTTCTTCTCTTGGTAGCAGCAACTGGAAACACCTGATGTAGAAACTGATGTAGTAAATGATGAAGAACTTAGAGCTTCTAGACTATAGCACGTGAGAGAAAGAGAGAGAGAGAGAGAGAGAGAGAGAGAGTGGCACCAAAATTTTGATTTTCTTCAACTCCTTTAGCTTTCCCAACATTGCACTCCAAAATACATGTTCCTTCACTTCGCACTTTCCCCTAATGCATAAAAAGATATCGAATTTTTGAGTGTGATAGAGATGTCTCCAAATGAATTTGATCTCCCTATATTTATAGGTTACTAATGGGTTCGATTTACTAGACTTGAGGCTGAATTTATCACTTGAATTCTGACTTGATGTAGAGGTTCCCTAGACCATATTTGACTCAATATTTGACCTAATTACATGATTCAAAAGCCCATAATGGGTCAATTTAAATCTGTAATGACTAACCTAGAAGTCCACAGTGGTTACCTTAATCTAAACATGACCCACTCATGAAACCCATTCTTTAATAAGTCATTTAATAATAAAATAAGTGATAATATAAATTATTTTCTTTATTCTTTTGACAAGTACAATAAATATTGAATCAAATACAATTTATGAAGACCGAACCTAGTTACAATATTCAACACTCCCTCTTAACTAGGGATTTATTCATAATACAATAGTACAAGGTAGATCTCCATTATGAAGAATTTTTAGACACTTGAATTTCATGGATTATATTTCTGACCAGGTTAATCTATTCATTGGTCACTCAAAAATTTAGGCACCACAATGTCATGGAATAGATTCTTGACCAGAGAAATCTATAAAGGTGGGATTAAGATAGACTAAAGATTTCAACCTCTATTTGTACCATCAGGCTTACTTACTAACCATCAACCAAGGGAACTAGGTGCACATCCACCTGATGCCACCCTCCCTACCATACATCAACACAAAGTGTTGGTCTGATGTCTTTCCTGGAAATGCTTCACTCATAAATGATCAACACCCTTGATCCTATAAATCAAGGAGATTGGTAACCAACATGTTATCAAATCCTTCGAGAGATTCACATGCACAAGCACATCCATAATCAAAAATATATTTTCAAAAACATAATCAAAGAAAAACTTTGGGGTTTCGATGTTGCACTTAAATTAAACTCAGTAAGACTAGTTGAATCTTTGAGAGAAGATTCCTTTTTCGACTTGACATGTAGCAAAATTTCTTCTAGTATATATTCTGCAATTGAGAATTATGTGGTGCCCTCCCTCTTAACCTAGGGATATTTATTTTATCAAGGCTCCCTCTTATTGGGTAGTTTAACTTCTTGCTTTGGTTTTGGAGAATCTTCCATGGCTTCCATTCTTATGATCATACTAACCAACTTCTCTTATGAACTTCTTCACCAATATGATGTACCTTCATAACTTAGACAACAAGTAGAACCAATTCAGTAGAAGCATGAAGTTCGTAAAAAAATTATAGTAGCGAAAGAATTTGGACTTTATATAATCAACAAGAGACTATACTTCAATACTTCAATCATCCAGCCGAGGCTTGATACAAACCCTAAATCATTCAATAAATGAATATGACATAAGACTAGTTCTATCATATCATGATCCCTAGAAAAAGGTATCTAATAACTTTCAGAAGCCATATGATAGACTATCTAATAGTGTTTTATGTAAACCTGTGATTTCACTCAATTAAGGAAAATCCAACATGAATAGATTTTACTAAGGTTTGATATAAACCCTATATTTCAATAAATACGTCATAAATAACTTCTACTAGGGTTCGATCAATGTAAACCCTATATTTTTCATTGATAAATTCTTAGCAAAGATTATATAGATTCAGATAGATACACATATTAGATAATTTAACCACTACTAGGGCTTAGATGTAAAACCCTAGACTTTTCAAACATCCTCCTAGAACTTAAAACTTTGACTAGAGATTGTTTTGAAACCCTAGAACTTATGTCCATTAGAAATTGGGTCAACACATATATCTAGGAGATTACTATCATGCATAATTATATCATATGATTAGAAAAAATTTAATATATAAAACATACATTGACCTTGACTAAGCTAGGGATTCAATCAAAGAAATATATACCTAGTGTTTCATTCCTAGGAATTTTCATAACAAGGATTTTACTTGTATACCTAATCAAAACCTAGGGTTTCGGTTCATGTCAAAGAAAACCCTTATTTTATCAATATTTCGAACAAAATCATTTCAACCCTAATAAGTTAGAGCTTCCATGATCATATCAAAATCCCAAACATGATATTATCAATATATTAACCAGAATAGCAATTTATTAATATATCCCTAAGTAGATTTAGGTTGTCACACATTATCAACATACCCTTAGGTTAAGGTTTCCAGAGAACCTTTTTAGGGTTTTACTTATGCAAACAATTTGAGGTATATAAGGTGGGTAGATTCATTAGATGATGAATCATCCCAAACAAGAATATTTTAAGATTCATGAGAGCTAGACACATCAGCAGTTAGTGATGTAGAATGGATATACCAAAAAGGAATAACAAGACTTTATAATCTAAGACATACCTTTGATTGTTTGATAGACCTTTTTGATTCTAATGCTTTTTTTAGTGAGGGAATTTTTCTTAATCATTGAGGCATTTTTCCATAACTCTTGAGCGTTCAGTAGGTTAATTCCTAGACAAATAAATATAGGTTGAAATGTGATTATTATTTAATATAATCAAAACTTTAAGTAAGTACGTGAAAAAAATTAGAGAGGGATGAGATGCTTATCTTGAGTAGTTGTTGTGGGCTCCCTCGAAAGCTTTGAGGGAAACCTAAAAAATTATAAAACAAGAAAAATATATTTCTAAAAAGATGTTAAACCTATAACTAAACAAAAAATATACAAATTAAATATTGAAAGCTAGGAACAAAGGGATTAGTAATCTAAGTACCTTATTTCATTCTCTTCGGGATTTGCTCTCTTGGGAGAGGATACTTATTCATCCACATTTTATCTATCTCTTTTCTTACTTCTAGGATTGTTAGGACACTCACTTCTATAATGCCCCATTTTGTGACAATGATAGCATTCAATCTTTTAGATATCAACCTTCTTCCTTGGCCCTTTCTTCTTGAAGTTTCCCTTGCGATGAGAAACATAAGAATTTTATACTTCTTCATTGTTGGATACCATTGAGATTCTTAACTCTTCTTGACTGCAGGTTTTCCATAGTTCCTCAAAGGTGGGAGTTTCTTTCCAATATTGAGACTTGCAACAAATGCACCCCAAGGTGGGAGTTTCTTTCCAATATTGAGACTTGCAACAAATGCACCCCAAGTAGGTGGTAGCCCTAGTGTGGATATGATCATAAGTTCTTTATCTGACACCATTTTATCCATGGAAAGAAGGTAATCTATTATTATTTCTATCTTCACAAAGAAATTAGATAAAATATCCTCCTTGGTCATCTTAATATTCCTTAGTTCATTTTTTAGGCTTGCCATATTTCCAATATTCTTGGTGGTAAATAGTTTTGACAAGGCATCATATATTTCCTAGGTATGATACATGTTTTCTATGAAGGGGACATATTTTTCCTTTATGCCTTCAACCGTCAAATGCATAGCCACTAATTCCAATTCTATGATTACCTTATCAACATCACTTGATTCTTCTGTGGGCTTCTTCACTTTTCCTTTCACCAAGACTAAGAACTTGTTCTTTTCAAGGAGGAGATCAATCCTATTTTTCCAAGATTTATAATTTAAATTTCCTTCAATCTTGTTCTCTCCATTGATAGTGCTAGACATCTTCCTTGAAAGTAGTGAACAATTATTTCCTTAAAGATTTTCCTTTAATGAACTTTTTATTCCTCCTTGATAAAATCCTTGAGACTTCCTTTTCCTTTTTCTTTCACCAAATCTCTAAAACCATGTTAGAGAATCAGAAAGGAAAAAATATTCTCTTATTCTTTTTTTATTTACTTGTGATATACTTTATTTCTTATTATGTTCTTCTTATATTATTTCTTGTTAGTTCCTCAAGCAAATACCACAAAAAATGCACATAGATCAAGGACACCATATGTAGGCCAACAGCTAGGAAAAAACCCCTCTCTCAGGGAAAACCTAGTAAATAATTCTTCCTTCAATAATAATTCTTGAGACTTTATACCTTTACTCAGACTTCCTCCACACTAAGTCAGCCTTCCTTTTGATAATTCTTTAATCTGGAAGCAACAACAGTAGTAGCATCACTATGTAGCAATTTATTCGACTTAGAACTTCTACCTTGCTTCTAGAACTTTGATCTTAAGGGAAACACTTTGATATTGATTCTATTAGTTCGATTCCTACCCAATACAACTTATCAAGGTAGCAATATACAACATTATCAATTTTGACCTCTTCTTCTCTTGGAATCAACAACTGAAAACACTTGATGCAGCAACTAATGCAGTAAATGATGAGGAACTTCGATCTTCCAGAATATATCACATGATAGAGAGAGAGAGAGAGAGAGAGAGAGAGAGAGAGTAGCACAAAATTTTATATTTTCTTCAACTCCTTTAGCTTTCCCAAAACCTCATTCAAAAATACCTCTTCCTTCACTTCACACTTTTCCTTGATGCAACAAAAGATATTGAATTTCTGAGTGTGAGAGAGATGTCTCCAAATGAATTCAATCTCCTTGTATTTATAGGCTTCTGATGAATTTGATTTACTGGACTTGAGGCCGACTTGATCACTTGAAGGCTGACTTGATGTGGAGGTTCCATAAACCATATTTGATTCAATAATTGACCTAATTACATTATTCAAAAGCCCGAAATGGGTCAATTTAAATCTGTAATGACTAAGGTGTAGAAGTCCACAATAGAAGTATTTTACAATAAATATTGAATCAAATACAATTTATGAAGTCCGAACCTAGCTACAATTTTTAATAGTTTTCACTAAACTTTGGATTATTCCAAGTTCACCAATAGAATTTGTTACTTGTTCTATATGATTAAAATGAGGTGATCTTTCTTTAAATCTAATGTTGTTACTAAAATTAGTTGATAGGTATGTCAGAAGCAGGGAAGGAGTTTCTTGACAATTCATTTCTCTTACAATTGATATTGCTTTGATGGAATAACATGGTCAATTTTTTTATGTCGAAATGACCTATATTATCTAGAATTATTTTGAGTTAGACTAATAATTTTCAGTTTTCCACTCATAAATCTCTATTTCAGAGGTATTTCTAAGGGAAAGAGGTGAACCTGTCAAAATTTCACCATAGGTGTTCGGTTCAACATTATCACGACCTTCATGCAGTACTTGATATATTTTTTTCATTTTAGTGTCTTTTTCATAAGCTTAAACCCAATTTTTTCCTTATTGGGGGTATAAAGGAATGATAATATTCTTATTCTTATATTTTATCTTAATTCTATCTTTTTATAAAGATATTATTTCCTTCATTCTTCATCCCCAGGGTTGGTCGACTAATGTTGGGTACGTAGGAATTTCGTAAACTAAGTCGATGACTTTGAAGTGGAATTTCATCGAAATTCCCATTATAGAAGTTGGCACTTGTCTTAGTGTCCCAATTGGTTCGATAAATCTCTGGTCGAAAATTTTTAGGTAGTTAGTTGTTTTGTGTAGATTCGGCTGTCCCATACTAATCCATGTTTCTCTCAGAAGAATGTTTACTTATGAACCAAAATCTAAAAAACCATGGATAACCATGTATCCATTTATTTCTAAGTTGAAATGTGGATCATGATCTTCCAACTGATTTCCTTGTGAAAATTTTCAGACATTTTTCCCTTTTTCACTATTTTTCGTTGAAAATTTTTAGCATATTTAATAGCTCTACTAGATAAGTGACAAAATGTTATTCTTTTAAAAGTTCATGGAATTATTCTAGGATTATATCCTTATATATTCATTGTTTCTCGATTTCATTCATAAATAATTTGATGGATTTTGACATTGTATCATTTTGTTCCTGCATATGGGGATATTTAGTCATGTTTTTTACTCGATGAATAAGTTGTTGATTCCTTATTACTACTATCTTTCCATACTCCTGATCTTGTAACTACATGAATACTCTTATATTTCATAATCTTGTGTTTTGGAATGGATTGCAACAAATTAATAGTTCATTTATTTAGGACATTTTAAATAATTTTAAGGCAAACCTCCAAATTATTATCACCCAAACCAGACATATTGTAGAAGCGCAGAACAGTTTGGAATGTTCCCTTCTTGCCACAAAGTATAGCAATAGAATCCTCCTTGGCCTCGTTCATGACCACAACATCTTCCATTGTATCCTCCTCCTCATATGGCATAGCCTCCTTGACCATATCCTCTTCCATCATAAGACGATGACTCACTAAATTGATCAGTAACCTAAGTATGATAAACATCATGGTATTTTGGTTTATTTTTCCATTTATTTGAAATTCATGAGTGGAATGCACATTGTTATAGTAAATTTTGGCACATCTAGTCAATCAGGCTACAAATTGGATCAATCAACATCCTTTTACCCCTTAACATTATCATAGAACAAATCCCTATGCATAACACTTTCATATCCTTGAGTTTCTGCTTGAAAATACATTGTTTCAGTAATTTTAAGGACCAACACTCCCTGGCCTATTATTGGACAACATTCACCAACATATTTAAAACTATGTACCTGAGATAAAATATTATGATCCTATCATATACTACCTTGGATCTTCCATCTCTTATCCTTTAATACAATTCTCCCATCAAGAGTGGATCTCAATCCCTTCATTGGTAATTTGATAAGAACTCCCAATTTACTCCCCTCACCTATATATTTTTGGCCATCCAAGAGCTAGGGGTTGGATTTTGGAGATATAATTATAACCTCATGTTGTTTTTGTAGAGAGTTAACATTCCATGCATTAGGGTGATTTGAGGTGTACTTTGTGAAAAATAAGTAACAAGTCATCTTGGAGGAGCTATTCTTCAATATCAACTTCTATTTATGGTTATAAATCCTTCCATTTATATTGATGCAAAGATTTATTTGTTTCCTTACATGCGATGTTATTATTTCATCTATTTTTATGCCATGTTGATCCATTGAATGAATTATTTAGATGATGCTACATAGATTTCGTAGATCATTGGCTTGTGTTGTCTGACTATGCAAGTTCTAGTTATAGCGATGGGAGCTAGGATTGGAACATTAAAACCAAGAATGGAGTGAAGCATATGATGGGTAACAGGTAGGATTCATCCCATTATCTATTTACTTTAAGGGAAACAATATCTACTTTGTCTTTATGTTGTTCTAGGCTAGGCCACCTTGTCAAGGGAAGATATTTTTGTCCACAGTCATATATTATGTACAACAAATTAGTGAATCCATTGGGGATGGGTATATTCCTTTGGTTTTTTCTTTGTCTTTAGAATTTATTTCACATATTATTTAGACCTTCGCTATCATATTCATTCAAGAACATACCTAGGAATACCTTTCATTGAGTCAATTGAAAAATTTGTGTCAGAACTCTCCTATTGTTAAGTCCCTATATTAATAGTGTAGCCCCTTATTATGTTAGTGTAGCCCCCCTTATTGTTATTATTGTACCCCTGTAACCCCCATATTTTTATTATTGTGCCCTTACATTATTATTGTTAGGTCGGCTAGGATTACATTGTGGCCCACTAGGATTACATTATGGCCCCATGGAATCCTATATATAGAAAGGAGGTTTTGTAAATTGGATCATCCAAGAATTGTTCATTTATGTAATGTATTGGAGGTTTCCCCCTCGAAGTGGCTTATTTCTAAGGCGTTTATATCTCATTTCTTCTATTTTTGGAGCTGGTTACACAACATTTGGTATCAGAGCTTTGGATTCTAGAGTTTCGCTGCTCCAAACAGGTCATCGTGGCATTTTCGCTATAACTTTTTTTCTACGAAGTTTCAGAAGCTGAAATTTTTAGGGTGCGAAGCTGAAATCCTGAGGAAGATTTTCTAAAAATTTCAAAGCTTGGTTCGCAATATTTTCGGAGATATCATCTGTGGAATTTAGGTATTTTTTCAAGCTCCTAAACAGGTCATCGTGGAATTTTCGCTATAAATGTTGTTCTACGAAGGTTCAAAATCTGAAATTCGTATGTTACGAAGCTAAAATCCTGAGGAAATTCATCAAAAAATTTCAGAGCTTGGTTCGCAATATTTTTGGAGATATGATCTGTGGAAGGTAGTGCTTTTTCAGGCTCCCGAATTTCATCTCAAAGAGGTGATCGTGGGAAAAGTTCAATAACTCTCTCTCTGGGCAGTGGATTTGAGTGCCGTAAAAAGTGGTTGCAATTACACAGACTGTAGTTTCTTGGCTATCAATTTTAAAGACAAAGGACGAAACAGTGACACGTGGAAATTCCTACAAATTTTCTCTACTGAACCAGTCCAAAATTAGGTCATTGTGGGATATTGGACACAACTTTGTCTTGGAGAATCCAAATTAGATCAGACCTATGGCATTCGAAAGAGAATTCAGAGGGATATTTCATTGCCGAATTTTAGATATTGAAGAGTCTTAATCACATATATAATCCAATTTCAATATCGAGCTCCTCAAAAGAAAGTAAAGGTGTGTATTGTTTTTCCCGAATTGCATAAATCTTGTTTGAAAAATCAGTTTGAAGTGATTCCCAGGGCCTATTGAGCATATATTTTAGTATTTCATTCTGAAATGCCTCCTAAAAATAATTCCATACCCATTAATCCCTCAAAAAGCTATACTATGACGCATGAAGAGGAAGAGTTGCAGTATGAGATATCAAAATTACGGTACCAAGTGCAACAAGTTTCAATCTTACGAAGAGCAATTGAAGATGAAATAGATGGTTTAAAATCAGAAATGGAGGCTAATTTGGATGGTTTGAAGGATCAAATAATAGCAAATATGGATGATAAATTAGTGGAAGATCACATCGAGCATCAACAACAAGTTCTCCAACTCTCAAAGGATAACCCAACCTTGGTGCAGAATCTAATGAAACAACAGGAAGATCAACATCAAATCGAAAGAAGTTATGAAGAAGTCATAGAAACAAGAACTCGACAAGTACGATCAATTTCAGAGTATCTCAGCAAGTGGAAGAACTTTCCTGTAGAAGATTCCACATGGGAGGATGATAAATTTATACAGAAGCATCAAGAAATAATCAAGCGTTGAGGACAACACTTGTTTGAAGGAGAGGGGCATGTTAAGTCCCTATATTAATAGTGTAGCCCCTTATTATGTTAAATAGAAATTCCCCTTATTGTTATTATCAGACTTCAGAATTTCCATATTGTTAATATTATTGCCCTTACTTTATTATCATAGGGGTTTCCATTTAGGATTAAATTGTGGCCCCACCAGGATTACATTATGGCCCCATGGACTCCTATATATATAAAGGAGGTTTTGTTCATTTGTATCATCCAAGAATTGTTCATTTATGTAATGTATTGGAGGTTGCCCCCTCGAAGTGGCTCATTTCTAAGGCGTTTATATCTCTTTTCTTCTATTTTTGGAGCTGGTTACACAACACCTATTCTTGACCAACGTTCCCTTTGGTATAGGGAAAGAGAATTGCACCTCTGTAGAGCCCTCTTTGTGCCTAGGTTGCAAGGAATTGGTTTCTCTTCTGCACCTATGTTGGCACCTATTCATGCACAAATTTTCCTTTGTCTTTATTTTCTCTCTGATCAGCCTTGTTCCAGCTGCCCTTCCTTGATTATCTAAGCTCCTTGTGGTCCCTCTGAAGCCTCCATTTGGTTTTATTTTGTTTTTATACCTTTGGTAAGGAATTTTCAAATATTTTCCTTTGTTTTTATCATTAGGTTTCATGTTAACTGATTGTATTTTATCATTGGTTGCTTGTATGAATTGGTGGTCTAGTCATCGTTCTGAAAATCTTGCTTGAATCAACGATTAAACCTTGCATCTTAGTTTTCATCTAAAAATTAAGTGGAATCGAAAATAAAAATATGATGCATTTCATATATGGTTTTGTGTGTGAAAATTGGAATTCCATAGTGTCAAAGTGCATGTTTTTGCTTTCATTTTTGTAAAAAAATTCCCCCCTCAGTCTCTTAATCGCCTTTGAGTGCCATCTCTTTTGATTTTTGAAAATTTCACCCAATTTCAGTTTGAGTCATCTATTCATGAAATCTCATATTAATTCTGATTTCATTAGAATCCTCTTGTGTTTGTTTAGAAAAAATATCTTTCATAGATCACATTTTCATAGTTAGGATTCTCATTTTCACATCAGGAAAGGACTTTGTGCATAGATTACATTTGCATAGTTTTCGGGGGAATTGTGCATAGATTCCATTGCATGGTTTAGCATATTTTAATGCTTTGAATGGAATTATAATAGTGAAATTGAAAGATCTAGTTAGGAATATCTTGTTTTCTGCATATTTGATTGTTGCATCATTGTTTCCAACTCTTCCCTACAATAAATAACTTTCATAATAAATGAAAAGAGTTCCTTTTGTCATATTAGTTTCATCATAAGTGTGATCAGGTGAGATCGATTTTTTAGCATTGAAACTGAAACATAATTCAAGATAAACTATAAAATTCACTCAATTAACATATGGAGAATTTGTAACAATAGCACAAACATTTAGAGGTCTAGGCTACAAACGTGTTCTAGCGTCGTTAAAATTAGGAGTTTTCATTGTTTTCCAGTGTTGTATCCCAGGGGTGATATCTTTTTCCACGTATGTAAGTGTATAGGATCATACTCTGTGTACCTTCAGGTATATTGGATGATCCTCCATGCATGAAAAGTATATGGGAATGCTCTTATTGAATGGTTATGCATTAGACAACAATACTATGGACTGTTCTCCCATGTACCGTCGAGTATATTTTCGAAGTCCCCTATAGGTTTCTATCCTCACCATAGCTAACCTAGTCAGTTGCCTTGTATACTACGATACACCGAACACAACATTCAGGGAAATTTCCTTCACATACGTAAGTCCTTGGTCTACCAAGGTGTATATTGCAGTTCATGGTTTCTTTTTAATCCTTTATTCCTCGCTATGAATTTTTTATTTATTTTTGTTGTTAATTTCTAAAATTAATTAATTGACTGCGGAATAACATCCTCTTTGTGGAAAAACTCCTTAGTAGATCTTAGTTTGAGACTAATGGCAATAGTTCCCAAGTCCACCAATCAAGAAAACTCTTTTGATGTTAATCTTGGTCCTTTTCCTTCTTTTGGAAATATTGGTGCTCCTTATATGGAAATGTTGTCCCTTCTGAGATTTAGCATTGGTTTTCCAGTTCTGAATGTCCAAACTACTCCTCAACCAATTTCCCATCCACCTGTACAACATCAAGCTAAAGTTGACCCTTTTCCTTCTTCACCTGTTGTTTCTTCTAGTAATGAGGAAGATAAGAAGAAGAAGAATAAGAAAAATAAGCAGGGGGGAAACCAAGAAACCATTATTTCCAATGAAATTAGTATGGATAAAATTTCTAATCAACCGCAAAAAGTTAAATTCCCTTGCGATTTGTGTAAGGGTGACCATCTTCTTAAATATTTTCCTAGAATTCCCAAGATTTTAGAAGTGTGTTCTATAGGCTCACATCATCCTTTGTCATAAAACTTTGGAGATCATGTTGGTGATAAACCATCTACTAGTGATAGTAAGGTCCATGGGAAAAAGGTTAAAGTCAAATTTACCTATAGGTTATGTGAAGGAAATCATCCTATTCGCCTTTGTCCTTATCTAGATGAAGCCTAAAAAGTATTAGACAACCTTAGAGCTTCTGAGCCTAGTCTTTTAGTTGGCTACCAAAATATTTCTCCCAATCCTCCACTAGTTGATGAAGTAATTGATCAAAATCGAAATCCAATCAATCCCACTCTCTCTAAATGTGAATTCCATGAGTCTTTTCCCAACCACCCATTGGTTGAGAAAATGGTTGACTTGATTCCACCTTCAGTTGATCGTATCTTTTCCGTAGAGAGTGAAATTCATACCGATCAGGTTCTTTTCGTTTCTTTAGGTTCTAATGAACTGGGGGATATTTCTCTCATTCCCACAGTACAGGGGGATATCCTCACATTCCCATATCACAATGGGGTAGTTCTTGCATTCCCATGATACCCCCTCTAAGTAGTTTGGTGACTTCCTTTGACTAGATTCAAGTGGTAGGATATCCTCTTCCTCCTTACGTTCCCTTCCAAATCATAGTAAAAGCTTATAATGTGGTTGTACCTAGCACAATCATAGATGAAGGTGCACTTGTTAGTATTTTTTCCTCAATTTCTTGAAAAGATTTAGGTTCTCCATAGCTTGTTCCTGTTACCCAGAATCTGTTGGATTTTAACAGAGGAACCAATTTATCGTTAGGGATCCTTCCTAAGTTACCTATTAATTTGGGAGGAATTACTATCTATATCGATGTAATGGTAGTACAAGGCCATTTGTATTTTAATTTACTCCTTGTGCGTGACTATGTTTATGTCATGGGAGCTCTTATCTCTTCACTCTTTCATGTGATGTTTTTCCCACATGAAGGAAGAATCATGACCATTTACCCAATTTCATAAATTAGTCCTAATATGATTCCAAATCAGCTAACATCTCTAAATGGTCCTTATATCTAATTGGCATCTTCCCCTCCAGAGGTTGATTATGTGGAAACTTGTTCCATGCCCACATCTACTGATGATCTAGTGGGTGATATAGTACATCATTTACTAGGGGAATCAAAGTATGATATTTACATTGGATCCTTTGATACCTTCTAGAGTGTTTTTCTCCAATATGATGAGAACATCTTGGAATCCATGGTCTTCTGCAGGTCATGATCAAGACCCTGAGAAAAGTTCCTTTTCTTGTGTCAAGCTCATTAAAAAAAGAAACAAGGTAGTGGAGCACATTTCCTCTTCTTGTGTCAAGCTCATTAAAAAATCAAACAATTTCATTTATCATAGTTATTTTCATGTTTCAGGCTCATTAAAAAATGGAACATATCCCTTCCAATTCGAGTCTTTAATTCGATCTCGTAAATTCCCAGTCGAGTGTTTCACTTGATCTCGTAAATGAACCATCATTCCATCCACCTGTTAGCAACCAATAGTCTACTTAGGTGAATGAAATGAAGTTTAGGGGGAATGTACCTCCAATTGAGTCATTATGTTGGGGGCATGCAAACTTATCTCAAGCAATTTTTTTTCCTATGTTTCAAGCTTGTCTAAAAATGAAACCAATTCCAAGAATAGTTTTTATCATGCTTCAAGCTTGTGAAAAAATGAAACCATATTTAAGTATTATCAAGCATAGTTTACCATGTTTCAAGATTGTGTAAAATGAAACCATTTTCATCCTACCTCTTGTGATTTCCATTTTTATCTACCTTTTTTTCGAGGTGAGCCTTGGTTTTCTCATTCCATCGTCGCCATTTTCTTGGCCAATCATACACTTTCACTTGGTTTTTTACCCTTGCCTGAAGAACCACTGTGATGAGTGGTCTTACTAGCCAACCTCTTAAACTCTGCATATTTTGAGTAGTTCCATCATGACAGGAACTAGTTTCTACCCTTCATACCACTCATTCAGACTCTTTTCAGACTCCAAAAACATGAAAATATTGTTGAGAACTTGTCTTTTCAAACTCGTTAAAGTAATTGAAAATACGTCTACTCAGTATAATATTAACCCTTTTCTGGACTGAGATATACTATTTATGAAAAAGGAATACCTTAGTCGAACATGGCTAAGAGGTTCTCTTGGGTATTCTTTTCTGCCTTTTTGGAATCAAGGGACTACATATGAAAAGGAACATATATAGTTTTCTTATTCCCCTCCTTTTCAAACTCTTTAAACATGAAAAACATGTCGAGTTTTACCTTCATTGGACTCGTTAAAACATCAAATAGCGATGGAATTTTCAAGCATGACAAGGTCAAACCACTTCTTCTCAGGGTTCATTAGACATACTCCAATGGATTCATCTAAAGGGTGAACTTATAGATCAAGCATATGTTATGGTCCTCAATATTGTTAAAAAATAAAGAGGTATTGACCAGTATGGTTGGGGAAATTGGGAAAATAGGGAACTCCATTTCGCTAATGGTAGCAAGTCGCTCTTGAACATGCCATTCTTCCCCTTCATCTCCATGGTTGTTGGGTTGGGTAATCTTCTTGTCTTTTGGTTATCATACCATTTTCAAAGGCCTCCATTTTTGGTTTTGGGTCAATGTTGGAAAATCCATTCAGTGTCGTCATTTTGTTCAAGAGAAGTCATTTAGTCAATATATTCTACATTACTCTTAAGCCTTCATTCCATGCATGTCATTTTTTATCGAATTCCATATCATCATCACTATGTATCAAAATCATGATACTTGTTTTGTGTCATTGATGGAGGATACATCAAGGTCCTCCTGCAACGAGTCACTTCCTATCGGCATCAACTCATTATACATAAAGTTGACTTAGAAAGACCCCTCAGTACCTTGGTTCTTGCATGCATCAATGGCAAGTTTCCTCTCTCTCAGTGAAAGATTTACATCAATGGCATTCGCTGAAACATTCTATGTGGTGTTCAATGCCAACTCATTTACTCACACCATATAGATTGTACTGTAGTACCTTGAGATCCATTAACATCATTGATGGTTTCTCTCACATTTGTTAATGACTTAAATCAATGCTCAATAATCAGATGGTATCTACCATGTTTGAATCTATCTCATTGATTCACATGGTTAGAGTCATACATTAAATGGTCATGGGAATGAGATATAAGACCTCGGATCTAGTTTCATCCATCCAGGCTATGATTTCATGATAAATACAATATCAAAATGTATGATGGTTATGATCATACAGACATTCATCTAGTCATCAGCGGACATGTCTTTTGATCATTATACACGTATTGTTAGCTTATGTGCTGAGTATGGGTATGCCTCCCTCAATAGAGATATCATGGTGGAAATGTATTGTAATAGAAGATGATCTCGCTAGTTGATATTGATCCTGACTTATCAAAAGGTAAAGGACTTCAATCATTACTCACCATTCCTGACTTTGTGCTTTAGGGGACAATTTTCTATAGGCCATTTTGTCACATCTGGTTAGTTGATCAAAAAACTGGATCAATCAACATCCTTCTACCCCTTAAATTCATCATAGCACAAAGCCCTATGCATGACACTTTCATATCCTAGAGTTTCTACCTGAAAATAGATTCAGTCATTTTAAGGACCAATGCTCCTTGGCCTCTTATTAGACAACGTTCACCTATAGGTTTCCCAGCTTTGGCTTGCATTGATCACCTACAAGTTACTCTACTATGTACCTACGTTGGTTCTATAAATTCGTGAAAAGAGAGATAAATTTCGAAAGCCTCTTTTTCCATAAGATTTTATAATTTGTTAAAACCATTTACCTTAGATAAAACATTCAGATCCTATCATATCCTACCTTGGAGTTTCCATCCCTCATTATTTGATCTCATCCTCCCATAAAGAGTGGATCTCAAGCCCTTGATTGATAATTGGATAAGAAATTGAGATAGAGATTTTAGAATCTCCAGAGTCTTCATTTTTCAATATATGTTTTGAGTCTAGAAAAAGACTCATGTTCAGGACAAAACCTACCAAGAAGAGAGGAAACCGGGGTATATAAATACAAGATGGAGAGAATGGAGAGAATGACGGGAAGAAAAGAGTCGACATGCATAATACATGAGATAATTATTATAAGATATTTTAATTATATCTAATTTATTAAAAAAAATTGCGACAAATTAATAATATTAGAGTGTAATTTATAAGTGTACTTTCAATTATTAATGATATTAATTTTAATCAATTTTATTATTAATATTATTAGAAATATTCATCATTTCCAATAATATTAAAAAAATAATATTAGTAATAGAGTTGAAGTAATTCCCTAGATTGGGTGTGCTTTCTGCGAGGACAATACCTACTTTTTCTTGCTGTTTTTCTAAGACAGGTCACCCAATATGGGGAAGATACTTCTGTCTATAGCCGTAGATTTCGTATAACAAACATTGTCCTCGCAAATAACACACCATTTTGGCTTGGAGTTTCATAATTTGTATTGACATTCTTTAGTTGAATGATTCAAGGATATTTGGAAAATATCACAATATATGTCGGATGGTATTCTTCGAACATCTTGGTCGAAATAATCTACAAATATACAGGTATCTTTCATGTGCCCTTCCATGTGATATTTAGTACACCATAGATGGTTCTTTTGGAGTTTTAGTTGCATTAAATAATTTTGTAAATTTTCAAGTTTACCTTCAATTTTATTGTGAGTTGGTGAGAAAATCGACTCGCTTTGATCATCTTGCTCAATTCATTGTGCTACTTTAAGTGCTTCTTCACAGGTTGTGACTTTGTGCATTCTAATCAGACCACAAATATTTTGAAGTAGACCAACTACATACCATTGTACTAAAATATGTTTGTTTATGGTATATGGAATTTGGCTTGATAAATATTTAAATCAATCTACATATTCAAGTATATAATCATTTGGCATTCGCTTAATTTCCTTTAGTTTATGAGTTTCCAAATGCTTGACATATTGAGCTTTAAAAAATGTAATAAAACTAGCCTTAATTTCAGTTTTCAACTTCCGTTTATTCTAATATTCATGAACCACGTTAAAGCATGCTTTCTTAAAGTTGCAGCGAATTGTGCCATTTTTTTGTCTTCATCGAGAGGTCGCTTATTCTCACTTTATTCTTTGTTTTTTCTTCTTTGTTTTTGGTATCTTTTTACAATAATTGATTGGTTTTTTGAACTCTCTCTCTCTCTCTCTCTGTCTCTCTCTCCTCATACTCCCCTCACTACAACGCTCATCGACCAGCTTCACGGCCCCATTCATACAAACCTTAACCCTCCCATCGCTCACCTTACACTACACTCCCCTCCACTCTGCAACAGTGCCACTCTTGGCCCTCAAACCTGTGGCTCTCACCTTATACGCTCGCCTCACCAGACTCTCCCTTACGCCTCCCACCATTTGATTCCCATCCCACCATTCGATTCCCTTTAAAAAAAATAAAAAAAAATTTAATCCCCTCATTTTAATATTCGACCCCACTTTCATATAATACTTCTCTCCCATAAATTTCCCTCCCTTTTTAAATCACTCCCCTTCCCTTTTTTAATAATCTCTTTTTTATTAACATTTCCCTTTTTTTAATAAATTCCCTACCCATTTTTTAATTACTCCCATTTTTAATTATTAATTCCCTTCCCTTTTTTAAATTTATTTTAAGCCCCCTCCCATTTCAAATAAATTTCCCATCTTTTTTTAAATTCCCCCTCTTTTTAATTAATCCCCTTCCCCTCCATTTTTAATTATTCCCATTAATCTATTTTTTAATTAATTTTAATTAATTAAAAAAAAAACAGCAGAGAGAGAGGAAGAGAGAAAGAGCAGATAGAGAAAATGAACAGCAGTAAATGAGAAATGACATGTGAGCAAATGGATAGTAAACATATATAGTGAAAAGAGAAGATTTGACATTGTGTGATTTGTGGCATAAGGGTGATTTTTTGAAGAAATTTACATTTGAAGACAAGTTTGCTATCATTCAAAATAGCTCTTTGAAGGAAAATTCAGCTGCCTTAAAGGCCTCTTGCAAAAGTGTTTTCAGTTGTACATATTTTGCAGAGATATTGTATTGAACTGACATTGTATTGTGAGTGAAATTTGCATCTTCTTCATAGTTGCAATCAGTACTTGAGTTGTTAAAATAATTGTTGATTGCCCTCCATCATTTTGTACTTTGAGATTTCCATAGTTGGAATTTCTTTTGAGTCATTTGTATTTCTTGTTGCATCACATTGTAAACGGGTGCATTTTCGGTTGTAGCCGACACCCTTTCATTTTTGAGCCTAAGTTGTTGGAAAATGGCTAAAATCAATGAGGCATTAGTGTTGTTGAATAACCTCATTCATTCAAATGTTTATGATATGATAATAATGAGCAAGCATGCTCTTTGTAATATTTAGACTTGTTTACAAGATGCACAAGAAAAGATTGAGTTTTTGCAGTTAGAAACTCAGCTTTAGCAAGATGAACTTCAGCAAAAGAGTCACCATTCTGAACCTGTTTCTGTTCAGAAAATTGAGAAGGACTCCCATCAACAGCAAGTCAGTAAAGTTGCAGTTGATTCCCATTCATTTCATTGTACAAGAGTTGATTTACATGCAGATGCAGCAGCTCAGCCTGCACTTCTCAAGCCCATCATCAGACCTTGGGAAGAGCTTATCCACAACAAGCATAGAAATGGTCTTGGATATGACAAGGATGTGACCTTTGATATTCCAGACTACACGAAGCCCATAAAATTTTAGAGTGCCGGATTCATGTATGACAGTTCACCTGCAGCTGTTCCAGATCCTGTTCCACTTCCACAAAATATTGAGAAATGCCAACACTGTGATTGAGTTGGCCATATGAAAGATCACTGTTTTGATCTTCATCCATGCAAGCACTGTGGTTGGCACACCCATTCTTCAGACAGATGCTTCAGAAACAAGCCTCCTGCAAGAACAAAGATTCATCTTGGATGGATTGCTTCTTGGCAATGGGCATCAGCAGCCAAGAAGATATTTACGACACATGTTAGAACTTGTTCACGGATATTAAACAATCTTGCAGTTGAGTTTTCGCCATCATCTCACCTTGTCCCTGACAGGGGGGGAAATGGTGGTCTTGTACAAGCTTCGACGACAGATCAAGCAAGCCTGAGCCACAATCTCTCATTCCATGTTTAGAGTTGTAGCTAGCAGGTCAAGCGAGCCTGAGCCACAATTCATCATTTCGGATTCAGAGATGTAGCCAGAGACACGGATGCCCATGAGCATGCCTTCGGTTGGTGGACAACCTTAAACCATCATCTTTGGTTGGTGGATAACCTAAAACCATCACAGGTAGTAGACCTCCCTTCTTTCAGGTCGAAGGTCTCCCTTTCATATATGAGGAACACTTCCTCTAGCAGAAGCCTTCAGCTTCTTGCCAGCTTTGGTTGAGTTCCAGGAAATGCTTCAAGAATTCCAAAGTTGTTGGTAATCCTAAAACCATCACAGGTAGTAGACCTCCCTTCTTTTAGGTTGAAGGTCTCCCTTTTTTATGAGGGACAATTCCTCTAGCAGAAGCTTTCAGCTTCTTGCCAGTTTTGGAAGAGTTCCGGGAACTGCAACAAGTTTTGTGTTCCAGTGTTGGTGGTCATCCTTAAACCATCTCTTTTTTCCAACATTTCAGAGAGTTGATTCAGCCCAAGTGCTGCCATGCATACTTTGCAGATTTGTATTACAACTCTTTTCTTGGACTCACACATACCCCTTCGGATTAAGGGGGGATGTTGGAACACCTAATCCTACATGGGTAGGTGTGGAATGAAAAAAGTCACAATGGAGTCCAAGTGACCTTGGAATATGAAACCAAGAGTCACACCATTGTACTATAAATGTACATCTTTGTATAATGGAAAATAAGAAAGCCTCACGCTTATCCTTCATTGTGTGTTGAGTCTCTTGTGTGTGTGTGTTTATCTTCCTCATACACCATGTGTGTGCTTTAACATGGTGTTTAACATATTCTGTGACTGACTTCATCAAGGTCAAGACTCTTTGTCGACCGATTCTATACTTTGAACTTCCTCAATGGATACAAGTTACGACAGGTGGGCACAATCATGAGATTCCAAAGTTGGAGAAGTACTTATTCTACTTCATTATTATTGTTTTTTGGTCGATCTTGTTTGATATTTTCAATTTATTGATGGTTTATTTGTTCATATTCATTATTCCAAACTATAGGTATTTTTGAATAATCTGGTGACTGAAGGAATTATTGAACACTGGGACTTGCTACTACTATAGTCAAAATTCTTGTTATTGTTGGACCAGAGTCCTCAATTTCCATAACGTCGAATTTTTCTCTCAGGGTTAGCAATATACCATCATTCTCTATTAGTGTGGGTGGTGCTACACCTCTCAACTCTTCTTATTTTCGTGCATCTTCACTTTCATTCTCCCAATTCATTATTTTCCTCTAGTATTCTTTCTCTCGTATTTTCTCTCTACATTGTTGTTTGTTTTCCCTTGTTATTTTCTATATGTCGGTCGATTGTTTATATTTGCAGCCACTATTTGGGTGGTTTCTTTCTTGTTGTTTCTTCCTGGAGGTAAGCTTTCTTCCTTCCATCTTTGTAGGTCATGTGTACTTCTCCAACTTTATTCTCTTTCTTTTAATTTTTCTTCTTTATTTCTCACAATACATTACCCCCCCCACCCCCCCTCGATTAAAACATGACTTAGTGTCAGTTCACGAGGAAGCATTTGTCATCCATGGTTATTTATTTAAGAAATAATCCCATGCTTCCTTTGTATCTTTACATTGGATGTCGAAAAATTTTCACCAATTAGTTTTTTATTTTCTCCAGTCGGTATTAGTTGGTGTTTATAATGGTGGTTGGTACTCAATGATATATCCTGCACCCTTTTCAAGAAGAAATTTATATAAGTCGGTAAGGATTATTCAAACGAAACCATCTTGCAGATCGTCGTAGAATCTATTTTTAATACATTCAACAGAGGTCCAATATTCTACAAATTTTTCTTCGAAATAATCTTCAAGAGTCTACTCAAGCCACTCATGTAATTTTTTTCGACCATTGTTTGATAATTTTAGTAAAATTCGGGTGTCAATTTCGTTATGAGGTTTTTTCATGGGCGACATGGTTGAGGAATTTCTTGATTTATACTATGGAATATTCTCTAAATCGTTCATGAACTTCTGTAAAACAATTGGCTCTAGCTTCTATGATTATTAGTTTATTCCTTCATGCATATTTCTTTAAATAATTATTGACATTTTTATCCCACCATAATTGTATCTCCTCTGATGTTAAAATGTATGATTTTGTAATCTTTGACTCGAGTTTTGAGTACTAGCAATAGAACCAATGTTGTAATATAGCAAAAAAAATGAATTGTTACCAGTATATAGACAACAAGTAATAACATAATAATCATAAGTAAATATAAGAGAGACACAGTAATAGAGAACCAACAAAAGAACACATATATATTCTTATTACTAGTTGAACCAAAACTGATATATATATATATATATTGTCGAGACAGTTATGGAAGTCAAATTATCCGATCAGACATGATACTTAATCCATCATTAGTTATCCTTGTGCTATGCTACATGAATACTTACTTGACTTGGGCTTGCCTTCTAGGACGACTAGCCCATTTTCATCAGGCTAGTTGGTTAGAATGATTAGCTTCTCCAGCATGTTTTTTCTTTTTTACGCTCATCCGGGGGGTTGGAATTAATGTTCCCTTGCTCTAGATTGTCAGGTTCTTCTACAAATTCAATCAGTGCTTCAAAGAGATTACCTAATTCATGTCTTTTGGGGGTGGTAGAGTTTGAAGCCTTTTTATTGTAGCGCTTTCTAGAAGACATTTTTTTTTAATCCTTCTTCGTTTGCTATAGTTTTAGCTTTAGGATCCTACTTGGGCTCATTAAGGGGGTAGTCACAAAATATATGTGCATGTTTATGGAATTTCTGACACCTAAATGGGATGTGCTCATAGTCCAATGTTTGGAGCATATATTTATGTTCTGATTCTAGGGTTATTATGGCATCCCCTGGTTAATATTCCTCCTTTGCAAATAAATTGTAATTAATTAAAGGGATGAGATAAAGGGACACTATTCCAATTTCTTAAGGAAGGAGATTACTTTGGGAACTATTTATTTAAATAACATTCATGGGCTAAATAAATGGTTCTGATTAGGCTGGCCAAGCAATACATTTAATTGAAAAGAAAAGGGCAGGCTGAGGTGTCCTTTGAGCCCCAACAACAAGCAAGGAAAAGTGATTTTTTTTTGAAGAAGAAGTAGGTGTTGTGTTGGCCATAATGAGGGTTTGCGCAGACCCGTGAAAAGGCAAGAACAATTGGGTGATTAAAACATGTAGGTGTAGAGGCTGAGAGGTGTCATTGAATATAGGATCATTCAAGACTGATGAGAAGGGAGAATATACTCTCTTGAACAATCTCACGCTTAGAGGAAGTGGAAGAAAACTAGTTGAAGAACCCTCACAAAGGCTTGGTGGGTCAATATTTTAGAATATTGGCTTGCCTTGAGGCTAAATAACCCATTGGGAATCTTGTTAGATTGATGAATCTACTCGTTGGCAGCAGAGGGAATCTTTATGCTTGTGGAGTTGGTGAAACACATTTTGTTGCCTTAAGGTTGAATAGCATTAGTGCTTGCTTCCACTGTTGAACCATAAATAGAAGGATGTCCCCTATACTCCTTAGTAGCTTATCCAACCAAGGAGTATTTTGTTTAAAGTGGAAACCCTTCGCCTTATGTTGGGTTTCACACTTTGTGATATTATCTTTGTTATGATGTTGCAATGTTGTAATTTGATTAGATAGCTATTGGGAGAAGGTGGTGTAGCCTTGGGATACCTTGTTTCTCCTGTGATACTAGTTAAAATGTACCATTAGCATTGGATGTGTAAAAGTGAAGGTTGAATGGCTCACTGAATGTTTGAAAAGATGGTAGGTGAAGACAGTGTGGCTTTGGGACACCCTGTTTTAGCTGGAGATTTGGTTATTTCTCTGAAAGCACTCATCCTCAACCACTAGAATCTAGCTCAGGAGTGAAAACTATAAGTAAAAGTCATTGTCTATTGTCTATAGTTGGGTGGAGAGTTGAATAACCACTCTCAATTACCGATTTATTCACCACATAAGATAAGTATTTACTTTGTCTTCTTATGTTAAAATATGTGTACATGTGTATAATATTAAATAAATGGTCCTGCTAATATTAAGGAATGTGATTTCCTGTGTGCTAATGGATATTAGATTTCCTATTTTCATGCATGAAGAATGGTTTAATTCCTGTAAGTGTTGTGTAAGCATAATTTTTTGTGTTACTCCATTAAACTCATTACTATGATTCGTTGGTCGTTTTCTAATTCTTGCTATTTAATGTGAGCTACACTACATGGAAAAAAATTATTGATTATGTTGTAGGTAGGAAAATTGAATGGATTTCCGTGTGATTTTGAGAAGGGTACTTACATGCATGTTCTCTGATTATTTTTACCGAGAAAGATAATGACCAAGTTTATATTTGTTCTAGTGGATTATGAAAGTAGGAGTTCGTTTTATTTTCAGTAAATGTAGCTAATGTTTCTAAGCACATTGAGTCATGCCTCCATGGTCGTGATGCACTAAAAAGAGGAGAAAGACTTTGTTCCTTCATCCTCAACCTCTTGATGTCCAAGTTTAATTAGGAGGTTAAGCCATGAGGACCTCAGGCCTACCTGATTCTTGAATAAATCAGAACTAATTGTCTAAATGTGAAATGACTCATAAAACAAGTGAGAACGATTGGTAGGACTGGTCAAGTCATGGGTCAGGATGGTTGATTGAAAAGGTTGAACTCAAAATGAGTTCATACCTGACCTATTATATGCCATTTTTTTGTATATGGTCAATAAGACTACAAACCGGATTGATCATCGTCCGTGAACATGTCGCCATAATCCCTACACAAATCCGTAAGCATGACCTTCCAAATGCCTGAGTTTCTTGGTATAACTACTTCAAACAATGATTTTAATCCCCAACACACCCTGGCCCTTCAGGGACCTATGTTCAACAACATGTTTCTCCTTACTGCACAAGCGTTGATCAAAAAAAACTTGTCCCTTGCTAGGGTGCACTAATTCTAGAAATCTAGGAAAATTAAAAAGGATCCTGAAACTTCCTCTTCTAAAAGCTTCTAGGAGTTTTTCTAACTATTTACCTTGGATAACAAGCTCGAATCCTATCTGATCCTACTTTGTATATTTCACCTCTTATCCTTTGAGATCATCCTCCTATCTAAAGTGGATCTTAAACCTAGATTGGTGAATCAGAAACAATTCCTAAAATACCACACCAACTTGTATATTTACTTCCATCCAGAACATTAGGGTTGGATTTTGGACACTAATCATGTCTTCATGTTGTTTACTTGAATCTAAGAGAGTAATCATCTTCATGCATTGGGGTGGCATTGAGGTGTGCTTTGTGACAAGGAAGGATAAGTCAACTTGGGGAGATCTCTACAAGATCAACACTGTCATTGGTTGTAAATTCTCTCCTATTTCTGTTAATACAAAGAGTACGATTTTTTCCTATATATGTCATGTTATATTTACATTCATACATTTCAATGCCTCAGTGATTCATTGAATAGAGTGATTAAATAAAGCTAAGTAGATGTAGTAGATCCCTGGTTGGTTTTGGTTGTATGGTTAGGTTCTAATTATAGTAATCAGAGTTAGGATTGGAGCTTACAACCCGAGATGAAAGTAAATATTGTGACTGATTCCAAGTAGGCCTCTTTCTATATTTCAATTTCTATAATGGAAACTATATTTTCTTTGCTTTCTGTTGTTCTATATCAGTCCACTAGGTCTAGGGGAAATACTTGTGTCTGCAATCATAAATCGCATATAACACGACCCAAGGAGTGCAAGCCTCGTAGTTGGGCAACCCACTAGTTTGGCCCGATGGCATAGTTGGGTGGGACCATTGATCAGGTCTCAGGATTAAGTCGGAGCTTGGGAGGTCAAGCCCCTTCGGTTAATTTTAAATTGTTTGCGTAGTTGTGAAATAGGCTGACTTTCAATTATTTACAAGGAGTATTTATCCATGTGGATTTTTCCATGATGACAGAGAAGGGATGTCAGGCACCACACAGGTTATTATGTGATTTCCATGTGGGATCATTGATGATGTGGAAAGGTGGTAATCGACCTATCCTTAAATGGTCACATATTTTGATCTATAACTCGGATGGAGGTAAAATTTATATCACTGGAAAGTTCTAGACACGAAAAATATAATAATTTTATTTTCCTATGTTCTGAAGTAGTTGGAAATTTTAGGCCCCATTTTCATAATGGGACCATGGAGACTGGGTCATCACAGTAATTACCTCCATCTACCCTTCGTTTTGGGACATGATTAGAAGGGGGTATGTTATAGAGTGGTGTCAGAGATTCTAGGTTCAACACTTGGAATGGATGGGATCTATAGAAAAACAAGTTTAGACAAATTTTTAACCCTATACCTTGGGGATAAATTGGTTCCCAGTTATAAGTTAACAAATAAGTATCTCTTGTGCTTGCAATTTTGGAGCTAGGGTGGGGCTCTAGATATGAGAATGATAGTTGAAAATGGATAAGGTTGTATGTAATTTGTACCATTTTATTGTGATTTATATGTTGGTTGTATCGATGATTTTTTATGATTGATTTTATTGGAAAATGTAATGGTATTGCATGTGTTTTATTTTTGCATCTTGCAAGTTTGGATGATTTATTGTTATGACCATGGATTCTTATTATGTTTGTAATTATGCAAAAATACCTACCTATTTTGTGCATGATTTTTTAAGTGGTGTGTTATTACACACTTGGGAGGAGTGGGCATGTGAATTCTCATATGATACGAGGTACTTTGGGGAAATCCCCTTGTTGCCTGTGAAGGTGGTTGTTATGGAACTATCATCATGGCTTGCATATTGAATGTTTTCTTGTGCAAGTGAATGTTCGGTGTTAGATTGTGATCGAATGGTCATGAATTGATTACATGAATGACCATGATACATTTATAAATGTGATATATATCACAAGCACACACACACACACACACACACACACATATAACAAGATGGAAGATAACGATGTGAGATGTGGTTTTCTAATTAAATAACCTTTGAAATTAGAGATGCCATGATAATTTCCCTTGGTAAATAGGAAAAAAACAATTTCTATGGTAGTTTTCAGCATGAAAAATAGTATTAAAAACATCTAATGATGGTTGGCTTTAAATTGCTATTGATGGATGTGATTAAGGATCAAATTCTAAAACATGTAAAAGCGGGAGAGTAAACCTACTGACATGAATGTATATGTAATTATGAATTTTAAAGTCAAGAAAATGCAATTTTTAATGGTTTATTGGTTAGTTACATGTGACTAAAAAAAAATTGAGGATACATGAACAACTGCAGGGATTGTGCTTTGTTTAGCGTTGTGAAATTTCAGTTGTTATACTTATATTATTCCATTAATACACTAACAACTGAGTATATGTGGTAGCACATAGCAAGTCTCAGTGGAAGCAAATGGAATATTGTATCATAGTAGAGAACAACAGGATATGGACCAATCCAATTAAGAAACAAGAACCTTCAATAACTTGAAGTCTGATCTTAGAATATTAAAGGTTGTAATGAAGAACTACAAGGAAAAAATATTGGATCTTTTTGGGAAGTAGCAAAGGATGGCCAAGATGAAATCAAGGTTGAAAATACACTTGCAGGAATTGACACAATGGGTTTTGTCATCAAAAGAGGGGAGTTATGCAAGAAGAAAGAGGCTTCATCAGGCTAAAAAGGAGAAGAGGATATTCCCTTGTTGGTATTATAGATAAAATAATGTGAGAAAGGATTATCCCTGCAGGTAGAAAAAGAAATAAAATAGCCCCTGTGAGCCAAAAGGGCACGAATCAACAATGGAGGATGCTAAGAAGGAGGAGAGGTCATTCCCTCAATATCCTTGATATATACACATTTGTGATGAAAATATTCTTAGTGAACTATTGAAGAGTGTGAGAGTTCAAGGTTGTTGAGAGCCTTGTAAAGAAGTCTTGAACTGATTTTGGTGTTCTAATATAAATATATATACATATTAACACTTGTGTGATAGTTGGAAGTGCCATGAACACTAGACTAATGGGGATCAAATTGATTTTGGGTCTATTTTATTTTAACCCTTATGTCATATGGCTTTAATTTATTGACATAATGGATTGATATCATTTTGATTGTAACATTTGTGCATGGCCATATTGTTTTGTCAAAAAATTTCCTTGTGATTGCCATTTTTCTATTGGTTGTTCTCATCTTCCTTTTTAACTTTTTCCTTTCAAATGTTGTGATTAGGGTCGAGGAAACTTGGTTGGTGTGGAAATAAAACCACATACATCCGATAAAAGAGTTGATTCAAACCCAGGAAATAATACACGTTGAGAAATACCTACACATGACAGAAATGAGGAAGGTTAGAAAGGGGCAGTGTATGATTGGCATGGACAAAAACATGTTGATGTTGGGTAGATGGGAAAAAACATGCCAATGTTGAGATACATAGGAGCGTTAATCCTAATGTGATCACAATCATAAATGAAGAAATACACATGGATGGAATGTAATTGTGAAAACATTATTAGCATAAAATAAAAACTAGAAGCATTAACACTAACATCAAAGTGGAAGGGGAGTAATTTTGGAAAAATAATTCCCTTAAATAATTCTTTCATTTCTTATATGGAGGGAGTTATCCAACCCTAGTTTTAATTGACATAAGTCAATATATGCTATTTCCATGACTAAGTGGATAGTAGTATGACAACAAAATGGGTTAGTTGGGTCCATGGGAAATATGGACAGTGAAATTGTACAAAGGAAGTTCTCTTAACCTTAAATTTGATTACATGTGTAATTATGTATTATATACATGATCATAATGATGAACACACACACACACCCACATATATATATATATATATATATATATATATATATATATATATATATATATATATATATATATATATATATATATATATATATATATATATATATATATATTCCATCTTGTATGATAGGGTTGTCAGGAGCCATTCTTGTGGAAGAATGATTGTTTCAATTTATTTAATGCATACATCAATGGCATAAAAAGGTTCCTCATTTTATGAGGAATCATGTGGGAAAATGTAGCCTTGACTATTCTATGATTTTAATGTCATGAGAATATTATTCTTATAATATTCCCATGTTTATGTTATGAACAAGGAATGTCGAAGGATATATCAGCAAGATGAAAATAATGTTATCTGCAACACGCTGGGACAAACATGGATAAACCATAGATCTTGTATTTGGATTGTGGATCCACGTGGTTAGCAAATGTTAGCCGATTGAAGGCCATTAGATTCACAAGTAAATAGTTTTATATATGTTGTTTATAATGTTAGCTTTTTTTTTCATTTTAATAAGTTAGATTGAATTTAGGTTTTGGTGACTTTTAAGTTAAAATGTTGTTATTAAAAAAATGTTATAAATTAAAATAATGATTCAATAACCATCTTTAAATTTACAATAAAAAAATAATATTTACAATATAAGAAGATTTTTAATCATGAATATTTACCATCGATATTATTAATACTATGGGCTAATACCATGGTTTATCAATACCATGGGCCATCAAGGCTTTCTATAATTATGTTATGGATCTATGATTTTAATTATTATGTTATAATTATATTATGGATCTATGCATTTAATTATTATGTTGCAATACCATGTGTCAATACCATAGCAATTGGGTTATCAATACCACATACTTATTTCAAAATCAAAATATTTTACAAATACTTTATTTTAATTTAATTTTATAACATTTTTTAATTAAATCTAAAAGAAAAATTGTTATAATTACTTTTGAGGTATATCTAAACTCACCATCCTCACCACTACTAATGTTTTTTTTAATTCATAATTTTTCCTAAATAAAATACATTGGGATCATATATGAGAGAGAGAGAGAGAGAGAGGAGGAGGATGAGGAGGAGGGGGATGATAGAAATAGCTAAAAAACACACAATTACAGAAACACAATCATATATTATGCACAAATGGTGTATGTGCACACACACTCACACACACTGATTACATTCAAATTACTCTATTAAATAGAGTTTTTGAGATCTAACTTATTCCTAATTTAGAGAGAGAGGTTCAGAGAATTTCTCAACCATCACAAACCAACTTCTCAAATATGGAATGTAAGCATTAACTCCAACATCCCCCCTTAATGATTACATTACATGAACTTATTGAATTCACTCATAAATAACAAAATAATCAAGCTCATCAGTAGATGCTCCATCAAGTTGCCTCATAACCCTTGGAAAGGTGTAGTTGGCAAGTTGGATTCCTAAGTTCGCTTCTTCAACTCCCGAATCAAGGACTTGCCGAAGTCAATTACTGGACAGCATCCCAATCTGTCGCATAACCTCATTAGGAGACCACTTCCACGTCTACCACTAATGAGGGATCCTTCCCTAGATCCGCAATTTCCATACTATCTGGACAACCATCCATATTGAGCCTTACTACCACTCGATCTTTTAAATATTGGTTCAAACACATAGCTGAATTGCTAGTCATTTTATGGACGAGCTCCCATCTACGGAAATACATAGGTGCAAGCCGCTATATTCACTAGTTTATAGAAGAGCCGTCTAAATACAAAATGTATCTAGATTCAACTATTACATCATGAAATTTCTATGAAACTCATCATAGCTAAATTTACAAAACTAATATATATTAATAAAATAATTATAACTCTGGCTGCTATGGACACATCATTCTCCTCCAACTAGGATTTTCCACTCTACAAGATCTTGACCAATTACCTCAGCTTCTACAAATCGTTTCCACAATTCCTTATAGATATATACTACTGCTAATTTATACCTCGCTTACGAGCTGAAGTGTGAGATTATTCATGTATGTACTATATTGGATCTATAGGCCAGCAACATATTTTTTCCTTTCCACTGCTCTTATCGAATTTGATCTTGCTTCTTCGTGAACGAACATAAGAAGAAAAAATGAAAATTCTCTTATGTCGGCTCATAATACATAGGATGAATTTTCCATCGATTGTGGCATCAATGTGATAACTACTAGATCTCAATCTCTGTGTAGAAAATATGGAAGAGTGCAGCCTCTATGTAACATGACCATCAACGGATGACCCACTACTCATAGACCGTGATGGAGATGATGCGGGACTACCATTCATGTCGATGGGATTGCTCAAAAATGTGTGTGACCTAAGGGGCTAGCAAACATATTAGGGCGGTTTCAGGGGCCGACAAATAGAATAACTACGCGATTTCCACGGACGAGACTGGAAGATGGGAACAGAACAATCTGAGTGCCCAAAATCCTCCGCCAATAAATACAACTTGATTACATATCTGTGGTCAAAGCCAACCAATCCAACTTGATTACATTTCTGTTGTCAAAAAAAAGGCAGAGGAATCGCTCAATCAAGGCAACGGAAAACAGTGTACACCCCTTATCTATTTTTATCTCCGTTTTTGTGCTGTAATTTATGAAGCTATAGTGTGTTTCAATCCAACCTGCATTCCAGTGGATGTAAAATGGAAGAACAATTCTTAGAATAAGTGGGTGGGCTTTTTCTTGAATTCCAGCAAACAAGATCTTTTACTAGATAAATGCAGCACAACACACAGGCCTCTGATCCTGTGCTCTGATACCATGATAGAAATAGCTAAAAAACACACAATTACAGAAACACAATCATATATTATGCACAAATGGTGTATGTGCACACACACTCACACACACTGATTACATTTAGATTATTCTATTAAATAGAGTTTCTGAGATCCAACTTATTCCTAATTTAGATAGAGAGGTTGAGAGAATTTCTCAACCATCACAAACCAACTTCTCAAATATGGAATGTAAGCATTAACTCCAACAGGGGAGGGGGGAATAGAGTGGGGAAGAGATACATAGATGTGAGAGAGAGAGGAAGGAAGAGAGAGAGGAGGAGAGAGATGGATTTGGAGGGGGAAAGAGAGGGAGGTAAGAACAAAAAAATTGAGAGATATAGGTGGAGAGGTAGAGGGAGTGATAAGGGAGAGATGAATATGGAATGAGGGAGAGAGGAGATGAGGGAATGGAGAGAATAGGAGATGATACATATAGGGAAAGAAGGGGAAGAGAGAGACATGGAGACATAGATATGGAGGGGGGGAAGAGGCGGAGATCAGGAAGGAGAGAGAGAGAGGGAGATAGTGAAAAAGTTGGAGGGTGGAGAGAATGTGTGTTTTTGATGGGGGGTGAGACGGAGGGAGGTGGGAGAGAGAGGAAGGAAAAGGGAGGGGACTTGAGGGGGGGGGGGGGTGGAGAGAGAGAGAGAGAGAGAGAGAGAGAGAGAGAATGACATGTGTTTAGGGGGTTGAGATAGAGAGACAAATCAATTGCATCATCCACTTTGGTTAACATGGTCTAGTTTTACTGAATAGTAGTTCTTGGATAGGTATTGATGTGCATTTGGAAATTTTAGTAAGCATCATTGTAGAGAGGGTACATTAGGATTGCAAGTTCACCACCCTCAGTCTTGTTTAAAATGCACATTCTACACATTGTATTACTTCATTGGGCCTTGGGGTTATTTCATTATTATTGGTTTTTTTTTTTTCTTAGGTATTTTTTAGTTAGTTAAGTTATAGGTGGTTGGTGGTTTATTGGATTCTATGAACACTCAATTTCTTAAACCATGTACAGGGTTCATCGCCATGTAAAGTGTTACAATTTTTTGTTACAATTCTCAATAAAAAACGATGATATATACAAGAAGTTATACTACATTTTAGAATTATGGCTGCCACGAGATGTAAACCCTATACTGTTGAGGGGGCAATGAAAAATACTAAAATATTCTATTTTTATTAGTGTCAGTGAAATTAAAAATGTTTCTTTCCAATTTTTGAGATAATGTTCTCTGAGGAAACATTGGAGTATTAAACATCATCAACTGCACTGCACTAGGGTTTCCCATCGAAGTTGTAGATTTTACACCAAAATTTATGAATAATTGGGATCTGATGTCTAGCTCATTTTCATCTAATATGTGATGATGTCTGAAATTTGTGAGGTTGTGATGAAAATTTAGATTTGGAAAGATAACAATCATATTGTTCATGAATTAATATTATTTTATTTAGCCTATCTGATGTCATGTGCTACCTGCATTTTTTCAACATTTATCAAATATTTTCTATTCGATCTTGAAAGACCATATTTGAAGATTAAGATGCAATCTATGTTGGAAAGGTTATAGAATCTATCAATTTGGCATAATGTAAGTGATTTCTTATACCTTGAATGAATTTTTTTCAATGATTTTTGTGTCAATTTAGATTTGGAAAGATAACCATCATATTGTTCATGAATTAATATTATTTTATTTAGCCTATTGGATGTCATGTACTACCTGTATTTTTTCAAAATCTATCAAATATTTTCTATTTGATCTTGAAAGACCATATTTGAAGATTAAGATGCAATCTATGTTGGAAAGGTTATAGAATCTATCAATTTGGCATAATGTAAGTGATTTCTTATACCTTGAATGACATTTTTTCAATGATTTTTTATGTGTCACAATGCTTCTCTAATTTATGTTTTACGGTGTTTCCTTTACCACATCAGGTGCAATTTCTAGTTTACATATATTTCCAGGTCCATATCATAAAGCACATTCACATATGATACGAAATTTGTATATTTTCATACATGGGCAGTACAGATACATGAACATTATTTCAGTTTATGGATGTTTATTATTTTAGTTTATGGATGTTCATGTAATGTAATCTGTATATATTTTCATATGGACTGTTTGGTGATACATCATTATTTAGTTTAATGATTTTTATTAATCTTGTTTATGGATGTTCATAAATTTTTTAGTTTATGCATCTATTACTTATTTCGCTAGTTTAAAAAACAAATCTATATAGTATAACTTTTATTAAAAGAATAACAATTTTGATTTCTAATTTCATAAACTAACAAAATAAGTACAATCTTTCTATGATGCAAGTCACTTTGACACTTAAAAATAACTAAAATATATCATGGTTCAATTCAAAAACACAAATAAGATTGAAATAAGTTTTATTCAATTTTAAAATTGTTTGATAAACCACAAATAGGTATTATTCAATTTTATTTCTTTTGAGATCATATACAAGAGCTTAATCACAACATGATATAAGTCATATATATTGGAATTTAATATACCAAAAAAAATTAATGCTACATGTTTATATAATTTTATATAATTCTATGAAATTTTGTAAATTTACTTGAATAACCAACTATTTCAATGAATTCCATATCTTAAGGTCTTCAATTGAGAACATTCAAGAAGTAAAATTTTACAGAATAACAATTTTCATTTCTAGTTCATAGACTAACAATGTTGCAAGTCACTTTGATACTTAAAATGAATTAAAATATATAATGTATCAATTTAATATTGAGCATGGAAAGAATTACAAATATGATTTGTACTAACTTGTAGAAAGTGTCTTTTAGTGCAATCAATGTATATTAATTTAAGAAATTAATGATATGTTTATATAATTTTATATACTTTTATGAAGTTTCCTAAATTTACTTCGCTATCCAAGTATTTCAATAAATTCCATATCTTAAGGTTCAATTATAAAACACAAGTATGATTGAAATAATTTTTATTCAATTTTATTTCTGTTGAGGTCAACTACAAGAGCTTAGTCATAACATGGTATAAGTCATATGTATATTGGAATTTAATATACCAAAAATAAATTAATGATATGTTTGTCTAAACTTATGAACTTTCCTAAATTCACTTGGCTATCCAAGTATTTCAATCAAAACCTTATCTTAAGACCTTCAATTAAGAACATTCAAGAAGTAAAAGTTTAGAAAATAACACTTTTGAATCTTTCTTAGTTTCATATACTAACAAAGTAAGTACAATCTTACTATGATGCAAGTCACTTTTCTACATAAAATGAACGAAAATATATCATGTATTATCAATTTAATATTGAGCATGGAAAGAAATACAAATATGCGACCCACCCATATACCATTGCATGGTTAACTAAATAAATTTTGTATCTTAAGTTTCACTTGAAAAACACAAATAGGATTTAAGTATAAGTTTTATTCAATTTTAAAAGATGTCGTGTAAATAAAAAATAAGTTTTATTCAGTATTAGTTCTTTTGAGATAATTATCTACAGGAGATTATTCATAACATGATATGTGTGTGTGTGTGTGTGTTCTATTTGTTGTACTTTTTACAATCCAATAAGAAGCATGAGCATAAATATTTCCATGCTTTATATCAAATTGACACGTGACATTTATTAATAACATAAAATTATTTCAATGTTGTTCATAAACTATATTCTAAATTTTAATTAAATTTTAGATCCCTCTCGATTCTAAATCTATGGGGTTGACATAAAGATCTTATTCCTAAAAATTAAACCTCCTTGAAATTTGGAAAGCTTTAGAAAATTAAGCACCTCAAGGAACCTAAAGTTTATATCATGTATATCCACCATTATGAATCCATCCTAGATCACACGGAAACATTTCTCTATGAATTTTATTCACATTAAAAATTAAAAAAGTGTTCAACTGTCACATTTCTAAATTACAAAATTCATATGTTAATCTCTTATACTAGATTATACTTTCACTTGACTGCTACAGACTCGCCTTCAGGGATTTATATTTGCATCATATACTCATCTGACTCAATGGGTGACATGAATGCAAGTCTCCAAAATACGTTGATGATCAGATTTTGTCATCCTCCATCTCCTTGGTTCACCTGCCTTTGTTTTGAATTCTATGAGACTCATCTGAGCTACTATGACTAGATGAATGTATTGGAAAGATAATATTCAAGCATAAAATATATATAAATAATGTGACCACCATTTTTTTTAACCTTTTCAAAAAAATGACCCATCACAACCATGTCACCAATTTAGTATGTGAATTTTCCATCTTCATATGGTCACACCAACCTTACTGTCATCTTTGTGTGTCACATAAAATAGTATACCACATTCTCTTTATTTTCTGAGTGGGAATTGACAGAAAAAACATCGCCTACAAACAAAATACAAAATATGTATTAGTGATACACTCAAAATTTCAATTTATAAATGAAATCATTAATGATAGACACCACATACCTTCCCTTACAATATTATATACTCGATCATGATCACATGAAATGATGGCCTCTTCATCATGCATCTCTTGTCATGTCAGAATTGGATGAGATTCCTTTGGATTAAGAGGGATATATTTACATCCTTTCACGTACAGGTGTTTTTCACATTGATGTGTGGATAATGGGCCACTTACTTTTCCAAATTATTCTATGTGAGGATATAGGGAGATGAAAAATTAGTGATTTGGGAAACATTATATTTCCATTTCCAACTAAATTAAGGAAACGTAACTTGATAATTAAATATTTCGAAAGAACCATTCAAATATCTACATGTACTTACCTAAATTAATATGTGTTTTCTTAATATTTACTCAACTTATACATGTTGATGCATGGAACAAATCAAATTGACATGAAACAATTATAGATTAAGCATATGAAGAAATACATTTCATCAAACTAAGCCATTTAAATAGCTCAAATTTTCTACTTATAGATAAATAATGATTTAATTTTAAGGGATTCCACAACTGAGAACACCCATTAAGGAACCCCCATGTAAAGGATAAGATATTTGCAAACTAGTTGGCGGTACATGCAATATGTATTAAAATATTTGCAAAGTAAATATACCTAGATTTCCTAAGTAATCTAGTCCTGCAAGAAATTAGCTCTCTTCACTCTCCCCTCAACATATGTTTAAGAAATGAAAAAAATTAACCATTTCAACATAGGATTGAAGGGTGTTTTTACTAGTGAATATGTTTGAAGGTTTGTTTTTTTTTCACAACAAGTCACATTTACCAAATGAAGCATTCAATCTATTTTAAAATTAGTTCTTCTTAGCAACAATTTTTCATTTCATCAAAAATTTATATAAATCCCATGTGCAAAGAGAAGGAAATATATTTAAAATTGATTAAAAAAGAATAGGTGTTAGTAAATAAAACCCTAAAGAATCCAAAGAGAGTGGCTCAAAAATGAGAAGAGGATGAATATAGAAAAGTTGATGAAGAAGATATTGTATAATAATTTGTACGATTGTTGAAATAATGAATAATGTAATTTAAAGTTTATTCTTATATATGGAGCCTAAAAACATATTGAGGGAATTATTACTAACTTAATGATATGGAGAATATTTTGAATTTGAGAGAATGGGAGATTCTTGAAAAATCAAGCTAGTGAATACAAAATTGACTTGGGAGAACTTGATTTCATGAGAAAAAAAAACAAATCTATAAATATATATTTATACAAATTGAATTAAATATAAGATAATTTGTGACTAAAAATTCATACAAAATACATAAACACACACTCCATACAAGAAGAAACCTATTCAACTATTTTTTAAGTATGTTAATATTTTAAAGCCTACTATACAAGATCAAATTAGTTGGAAAAAAATTTCTTCATTAGAAGAACCATATCATTTAGAGTTTTAAAATGTGTAAAACTAAAATTACCATAAAACAATAGTAAGAAGAGCTTTCTTAAAGGAATAACATATCATGACTACATAAAATTTCACAATTCTAAACAAAAAGTGGAATAAGTGTGGGATGAGAAGTATGAGAAGACCAATGAAATTGTTGATAAGGAAAGAAAAATAAATCAAGAGATAGAGGTTTTAGAGAATTTAGAGAAGAATAATGATGTTTCAAGATCTTATCAACAATGGATGTACATTGTTATCATTTGTGGTGCAGAGGGGCACAAGTGATTTGAGTGTTTTATTTGGGAGAATGTACATAGAAATTTTAGCACAACAGTCAAGTAGGGAAGAACGATGAGTAAGAGGATTTTAAAAAATTTATGTTTCTACAATGAACCTTTTTTATGCACGTGCAAAGAAGGATATCCAATTTCAAGTTTATGTTTTCAATTTTTTTCATCAAAACTTGGAAAAGTTTTATAACCTTTTTTTTACTTTTGAAGCTTACTTTGTAATATATTTCATGATTGTACATGTTGAGAAACAACTAGGTGAAAATAAGAATTAGATTTCCACAGTCTAAAATGATTAACATTGTAACATTTAATCTATTATCAATACATGCATGCTAATTTATTTCTTTTACATTTATTTAATATTGATTAATAACATGAACCTTTCATGGAGTTTTGAAGTGATATGTAATAATAGACTCATTTTCATGCAAGCATGAATCTACACTACACTTTAATGTCTTTAAATAAACTTGATCTCTTTAAAAAATTATCATAACCTTCATATGAGTATTGAAAGAAGAATATTGTAAGGTTTTCAAAGGTAAGGATCATCATTTATGATTCAAGGAACCATTATGTTATATATGATAATGGGTGTCATGAATATTTAATTTTGTTATATGTTTAACAAAGAATGTCTTCTCAACATGAACATTGGAAGGAGGGATACTCTTGCTCCTTCTAGATATTGACACATTTTCTCTCTTTTAACTCCTACAAGGATATCAAGCTTCAATCAAACTAATGTTTATAGGTTTTGGAACACCATTTTTGCTAATCCCTCTTGTAAATATTTCCATGACTTGTAATTCATGTAAATAATATATGGAAATTGTGTATAAAATCTTTTGGTAAAAATCACATCACTGTAAATTAAGTTAAGGAAATTAATAGACTTGTGGTGTAGCCATGGGTTCTCCCCTATCCTCTGTGGTGGCTAATCTATTCATGGAAGACTTCGAATCTAGGGCCATTTCCTCCCTTTTTCAGCCTAGGCTTTGGAAAAAGTTTGTTGATGACACATGTGTGGTTTTGCCTCATGGCAAGGAGAAATTGGACCTTTTCTTCTAGCATCTTAATGATCAATCTGACTTCATTAAGTTCACCATGGAATTTGAAGATAACGGTAGTCTTCCCTTTCTGGATGTCCTTATTTTTAGGAATGAAGATGGTTCTTTCTCTCATCGAGTCTTTAGAAAGAAGACACACACTAACCAATATTTACATGCTAGTTCTCACCACTTCCCTGCTTAGAAGCTTGGGGTTCTTAGTACCCTAGCCACCAGAGCCTTTAGAATCTTTGATGAACACCACTTTGAAGGTGAAAAAGCTCATCTCCTTAAATTTTTTAATAAGAACGGTTATAGCATGAGTCACTGTCTTAAAGCTTTTCAAAAAGCTGAAAAAGGTCCTAGGGATAAGAAATATCCTTGTGATCAGTTACCTAGAGTTCACCTTCCGTTTATCCAAGGTACTACTGATAAAATCGCTAGGATCCTAAAGAGACATAATGTCTCCTCAAGATTCAAGCCCTCCCACATCATTTAGAGTTCGGTTAGATCGGTTAAAGACTCGATTTTCCCTAAGGATGGTAAAGATGTTTACTTCATTCCGTGCTCATGTGGGACACCTTACATAGGTGAAACTGGTCGATCAATTAATCAAAGAATTCATGAACATTTAGCTGACCTTAAACATAGTAGATCGTGCACCTCTGCCCTAGCAAAGCATGGTGAGAAGAAAAAACATCACATTTGCATTGAGGATGCTCAGGTCATTGCGAAGATTGACCATTTCCACCATCGTAAGTTGAGGGAAGCCCTAGAAATCGAAAAGAGGTTGGTTAACCTCAACAGGGATGATGGGTGGAGTGTTAGCAGATGTTGGATTCCTCCCATTCAGTCTTAGTTGTTGTTTCTCTTCTCTTGTTCTCCCCCTTGTCTTTTCCTCTACTTTGGCTCTTGGTTCTTTACGCCCTCTTTTTCATAGTAATTTAACTTAGTAAAATTACCATTAAGTAAAGTAATATTTCCTATTAAGTTGAATAAATATGAATATTTGGGATGATATACATAATATATATATATATATATATATATATATATATATATATATATATATATATATATAAAATAAATTATTATTATTATTTTTATTAAAAATAAACATATTATTAAAAATAAATAAAAAATTATTATTTCAGTAAAAATAAAGTAAATATATAAAATTCAAAATATAAATATTTAATATTTAATTTATTCTTTAAAAAATTAGAATAAAAATAAATAATTATTTCTATTTCTATTTCTTATCGGAGTGAAACTAGAGTTAGTTTTCCTTATCTATTAAAATGGGTTCCCTGTTTCTCATCTTGTCCTCATGATGAACCACATTGGGTGGTTCGAAAAGAAGTCCTGATGATGAACCACAAGGTAGTTCGAAAAGCATTGACTTAATTTACTTTGATGTGATTTTTACAGAAAGATTTTATACACAATTTATGGATCATAGAAGCCAAATTCCTAATATATGGAAATGTAATAATTTTATTTGGTTATATCACATCCTTAGTTTTTTTGGGTTACCCTAATCCATTACAATTCTAAGGTGTTTCATAATTTGCATAAATTCAAGTGGTTTCAGAAAATTGCAATGAAGCATTAATCACACCAAGTGATTTTTCTTTAGTTGTTGTTACAACTCAATTTTTAACTAGATGGTATTAATTTCAATGCTTATTTTATCTTAGTTCTTTTGTTTCATTCTCCATTATTTTCTTATTTCTAATCATATTTCCTAATGCATACAATATGGAGCATGTAATATGAGAAGTGAGATAACTTGAATTACCTATATTTGTATGAATTTGTTGAATCGCATAATCTTGTTGTTCTCTCAATACCTATTGTCTTTTTCACATATTTTCTTTATATTATTCTCACACTTCCCCTTTGCTTGGCACTTTCTCTCCTTTTCAAGTTCAAAATCTCCAATTTCCCATGTTTGTTGCTAATTCTGGTGTAACTTCCAAATTCCTTTATTTTTCCATGAATGAATATTTTATGTTATTTTTCTGTGAATAAACATTCAGATTTCTTTTGTTTTCTTTCTTTTGGGATGGTAGTAGGAGCTCGATCAAGCTCTTGGGTCTATAAATTTTTCATCAAAGGCACCAATATCAATGGTGTTTGATTGGTTAATAGTTATGTTTGCAATAGTTATTTGAATTTATATATCAAGCACTCAATGGAGTATTTTAAGTGTTGGATCTAGCTGCTAAGGTCCCAAAAAATAACGTTTTAGCTCCCCTTCTGCAGATTTCTATGTAACACCATTTTGTATTCGAATTTGTATATCAAGCACTCAATCAAGCATTTTAAGTGCTCCATCAAGCTCCTAAGGTCCCAAAAAACAAAGTTTTAGCTCCCCTTCTATAGATTTCTATGTAACACCATTTTGTACTCGAATTTATATATCAAGCACTCAATCAAGCATTTTCAGTGCTCCATCGAGCTCCTAAGGTCCCAAAAAACAACGTTTTAGCTCCACTTCTGCAGATTTCTATGTAACACCATTTTGTACCCTATCAGACTTTAGGCAAAATTTGTCCTTAAGTGGTGGAGTTGATCATGTTTGATACATGAAGGAATCATCTATCCAATGGCATATGAGTTTGAAATTTTTCAATTGATGTGATATTTTTCATATAATTTCTTTTAAACATAAAGCTTGAAATTTTTTTGGACGTTTTCAAAGGGTTAAATAAAAAATCAATAACATAAAATATACACAACCAAAAATTTTCACAAAATACCACTATCTTCATGTATAAGTCATCTTCAAAAGGGTACCTTTGGTTTTTAAATTTATTTAAATAACTGAAAAAAATCTTATATGAACACATGTATCTGCAAAATACAATTAAAATATTACTTTTCCAACTTCCAAAAATAAAAAATAAAATTATAATTTTGCAGAATATTTTTTTTTTCTTTGTAATATGTCTAACTTATTTCTTTGTGTAGATCATGCTCACACACACACACACACACACATATTAGACTAAATTATGCTACATGAACACACATGCATCTCTTAAAATGTGCGAAAATTTACAACGACAAGCATTTCATTTAATGGAAAATTGACAGATTATACAACAATAATTTTTTTTGCAAAAATATCATTAGGACAACAACATATTTCTTAGCAAAATTCACAACGCCATGAGATGGTAATATGTGATGAATGGAATTACCCATCAATAATCCATTAAAAAAAAAACCTTTAATATTTACCAAAATCCTCTAAATATTATATAGAATTATATTTAAAATAAAATATGATTTATAATTTAATAAAAAAAATATAATATTTTTACACTATATACTTTCATTATAAATGTATAATTATACAATATAAATATTATAATAAACATATAATCATACAAAATAAATTTTATAATAAATATATATTCATACACTATAAATATAAAATTGTTATTAAAATAAATTCATTTAAATTCAATATTTTTATTTAATATGAATTATAAATATTATTTATTTTTATTAACGATTATATATTTTTTAAATTGAAATCTTTACGCTTTAAGCCATTTCTTTCGGAATAACTGTCCCCATTGCCACTCTGCACCATCGTTCACCGTGGATCCTGTGTTAGAAGATTGAGTTATTTTCTGTCGTGAGATGATGATATTGGTTTAGTTGTATATTTTTTAATATTTTTTTATGATTGTAGTTATAATTATTTTAAGGGTAAATTTTTTAAGGGTTTTTTAGGGTGTTGAATCTATATACAGTAAAAAAAACTAGTTTAAATAATAAAAATCAAGATTTTATTTTAATTTTTTTTACTTCATTCAGACACCAAAAACTCCAAAAAATCTCATTAAAAACTACTCCAAACTCTTTACTAACAACGATATCAATAGACATACTTTCTAAAGCATAATTCCACCTTTATACCATGTCACCCGTGAACAGTGTATTATTAATGATATTAATGACCACAATGGGAGGTGGCATTGTTGGTTGTTTGATGGTCTGCCATATTAAAATAAAGAAATGAAAAATCATAATGTAGAGGAAATCTTTCATCGAAAACTCGCATATGATGGAATTTCTAATCAATCTATAGCAACACCAAAAAGGACGACATAAAGTGGAGGTATGGCTAAAAATGAATCTGTGAAGCAGTTTCCTTTGTTGGGCAATCCATCTATATCGACAAATTGAAGTTTACAACCTTCAGAAAAGCAGTTACAGTCAACTATTACTCAAGCTCCTTCGCGATTTCATGATGTTTTGTAAGATAAGACTATAAGCACAACTGAAATACTAAAATATTATGTTAATGGTTCTTGAATTTATTGAAAAGAGAAATTTGATTGCTAATTTTGCATAAACGAAGTGTTTTAGGAGTTTTTGATGGTACTGAATCCATATATAAAATAAAAAACCAGTTTAAATAACAAAAACCAGAATTTTACCTCAAATTTTTTTACCAGATTCTGACACATAAAATTCCAAAAAATCAGACTAAAAACAACTCCCATACATATTATAATATGTTTTCATGTATCTTTTTTTTCCTTCTCTGGCCCTTTCGTTTCCTGTTGAGAGCTTTTGGTATTTTCTGAATCTTTCTGTAGATTTGAAGGGCAATCTCACGTTGCATCCTTTTTTGTTTTAAGACTTCATATTTATTTTTTGTGATGTTGGATATAGGCTCTCTGTGTGGCATGTAACTCCTCTTTATTAATATAATGAAGGAAGATAGTTTTTTTTGTTTAAAAAAAAAAAAAAAAATACACTGCAAAAATTATAACATCTGGGTCATCCATAGGTGAGTCTCTCGCCACAAAAATTCCTCAAACTATTAAATTTTAGAATGATTAGACGTTTTTAAATCAGTTGTTTGAACAAGGGTTGATATTATTCCTTTTTTTTGTTAACTGTTGTAAAGATAGTTGTCCCCATAGTTTTTATACATGTTTTAGAATATGCATTTGTTCCCATTTGTGAAATGAAAAGGTCGTTGTTGAGAACTTTCGAAAAAGTGTTAAGTCTAGTCTTGAGCTTGTTTCATAAGTTTTAATAATGTGTTAAACAGTCGCTTCATACATCTACTCTCTAGTTTTCATTCTTTTGCCTAGGACAACACATCCCTTCCACTTGTTTAATCACCCAGTCATGAGAAAACTAGTTCCATATCCATATGAATGGAAAAAAGTGACGTAACATCAGAATGGTTAGAAATAGAAAGATTCTTTCATCAAGTTTATGAGTGTAATTACTTAAATTTGTTTCTATGTGCATAAATTTTCTACCTTCTTCATTGCTTTCATTGAAATATCAGTTTTAAATGGGGAAATTAATCTGTTAAACTTATATATTTCGTGCAATTTGGTCAATTGTTGTACTGGAAATATATAGCTCTTAAGTGTTTCCATATTGATCCAAAGATATGTAGCTAATCCATGAAGGTTTATTGTGTATTTTAATACTTTTAGACCTTTGTATATCTTTTTGTTATGTCTTGGCTTTGATATTTTCTGGTTGGATATAGCCTACCACTTTTTCCAAGAACTATGAGTGTGAGAGAAATCCTATTGTTCTCATTGTCGTCAGTTTACAATGGACAAAAGTATTGGGACGTTCTGATTAAAAACAATAGGAAGAAACAAGAGGAAAATGCTAGTTGTAAATATTATCTTCCATAACACTTAATCCACTACTAATAAATTATTTGTTAGCTTATCTCTCGAAAGAATTGAAGACAGGAGGAAATGCTCCATGGAAAAAGATTGTGATGGCATACCTTTTTCTTGAAATAAAGGATAAATTTGTGTATCTGCGTCTGTCTCGAGTAATTTCTTGTGAAAAGGTGTAAATTTCACCCGTCAAAATTATCATGGAGAATCGAGAGGAGAGTGAGAAATGGGGAATAATAAATTGTATTTTAAGAATTCAGGTTGATTGTTGTTATGGAATTTTTTTTAGCTATATAAATCTGAGAATTATATATGCACCAAGAATAAATGCATGTTTAGCTTATAAAGAAACATTCACTTTTTAAGAATGATCCAAAAGTAATTAAAATAATTTGTAATCAAAAAATAAATTCCTCATCTCCCTAAAAATATTTGATTTTGGAAACTTCAAAATGCACTTTTTTTTTACAGGAAGGCAGGCCAGATCAGCTGATCAATTTGAAGGGAAAAGTAAGATTAAAAAAAATCAATGAGATAAAGTGTAATATGTTACAATGGATACTAGGTAAAAAATCTAATATCCCAATAATACAACAAAATATAGAACAATATTATAAGACAAAGTGAATATTTTAGATGCAGTATCATATTGCTTTTGATATGGAACTTACCATGACAATCTAAGAATTATTTTTCTTATTACTTTTATAGTCATCTCTTTCTCCTGGATGGAGATAATATCATTATTCTTTGCGGGCATGACATGGCACAAGTGTCATACATGTTTAAGCTTTAGCATTGAATAGATCAATTGATGCATATTTTTTATTTCTTTTTTTTTACCATAGTTCCTATATCTGTTCTGTTTTGCTCCGTAAAAAGCTTACAATTTCATTAATTCTACTTCTAGTTCTATCACTTTGATCCTCATATTGTGGAATTTCCTTTTCATATCTTTTGATTCAGCTTCCACAATATTATTCCTCTTCTCAAGGTTATTGAGATCCCCGATATTGTACCAAGGATTGATATGGGAAATCATTGTGGAATTCTCTATATATAGTCGTTGTGGAGTTCAGGGAATCTAGAGAGAGGCCCTAAAGTGGGGTTTCAAGCTCACTATTGTTTGAATTTAGTTTGGGAAAGTTTGTAATGAGGAGACTGAAAACCCTTTGGTATGGAGGAGTTCAACATATGTTTGCACTAAAAGTTCAGAGCTAAATGGTTGAAAATTATACTTATCAAGGGTGATTCTCATTGTGTCGGGCAAATATCATAGGAACCTTTCATGTGTGCAATATATAGTTATCTTCAAATACACTAATCACCATTTTCTTACTATTGTCTAGAATGAATCGCTTCTGTCACCATTTCCTTCCATACTCCCTGTCTTCCTTCTTTAAAATGACACTTGGTAAGTGTCATACTTAACTAAAAAATCCATATTTCTATGCAATTCTCCCCAAGAGACCATAGCTATTAACCCAATGTCGGGAGGGGGTGGAAGAGCCAACACAAAATTATCTATACCCAAATGATATCAAAGTCAAAAGAAAAATATATTACCTTGAAAATGAAAGAGCAGTGCTTGTGCTACCCTCAAACTTAAAGCCTTTAAAAAATAATAATAATTTGGTTAGTATGGAGAAAAAACCATGATACCTTGATGATAAGAGCTTCAATCTGAAGAAGAGCAGGAATTGAATGGCCAAACAATATGCCCAATCCCTTTTGTTGGAAAATATGGAGGCATTTAGAATTATTTATATTTTCCTTTTCATAGTAGTTGCTTGTGAATTTAGTTTGCATCTTTATTGATATTTATTGTCATTCTTTAATCAAACAATTATTGTAGCATGAACATGAAGATCACATAAACAACAGAACAAAAGATGTAGCCTCCAAGCCAGGGAAAAAATCCTCCAAGGGGAACACCCAAAAAATTCTCTTCTTATAGAATAAAATCAAATGATATATCCAAGACCCATAACCACAAAAAATTCCACCTCTAGATGCAAAGTCAAAACTTCCTTCTTTCCATAAAATCCATCAATAAGAGATCAACAACAAGAGATGTACCAAGACACATCTTCCACAAACTCTATCTCAAGAAGATATCCTTTATTTCAAACTTCACCCTCCACTTCTTCTCCACCCTTACGGCGAAATTTCATATCACAATCCATCAAGTGTATGTGTGTCCAAATGAGATCCATCTTCCCTCTATTTATGTAGTTCAAAGCAGGTGTGAGTAGACACGTGCATTAGTTGGCGTAATCGACTTACCAAAATTTTCGACATTTGATGCATTAACATATCTTGCAGCTAGGTGACCCTTCGTAATATGATGGATTTTCATATCTATGGTGGTTAGGAGAGTAGCATGGATAAACAAGAGAGATATAATGATGAGTTAGAAGAAGGTGTTTCATAGTTTTTGGAGATCTAAGTGGGCTATCTTTGGTGAATCCTATTCATATTTAGGAGGTAGATGGGGAGGGAAGTACATGGAGTTGTGAATAAGTGTTGATTGTGGAATCTCCCACACCAAATCAGTGGTCTAGGGTCTCATGAAAGTATAATGTGATATTTTGTAGAGGGAATTTGATAAGCCCATAAAGAAAAAAATTAAGCGACATGTGATAGATAACTTATGAGTTCTCAAGTATATAAGAATGAGTGAAAAGAGTTGTTAGACCATGTGGTGGCCAACAGGTGGATCCCATCATTATTTGGTAATTTTAGATAATTGAAGTTTGGAGGAAAGTAAGGATTATGGGGATTAAACAATGTTACCGATGAAATAGGTAACCACAATGTTACCTACTTTTTCTTGGTAGCATAAAAAGCACCCGATTTTGAAAAGTGGTGATGCAAAATCACCATTTTTTTTTTTGGTGCACATTTTTGACACTCTAATATTTTTATTTATGAAGTATGAATATTGTTTTAAAATGTTAGTGAATTTCATGTTAATTTTGAAATGTATTGATGCAGCATCAACTCAACATCAATTTTTTTTTTTTAGAGTGGTGATTTTCATGCTAATTTTGAAACATATTGATGCTGCATCAACTTTTTTTTTTTTAGAGCGGTGATTTTTATGTTAATTTTGAAATGTATTGATGCTGCATCAACCTTTTTTTTTTTAGAGCGGTGATTTTCATGCTAATTTTGAAACGTATTGATGCTGCATCAACCTTTTTTTTTTAGAGTGGTGATTTTCATGTTGGTAATAAAACACAAAACTTAGATAAAAAAATATATATAAAAACAATAAAAAAAAACCCAATAAAAATGTAAAAAAAACAAAAATAGCTCGTAAAAATAAAAAATTTAAACAAAAATAAATAAATAAAAACAAAAATATTTGAAAATTATATCAAAGGAAATGACAAAATTTGAAAAAAAAAACACATAATTTAAAGAAAAAAAACAAAAATTGACCAAAAAAATTAAAAAAAAAACATAAAAAACATTTTTTTTAAACTTATTAAAAAAAACCATATTAAAAATTAAAAAAAAAAAATTTAAAATAATTAAAATTACAAAATTAAAATTTAGATTAAAAAAAAAAATTTAAATTAAAAAATAATAATAATAATAAGAAAAAAAATACAAATTTTAAAATTAACAAAAAAACCAAATTTAAAAAAAAAAAATAAAATAATAATAATAATAATAATAATAATAATAATGAAAAAAAACACATGCAAATAATTAAAAAACAAATACACATAAATTTAGTGCTTTTTTTTTAATGAAACAATTTATAGATTTTAAAAATGAAAAACTAAATAAACTAAAAAAATTTAAAAAAAAAACAATTAAATTAAATTAAAATTTAAAAAGTTTAATAAATAAATTTTAAATTTTAAATTTTAAAAAATAAGTAATCTATAATATTAAATATGAAAATAAAAGAAAATTAAAAAAAAATTTAACAAATTGAATTTAAGATAAAAAAATTGAATAAAAAAAAATTTAAATTTTTTGAAATTAAAAAAAATTTAAAAGAAATCAAATTAAGATAAAAATATTAAAAATTAAAAAAAAAAAATTAAAATCAAATCAAATAAAAAATATACATATATATTAAAAAAAAAAAACAACAAAAACTAAAATAATAAAATTTAAAAAAAATAAAAACAAAATAAAAACAAAACAAATTATATTTTAAATAAAAAAATTAAATTTAAAAAAAAAAAAAAAATTGAAATAAAAAAAAAAAATTTAAAAAAATCAAAATAAAAAAAATCAATTTAAAAAAAAAAAAATAAAAAAATTAAAAAAAAAACCATTTAAAAAAAAAATTGGAGCGGCGGTGGTGGTGGGGCGGCGGCGGTGGTGGTGGGGGCGGCGCCACCCGGCCCTCCCCGCCCGGGCGGCGGCGGTGGCCGGCCCGTGGGCGGGCGGGTGGCTGCGCACCACCACCGCCGCTCCAATTTTATTTTATTTTTTAATTTTTTTTTTTTAAATTGGTTTATTTTTTTTTTATTTTTTTTTTTTAAATTGATTTTTTTAAATTTTTTTTTCAAAAAATTTATTTCTTTTTTTAATTTAATTTTTTTATATAAAATATAATTTGTTTTGTTTTTTTTTTTCAATTTTGTTTTTATTTTTTGTAAATTTTATTATTTTTTTGTTTTAATTTTTTTTTAAAATTTATTTTGTTAGTAATTTTTATTAAATTTTGCTTCTTTTTTTTATTTAATTGTTTTTTTTTTTTTTTTAATTTCATAAATTTTCTTTATTATTTTATAGAATTTAATAAATTTTGTATTTTTTTTTAAATTTATTTGAATTTAATATTGTTTTTTAAATGTTTTACTTTTTTATTAATTTTTTTTTTGTTAATAACATAAAATTTTTATATTTTTATATTTCAATTAAAATTCTGTATTTAAAATTAGATTTTTTTTTTTAAATTAAACTTAATTTTTTTAAATTAATTTGTTTTTTAATTTGTTTTTTATTTTATATTATTTTATATTTTTATAGTTTTTTCAATTTTCCATTTTTAATTGATTTTTAAAGTTTTTATTTTAACAATGATTTTTTTTTTCTTTTATATTTAAAATTTATTTTTTCTTTCAAAATTTATTTGTTTATTTGTTTATTTATTAAAATTTAATATTTCTGTTTTTAAATTTAATTTGTTATTTTAATATATATATATTTTTTTAATTTAATAAAATTTGATATATAGACATATTTTAATTTAAGTTCATATATATATTTTATTTTTTGTAATTTAAATTTAATTTATTTTCTATAGTTTATTTGTTTTTCTAATATATATTGTTTTAAATTTAATATTTTCATTGTATTTTATTTTTATTTTTTATTTTTAATTAATTTTTCATTTTTTTACTTTTAATTTAAATAATGTTTTCTTTTTTTTAATATTTTTATTTTAATTTTTTAAATTTATTAAAATTTAATATATTTCCTTAAATTTAATTTTTTGTTTTAAATTATTTTATTTTTTTTAAATTTAATAAGCATTTTCTTTTTCTTTTTTAAATTTAATTTCTATATTTTATTTTTTATAATTTCCTTCTTTTTTTAACTTGTTTTTTTTTTAAATTTAATATTTTTATTTTGCTTTTATTTTTATTTTTTAATTTCTATATATTTTTAAATTTCAATCTTAAATTTTTTTTGTTTATTGTTTTATTTTTTTTTTTCCTTAAATTTTAGGTTTTTTTTAATGTTTGAATTAAAATTTTTATTTTGTTTTTATTTTTATTTTTTTTATCTTCATATATTTTTAAATTTTAAGCTTTTAAATGTTTTTATTTTTTAAATTTATTTTTTTTCTTAAATTTTTGGTTTTTTTTTTATGTTTGAATTTTAAAAATTAAAAAATGTTTTTTCTATTTTTAAAAATGCCACAAGTATGACACAATTTTTTTTTTTGTTATTCCAGCATCAACTTGTTTTGTTTTGAGGGTGTTTTTTCAATCCTTTTTTCAAGAAACAATTTTGTTTTTACCATAATTTTATAAAATGTTGAAATTTGACCTTAAAAAAAAACGAAGTGCGTTCTGGAAGAGACACTTTTTTTTTGGGGTGTTTTTTCAATCCTTTTTTCAACAAACAATTTTGTTTTTAGCATAATTTTAGAAAATGTTGAAATTTGACCTTAAAAAAAAAACAAGTGCGTTCTGGAAGACACATTTTTTTTTTTTTTGGTGTTTTTTCATGTTTTTTGAGAGTTTTTGGGCTAGAGTTCCCGTTTTGAGGTCAGGTTACCTATTTCATCGGTAACATTGTTATTATCATTCATACTCATGAATAAAGTAGAAGATAGAGAGATCTCATGGAGAATAATGGAGAGTTCTCACAGTGAAAAGGAGATAAAATGCTAAGCTAAGAATATTCCTTGTCTATTGTATCCAAGCCAAGACTAAGATCGACTAACACCTTTCAATGTATTTTAATGTTTTGAGAAGGTGCTAATATCATGTTTTGTAACTAATCGTAGTCCATGGAGGCATATATGTAATATATTGAACCTTTAATTTAATAGACTAGTTACATAATCTCCTACATTATAGATCAAATTTGGATGTTTTTCTTTTGTCATGTTGGGATTGCATTTTTAAACCATGATTTTCTTAGAAAATAGGAAAGTTATTGCATTGGTAGAAGTTTGTTGGAAAATCCTATAGAAATAGAGGTTTCCTAGGGTACTACGAAGCAAGTATTTGATTTACATTCATTGTTTTGCATATTAAATTTTTAAAGAGACATACTTTTCAAAAAGAGACTTATGATTGAAGTGTGCTCCATCTATTTTCATATATGGGTTTTCAAATCATGATGGCATTGTTTGATACAAATACTAGATTTTAAGATTTCCATGAAGCCCTCGGCTAAATTAATAGGGTTGCATCTCAAGCTTGTACATTTGGTTTCTATAGAATTTTTTCAAATGTGAGCTTAATTTTTCATTAACACGACAAGTCTTACCAATTGTTTTCCTTTGCAAATTCTAGTACAAAAAATAACAAGTGCTTCAAAGTCTTAACCTTCACTGTGAATTAACTGAGAATGGGAAGGTTGTTGTGGACTACTTCAAGTAAGGAAGAACATATGATCTTGTGTTAATGGACAAACAAATCCTTGTTATGGATGGGCATGAGCTATGTAAGTTTTAAATCTTTGGAACTTATAATTTTGAAGTCTTATATTATTTTTCCTGTTAATATCTCAACCATCACAGTTTTGTAAACTTTTCATTTGTTCTTATTACTTAATTGGTTGATTTTATTTCATGAAACTAAGAAACTAATATGTATTCTACAACATCTTTATGCTAGATATGGCATTGATTTTGTTTCTCCAACATCGATTTTGTATATACAGGTGATTCTAGTGAGGTTAGGGTCAGTCTTTTCACAAGGCCAATAGAGCTTGAAACTAATTCTTTCACACAACATCCAATTCAAAAATACCCACTTTTAGGACCCCTTTTAAGATCAATTCTTATGTTTTTTCTTAAAAGTAAAGAAAACTCCTTTTCTTCTTTTGAGATTTCATTTTATACACGGTTTCAATAATATAGATGTTCATTTTTATTTAATAATAATAATAATAATAAGTAATAGATAATTGAGCCAAGAAGCAGACAAGTATAGAGTAGATGTGTAGGTGTAATGTAAGTATGTAAATAATTCTAAATGTCCACTTAATAAAAAAAAAAAAAAAAAAAGTTAAAAATGATTGAGTAAGAGTAAAAACATTTAAATGTTGGCTCAATTAATAATTAAAAGTTAAATTAATAAAAATAATAGAATTCAATTTGTTATATTTTTATTTTGTTAATAACTTGTGAATAGTCTTTGTTACAATACCATGAGACAATACCATGGCTTATCAATACCGCATGCCCAAAAACCAGAACTTATTTCACAACCAAAATATTTTATAAAAATATGAAAAGATAATTAAGCATGCTTATTCACTCTCACTTTACCATGGATATTATTAACTTGTAAAAATTAGGCTTTGTGAAAATATTATGGCTTATCAATACCACATGCCAAAAAAAAAAACTTATTTCACAATCAAAATATTTTATAACAATAAGAAAATATTTCATCCCCACTTTACCATGGATATTATTAACTTGCATACTCACTTTGTTACAACACTATGGGCCAATACCATAGCTTATCAATACCACATGCCTAAAAACATAATTTATTTCACAATCAAAATATTTTATAACAACATGACAAGATTCTTAATCATGGATGTTCACCTTGACGTTTCCATCAATAATATGAACTTGTCAATAGAATTTGTTGCAGTAGCATGGGCCATGGCTTATCAATACCACAGGACAAAAAATAATAACTTATTTCACAATAATTATTTTATAACAATATGACAATATTCTTAACCATTGTGACTCACCCCCACTTTACCATGGATATTATTAACTCATAAATAGGATTTTTTACAATATACCATGGGCCAATACCAATACCACATGCCCAAAAACCATAACTTATTCCACAATAAAAATATTTTAATTTAATTTAATTTTATAACTAGTTTTGACATATATCTAAACCCTTTGTCCTCAAGACTACTAAAAATATTCCCATACAAAATAAATTAAGGTTTTAATAAAATTTAAAATGAGAATACTTTTATATTTAAAGATGCGAAATTTATATCACAGAAACAAAAGAATACAAGATGTAGGCTCCAAGCTATGGAAAAAATCCTCCAAGGGGAACACCCAAAAAAATATCTTCTTATAGAATTAAGTCAAATGAGATATCCAAGACCCATAACCACAAAAATTTCTACCTCTAGATGCCAAGTCAAAACTTCCTTCTTTCCAAAAATCCATCAACAAGAGATCAACAACAAGAGATGTTCCAAGTCACATCTTCCACAAACTCTATCTCGAGAAGATATCCTTTCTTTCAGACGTCCACTTCTTATCTACCCTTTCTACTGCATTTCACATCACAATACATCAAGTTTGTATGTCCAAATGAGCTCCATATTCCCTCTATTTTTATAGTTCAGAGGGGGTGTGAATAGACATGTCCATTGGTTGGCATAACTGACTTACCAAAACTTTTGAAATTTGATGCATGACCATCTCTTGCAGCTAGGTGACCCTTCACAGTATGAACTATTTTCATGTCTATGGTGGTTAAGAGAGTAGAATGGATAAACAAGAGTGAGATAATGATGAGTTAGAAGAAGGCATGTCATAGTTTTTGGAGATGTAAGTGGTCTATATTTGGTGAATCCTATTTATCTTTATAAACTAATTAAGGTATATATGGTGGGAAGTACATGGAGCTATGAATAAGTGTTGATTGTGGGATCTCCCACACCAAATCAATGGTCTAAAGATCTCACAGAAGTATAATGTCAGATTGTGTAGAGGGAATTTGATAAGCCCACAAAGAAACAAATTAATTGACATGTGATAGAAAACTTATGAGTTATCGAATATAAAAGAATCAATGAAAAGAGTTGTTAGGCCATGTAGTGGCAAACAGGAATATCCCATCATTGTTTGGTAATTTTAGATGATTGTTGTTGGGAGGAAAGAAAGTATCGTGGGGATTATCATTCATACTCACGAAGAAAGGAGGAGATAGAGAGCTCTCATGGAGAAGAATGGAGAGTTCTCACAGTGAAAATGATACATAATGCTAAGCTGATAAGATTCCTTGTCTATTGTATCCAAGCCAAGAATAATATCGACTAACACCTTTCAATATATTTTAATGTTTTGAGAAGGTGTTAATCTCATGTTTTGTGACTACTCGTAGCCCATGGAGTAATATGTTAGGTCCCTATATTACTAGTGTAGTCCCTTATTATCATTAGTGTATCCCCCTTATTGTTATTATTTTGCCCCAAAAAATACCACTATTGTTATTATTATTCACTTACATTACTATTGTTAAATTAGCTAGGATTATATTGTAACCCCATGGACTCCTATATATAGAGAGGAGGTTTTTTCATCTGTATCATCAAAGAATTTTTTATTTATATAATGTAAAAGAGGTTTCCCCTTAGAAGAGTTTGATTTCTAAGTCGTTGATCTCTCTTTTCTTCTATTTTGTGTGCTGGTTTCATAACATTTTGTATCAAAGCTTTGAATTCTAGGGTTTCGCTGCTACAAATAGGTCATTGTGAAATTTTCGCTATAACATTTTTTCTACAAAGTTTCAGATACTGAAAAAGAACCCATTTGAGCCCAAATCCCGAGGGACTTCATGTAAAAATATTAGATCTTGGTTCGCTATAGTTTCATAGATATGATCTGAGGAAGTTAGGGTTTTTAGAGGTTCCAAAATCTGATCTAAAAGAGGTGACCTTGGGAAAATCGTCATAACTTTCTTTCTGGGCATCAGATTCGAATTCTATGAAAAGTGGACAAAAATGCATAAATTGTAGTTTATTTTGTGTCTATTTCAGAACCGAAAGATGAAACAATGAAACATGGCACATTTTACAAGTTAAATCTACTGAACCAGTCCATAATTAGGCCATTGTGGGAGATTTGGCATAATGTTGTCTTGAAGAATCCAAATCATCTCTGACCTATGGCATTAGAAATACGACTCAAAGGGCTACTAAAGGTCCGAAAGTAAAATCTTGGGGATCCAAAATCATGGAGATACAATGGTATCAATAGAGAGTTCCTCAAAAGAAAGAAAAATATGTGTATCGTTTTTTTTAATTGCATAACGTTTGCTTAAAAAATCATTTTTTTAATTGCATAACGTTTGCTTAAAAAATCAGTTTGAAGTGATTCCAAGGGCATATTTAAGCATAAATATCAATATTGGGTTCTAAAATTCCTCCTAAAAATAATTCCACACCCATTAAGCCTTCTGAAACTTCTACTATGATGCATGAAGAGGAAGAAGTGCAACATGATATATCAAAATTAGAAGACCAAGTGCAACAAATGTCGCTCTCGCAAAAAGTAACCAAAAATGAAATGGAAGCCTAAATGGATAGTTTCAATAAAGGCATGGAAGCTAAGATGAATCACATGGAATCTAATATGAACGACATGGAAGCTAAGATGAATGGTTTGAAGAATGACATGGAAGCTAAAATTGATGGTATAGAAGAAAAACTAAAAGCATACATGGAAGGCTTGAAGGAAGGTTTGACAAAGTTGCTACAAGAAATGATTTCTAATGGTGAAAGGGTAGTAGATGAAACTTATGATGAGAACAAAATAAATTTTAATCATGATTCTATAAACTCTAATATTGGATTTAAGACCCACCATATTCCAAATATCGATATGAGGAATTTTGATGGCAAGGATCCAATAACATGGATACTACAGATGGAGCAAGTCCTAGTTGAAACAATATTTCTAGAACTTGACGAGGAAGGAAAAATAATATTCGAACCTAAAGGAATCATAGAAACAAGAACTCAACAGCTACAAAATTGATCAATTTCAGAGTATTTCATCAAATGGAAGAGCTTACTAGCAGAACATTCCATATGGGAGAATGAGAATTTTATACAGAAACATCTAGAAGTAATCAAGCATTGAGGGCAACACTTTTTTGAAAGAGAGGGGCATGTTAGGTCCCTATAATACTAGTGTATCCCACTATTTTTATTGTTAGTGTAACCCTTTATTGTTATTGTTGTGCCCATGTAGTACCCATATTGTTATTATTTTTCCCCATAGAAGCCCACTATTTTTATTGTTGTGCCCTTACATTGTTATTGTTATGTCGGCTAGGATTATATTGTGACCCCTTGGACTCCTATATATAGAAAGGAGGTTTTGTAACTTGTATCATCCAAGAATTGTTCATTTAGGTAATGTAAAGGAGGTTTCCAACTCGAAGAGGCTGATTTCTAAGTCGTTGATCTATCTTTTCTTCTATTTTGTGATTTGGTTTCATAACAGAATATATGTAATATATTGAACCTTTAATTTAATAGACTAGTTAAATAATCTCTTACATTGTAGATAAAATTTGGATGTTTTTCTTCTATCATGATGGCATTGCGTGTTTAAACCATGATTCACCTTAGAAATAAGCCACTTCGAGGGGGAAACCTCCAATACATTACATAAATGAACAATTCTTGGATGATACAATTTACAAAACCTCCTTTCTATATATAGGAGTCCATGGGGCCACAATGTAATCCTAGTGGAGCCACAATGTAATCCTAGCCGACCTAACAATAATAATTTAAGGGCACAATAATAACAATATGGGGGTTACAGGGGTACAATAATAACAATAAGGGGGGCTACACTAACCTAATAAGGGGCTATACTATTAATATAGGGACTTAACATGCCCCTCTCCTTCAAACAAGTGTTGTCCTCAACGCTTGATTATTTCTTGATGCTTCTGTATAAAATTCTCATCCTCCCATGTGAAATATTCTACGGGAAAGTTCTTCCACTTGCTGAGATACTCTGAAATTGATCGCACTTGTCGAGTTCTTGTTTCTATGACTGCTTCATAACTTCTTTCGATATGATGTTGATCTTCCTGTTGTTTCATTAGATTCTGCACCAAAGTTGGGTTATCCTGTGAGAGTTGGAGAACTTGTTGTTGATGCTCGTTGTGATCTTCCACTAATTTATCATCCATATTAGCTATTATTTGATCCTTCAAACCATCCAACTTAGCCTCCATTTCTGCTTTTAAACCATCTATTTCATCTTCAATTGCTCTTCGTAAGATTGAAACTTTTTGCACTTGGTACCGTAATTTTGATATCTCATACTGCAACTCTTCCTCTTCATGCGTCATAGTATAGCTTTTTGAGGGATTAATGGCTATGGAATTATTTTTTGGATGCATTATAGAACCCAATACTGATAAAAATTCTCAAATATGCACTTGGAATCACTTCAATTTCTTTTTCAAACAAACGTTATGCAATTTTAAAAACTAAATACAGACCTTTCTCTTTCTTTTGAGGAGCTAGATATTGAAATTAAATTATCTCTATAATTGAAGCACTTCAATATTTGAATTTTGGTACTGATGTAGCCCTCTGAATTATCTTTTGAATGCCACAGGTCTGACTTGATTTGGATTCTCCAAGACAAAGTTGTGTCCAATCTCCCACAATGACCTAATTATGGACTGGTTCAGTAGAGCGAACTTGTACGACTTGCCACGTGTCACTTTTTTGTCCTTTGTCTCTAAAATTGATAGCCAAGAAACTAAAGTCTATGCAATTGTGACCACTTTTTACGGCACTCCAATCCGATTCCCAGAGAGAGAGTTATTGAAATTTTTCCACGATCACCTCTTTGAGATGAAATTCAGGAGCCTGAAAAAGCACTACCTTCCATAGATCATATCTCCAAAAATATTGTGAACCAAGATCTGAAATTTTTTGACGAATTTCCTCGTGCTTTCAGCTTCCCACCATATGAATTTCAGATTCTGAACCTTCGTAAAAATTCTATAGTGCAAATTCCACGATGACCCGTTTAGTAGCCTGAAAAAAGACCTAACTTCCACAGATCATATCTCCGAAAATATTGCGAACCAAGCTCTATAATTTTTAGAAAATATTCCTCAGGATTTCAGCTTCGTACCCTAAAAATTTCAGCTTTTGAAACATCATAGAAAAAAAGTTATAGCGAAAATGCCACGATGACCTGTTTGGAGCAGCGAAATCCTAGAATCTAAACCTCTGATACCAAATGTTGTGTAACCAGCTCCAAAAATAGAATAAAAGAGATATGAACGCCTTATAAAAAAGCAACTTCGAGGGGGAAACCTCCAATACATTACATAAATGAACAATTCTTGGATGATACAATTTACAAAACCTCCTTTCTATATATAGGAGTCCATGGGGCCATAATGTAATCCTAGTGGGCCACAATGTAATCCTAGCCCACCTAACAATAATAATGTAAGGGCACAATAATAACAATATGGGGGTTACAGGGGTACAATAATAACAATAAGGGGGGCTACACTAACATAATAAGGGGTTACACTATTAATATAGGGACTTCACAAATTAGGTTTTGTGACAATATTATGGGCCAATACCATGGCTTATGAACACCACATGCCCAAAAAACATAACTTATTTCACAATCAAAATATTTTATAACAATAAGAAAATATTCTTAACCATGGATATTCATCCCCATTTTACCATGGATATTATTAAATTGTAGATGGGTGTTGTTATAATACCATGGGCCAATACCATGGCTTATCAATACCACATGCCCAAAAAAACAAAACTTATTTCACAATCAAAATATTTTATAACAATATGAAAAGATTCTTAATCATGGATATTCACCTCCACTTTATCAATGATATTATGAAGTTGTGAATAGATTTTGTTACAATAGCATAGGCTAATACCATGGATTATCAATACCACATGCCACAAAATAATAACTTATTTCACAATAAAAATATTTTATAACAATATGAAAAGATTGTTAACCATTGTTACTCATCCCCACTTTACCATGGATATTATTAAATTGTAAATAGGGTTTGTTACAATGCCATGGGTCAATACCATGAATTATCAATACCACATGCCAAAAAACCATAACTTATTCCACAATAAAAATATTTTATTTTAGTTTAATTTTATAACCAAATTTTTAATTGAAGCTAATAGGAAAAATGTTATAATCAGTTTTGAGATATATCTAAACTCTCTATCCTCACGACTCCTAAAAATATTCCCATAGAAATTAAATTAAGGTTTTAATAAAATTAAAAATGAGAATAAATTTATATTTAAAGATGTGAAATTTATATGATACAAATAGTATTAGTAAGAACCAATATAGATCCATCTTAAATAAGGATCCAAGAGATGACAACAAGCAAAGTGAAGGGAAGAGAGGGGAAGGGGGAGAGAGGGAAGGAGATAATGAAAAATCTCTCTCGAGAGAGAAAGAGAGAGTGATGGAGGGAGACTAAAGAGAGGGCGGTAGGAGAGAGAGGAAGGGAGAGAGAGAAGAGGGGAGAGAGAGAAGGAGAGAGGGAGACAGAGAGAGAGATAGAGAGAGAGATGGAGTTGGAGGGGGGGAGAGGGATGAAAGAAAAAATACATGAGATATAGGTGGAGAGATATAGGGAGTGACATGGGAGATATGTAGAGAGAGTGAAGAGGAGGGAAGAGAGAGAAGATAGTGAGAAAAGGGAAAGAGAGAGAGAGGGAGAAACAAATATGGAGGGGAGAAAGAGAAGGGGAGAGGGAGTGAGACAGTGATAGATTTTGGGAGAGAGGGAGAGAGAGAGAGAGGGGGAGAGAGATGGGGTGGAGACAAAGAGAGGTGGGAGAGAAAGGGAGAGAGAGGAGAGAGAGATGGATTTGGAGGGGGAGAGAGAGGGAAGGAAGAGGAAAGGCAGAGAGGAAGAAAGGGAGGGAAAGGGAAGGTAGAAGAAATGCATAGAGGGAGAAAGGTAGAGAGAGAGAGAGAGAGAGAGAGAGAGAGAGAGAGATGGAGTGATAAGGGAGCGATGGAGAGAGAGTGAGGGAGATAAGAGAGCGGGAGGGAAGAGAGAGAGGTGGAGAGGAAGAGGTAGGGAGAGAGACATAGATAGATATGGAGAGAGAGTGTGTATGTTTGGGGGGTGAGATAGAGAGAGGGAATAATAAAGAGATACATAGAAATTAGTCAGTTACAACTACCTCTGATGGAAATGGTCATAGATGAATGACTAAATTAACGCAGTTGAATCCCAAAAATGATATCTAAAGGAATCAAATCTCTCGAGGTGCAAACCTTTCCTCAAGTTTTGTACTCAAAAAAGCTGTTTGCACCTTCAGAGATTGGATCCCTCTCGACGCTTGATATATTCAGGTTAAGATGGATCTAGGATGGTGTTTAAGTCTGTTAACTCTAGTTTGGGTAGTTGGAAAAAATGGTTGTAATTTTTTCCACTTTCAATTATGGAAAGCTAACATGGTTAAGTTGACCTCTCTGATGCCTTTTAGGTGAGAGCAAGGAAGTTGTCTAAAAAATTTTCAATTGAATCTAACTTAGATGGTTACGTGACATCACTGTGATCCCAAGTTTAGCTCTGCTAAATTCACATGTTTAACCTCTAAAATATAGTCATTATGATGTATCCTTAATGGAATATACTTTGTATACTATCTATATTGACATAAGGATATGAAAAAGAAATTTATTTATCCAAACAATTCTCCAAACCTGAAATTTATTTTTAAATAAAATAATTCATATTTATAATTTAAATATTCAATTAAATTTCATAACATATCACATCTTCTTTCATCAATGCTACTCTTTCCTATGCTATCAGCTTAATGTGTTTCCTTTACAACATGTAATACAATTGCTAGTTTGAACCACATCCCTCTTTAATGTATACAATTACTCTCTCCAAGTTAAGGTATGGATTTAACCCAACCTCAATTGTGGTGTTACCTTAAAAACTAAAAATTGGTTTTGTAGCGTGCATACATGATTTTACCCATTTTCATCAATGCTTCTCTTCCCTATGCTATTGGCTTAATGTGTTTCATTTACCACATCTAAACATCTATCTTAATAGGTACTCCTCCCTTTTTAATGTAGACTGTTACTCTCTCCAAGTTAAGGAATCGATTTAACCCAAACTCAATTATGTTGCTACCTTAAGAACTAAAATTTGGTGATGTAGCTTGCATGCACGAGTTTACTGGTTGGGCCAGTCTGTCCAGTTTTTTAATGAATCTAAAAATCATTCTCACCCATGACATATATAGTTTACATTATAGTCAAATCATTCTGGCCCATGAAATATATATAGTTTACAATGCAAGTAAAATCATTTTCATGCAGTAAAGGAATTGAGAGTACTGATAATGCTCTAGATGTATAAAATGTTCACAAATATTTAAATGAATGTTTCCTGACTCGAACCCTCGCCGTGTTGCATACCATTATGGAAATCAAGCATTCCATGGTCCGGAGCACACAAATTGAGCATAGAGCCATATATGGCTAGAGTGAAGCTAGGATCTGCCTTTCTGGATGCCAAAGTATCCATGCTTTGTTAAAAATTTAAATGCACAGGACGATGCTTTCCTCAACACAGAGTTCACAGAGGATTGCGGAAATGTCTTAATCAAGACAAGAGAATACAGTTGCGGAAAACAAATCATGAAGGTCTTCCTTTTAATACAGAGTGGCGGATATTAAAATTGCAACTATAGCAGAGAAAATATAATCAAACAATTTTACTCACTGTGAAATAGATTAAAATAGAGTTGTTGCCATAAAACTCATATGAACCCAATCACAACTAACAATACTTTATATTATGATTCAAAAAACATAACAAATTCACTCAATTATTTTTTCCCTTTTTTCTTTCGAGACTTACCTCTGCCACAAATCATTCAACCTATTATTTCTTGTTAATTCAAAACATAAATATATAATACATTAATACATGAAATACAAAATTTAATACACATGACGGGTGAAAATGAATTTATGAAGTTTAGACATGTTGAGTGAAGTAAATAACACTTGTTGATTAAATGTTTAACCATACATTTCTTCCAAACCTTCATTAAATTCTCATTTGACTTTAATTATTTAATATGTTTCGGAATGGTAATTGTCCTCCTATTCAGAACTTAATTTATACGATGTCCTTTAACCTGTAAACACAATTCGCAACTTGCAAAACACTCGCTGAGGTATGGATGCTTGTCAGTGTATTTAAGGTGATGGTTGAGAAAAACTCCCCTGTAATCGCAACTGCCGCCATTGAACATTCCCAAACAATCTCTGAGATAAAAAGAAATCTCCACGTGCCAATGGCTTTGTGAAGATGTCTGCAAATTGTTCTTCTGACCTGCAATGTTGTAACATAATCTCACCATTGTTAACTAATTCTCTTATGAAATTATATTTAGCATCAATGTGCTTTGTCCTCTTGTGCAAGACATAATTATTTGGTAGTGCAATTGTTCAAAAATGTTGATTTTACATCCATTTGATACACTTTCCATTTATGTTGCATGACAATCGACAAAATTGTATGCACTGTCTCCAATCTCGCGACTGGCACAAATGTCTCTGTATAGTCTCTTCCATGTTGCTGCTTGTATCCTTTGAAAACTAGCCTTGCTTTATGCATTTCAATCTTGCCTTCAATGTTTCTCTTGGTCTTATAGACCTACTTCACTCCAATGACTTATTTTCCTTGCGGAAGGTCCACTAACTCCCATGTGTCATTATTTTCTATTGCTCCTATTTCTTCATCCATTTCCACAACCCATTTCTCTTCTTTGACTGCATCTTCAAAATGGATTGGGTCATCTGCATGACAAAATAATGCAAACTAAGAATTCAGAGCTGCACTACTATCAGCTTCTTCTTGCTCATAAATTTCATTTAAATTTCTAAATTTTTATCTTCTTAAGGTTGCGGAAGATGGGCTTGGTGTTGTGCTTGAAGTAGATGGAGTTGCGGATCTTTGTGGTGTGCTTGGAGAAGCACTTTATTAGTTTCACAATGTAATATTCTAGATAGGAAAAGGACAGTAATACAAAGCATACAAAGACTAAATCTATAACAATATGGAAAATGCATTAAGAACAACATGAAAAGAGCCAAAACTGCTGAGCCATTTTATTAAAATACTAGAGATGAAAAAGAAGTAAAACAGTGCTAAAAAAGATAGCACTCTAGCCGGCTAAGCTGGCTGGAATGGCCCTCAGATTCTCCCACTCAAAAAACTTTTCTATTGCTGCTCTGTTGGACTCTCCCTCTGCGTTGCCCTGCTGGAAGACCATGAAGCCTGAAGATATCTCGGAAAAATAATTCGACCACCTACGAAGCAGTGTACCGTGCGAAGATGATGAAGAAGTGTGCATACTTTTTCAGCCGATCGACAACCACATAGATACAATCCTTGCCCTAAACCATAGGCAAAGCCATGATGAAATCCATGGCAATGCTTTCCCACTTCCCCTCAGGAATGGGGAGTGGATGTAACAACCCCGCGAGATTGCTCAACTCCCCTTTGTTCCTCTAACAAACTTCACACTCCCTAACATGCCGGAGTATGTCTTCCTTGAGGCCTCTCCATAAGAACCTCTCCCTAATGCCTCAGTATGTTTTGGTGAACCCTTGATGCCCTGAAAGCAGTGAGTCATGTGATGCATGCAAGATCTTGTCATTGAGCCGAGCAGCCCCTGTCAAGAAAATATTTTCCTTGTAATAGATAACCTCATCCATCAATTGATACCGGTCATCGGTCACCTTTCCATCCAATACCTCACAAGTGAAGAAATCCTTGGAATAATCTACCAACATCTAATCCCTCTAATCTGCATCAAGGCTCATCAAAGACAGAAATTTTGGCCTCTGATACAAGGCATCCACCACCACGTTGTTCTTCTGTTTGACATACTCGATGTCAAAATCGTAGGCCTGGATTTTTCTGACCCATTTTTTATGCCTGTCCTGCAACTGTTTCTGCTTGAGGAAGAACCAAAGACTATTGTGGTGCATCCTTACCCGAAATATATTACCCACCAAATACTATCGGAACTTGGCCAACACATGCATGATGGCCATCATCTCTTTATCGTATATTGAGTACCTCTCATGCAGAAATAGCTTCTAACTCTCAAAAGTTATAGGATGCCCCTCTGCATCAGAATTGCATCAAATCCCTCTCCCGAAGCATCACATTCCAGTACAAATGGTTGCGCGAAATCCAACAATGCCAACACCAGACAGTTATTCATCACCTCCTTGAGCCTGTCAAAGGCCCTTTGCATAGTGTCTATCCAATAAAATGCCCCTTTCTTAGTGAGGTCCATGAGGGGTGCTGCAAGTTTTTAAAACCCCTTGAAAAACTTCCTATATTAGGTGCAGATGCCTAGAAACCCCCAAATTTTTGTCGCATTATTTGGTTCCGTCCAATCTCGAATGGCCTAGATCTTCTCCTTATGGACCCTTAATCCATCCACTCCAATGATATGCCCTAGGTAGAGCATCTTTGTAATTCCAAATTCACACTTGGATAGCTTGACATAGAAATTCTACTCCTCAAAGATACAAAATTCAACCTCAATATGCTTCAAGTGTTCCTCCCATGTGTGGATATATATGAGAATGTCGCCGAAGAATACCAGCAAAAACTTCCTCAACTGACCACAGAATATGTAGCTCATATAAGACTAGAAAGTGGCCGGATAATTGGTCAGCCTAAAGGGCATCACCAAGAACTCGAAGTGTCCATAGTGGCATTTGAACATAGAATTGGGGACATCCTAGTCCCTCACCTTGATCTTATGGTACCACGACCTCAGATCGATCTTAGAAAAGAGCTTCGATCCCCTCAAGTCATCCGTTAGCTCCTAAATCTTGAGAATGGGGTATCGGTCCTTCATGTTTTCTTATTCAGTTCCATGTAGACGATGCACATATATAAGGTGTCGTCCTCTTTCTTCACCAACACTACGGAAGAAGCAAAGGGGCTAGTGCTGGGTTGGATGTGTCCTAATTCCAAGAGCTCATGGATGACTCTCTCAATCTCATCCCTGTAGGCCTTAGGGTTCCTATAGGGAGTGGTGATCACTATTTGGATCCCCTACTCCAACTCAATAATGTGCTCGAACCCTCGGTCTGGTGGCCGCCCCGGTGGTATATCCCCAAAGGGTATGGGCTAGCGGTCTAATATAGACTGTAGATTGGGTTGTACAGACTGCCCTGTGACTCCTGTCTCTGAAATACACAGCTACATTTCCCACTCTATGTCCCCCTTCTAGAAATATGCCTCCATCCGATGTGCCAAGACTGTCTGGGGTGGATATGTGTGCATGCCTCTGATCATCTGGCACTTTTTGCTCTCCTTGTCCATCCACTCCATCTCTCATGTATCCCAATCTATAGTGACTTTTCCCAGTGTAATCAGCCACTGCACACCGAATATCACATTGGTGTTTGGGATGTCAACCACAAAAAAATGATATGTTACCGTATATGTTCCCATGGTCACTGTTAATGCTGGAACATATCTCGTGCACTACATGGTCCTGGCACCTGGAACCAATATAGAGAAATAATCAAAATCTCGGTTGGTATGCCCCTCCTCTTCTGTTATGAAACCATCTCCAAAAATAGAAGAAAAGAGAGATAAACGCCTTATAAATCAGCGACTTCGAGGGGGCAACCTCCAATACATTACATAAATGAACAATTCTTCGATGATACAAATGACCAAAACCTCCTTCTATATATAGGAGTCCATGGGCTCACAATATAATTCTAGCCGACTTAACAATAATAATTTAAGGGCACAATAATAACAATATTGGAGTTATATGGGTACAAAAATAACAAGAAGGGGGTTACACTAACAACAATAAGGGACTATACTAGTAATATAGGGACCTAACATGCCCCTCTCATTCAAAAAAGTGTTGTCCTCAATGCTTGAGTAGATCCGGATGCTTATGTATAAAATTCTCATCCTCCCATGTAGAATCTTCAGTGGGTAAGTTCTTCCATTTGATGAGATACTCTGAAATTGATCGATTTCGTAGCTATCAAGTTCTTGTTTCCATGACTGCTTCAAGCTCGAATATGATTTTTCCTTCCTCATCAAGTTCTGGCAATATTGTTTGAACTGGAATTTTGTCCCTATAACCTTCTTTAAGCATGAAACATGGAAAACTGGACGCACTCACGAAGAAGCAAGAAGCTCCAATTTGTATGCCATAGTACCAATCTTTTGCAATGCCTTGTACTGACCATAGTAATTTGGCGATAATTTATTATCCTTCTTAGCTTTCTTGAGGGACATTTGTTTATATGGTTGTAATCGTAAAAATACCCAGTCTCCTACATCAAAACTTCTCTCGTTGCGATGTTGATCTGCCTGTTGTTTCATTCGATTTTGTGCCAAATTTAGGTTATCCTTTAAGAGGTGGAGAACTTCTTGTTGATGGTCGACGTGATCTTCCACTGCTTGAACCTTATAATTTTCTCTTAAATAAGATGTTATGGATGGTGGATGATATCCATAAAGTGCCATAAATGGGGTCATTTTTGTTGCATTATGGAAGGAAGTGTTATACCACCATTCAGCAAGAGGTAACCACTTGACCCATTTTTTCTGCTTATCAGATACAAAACCACGAAGATATCCTTCCAAACATTTATTCACTATCTCAGTTTGACCATCAGATTGAGGATGATAAGATGAGCGATGAGCTAGTTGAGTACCCAAACAATAAAATAATTCTGTCCAAAAATTTCCAATAAAAATGGTATCTCTGTCACTTACAATAATCTTTAGGTTCCCATGTAGCTTTTGAATTGTTTCCATAAATGTAGTAGCAAATGTACTTGCCTTAAATGGATGAGATAATGCACAAAAGTGTGCATACATGCTAATTCTATCAACTTCCACCATGATGACGCTCTTTCCTTTGGACTTAGGTAAACCTGTGATAAAATCCATTGGAATCTCCTCCCAACGTTGACTTGGAATGGATAAAGGTTGTAGAAGACTCGGGGTCTTAATTGTCTCAACTTTATTTTGCTGGCAAACCAAAAATTCCGCCACCAACTTTTGAGTATCATATTTAAGGCCATCCCAAAAAAATTATTTCTTCACCCTGTGGTAATTTTTTAAAAATCCTGAGTGTCCTCCTAAAGGAGAAGTGTGCAATTCCAAAGAATCTTTTGTTTTAGTTGGGAATTATTGCAAATATATAAGCAATCTTTGTACCATAAGGAATCATTTTTCCAACTAAATGTATCAGATGTACTAGGATATTGCTCCAACTTTTGAATGATTGTCCACACTTCTTCGTCCTTCTTCCATTCATCCCTTGCTTCAGTTATCCAATCTAGTTGGCTAATATAAATGGCACAAAGCAATGCTTCCACCTCTTCATCCTTTCTTGAGAGTGCATCTACAACAACATTTAGCTTCCTTTTTTTGTAGATGATTTAAAAATCATAACCCAACATCTTGTGACCCATTTTTTCTTCTCTTCTAAAGATACTCTTTTTTCCAAAAAGTGTTTAAGACTATCATGATCAGTTTTTACCTTGAAGTGTCTTCCCATTAGGTAAGGTCACCATTTCTTTAGTGCATGTAGTATTGCCAACATTTCCTTCTCATAAATAGCTTTATGTAGATACTTTCCTTTGATTGGACGACTTTCAAAAGAAATGGGTCTTCCTTCTTGCATTAAAACAATACCAATTCCATTTCCTGAGGCATCACATTCAACAATAAAGGTTTTTGTGAAGTTTGGCATAGCTAAGACTAGTGCTAGGCACATTGCCTCTTTAATATGTTCAAAGGCCTTAGTTGCTTCAGGAGTCCATGAAAATGCATCTTTCTTTAATAATGTTGTTGGAGGTGTTGTTATTCTCCCATAATTGTTAACAACCTGCGACAATACCCCGTTAACCCGAGAAATCCTCGCAACTGCTTTATGATTGTGGGGACTTTCCATTCCTTAATGGATTTAATTTTGTTAGGGTCTACCTTAACACCCTCGTGAAATAAAATATGACCCAGATATTCCACCTCGTGTACTCCAAAGAAAAATTTGGATGTTTTTGCATATAATTGTTTCTCCTCCAATAGTTTGAGCAACCTGTCAACATGTTGAACATGATCCTTCCAAGACCTGTTTTAGATTAGTATGTCATCAAAAAATAGTAGCACAACATTTCTAAGGAAGGGTTTGAAAATGGAATTCATCAACCCTTGAAATGTAGAAGGTCCATTGGCAAGGCCAAAAGGAATGACCAAAACTTCATACTGACCATCATGAGTTCGAAATGTTGCTTTCAGAATATCTTCAGTCTTCATTCTAATTTGATGATATCCTGAATGAAGATCCAACCTGGTAAAATAAATTTCTCCATGTAATTCATCCAATAATTCATCAATCACAGGAATGGGAAACTTATCTTTAATAGTGAGCTTATTGAGCTCCCTATAATCCAAACACATGCACCATGATCCATCCTTCTTGTGCACCAATAATGTTGGAGCAGAGAAAGAACTTTGACTAGGTTGAATTATACCAGCCTCTAACATTTCTGCAATAATATGTTCAATTTCACTCTTTTGGACATAAGGATATCTGTAAGGCCTGATGTTTGGAGGGACACTTCCTGGAATAAAATGAATAGCATGATCATGATCACGAATAGGTGGGAGTCCTTTGGGAGTTTCAAACACCTTGGAATGATTTTCCAAGACTTTTTGGAGATCTGGAGAAATAATTGATTTTGATGTTGGAACTTCTAGAGAACATAATTGTGCAATTACACCTCGCCGTTCTTTCTTCAGAAGCTTTGTCATGACATTAGAGCTTATTATATTTCTCGGCTTCCGTGCTATACCTCGTAATTCGACTTCCTTTCCTTCCGAAAAAAAATTTAAGAAAAGTTCTTGAAAATTAAAAGCTACCATCCCCAAATATTGTAACCATTGTACTCCTAGTACAACATTACCACCTCCCATTGGAATAGAAATCATTGGACTATTCAATACATATTCCCCGATGGTTCGCTTGATATTATGGCATTTTCCAGAGCAATTTATAGTTCCTCCATCTACAACCATCACTTGACATTCTGGTGTTGGGTATAGGAAACAATTCAATTCCTTGGCTACCTTACAATGAATAAAATTATGGGCACTACCCAAATAAATCAACACATTACCTTTTTATTCTTGATATTTCCTTCTATCTTGAGAGTTTGAGGAGTGGTAATTCCTACCAATGCATTACACGATATGATCAGACTCATTTCTTATTCTTCTAGGGTTAGTTCTTGGTGTGTATCCTCTTCTTTTGAAGCTTCTTGTTCATTTTCTTCCTCCTCTTCACAATCTATGTAAAATAATTTCTTCTCAGCACACTTATGACCTTTAGTGTATTTGCTATCACAACTAGAGAAAAGCCCTTTTGCTCTTTTTTCTTCCAATTTTTTTGGTGTCAACCTAATAGGTTGTCGAAGTCTAGGAGTAGGAACACTTCTATCCTTATAGATGTTAGTGGTAGGCTTCCTTGTCGCCATAATTTTACATTCAATTTTTATTTCCAACCTGAATGCCTTCTCCAATGAATTAGGTTCCCAAATGCGAACCTCATGTTTGATGTTATCCTTTAAAGTCCCTATGAAGACATCAATCCTATGTTCCTCTGGAATATCAGTTACCCTTATATTCAATTTTTGGAATTCCTCAATGTGCTCCACCATTGAACCCTTTTGTTTGAGATTTATCAATTAGCTAAAGAAGGTGTTGCCCTTTTTATCCTCATAATGCACTATCATTTCCTTCGTAAAAATTGACTAAGTGACAATTTCCTTAGGGGAGCAAAGCCATCGATACCATACAAATGTATTTTTTTCTAAATTTAAAGTTGCAAAGCATACCTTTTGTGTGTTTTTCACATTATTGAGATAAAAATATTGCTCCATCTATAGTATCCATGTTACAGGATCCTTGCCATCAAACTTCCTCATATCCATCTTTGGAATATGGTGGTTCTTCCATCCAACATTAGAGTTTATCAAATCACGATTAACATTTATTTTTTTCTCATCATGAGTTTCCTCTACTGTATTTTTGCCATTAGGAAACATTTCTTGTATCAACTTTGTCAAACCTTCCATGTCCGCTTTTAGATCATTCTTCATGTTTTCCATGTTATCTTTATTTTTTTCATCGATCTTAGATTCCATGTCATCCATCTTAGCTTCCATGCCAGCTTTCATGCATTTATTCAAACCATCCATCTTAGCTTACATGTTTTTCTTCAAAACTTCCATTTCATTTTTTGTTCATCTTTGCGAGAGAAAAATTTAGTGCACTTGCTCTTGTAATTTTGACATTGCATGTTGCAGTTCTTCGTCTTAATGGGTCATATTAGAGCCTTATGAAGGCTTAATTGGTGTTCAATTATTTTTAGGGGAATTTTAAAAGCCAATACTGATATCTATTCTACAATGTTCCCTTGGAATCAATTCAAACTGATCTTTCAAACAAGAATTATGCAATTCGAAAAAAAACACACATCTTTTTCTTGCTTTTGAGGAGCTCGATATTGAAACTGAATTATATTTTTGATTTCAGATATTCAAAATCTGAAATTCAGTCCTGTAGTATCCCTCTGAATATTATTTCGAATGCCATAGGTCTGACCAAATTTGGATTTTTCAAGACAAAGTTGTGCCCAATCTCCCACAATGACTTAATTATGGACTGATTCAGTAGAGATAAATTGTACAGCATGCCACGTATCATTGTTTCCTCCTTCGGCTCTGAAATTGATACACAGGAAACCACAGTCCGTGTACTTGTGGCTACTTTTTACAAAATTCCAATCTGACGCTCAGAGAGAGAGAGCTATGACGATTTTCCCACGGTCACCTCTTTGAGATGAAATTTGGGAGCCTGAAAAAACCTTAACATCCACAGATCATATCTCCGCAAATATTGTGAATCAAGATCTGAAATTTTTACAGGAGGTTGCTTAGGGTTTCGGCTTCGCTTTGTAAAAATTTAAGCTTCTGAACCTTCATAGAAAGAAATTTATAGTGAACATTCAACAATGACCTGTTTTAGGTGAAATACAGGAGCCTAAAAAACCCTAACTTCCACAGATCATATATCTGAAAATATTGCGAACCAAGATCTGAAATTTTTACACAACGTTCCTCAGGATTTTGGCTTCGCTCTATACATATTTCAGCTTCTGAACCTTCGTAGAAAAAAACTTATAGCAAAAATTCCATGATGACCTGTTTGGAGCAGCAAAACCCTAGAATCAAAAGCTTTGATACCAAATGTTATTAAACCAGCTCCAAAAATAGAAGAAAAGAGAGATCAACGCCTTATAAATTAGCCACTTTGAGGGGGAAATATCCAATACATTACATAAATGAAAAATTCTTCGATGATACAAATGACCAAAACCTCCTTCTGTGTATAGGAGCCCATGGGGTCACAATATAATCCTAGCCGACCTAACAATGATAATGTAAGGGCACAATAATAACAATATTGGGGTTACAAGGGTACAACAATAACAATAAGGGGGTTACACTAACAACAATAAGGGACAATACTAGTAATATAGGGACCTAACATCTACCCTAGTTGAGTATCAATGAAATTATGTGTGGCCTCACTGTCCACCAATATTGTAACACGTTGTCGTTGGACCATGCCTCAGACTCTTAGTGTCAAATACTTGGGAACTCCTCGCAAGGATGCAAGGACTCCTTCTATTGGTGCAAATGATCCTCCTTCTACCGGTAGCAGTGATGGTGGTGGATCTCCCCAAGGTGCATCGAAATTTTCATCTCCTCCCAACTCCTCATATGCCTCTTCTTCTCCTTCACTGTCTGAGAAGACCTCAATGTAGTGTGCCTTCCTTGTGGCACAACGATGACCTAGTTCCCATGGCTCCTGGAAAGTGAAGCATAACTTCCTTCGTCTCAAATCCCTATGGGTATAATCATCTAAAGGTGGTGGTCTGGATGCAGGTGTTAGTGACAAGATTTCAAATCTCGTGACAATTTCTTCTAATTCTGGTGGAATTTCCTCAATTTCCTTCTCAAAATCAGTCATCAACTTACAATTTTTTTTAACACAAAATTCAAATCCATTTAAAATTTGTTACACAAATTTTAAATTGCATTAAGCTCAATTTTTAACTTCCACATAACAAAATCAATACGTATATATATATATATATATATATATATATATATATATATATATATATATATATATATATATATATATATATATTGCAATATATCTATACAATATATCCATTACAATAACCCATACATAACAAAATATTATGATTTTTGTGAAATTAAGGACGGACTCAATACAATATTAAACCATTTTTAATATATTATCACATCCGCTCTTTGAAATAACCTCCATGCTGCTTTTTATGTGAAATCTGTTAGGTTAGAGACCATAATGCAGAAACCGTTAGATTAGTTTGAGTGCTGAAAGGCAGCTTCTATTATAAACTCGATTTTATGATTTTATCAGGTCCATTTGAATGTTTAACCTCCTTGCATCTAAAATTGGGATGTCTGTCGGATTGGGTGATCTTAACGTAAGACCATTAGATCATATGAATGCTTTGATGGTTAAACTTGAATTCTTAAATCGAGATTATAAAAGATTACCTTCCTTCTATAGCTTATATAACTTGTCACTTCTTATGCGATAATCATTGATCTGCACTGTCAATGACTATTTCATTTAATGTAATTAGACTATTTTACTTTCCAAGAAAACACATAATCTTAACGTAATACCATTAGATCATATGAATGCTTTGATGGTTAAACTTGAATTGTTAAATCGAGATTATAAAAGATAACCTTCCTTCTATAGCTTATATAACTTGTCACTTCTTATGCGATAATCATTGATCTGCACTGTCAATGACTATTTCATTTAATGTAATTAGACTATTTTACTTTCCAAGAAAACACATAATCTTAAATGAAAACATACACTTAAAAATCAATTAGACAATGCGTTCTGAAATTAACGATTCAAGTGTATTTCCAATGAAGATTAACCCTTCAAGATTTGGAAATTTTGCCCAACTAAGAGGAAAATCGAATTTTATTTAATCCATCTTTAATTTTATCAAATATTTTCTCTCTCCCTCTATCTATATTTTGAACTTACATTATAAAATATATATTTCTCATACAAGCAAATTGATCACATTCTATGGATCAATTTTCCCAACTTTAGATAAAATCATTTTACATGATATTTTCCTAAAAATCCTCAACTAAAACTAAATACATTGAATCAAATCCCTGAATATCAGTCCAATATTATCTACCAAAACATTAAATCAGTAAATTGCAGGCTAAAGGATCCCACTCCTTTGCTTGTAATTTTTTTTTGTATTTTTGGAATAAAAAATGAATTTTTTATCCCTCGAGTCTCATGCTCCTACATCAGACTCCTGAGGACAAAATTATTCATGGGCTCTTTTCCATGAGCTCCTCTATTTAACTGCCCAATTTCTATAGCATGGTATCTATCATCTAAGTAGCTTCTGCAACTTGTTGATCTTTCCACTTGATCAAATACTCAAAGTATTTGTGTCCTCTTGTCTTCTTAGACAATATTTTGTCTAAAATCTTCTCTGGCTGCAATATTTTTGCTGTGGGTAACTGTTTCAACCAGTAAATCTCTTCTTTCCCTTCAGCTATATCACCTGTGTGTTCGTCTTCATACCTGTACAAATCAACAACATTGAGAATTGGAGATATTCTAATGTGAGGGGGTAAGTCAATCTCATAGGCATTTGCAGAGAATTTTCTCAATACTCTGCATGGCCCATTTTTTTTAAATTTCAATTTGTTATACGCCCTTTTTGGAAATCTTTCCTTCCTCAGGTGTTCTAGAACCAAATATCCAACCTCAAAATTAGCTTCCATTTTCTTCAAATCTTCTCTGCTTTTGTATTTGATGTTGTTGTCTTGTAACTACTATTTTACCTGTTCATGTATTGCTCGAATTTCTGAAGCAAACTATTCTCCATCATCACTTATCATCTCTGCTTTTCCCAAATTCCTTAATGCATACACTCCTCTTGGGTGCATTCCATAATCTACATGGAATGGACTATGTTCTGTACTCCTGTTAGGAGAGTCATTATAAGCATATTCACCTTGTGCCAAAATCTGATCCCACTGTTTAGGATGTTCACCTGCAAGACTTCTCAAAAGATTACCCAAGCTTCTATTCACCACCTCAATCTGTCCATCAGTTTGAGGGTGATAAGCTGAGCTGAAACTCAATTTAGTACCAAGAATTTTCCACAATGTCCTCCAGAAGTGACCAACAAATATGGTGTTCCTATCTGAGACAATTATTTTAGGTAACCCATGTAACCTCACAATCTCTTTGAAAAACAAATTAGCAACATGAGTAGCATCACTGGTTTTAAAACATGGAATAAAATGTGCCATTTTAGAAAATCTGTCAACTACAACATAGATTGCATCATTCCCTCTCTGTATTTTATGTAAACCCAAAACAAAATCCATACTTACCATATCCCAAGGTCTACTTCGAATAGGTAATGGAACATACAAACCTGTGTTCTGACTTCTTCCTTTTGCATACTAACAAAATTTACAATTTCGTACAAACTTCTCCACTTCTGTTCCTATATTTGGCAAAAAATAAAAATGACTCAGCTATTCATAAGTCTTGTCTGCACCAAAATGTCCACCAAGTCCACCACTATGTTTCTCCTTAATTAAATTTTCTCTCATAGAAAAATTTGGAATGCACAACTAACTTCTTTTAAACAACAAGCCTTCTTGCAAGAAAAAATCCAGCCACTTACTTCTATCCAACAAAATAGGATTATTGCATGCTTCAAATGCCTCTTTAAAATTGAAATTTGCTTTATACAATTCCTTAATAAAATCAAAACCCAACACTTGAATTTGACTTTCTTGAACTAAAATGCTTTTTCTACTTAAGGCATCTGCTACTTTGTTTGCTTGGCCAGCTATGTGTTTCAATACAAAATTGAAACTCTGAAGATACTCTACCCATTTTGCATGTTTTTTATTCAATTTTGGCTGCTGCATAATATGCTGCAATGCATGATTATCTGAATAAAGTACAAACTCTTTAGACATCAAGTAATGTCTCCACTTCTTTAATGCCTGTACAACTGCATAAAATTCCTTGTCATAAGAGGAATATTTTCTTCTTGTCTCATTTAGTTTTTCACTGAAATAAGCTACAGGTCTGTCTTCTTGACTTAACAAAACTCCAATAGCTTCTCCACTGACATCACATTTCACTTGAAAAGGTTTGTTAAAATCAGGCAAAACTAAAATGGGTTTTTCTGTTATCTTTCTTTTCAACAACTGAATTTTTTTTTCTACTTCGTTAGTCCATTTAAATGGTTGTTTGTCCTTCTTTATAGTTTCAATAATAGGAGCATTGATCTTACTAAAATTCCTTATGAATTTTCTATAAAAACTAGCAATAAAATGGAAACTTCTTACCTCAAAAACACTTTTGGGTGAAGGCCATTCTATGATTGCCTTTATCTTCTCTAGATCCATCTTCAATCCATCAGCATAAACAACAAATCCTAAGTATACCAATTCTTCTTTCATGAATGAATTTATTTTTAAATCTACCAGTAACTTTTCATGATCCAACTTCCTTAAGACATAATTCATATGTCTCAGGTGCTCTTCTTTGGAATTGTTGTAAATTAATATATCATCTAGATATACTATTACAAATTTACCAATAAATTCCTTCAACACTTCATTCATAAGCCTCATAAATGTACTAGGAGAATTTGATAATCCAAATGGCATTACCATCCATTCATACAATCCTTCATTTGTTTTAAAAGTTGTTTTCCATTCATCTCCTTCCCTTATCCTAATTTGATGATAGCCACTCTTTAAATCCAGCTTTGTAAAATATCTTTCCCCACTTAAACAATCCATCAAATCTTCAATTATGGTTAAATGAAATATATACCTTATTGTTATTTTATTGATTTCTCTTGAATCAGTACACATTCTCCAGCCTCCATATTTTTTTGGACTTAGCACTGTTGGCACTGCACAAGGACTCAAACTTTCTCTAATCAATTCTTTATCCAATAGCTCCTGCACCTGCTTCCTGATTTCTTCATTTTCTATAGGAGTCATCATGTATGCTGCTTTATTTGGAAAATTTTCTCCAGGAATCAAATCTATATGATGGCTGATTTTTCTAATAGGTGATAATTCATCCGGAAAATCATCTACAATGATATCACAATAATTTTCTAGCATCTCTTGAATTTCAATTGGAAAATCAGAAATTTTAGTGGAAGTAATTACTACCTTGGGTTTTAAAATTAATGCAAAATTTACCTCATCGTCTTCAATTTTCTACGGATATTCTTTTCCACTCAGCAACAAAGCTTTCATATCGGATCTTCTTTTTTATGCATCTTCCTCTTCTATCGGCAACAATGTATGATTGACACCATCTTTACAAAACTTGTATGTCTTCTTCTTCCCATCATGCATAGTTTCTCTGTCATACTGCCAAGGTCTACCCAAAAATATGTGACATACGTCCATAGGCATCACATCACACATAATTATGTCTTTGTAGCTGCCCAACTAGAATTCCACTTCACACTGTTCATTCACTAACAACTGATGTCCTTTCTGAATCCATGACACCTTGTAGGGTGTTGGATGTTTCCTTCTCTTCAATTTCAATTTCTTTACCACTTCTGTAGAGACAAAATTATCAGTGCTGCCACTATCAATTACCATTTGACAGCATTTTCCTTGAACTTTGCATACACTTCTAAACAAAGTTTTTCTATGTGCTGGTTCAACAACTTCCTTTACTAGTTTTAACAAAATTTTGTTAACTACCAAAGATTCTCCTTTCTCTGGTGTATTTTCTAATTTTGGCACTTTTGCTGCTTCTGGAATTTTTGCTGCTTCCTCTTCATTCTGAGCAACAATTACATTTCTCTGACTTGTCCCCACATTCTCTGGACATTCATAAGCTCTATTTCCAAGCTTATTACATCTATAACATCTTATTTCTCTTCCTCTACCTCTGCCTCCTCTTCCTCTAGAAAAACTCCTTCTTCCACTTGCATCACCTTCTGTGTGTGTATGCTAACTTGAGCTGCTACTAGCCCCTTCTCTCGGTGCTGTAGATATTCCTCTGCCACCTTGACTTCCCTTTCCTCGGAAAGCACCTCTACTCCTGGCATATTGCTACCTTATGAGTTTTTCTTCAGCCTTCAAGGCCATTTGATAAGCCTCTTCCATTTTTTTAGGAGACAACAGACTTATCTTATCTTGGATCTCCATTCTGAGACCATTTATATATCTTGCAATCTTCTCTGTTGTATCTTGAATTTGTCCTGCTCTTATGCTCACTTTATAAAATTCCTCTATGTATTCTTTGACTGTCATTGATCTCTGTCTAAGATTCTGCATTTGTCTAAATAATGAAAGCTGATAATCACTTGGAAAAATATTACGTCTCATCTTTTCCACCATCCTGTTCCAATTATTTATTGGCTGCTTACCAAGTCTCCTTCTTTCTACCTGTATTCCATCCCACCAAAGCGCTTCATGTCCTTTCATTTTTGTGACAGCAAATTTCACCCTTTTTCCTTCATCCATTTCATCATAATCGAAGAACTTATCCATGTCATTTACCAAATCTATCAACTCTTCTGGGTTTAAGCTTCCTGTAAAAACTGAAACTTCAAGTTGGGTTTAGATGTGGATCCCAACACTGATTTAAAAAATCTCATTTCAAGAGTAACTTCTGCAGGTTCTCCCTCTTCTGCAGATTCAACTTCAAGTTCACTAACATCTCCAGAATCTACATCTCTTTGATTTCCCATTTCCATTGCTTCTAATCTGGCTTGCATCTGTTGCATAACCTCCATCACTTCAACATTTGCAACTAGTCTTCCTCTTCTTTGACCAGCACCACCTCCTCGTCCAACTCTATAAGCCATGTTGGATTTCTTTTCTTGATCTTTGAGATCTCGCTCAGTGTCTAAATGCTGCTTTGATACCACTAATGGTGGTCTGAATGCAGGTGTTAGTGACAAGTTTTCAAATATTGTGACAATTTCTTCTAATTCTGGTGGAATTTCCTCAATTTCCTTCTCATAATCAGTCATCAACTTACAATTTTTTTCTTACACAAAATTCAAATGCATTTAAAATTTGTTACACAAATTTTAAATTGCATTAAGCTCAATTTTTAACTTCCACATAAATAACGAAATCATTATTGGATATATATATTGCAATATATCTATACAATATATATATATATATATATATATATATATATATATATATATATATATATATATATATATATATATATATATATACATTATAATAACCCATACAAAACAAAATATTACAAATTTTGTGTAATCAAGGACGGTCTCAACACAACATTAAACTTTTTTAATATATTATTGCATCCATTCTTTGGACTAACCTCCATGCTGCTTTTTATGCGAAATCCATTAGATTAAAGACCATAATGCGGAAACCGTTGGATCAGTTTGAGTGCTGGCAAGCAGCTTCTATTATAAACTCGATTTTATGATTTTATCGGGTACATTTGAATGTTTAACCTCCTTGCATCTAAAATTTTGATGTCCGTCGGAATGGGTGATATTAATGTAAGACCATTAGATCGTATGAATGCTTTGATGGTCAAACTTGAATTGTTAAATCTAGATTATAAAATATAACCTTCCTTCTATAGCTTATATAACTTGTCACTTCTTATGCGATAATCACTGATCTGCATCGTCAATGACTGCTGTGTTTAATGCAATTAGACTATTTTACTTTCCAGGAAAATAGAGAATCTTAAGTGAAAATATACACTTAAAAATCAATTAGACAATACGTTCTAAAATTAACGATTCAAGTGTATTTCCAATGAAGATTAACCCTTCAAGATTTGGCAATTTCGCCCAGCTAAGAGGAAAATCGAATTTTCTTTAATCCATCTTTAATTCTATCAAATCTTTTCTCTCTCCCTTTGTCTACATTTTTAACTTACATTCTAAAATATATATTGTTCATACAAACAAATTTATCACATTCTATGGATCAATTTTCCCAACTTTAGATAAAATCCTTTTACATGATATTTGCCTAAAAATCCTCAACTAAAACTAAATAAATTGAATCAAATCCCTGAATATCAGTCCAATATTATCTACCAAAACAGTAAATCAATAAACTGTAGGCTAAAGGATCCCACTCCTTTTCTTGTATTTTTTTTTTGTATTTTTGGAATAAAAAATGAAGTTTTTATCCCTCGAGCCTTATTCTCTTGCATCAAAAAGCCCTCGGCCCTAGTTCCCCTTTAGGGGTGGAACCCTCGTGTCTTTCCCCCTTGGCTAAAATGTTACTTTTCGGTGAAATGGAGCTCTTGTCCTTGGCAAGGCGTCCTGTAGATCCCTGGCCCTCCCAACTACGTCCTGAAGTGTAGTCATTCTAGTGGATCTAAATAACCCACACAAAGGCTCCACCAATTCGTCGATAAACATATACACCCTCCTGGCCGCGAAAATATCTAGAACCATCACTGAGAGCTTTAGGAGCGCGGAGATATAGGTCTCTGATTGCCCTGTCTGTTTGAGCTTGGCTAGATTGATAAAATGTTCTTCTGGGTCCTTTTGGGCAAACCTCTCTACTAGTCTCCAGGTGAACTCTGCATATGCAGTCACCCCTGCATGACCCAATGTGGTCATCCCATGGAACCACCAATCATGAGCTTCCCCTTCAAGGTGCAGCGCTGCGACCTTGATGGCCTCTACCTCTGCCATTTGGTTAAGCTAGAAATAGAGGTTTAGCTTCTCCACCCAAGCCTTTGACGTACTATTTGATGACCCATCAAAAGTAGGCAGAATAAGTCTACCCATGGTATGTTGCAGGTCATTTCCCTGCGTGTACCCACCTCCTCTATTATAGTTGTGGGGTCTACGGTTTTCCCTCAGCTGACAAAATTCATTAAAGGTAAATTGATCTCTGAACTCTTGCCCATGAGTCATGTACTCTGAAAAATACTCGTCGTAATGATACGGCCCTGGCCCCTGAGGTCTTCTTGCTCCTGCCTCTGCTGCTAAGAAATTAGACATGGTAGAGCGTTGTGAGGTATGTGGAATTACCATTTTCTTAGGCCAATGGTGAGAGGTGCCTGATCCTTCTCCATTCTAAAACCCCATTGGGATTTCCCTCTGTCTGCTTTCTCTGGCAAGTTTTTTCCCCATCTCTTTTATTTTCTTGGCGAGCTCCTGCACAAATTTGAGGAGGAGGTTTCCAAACTCCTTCCTATCATCCTCTTCTACCATTGGTACCTTCCCTTTATCCTCCTCCACTAGAACACAGTCTCCTTCGTCGGATGTGATCTCAAGCCTATGTTCTCTATCTCTATACTGCCTTGTCTAGTTCAAAATGTATTTTCTCTACCTCCGAGTGTCATAGACCGGTTGCTCTATAGACTGAGGCAAGTATATGAGCTCTGATAGCAATGTAATATTCCAAATAGGAAAACGACATCAATACAAAGCATACAAAGACTAAATCTACAGCCATATGGAAAACACATTAAAAATACCATGAAAAGAGCCAGAACTGTTGAGCCATTTTATTAAAATACTAGAGATGAAAAATAAGTACAACAGTGCAAAAAATATAACACTCTAGCTGGCTAAGTTAGTTGGAATGGCGCTCAGATTCTCCCATTCAAAACACTACTCTATTTTTTCTTTGCTCTATTGGACTCTCCATGGCTACCTTCATCCCTTCTTATTCTTGTGAAACCCTACATCCTTAGGTCCACTCATTAACTGCGATACTACTTGGCCCCTTGACTTTCACACTTATTGCACATCCACTCATTAACTGTGTTGCTACTTGGCCCCTTGGCTTTCACACTAGCTAGGTTGCCCTCTTGGCCCCTTGGCCCCACAAGAGCTCTGTTGTCCACATTAGCTCTAGAAAAGTGGTTTTATTCTAACTGCTTGGTTTATGGATCCCTTCACCCTTTTATTTACCTAATGAACTTAAGAAAAACAAAATTGGAAAAAATTAATAGTTCTAATTTGTTGTCAACTAATTAGGAATATTGCACTTAACGCTATCATATTATTTGTTTGCGGTGTCACATGTTGACTGCTTTGTTGAGCTTGTGTAGGTGGATAAGGATTCATTGTTGAGGAATTACTTGTTGTGGTCAATTCCTGTTTGTCTTCATGTGACATACATGTCTTCACATTGATTGTCTTCTCTAAATTTCCATCCCATGCTTCCTATTCTATGAACTAAACATATTTGTTGAATATGAATTTCTTGGTTGATGGATTTTAGAGCTTGTATGCCTTGGATTTATCACTCTATCCAACAAATATACATTTCCTCCCCTTTCTATCCAACTTCTTCCTCAACTCATCCGGGACATGTGCATATGCCACACATCCAAACACTCTCATGTCAGTGACATATTTCTTTCTTCCACTCCATTCCTCTTCAGGAACTATATTCATAACACTTTTGGTTGGACACATGTTAATGATTTATGCCACACAAGCGATAGCTTTTGCCCAATAATCATTTGGAAAATGCTTTACCTTCAACATAATCCTTTCCATTTCCATGATGGTCCTATTCTTTCTTTCCGCGACACCATTTTGATGAGGTGTGTAGCTTGTTATAAATTGCTTGTGAATCCCGTGCTCTCTCCAAAAATGTAGGAAGTCATTTGTAATGTATTCGTCACCTCCGTTAGTCCTCAACACTTTGATGTAGTGTCCACTTTTCTTCTCAACAAGAACTTTGTAGTGGTTGAAGCGGTCAAACACTTCACTTTTCTGTTTTAAGAAGTAGACCCATGTCTTCCTTGTGTAGTCATCTATGAAGGTCAAAATATAACAGCTACCACCAATTTATGGTGTTTGCATTGGTCCACATAAATCTAAGTGGAAAATTTCTAAAGGTGCTTTTGCCCTTATAAACTTTCCTGCTGGAAATGATTCTCTATGTTGTTTTCCCAAGATAGATCCTTCACATAGGCTATCCAGTTTTTCTATGAGTGGAAATCCCTTCACTATGCATTTCCTATGCAACAAATTCAAGCCTCCAAAGTTGAGGTGACCAAATCTCAAATGCCATAACCAATTTTCATCTTTAATCTCTGCTTGAAAGTTTCACTGTGTGACAGCTGCTACATTTCTTTCATCCTTTTGTGAATTCATTGATAGTTTTGCTTGAGCACCTTCTTCCTTCAAGTCTAATTTTAGTTTGAGAGGAATCATTCTATTGTTTTTCATATGAACTTTTGCAATGAGTTTTCTTCTTGGAGACTTATCCAAAATTGTACACACATCATTTTTAAAAAATACATTCTAGCCCTTTTGCATGAGCTGCCCAATTCTTATGAGGTTATGTTTCAAACCAGGGACAAAGTAAACATCTCACATGAACTTCTTCTCTCCTTTTTTTGTTAGAATGTCGACTCTACCTTTTCCCATGACAGAGACTTTGCTATTAGTTCCTAATGTCACTTCAGATTTTACACTCTCATCTAAATTGGAAAACATTTCTATGTTCCATGTCATGTGGTTGTTACACCCTGAATTTAGAAACCATATATCTCCTTGTTTTTCTTATGCTACATTACAAGCTAAAAACATGCTATCATGGTTCTGATTTTCCCTTATGAAATTTTCCCTTGGTTTGCTACTTATGTCATATTGCTTATTTCTACATTCATTTGAATAATGAACATACTTCTTACAATAATGGCATTGAACTTGAGATTTATCATACCTCTGACCTTTTGTTTGATTTTGGCTTAGGCCTTGACTTGGATTTTGATTACTTCTCCTTCCACTTGAACTTGAAGGGATGCTTCTTCCACCTCTATGTGGGCTTCTGCCTCTTCCTCTATAATTTTTTCTTCCTCGGCCTATACCTTGACCAAATGAAACTTGTGTCTTGAAGGCATGCTCCAATGATGACTTTGCTGCTCTGTTCAACTTATGCTCATGAGACATTAGTGATGCATGAAGCTCATCCACTGAAAATTGTGAGAGATCCATTGTCTCTTCTATGGCCACAACTATGGCATCAAATATTGTTTGAAAACTTCTTAAAACTTTCTCAACTATTCTTCTTTCCTCAAGCGTTACACCATGAGACCCGATTTGGGTAACCAACCCAATTACATGTGTACAGAATGAGTCTACATTCTAAAAATCTTTCATACAAATTGTCTCAAAATCTCTTCTCAACATTTGTAGTTTTGTTGTCTTCACCTTTGCCTTGGTAGGCTGTCTGGAGGGTATCACATGCTTGCTTGGATTTTGTTGTTGCTGCAACCTCTGGGAATATACTTGCATGAACTGCTTGAAAGATATAGAAGAGGGCTTTGGATTCCTTCTTCCTGTTGTCTCTCAGCACATCCTTTTCTACTTGTGTCAAAGCATTGTATGCTACTAAATCTATTGGTTCTTGGAAACCATTCTCCACCAATTCCCAAATGTCTTGAGGAGAAAACAGAGCCTTCATTGTAATAGTCGAATAATTAAATCAAGGTATTTGTGGATTAGTTAAGCTACTGTGTAAAAAATTTCTCACTGCTAGTGAATACCCTCCACAAAAAATTTCAAAACACCTTTTAACTCTTCAATTAAAAAACTAAGGTCTAAACCCCTCTCATACCATGTTAAAAAATTTAAACACACAAAAACAAATCATGAAGTATAGCAACTATAGTGGAGAAAATATAATCAAACAATTTTAGTCACTCTGAAACAAAGTTGTTGCCCTAACTCATACCTCAAATTTTCACAACTAAGAATATACAAACACATTCCTTTCAATGCAGAGTGGCGGAGATTAAAGTAGCAACTACAAACACATTCCTTTTAATACAGAGTGGCATAGATTAAAATAGCAACTACAAACACATTCCTTTTAATACAGAGTGGCTGAGATTAAAATAGCAACTAGACTAGAGAAAATAACTCATACTTGAAATTTTGGCAACTAACAATATACAAACACATTCCTTTTAATACATAGTGGTGGAGATAGCAACTATAGTGGAGCATATATAATCAAACAATTTTACTACAGTTCTAGGGGTAAAACTCATACTTGAAATTTTCACAACCAAATCTCAACTAACAATATATAAACACATTCATATGGAGGTTGAGGCTCCTTCAATATAGAGTGGCGGAGATAGCAACTATAGTGGAGCAAATATAATCAAACAATTTTACTAAAGTTGTTGTCCTAAAACATAGCAACTATAGCGGAGCAAATATAATCAAACAATTTTACTAGAATTATTTCCGTAAATTTTCACAACCAAATGGCAACTAACAATATACAAACTTGGAATATGTAACTTTTATTTTCAAACACCCACCAAAATTGGCTCCACTATTTTCTTTTTTTTTTCTTTATACATCATTCAACCTATATTTTATACACAAAAATAGGTAATTGTCCTCTCGTTCAGAACTTCATTTATGTATCCACAACCTTCAAAACATTCAATGAAGTATGTATGTTGTGTGTATTTAGCGAAGTGATTGATGAGTGGCCTGATTGATTATGATCCAATACCTTAATGATATCGTTAGGCGCTGTAGGCCAGTCTTGGAAGCTGCCTGCCACTAAATGTGGATGCTGCAGCTGTGATTCTAGATTCAGCCTGTTATCTGTGAGGTCGAGAGTGATTGTGGGAAACGGGCTTGAGGTCGATATTCTCGCATTGCAGGGTATAAATTGATTTCCTGCAACTAAATTTTCTGTATTCATTTCTTTACCAATGAGGTAGCTGGACGGGCCAGCATGCATAGCAGCCATAGCCACAGAACTCAGAGAATGAGTGTGTTCGTCTTCGTAGGTTGTTAGTACAATCGTCGGGTCCTGCGCGCATCTCTGTACCTGCGCATAACCCCCCATCATTTTTATATTGGCAGGCAGGCAGGCTTGGATATATTTCATTGCGAATTAGAGCACGGGGATCAGATTTCCTCTGAAAAAAGGACGAGATCAAACCTGTTTTTTAGCTGGGCAACTGGGCGCCATCGCACATCTGTAATAAGATCTTGGATATGGATTGTTTCTTGTCGACTTTTGCCCGTATTTTCGCCAGCGGCAGCCATCGTTTATCTGTTTACTATGGATCACATCAGTTATTTTAAACCGAAAAGCAAGAAGATATATATAACGGAAAAGAAACCATGGACTCCATTCCATTACCGCATTTTGCATTTCTTTAAAGTGGAAACTTGTACTCCTTTATCTATCGTCTCACAACGATTAACAAAAGTGATTGAAATATGTGGAAAAGTATTATTTTTTATTTTAATGCTATTGCCAGGTGTGGAAAGTGGAAATGGTAATGATTTGGGAACATGTATTATTTAATGCTATTGGTAAAGTATGTAAAGTGGAAAATAATGTTGATTTAAATATTTTTATATTTTTATTAACAAAAGTGATTGAAATATGTGGAAAAGTATTATTTTTTATTTTAATGCTATGGCCAGGTGTGGAAAGTGGAAATGGTAATGACTTGGGAACATGTATTATTTAATGCTATTGGTTTATGTAAAGTGGAAAATAATGTTGATTTAAATATTTTTATATTTTTATTAATATGGTTCTGTTAGTTAATTAATTTGGGTAAAGAGAATTAGTAAGTTAAAATTAATTATGGTTAAATATGTTCAAATTATAATTATAGTTAGAGATTTATTTCTAAAAAATTATTAGAATTAAAAAAGATTTTGTCATTTTCATTTATTCAAAAAAAAAATTATATATAAGTTATTATATTATGAGGGTATTACTCATCTTTATATTTAAACAAATACATTATTAATGTTTTAATGTATAAATTAATATCTTAATATATAATTATTAATGTATTATTATGAAGTTATTAAGATTTAAATGATATTATAAATTTTATTAGAGAGTTCAATAATTGTAAATTTAATCAGATTTAAGATTTATAAATAATGCAGAGTTATCAATAAAACAATATTATTATTTAATCTAATTAATAAATATTAATATTAATTATATTTACATTAATATTATTAATATTTTTTTTATTCTTCATCCAGCAAAAACATAAATCTTAAATTTCATGTATTACTTCATAACATAACCATGATCAATTTAGCTACCTATAAAATATTATTAATAAAATCTAAGATTTATGAATATGTATGAGTGACTTGCTGCCCTGATACAAGCTATCCTTCCAAAGTGGCTATCAAACAAACCTACAAAGCACGCATTTTTATTGCATTTGCCAAACAACAAGTACATATACATATTGTATTTATCGTAATTCCTTTTAGTTTGTAAAATATTTAATTATTGATAAACAATAATAAACAAAAAACCTCAGCTGTGAGAATACTTTAAAAATCCAGGATTAAAAATTTCTTCGAACGATCGATATAGTTCGATTATTTGTAAAAATAAAACATTTAGCAAGGAATTTATAGACATGTCCGTTTGACTCCAACTGCTTTTTTAATGATTATTTGAATTATGTACACATATAACATTTACCAACTAATTTACAGAAAATTTAACGAAACCTGAATATTTTTCGCTCAATAGTTTCGAAGGTTTCACTTTGTGGTTCAACAGAAAAACATCTAACTTTGTTGGAAATAGGAATTACTCCATTTTGTTGGAAATAGGAATTACTCCCCCTAAGATTTAGCAAACAAAATCCAAGTTGATCCAAGTTTAGTGAGGCATGAAGATATATAAGTTGAGTTTAAGTGATTGAGAGTGTGAGTGACTTCGGGTTCAGTCTTATTTTAGTTTGTATTATTACAAACTATAATAGCACGGCTTAACTGAAATGATTGAATGAAATGGAAGGAGGAACGAAACAGAGGGACGGTTTCTCACGAGGGAAAATGTCATTGAATTTAAATTTATTAAATTAAAAACCAAATTTACAAAATTAAAAACCAAAGAGCGAAAAAACTCAAAATTAGGGTTTGAAATAAATTTGAACGAAATCCAACCATCCATGAGATGGTTCAGACATGCCATAGCATGAGCCAAAGTATGATATTTCAACTTATGTGGCGGAGGATGACAATAGTATTCTGAGAACTATACAGACAGTGATAATAGTATTTTGATTCCAACTAGAGTGGGGAGGATGACAACAGTATTCTGAATAATAGACATATCATAAAGTGAGTATTAGAACCAAGATGGAGAGTATGACAACAGTATTCTGAATAATAGATATATTAGAACTGGTGGGAGGATAACAACACGATTCTAAGAATTATATAAACAGTCAATCTTATTCTGATTCCAACGTTAGTGGTGAGGATGACATGAAAAAAGTCTAACTACATATCATAGTATAAATATTCGAGCATAAGTATTGGAACAGGGTGAGTAAAATGGCAACAGTATTCTGACAACTATATAGACAGTGACAACAATGGACATATCATAACATGAGATTGGAACTATATAGACCCTAACAACAATTTTCTGAAGATTCCCATAATATAGACATGTCATAATATGAAATTTAAGGACAACATACCATCCCTACCACAGACCTAGACTCCCTTGACTACCCTGCTATTGATTTATTTGTGTCAATTGGGTATTTTATTTGTGTGAGAGTGAATTACATACATTGAATACAGTGCCTAGTCGACACTCATGTAATCCAATGGGTTTGGGCTAGTCCCACGTAATTATACATTCACAAACAAAAGACGAATTCGATTATTACCATGGATGCGTCAGATCTTGTTCACACCGGTACGATTCTTTTGGGCACAGTCGCCGTTTGCTCGTCCGAGACCTTGCTGAGCGCCTGACGCTTCTTTTTTGGTGACTCGCCCATGGACGAATTAATTATCCCATTCTGAAATTGATCCGACCGCAAGTGATTTATCTTCCTCTTATTTGAAGTCAGCTGTTGATCGCCCATAAATCTGGTGTTCTTCCCATCCTTTTCCCGAACTCGTTCATTAGAATCAGAAGGCTGCTGGGAAACTGCACGGCTGGAGCCGGTATTAACAGATGTTGGACACAATATTCTGAAATTGAAATTGTCTTCATTTCGATTTTCTGGACTGAATATCTACAAGACCAAAAATAAAAAGCATTTAGAACTTCTGAGATTCGTGAAACTTAATTGAATCGCAAGGCCAAATTATAATCTTCCCAAAACCTAAAGTACTTGGCTTCCGTCAACGCGCGTCAACTGATAACCGATTTGCTTCTGCAAATCTTCACAGTTACTAATCATGCGCTTCAAAATAGAGTTAAGCTTGCGATTCTCCTCTTGCATGCGATTTATGTCGGTCATAAGTATAGTCATCTGCATGAATTACAGGCCGTTCTGTAATATGCAGAACTGCTATTTAGATCCTAAATAAATAAACTATTGAAAATTAATTCCAACTGCTGAAGTAATGACTTGAGTGCGGCACATTGAAGCCTTAGCAAAGGTAGTTGCCACTTTTTTGATGCAATTGCAAAAAGATTGGAAAGCCCGCACAAATGAAGTGCAGAGCAGATAAGAATCGGCCCTAGATATTTATCTAAGGCGGTAGCTGATTTCTTAAGAGCAAAGTTAATGGCTCGGTAGCTGATTTCTTAAGAGCAAAGTTAATGGCTCAGACTCAAAGTCTCACCAGCAGAGCGGAGCTTTGATTACAGGTTGAATCAGGCTTTAAAGCCTTACCAATATAATCAGCAGAGTTAATGAATGAGGCGGTAATCGCAAGATATACTTGCAGTGTCTTGTTGATGTGGCGATGGACTGATGCGATCATCGCAATCGGTAGTTTCATATGATACCACCGTAATGTGTTTTGCAGTGTTGAAACATTGCGATGCGATGAACACAATCGCAATCGTTTCTTATTACAATCGCCCTCCACCAAAGCCAAGGCCAGCTAGTCCCACAGACCACGCGGTATGTTGTTATACAATCGCAAGTTCACAATCGGGGCCGCGTTTTTGTTTGGCTCGATTGCAATATGCAATGGCGGACCCGATGACATATTATATGGTGGATTTAAATATGCCCATCGCGTCCGTTCTCAAATCGCAAATCATATAGCGCAAAGGTGTTAACCTTGTGTCCGCTGAAATGCAGATCGCTGATTGAGTTCCGAATGCGATGAATGTTTTCAATAGATTTCATACAATTTGAAATCTGATTTTATGGGTTGGTTTAATTGTTTTTATTAACCGCGCCTTATAAAAGGAAATGAGCCTGAAGGCTAATGTACTAATGAATAATGAAAGAATGTGTTTTATGTGATTAAAACGTTATTTTGAGAAACAGAGAATTGTTGTAGCCCGTAGGCTGTTACACAGCAAAGTTTGTAAGCACTGTATGTGCGATTTTTAGAGGACAGAGAATTTTTGTGTGAGCACTGTTGTTTTTACAGTCCACTGTATTACTTTGTGAATCCCTCTCAAGGAGGAAGAATCAGATTGTTGATTATGTATTTCTTTTATTCTTTTATGAATTAAGAAAATTGTCCTAAACTGTTTCTATTCATTCTGCAAAATTAAGTTTGAAAACTCTGTGTTGTAGAGGGAATCTTCATTCTCCATATTGTTCTGGAATTATCAGAAATTCCAACATGGTATCGGAGCTAGTCCAGGCTCTTTGAAGATCAAAGAAGCTGAAGGAAATGAGTTCTTTGTTGCAGCAGCCTCTCCAGCAGTGTGAAGACTCAGCCAAAAAGACTTCAAGGTATTTCTCTATACAGTTTTTGTGTTACTGTTGCAGAACAGTCAGTTATTTTAAATACACAGTCAAGTGTTTTTGAATCATAGTTAAGAGTGCAGAATGGCTGGAGCCAGCACTGGTATGGGTATGGGAAATATCCACCTCCCACTATTTAATGGGAAAAATTATGACTACTGGTCAATAACTATGAGAGCATTATTTGTCTCCCAAGACTTATGGGAATTTGTTGAGGATGGCTTTGAAGAGCCAGCAGATGAAAAAGAGCTTGATTATTTAACTCGGGCAGAGAGAGAGATGTTGAAGAGAAATAGGAAGAAAGACTCCAAAGCTCTCTTCTTTTTGTATCAATCAGTACATGAAAGTGTTTTCCCACGGATTGCAGCAGCAACAAATTCCAAGGTGGCATGGGATATTCTCAAAACTGCCTATCAAGGCATGGAGAAGGTGAAGACTGCAAAGTTGCAGATGTTGAGGAGAGACTTTGAAACACTCAGCATGAAGGAATTTGATACAATAGATTCGTTCTTCACTCATGTTATTGGGTTGATAACCTTGATAAAATCTCATGGTGAAGCTCTTGAAGAAAGAAAGATCATAGAGAAGATCTTGAGAAATTTACCCTCAAGGATTGAATCTATTGTGGTAGCAATAGAAGAAACAAAGGATCTCTCACAATTCACGGTAGATGAACTGAGTGCTTCTCTTATGTCTCATGAACATAGACTGAGTAGAGGAACATATTCCTCTTTTGAGCAAGCATTCAAGACTCATATGTCTTTTGGCCGAGGCAAAGGTCGAGGCAGAGCAAATAATAGAGGTCGTGGAAGAAGCCAAAAAAGAGGCAAAAATAATCATGCTAGCACAAGCAGAAGGAGTTGCAATCAGAACCAAGATGAAGGTTCAAGAAAACAGCAAGCTCATGGACAAAGGTATCACAAATCCCAAGTCTAATGTCATTATTGCAAGATATTAGGCCATTATGACAATGAATGTAGGAAAAACAAAAATGACATGAATAATAAGCAAAATGCTAATTTTGCAAATGAAGAAGATAAGAACCCAAAGATTGTGCTATTAACATGTAACATAGCACAAGACAAATAAGAAGATTTTTGGTTCTTAGACTCAGGTTGTAGTAATCACATGACTGGAAACATTGCAATGTTTGCCAATCTGGATGAAAATGTGAAATCTGAGGTAACAACAGGAACTGATAGTAAGATATCTATCAAGGATAAAGGTAGAGTCAGTATCCTAGCAAGAAATGGAGAACAGATGTGTGTACCAGATGTGTACTATGTACCTGGTCTAAAGTGTAATGTTTTGAGCATAGGATAGCTCATTGATAAAGGTTACAATGTGTTCTTCAAAGATGATGTATGTATAATCAGAGACATACCTCCAAGTAAGAAGATCATTGCAGAGGTGCATATGACCAGCAATAGAATGTTTCCTCTCAAACTCAGGGCATATTTGAAGGAAGGAAGAACTATTGCAGCTGTAACACAAGAATTCTTTCAAGAGGAAGTGAAAGATGAAAATTGGTTGTGGCACTTGAGATTTGGACATCTCAATTTCGGAGGCTTGAATCTGTTGCACAGAAAGGGTATGGTAAAAGGATTTCCATTGATTGAGAAACCGAATAGCCTTTGTGAAGGCTATATCTTGGGCAAACAACACAGAGAAAGATTTCCAGCAGGAAAGAGTATAAGGGCAAAAGCACCCTTGGAAATTGTTCACTCTGATGTGTGTGGACCGATGCAAATACCATCATTTGCTGGAAATAAATATGTTTTAACTTTCATTAATGATTACACCAGAAAGACATGGGTGTATGTGTTGAAACATAAGAGTGAAGTGTTTGAGAAATTCTGCCACTTCAAAACTCTAGTTGAGAAGCAGTGTGGGCATTACATTAAAGTGCTCAGAACAGAAATAGGTGGAGAGTACATCTCCAAAGAATTTTTGCGTTTCTGCAGAGAGAACGGCATACAAAAGCAATTCACCGCGAGGTATACACCTCAGCAAAACGGTGTTGCAGAAAGAAAGAATAGGACCATTCTTGATATGGTCAGAAGTATGCTGAAGGCAAAATGCTTGCCGCATGAGTACTGGGCTGAAGCTTTCACTTGCGCAGTTTACATCTTAAACAGATGCCCAACTAAAGTTGTCATGAACAGAATACCAGAAGAAGCATGGAGTGGTCAAAAGAAAACTATCACTCACATGAAAGTATTCGGCTGTGTAGCATATGCACATGTACCAGATCAGCTAAGGAAGAAGCTTGATAGCAAGGGGGAGAAGTGTGTCTTTATTGGCTACTGTGATGAGTCAAAAGCATACAAAATTTATAATCCATCCACCAAGAAATTGATAGTAAGCAGAGATGTGCAGTTCTGTGAAGATGAAGCTTGGGATGGAAGTCTAGAAAAGACTGTGAACATGAAGACAACTTTGTCTCACGAAGAAGAAGAAGGAGCAGCAGCTGTTAACCCTTCTTCGGTGGTTCCTCCTCCACCACTACAAGCACAACATATCACACCACAAGTTGGAATTCGAACAACGTTGAAGAGTCAAGGAAGTGCTTCTCCAAGCACACCGTAGGGATCAGGAATGCCCTCAAGTTCGAATGGAACTCCAAGCACCCCAAGAAGACGAAGATTCAGAAATATGAATGAGATTTATGAACAAGGAGAGTTAAGTAACAATACCAGTCTGAATTCATTATTCGCTTTGTATTGTCATGTTGATGACCCAATTCATTTTGAAGATGTTGTAAATGATGATAAATGGATTGAAGCAATGAATGAAGAAATTGGTGCAATTGAGAAAAGTAAAACATGAGAGTTAGTGAATCTCCCTGAAAGCAAAGAAGCCATTGGAGTTAAGTGTGTCTATAAGACCAAAAGCAATGCTGAAGGCAAGATCGAAAGGCACAAGGCCAGACTTGTTGTTAAAGGTTACAAACAGCAACAAGGGAGAGACTATGATGAAACCTTTGCATTAGTACCAAGGATGGAAACAATCAGAACAGTGTTGTCTATTGCTGCACAACACAAATGGAAGATTTATCAGATGGATGTTAAATCTGCATTCCTGAATGGAGTATTAAAAGAATAGGTTTATGTTGAACAACCTCCAGGCTATGAAGTTGAAGGCCGAGAGCATAAATTATGCAAACTGAAGAAGGCTCTTTTTGGGCTGAAGCAAGCTCCAAGAGCATGGTACAACAGGATAGATGCTTACCTAATTGAGAATGGGTTCGAGAAGTGTGATGGCAAACCCACACTCTACATAAAGGAGAATGACGGTAAGATTCTTATCGTTGTATTATATGTAGATGATTTAATTTTTACTGGCAATGATGTTTCTCTCATTGCTAATTTTAAAGCAGTCATGAAAAGTGAGTTTGAAATGACTGACTTGGGCTTCTTGAGATATTTTCTTGGAATTGAAGTAGACCAAAGTGAAAACGGTGTTTTCATTTCTCAAGATAAATATGTAGAAGCAGTGTTGAAGAGATTCAACATGTAGAATAGCAAAGCAGTTGTGACTCCAACAGTAATGGGGTTGAAATTAAAAAAGGAAGATAACAGTAATGATTTTGATCCAAAGTTGTATAAGAGCATAGTTGGCAGCCTTATGTACTTAACTGCAACTAGGCCAGACATTATGCACATTGTTAGCTTAATCTCCAGATTCATGGAAAGACCGAAAGAAACTCATTGGCAGGCGGCCAAGAGAATTCTAAGGTATGTAAATGGAACGAAGGGGTTTGGTATAGTATACTCCTCTTCTAAAAGTTTCATGTTGACAGGATACACTGACAGTGATTGGGCTGGAAGTGTTGATGATCGAAAGAGCACATCGAGATATGTGTTTCATTTAGGATCGGGAGAAATTTCATGGGCTTCCAAGAAGCAACCAATAGTTTCTTTATCTACAGTAGAAGCAGAATATGTTGCAGTGACAGCAGCAGCATGCCAAGCAGTATGGCTGAGAAGAATTCTCAGAGATTTGTGTCATGAACAGGAAAATGGCACAACCATTTACTGTGACAATAGCTCTGTGATAGCATTGTCTAAAAATTCAGTCTTTCATAAAAGGAAAAATCACATTGACACCAAGTTTCACTTCATACGTGAATTGGTTAACAATGGAGAGATAGTTTTGCAACATTGCAGAATAGAGGATCAATTTGCAGATATCCTTACAAAGCCACTTGCACAGAAAAGCTTTGATCATTTCAGGAAATGTCTGGGTATGAAGAAAAACCTAGCAGTTGAAATTAAGGGGGAGTGTTGGAAATTAATTCCAACTGCTGAAGTCAATCAGCAGTAATTGCAGAATGAATTGAGTGCGGCACATTGAAGCCTTAGCAAAGGCGGTTGCCACTTTCTTGATGCAATTGCAAAGGATTGGAAAGCCCACACAAGTGAAGTGCAGAGCAGATAAGAATCGGTCCTAGATATTTATCTAAGGCAGTAGCCGATTTCTTAAGAGCAGATTTAATGGCTCAGACTCAAAGTCTCGCCAGCAGAGCAGAGCTTTGATTATAGGTTGAATCAGGCTTTAAAGCCTTACCAATATAATCAACCGAGTTAATGAATGCGGCGGTAATCGCAAGATATACTTGCAGTGTCTTGTTGATGTGGCGATGGATTGATGCGATCATCGTAAACTGCGCTTCATACATAACACCTAATGTGTTTATGTTATTAAACATTGTTAAGGAGAATGAACATAATCACAATCATTTCTTATTACAATCGCCCTCCACCAAAGCCGAGGCCCCGCTGGTCCCATAGACCATGCGGCATGTTGTTATACAATCGCAAGTTCACAATCGGGGCCGCGTTTTTGTTTGGCCCGGTTGCAATATGCAATGGCGGACCCGATGCCATATTATATGATGGATTTAAATATGTCCATCGTTTCCGTTCTCAAATCACAAATCACATAGCGCAAAGGTGTTAACCTTGTGTTCGCTGAAATGCCGATCGCCAATTGAGTTTCGAATGCGATGAATGTTTTCAATAGATTTCATACAATTTGAAATCTGATTTTATGGGTTGGTTTAATTGTTTTTATTAACCGCGCCTTATAAAAGGAAATGATCCCGAAGCCTAATGTAATAATGAATAATGAATGAATGTGTTTTATATGATTAAAACGTTATTTTGAGAAACAAAGAATTGTTGTAGCCCGCAATCTGTTACACAGAAAAGTTTGTAAGCAATGTATGTGCGATTTTTAGAGGACAGAGAAGTTTTTTGTGAGCACTGTTGTTTTTACAGTCCACTGTATTACTTTGTGAATCCCTCTCAAGGAGGAAGAATCAGATTGCTAATTATGTATTTCTTTTATTCTTTTATGAATTAAGAAAATTGTCCTAAACTATTTCTGTTCATTCTACAAAATTAAGTTTGAAAACTCTGTGTTGTAGAGGGAATCTTCATTCTCCATATTTTTCTGGAATTATCATAAATTCCAACAGACAGTGGCCATGAAAATTTATGTGAGAATACCTTATTTTTGTAGCCTTCCATCTCATGTAAGTTGTGGAAGCTTCAATTTCCTCTACCTCTGTATTGAGGTCTGAAAAATTCGTGCAAAAAAAGAGATAAGCCGAGGTAGTGGCTTTTGTGTACGGCTTACGAAACATATTTATGGTACTCAGTCTATCATTGACTAAAACTAATGCCTTCAGACAAGCGGCATGGAAACATTATATTTCTTTATTCATCCTCCCTACCATGTTTTCAATATCTGTGATGTGGGTCATAGACTTAGAGAGTAATCTAGTTGGCCATGTGATTCAATCGGTGAGCGCGAACGATTTTCTATGGAGGTGTTTTTTTTTGGAATTTCTAAGAATTCCAGAATAACAATGGAGAGAGTAATACTCTCCTCTTCAACACAGAGAAATATAAAATTTCTTGATAGGAGACAGAGTTTTCACACTCAAAACAAACTTCTATTCCTTAAAAAAAAACTAGTACAATGTCTTCCTCTCACAAAGGGATTTACAAAATGTTGATTGCTGCAAACGCAGTTCACAGAACTTCACTATCACACAAAAAACAAAACACTCTGTCTCTGTAATAACACTGCTGTGTTTTTCTTTCACCCGCACTGCTGTGCAAAATACAAACAATGAAAATTACATTACACAGGCTCTCGGGCCTTTTTTCTTTTATATGTCGCGCATATTGAAAAAAAATCACAAAACTATATTAACTTTAAAACTTAAAACTAATCTATTAAAAGACTTTCGGGGGCCCACAATACAATGTGATTTGAACAAGCAATCAAAACACTTAACTTCAATCTAAACTTGCATCGGGTCCGTGACTTACAACTAAACAAATTAACCACATAAAAATTATGTTGGGTGTGGAGCCTGATTATCTTGTTTATTTTGTATCATAACATTGGACCCCTGTACCTTAAAAGGGGTGGAAACACCGCCCGTAATTAATCACTGCCATGGGGGGTCCAGGGGGGGGCGGCAGCGCTTTTCGGAGCCCCCCCCTGGCGGGGGTTTTCGGGGGCAGTGCCCCCGAAGCTAAAAACAGATGTAAAATTTCCTTGTAAAAGTATAGTAATTTCTATTCAATCTAGGCCGTTCATTAGGCAAATGATCTGACGGTAGAAGTTATGTTTAGATTACGGTTTTTTTCCCTAGAGGGCAACCCCTCGCTTTTATAAGGGCATTGTATTGCGGCTGTGCATTGTATGTGTATTCTTGGAGCGAGAAACAGAGAGGGAGACTGTGAGAGAGAACAGAGGATATTACAGCGGATCTACTGTAGGTTTTGTCTCTTCATTTTTGCTGGATAATAGAAAGGAAGGACTGGTTGTTCGGGGTGGACGTAGCCCAAACTGGGTGAACCACGTATATCTGTGTCTCTCTGGTTTTATGTGTTTTGTGTGCTTGTATTTTTCCACATATTTTATGTGTTGCATTGCTCCATAATATATAATTTTCTAACAACTGGTATCAGAGCCGAAGGTATATTTGGCTGATAAACTCGCAGGAAAGAAGGGTTCCTGGTTCGAGTGGGAGCAATGGTGGAAGATGGTAAGTTTAGGGTCGAGAAATTTAACGGCAAAAACTTTCCGCTATGGAATATGCGGATGGAAGATTATCTGTATCAGAAATATCTATACCTACCATTGAGCAGAAAAACAAAGAAGCCAACGGCCATGACAGACACGGAACGGAACATTCTCGATAGAAAGGCACTCAGAACAATATGGTTGTGTCTTGCGGCGTCAGTCGCCTTCAATATTTCAAAGGAAACGACAACAAAGGGTTTGATGCAAACGTTGGCGAAACTATATGAAAAACCCTTGGCCTCAAACAAGGTATTTCTTATGAAACGACTATTTAATATGAAGATGTCAGAAGGTGGATCTGTTGCAGACCATTTAAATGAATTTAATACAGTTACCAGTCAGTTAAGTTCTGTAGGGGTAAAATTTGATGATGAAGTTAGAGCTCTGTTATTCTTTTGCTCATTGCCAGAGAGTTGGAATGGTTTAGTAATGGCCATTAGTAACTCTGTCTTTGGATCTAGTACTTTAAAGTTTGATGATGTTGTTGGTGCTATCCTTAGCGAGGAAATGCGACGGAAAAGCTCTGGTGAGACATCAGGTAATGCTTTGAGTGCAGAGTCTAGGAGAAGAAGAATGGAAAGAGGAAAGAGCTCGGGATATCGCAGTAAATCAAGGAAAGGCAGATCCAAGTCCAGATCGGGGATAGTGTGCTGGAATTGCGGAAAGAAAGGACACCTAAAGAAAGACTATAGATCTTGGAAGGGAAAAGAAGGAGACACACAGCAAGAAAACAATCATGAAGCAAATGTGACAGGTGATGTGTTACAAGATGCTTTGATTCTTTCTTTCGAAAATGTTACTGATTCTTGGGTTATAGATTTAGGGGCTTCATTCCATGCCACACCTGATAAGAAATATTTTCATGACTATGTCCAAGGAGATTTTGGACAAGTTCGTTTGGGTGATGATAAACCCTGTAAAATTGTTGGAATGAGTAAAGTTCTTGTAAAACAACAGAATGGAAACCAATGGCTACTAAAGGAGGTAAGGCATGTTCCAGATCTGAAGAAAAATCTGATTTCAACGGGGCAGTTAGGCAGTGAAGGTTGTGTGACAACTTTCACAGATAAAACTTGGAAGGTCACCAAAGGAGCCCTGGTAATAGCAAAAGGCGAAAAGGTTGGTACATTGTATTTATGCAATGGTATTTATAACTCTGTTAATGCTTTAACTTCCAAAGGAGCAGATGCAGCATTATGGCATCATAGGCTCGAACACATGAGTGAGAAGGGAATGAAGATTCTTCACTCAAGAAATTTGTTGCCAAGTTTGAAGAATGTTGATTTGGATTTCTGTGAGAATTGCATTTATGGAAAACAGAAGAGAGTCAGATTTCTCAGAGTTAGAAAAGAAAAGAAGAGTGAAAAATTGGAGCTTGTGCATACAAATGTATGGGGACCTGCTTAGGTATCATCTCTTGGTGGCTCTCGCTATTATGTTACATTTATTGATGATGCAACTAGAAAAACTTGGATTTATTGTATTCAAAATAAATCTGATGTATTTGATACTTTTAAGAAATGGAAAGCTTTGGTTGAGATTGAGACAGGAAAGAAGTTGAAGTGTCTCAGATCAGACAATGGAGGCGAATATTGCAGCAAAGAGTTTGATAGGTACTGTTCAGAGCATGGAATTCGTAGAGAGAAGACAGTTCCAAGAACACCACAAGAAAATGGTGTGTCAGAAAGGATGAATAGAACAATCATGGAGCGTGCAAGGTGCGTGCAAGGTGCATGAGATTGCATGCGGGATTGCCTTTACAATTTTGGGCAGATTCTGTAGATACTATTGTTTATCTAATAAACAGAGGGCCTTCAAGTTCCTTGGATGGTTGTATTCCAGAGGAAGCATGGACAGGTAAAAAGGTAAACTACTCTTTTTTAAAGCCTTTTGGTTGTGAGGCCTTTGTCCATATTAATAAAGAAAATAGAATAAAGCTTGAGGCAAAATCAAAGAAATTTACCTTTATTGGATATGGTGCTAATGATTTTGGTTATCGCTTATATGATTATGAAAATCACAAAATCATTAGGAGCAGAGACATAATATTCAATGAAAAGGTCTTGTATAAGAATCAGCTGCAAGAAAAGAAACAGGAAAAATAAAGCAAGGAATACACGGTTCTTGATGAGATATCTGAAAAAGTAAAGGTGCTTGAAAATAATAATAATCAACAACCACAGTAGCAGCAACTACCACAACAGCAACAGGCACCTCAAACACCTGAAAGTGGTGTTAGAAGATCTACTAGGATAAGTAGACCCCCTGAACGATACTCTCCTTCATTATATTATTTATTGTTGACTAATTCTGGTGAACCTGAATGTTATGAAGAAGAAATGCAGGTCGAAAGTAGGAAGAAGTGGGAGCTAGCCATGGAAGAAGAGATGGACTCCTTAATGCATAACCAGACTTGAGACTTAGTCAGGTTGCCTGCAGGTAAAACTGCATTGTAGAATAAATGGGTTTACAGGCTGAAGGAAGAAGATGGAGGAAAACAGAGGTACAAAGCTTGACTTGTGGTGAAGGGGTTTGAACAAAAGAAAGGTATTGATTTTGATGAAATATTTTCTCCTGATGTTAATATGAATTCAATCAGAACTATCTTAAGTCTAGTAGCAGCGGAAGATTTACATCTTGAACAGTTAGATGTAAAGACATCATTTCTCCATGGAGATTTGGAGGAAGAGATATACATGCAGCAACCAGAAGGATATGAGGTAAAAGGGAAATAAAAATTGGTGTGCAGGTTAAAGAAGAGTTTGTATGGCTTAAAACAAGCTCCAAGGCAGTGGTATCTAAAATTTGATAAGTTTATGTCTGAACAAGGTTATACTAGATGTCACTCTGATCATTGTGTTTATATAAAAAGGCAAAATGATGGCAACTATATTATATTGTTATTGTATGTAGATGACATGCTTGTTGCAGGATCTAACATGCAGGAAATAAATGTGCTCAAAAGAAAATTGGAAAATTCATTTGCAATGAAGGATTTGGGAGCAACAAAACAAATCCTTGGTATGAGAATAACTAGAGACAGGAAAAATCGTAAATTAACACTGTCTCAGAATGATTATATAGAAAAGGTGTTGAAAAGATTTAATATGCGCAATGAAAAACCAGTTAGTACACCTTTTGCTAGCCATTTCAAAATTAGTAAGGATATGTGCCCAAAGACCCAAGAAGACATGGATTATATGTCTAAAGTTCCATATGCATCAGCAGTTGAAAGCTTAATGTATGCAATGGTCTGCACAAGGCCTGATATTGCACATGCAGTGGGAGTTGTAAGCAGATATATGAATAATCCAGGAAAAGAACATTGGATGGCAGTAAAATGGATTCTCAGATATTTGAGAGGTACCACAAATCAAGCATTATGCTTTGGTGGTTCAAACATTGCTCTACAGGGATATGTTGATGCAGATATGGCAGGTGACAAAGATAATAGGAGGAGCACTACAGGATATGTATTTACTGTAGCTGGAATAGCTGTCAGTTGGGTTTCAAAAATCCAAAGTGTTGTTACACTTTCAACAACAAAAGCAGAGTATGTTGCTGCTATAGAGGCTAGTAAAGAAATGATTTGGTTACAAAGGTTTATGGATGAATTGGGTAAGAAGCATGATATGGGCACGCTATACAGTGACAGCCAAAGTGCCATTCATCTTGCAAAGAACTCAGCATTTCATTCCAGGACTAAACACATACATATCAAGTACCATTTCATATGGTCAGTATTAGAAGATGGAGAGTTGAAGCTGGAAAAGATACACACTAGCCAGAATCCTGCAGATATGCTAACAAAAGTTGTAACCAGGGAGAAACTGAGAATGTGCTAAGTTTCAATTGGTCTTCAAGGATAACAGTGAAGATGAGGAACAGCCAGGTCCAAAGAGGAGTCATTGTCTAGCAAATGAAGCAGCGATGGAGTTGCTACAATCAGTCTCCAAGTGGGAGATTGTTGGGTGTGGAGCCTGATTATCTTGTTTACTTTATATCACAACATTGGACCCCTGTACCTTAAAAGGGGCAGCAACGCTGCCTGTAATTAATCGTTGCCATGTGGGGTCCAGGGGGAGGGGCAGTGCTTTTCAAAGCCCCCCCCCCCCCCTGGCAGGGGTTTTCAGGGGCAGCGCCCCCAAAGCTAAAAACAGATGTAAAATTGCATTGTAAAAGTATAGTAATTTCTAGTCAATCTGGGCCGTTCATTAGGCAAATGATCTGACGGTAGAAGTTATGTTTAGATTAAGGTTTTTTGCCCTAGAAGTCACCCCCTCACTTTTATGAGGGCATTGTATTGCGGCAATGCATTGTCTGTGTATTCTCGGAGCGAGAAATAGAGAGGGAGACTGTGAGAGAGAACAGAGGATATTACAACATATCTGCTATAGGTTTTGTCTCTTCATTTTTTATGGATAATAGAAAGGAAGGACTGGCTGTTCGAGGTGGACGTAGCCCAAACTGGGTGAACCATGTATATCTGTGTCTCTCTAGTTTTATGTGTTTTGTGTGCTTTTTTTTCCACATATTTTATGTGTTGCATTGCTCTGTAATATTTAATTTTCTAACAAATTCTGATTGCGATTGCAAACCGGATGTGATGGCCATAATCAGCTCTGTCATATAAAACACGTTAGGTCCGTGTTATAAAAAAACACATGACCAAATAAAATCTCTGATCCCGATTGACAAACGGATGCAATGGGAAAATAAAATCCGCCCTATACAATAGATCAGGTCTGGATAAAACACTGTGCGATCGGGCCAAAACATAAACATTGCGATCTTCGATTGGGAACCAAACGCGATGACCAACTATAAACTGTGACACATAATTTGGATTGGGTGCGCCATTTGATAGTGCAATCGGGGCATAAACAAAATTGCCCCCGATTCAAACTTTGCGATTGAATATTGAACTGCCACGTAGTCTGTGGACCCGCGGACCTCAGCATAAGGTGGAGGGAGATTATAACATAAGGTTTGATTGTGATGTGTGTTATTGCATCGGCCCAAAACAAAAGGCCGTGGTATATGTGAACGTTCCGCTTGCGGAACTCACCACATCAACAAGACACTGTTCCTCCTGTGGGGACCACGGGGTTTAAAACTAAAACGCCCGCGTACACAGAAAAAAAAAATCTCTGTGTATATAAAAAATATAAAGTACTCTGTTTTGCCAAAAACAGAGACTGTGCCTGAACAATTTAAAAGACTGTTTTTCAAAATAAAAGACTGCGCTGATTCCAACAAAATCTAAAACTGACTATTCAGCAATTTTAGAAAGCAACTGGGAGTACATAAACCTCGAGAAGAAAATAGAAAGCGGCTTTGCACAGCCACTGTTGGAAGTAACATTTCAACACTCCCCCTTACTTTCAACTACTGGGTTATCAGTCATACCCAGGCATTTTCTCAAAAATTCAAAACTCTTCTACCCTAATGGCTTGTTCAGAGTATTTGCAAACTGCTCCTGAGTTCTACAGTGTTCCAAAATAATTTCACCATTGTTTACCAATTCTCTGATGTAATGAAATTTTGTGTCAATTTGTTTCGTCCTCTTGTGAAACACAAAATTCTTAGATAATGCAATAGCTGAGCTATTGTCACAAAAAATCATTGTTCCCTTTGCCTGCTCTTGGCACAAACTTCTTAGCATCCTCCTCATCCAAATTTCTTGACACACTGCTGCTGTAGCTGCCACATATTTTGCCTCTGCTGTAGACAATGCTACAATAGGATGCTTTTTAGAAGCCCATGAAATGGCTCCTGAACCCATGTGAAAAACATAACCAGAAGTTCTCTTCCGATCATCTACACTTCCAGCGCAATCATTTTCAGTGTATCCAACTAAATCTTAACATTCTGAAGCAATATATAAAATGCCATACCTTTTTGTTCCTTTAACATACCTCAGAATTCTCTTCACTTCCTGCCAATGTGCATCCTTTGGCTTCTTCATGAATCTGGAAATTAAACTAACAGCATGCATTATTTCCGGCCTAGTTGCAGTCAAATACATGAGGCTGCCAACTATGCTCTTGTATAAGCTAGGATCAAAATCCTTGCTGTTGTCCTCTCTGCTGAGTTTTAATCCCATCACTGTGGGAGTGATTGCTGCTTTTCTTTCCTGCATATTAAATCTTTCAAGCACTTCATTAACATATTTTTCTTGTGAGATAAAAATTCCATTTTCATCTTTTTCTACTTCTATTCCTAAGAAGTATCTCAACAAACCCATGTCAGTCATTTCAAATTCTTCTTTCATGACTGTTTTAAAATTTTTAATAAGGTAATAATCATTACTTGTGAAAATAACATCATCAACATATAAAACTACAATCAACATTTTACCATATTTTTCTTTGATGCAGAGGGTGGGTTCTCCCTCACACTTTTCAAATCCATTTTCCAGTAGATAGGAATCTATTCTACTGTACCACGCTCTTGGCGCTTGCTTCAGCCCATAAAGAGTTTTCTTCAACTTGCACACTTTGTGCTCTTGGCCTTTCTTTTCATAGCCGAGAGGTTGTTTAATGTAAACCTCTTCCATTAACACTCCATTTAGGAATGCTGACTTCACGTCCATTTGGTAAACTTTCCACTTGTTTTGTGTTGCTATGGACAGCACTGTTCTCACGGTTTCCATTCTAGCAACTAGTGCGAAAGTTTCCTCATAATCTATCCCATGCTTCTGCTTATACCCTTTGACAACAAGTCTTGCCTTGTGTCTCTCTATTTTTCCTTCAGCATTACTCTTGGTCTTGTAGACCCATTTAACTCCAATGACATCTTTACCTTTTGGGATTTCAACCAAATCCCATGTCTTGTTTCTTTCTATGGCATTAATCTCCTCTTCCATAGCTTCTATCCATTTCTTATCCTTAATAGCTTCTTCGAAATGAGCAAGATCATCAGCATGACAATAGAAAGCAAACAAAGAATTGATACCTTCATTTGCTGCCTCTTGTGCATAAATGTCATTCAAATTTCTGAACTTCTTACCTCTTTCATTTGGTGTACAAATGCCTGAAGAAGCACTTGTATTTCCTTCTTGTGGTGTGCTTGGAGAAGCACCTTCATTTCTCCTCAAGGGTGTGCTTCGCTGCTCTTGTATTGGTGCTACTATTTGGGGATGTATTTCAGCCAATTCATCATCATTTTCATCATGAGATGAACAATGTTTAACATTCATTGTTTTCTCTATGCTTCCATCCCAAGCTTCTTCTTCAATGAACTGAACATCTCTACTCACAATAAACTTCTTGGTGGATGGGTTGTATAACCTGTAAGCCTTGGATTCCTCACTGTATCCAATGAAAATACATTTCTCCCCCTTGCTGTCCAACTTCTTCCTTAGCTGATACGGTATGTGTGCATAAGCCACACATCCAAAAACCTTCATGTGTGTGACACCTTGCTTTCCACCACTCCATGCCTCTTCCGGCACTTTTTTCATCATTTCTTTTGTAGGGCACCTATTCAAAATGTACGTTGCACAATGTACATCTTCAGCCCAATAATAATTAGGCAAATGCTTTGTGTTTAACATACTCCTCACCATGTCCATTATGGTTCTATTCTTCCTTTCGACTACTCCATTTTGTTGCGGAGTATATCTTGTTGTAAACTGCTTATGAATACCATTTTCTCTACAAAAACATAGAAAATCTTTAGAGATATACTCACCTCTTCTATCAGTACTTAGGACTTTGATGTGCAACCCACTTTGGTTCTCAACAAGTGCTTTGAAATTGCAGAACCTTTCAAACACTTCAATTTTGTTTTTCAAAAAGTAAACCCAAGTTTTTCTTGTAAAATCATCTATGAATGTTAACATGTAGTGGCTGCTAGCAACCGATGGAGTTTGCATCGGTCCACACAAATCTGAGTGGATAATCTCTAAGGGTGCCTTTGCCCTTATGCTTTTCCTAGAAGGAAAACTTTCTCTGTGTTGTTTCCCCAAGATACAACCTTCACAAAGGCTATCCGGTTTCTCTATCAATGGTAAAAATCTTACCATTCCTTTTCTGTTCAACAAATTAAGACCTTCAAAGTTGAGGTGTCCAAATCTCAAGTGCCACAACCAATTTTCATCTTTTGGTTCGCTTTGGATAGCCTCTTTTGCCACTGCTGCTATCTTTTCTTCATTTTTCAGATCTGATCTCATTCTAAGAGGGAACATCCCGTTCCTTGTCATCTTCACTTCAGCAATACATTTTTTGTTGGGTGGTTTGTCCATGATGGTACAAACATCATCCTCAAAAAATACATTATACCCCTTTTGAACACGTTGTCCAATACTTAAGAGGTTACACTTCATTCCTGGAACATAATAGACATTTGCTATGGATTTCTTTGCACCTTTCTTTGTTAAAACATTTACATTTCCTTTTCCCATAACAGAAACTTTGCTATCAATTCCTAGTGTGACTTGTGACTTCACATTCTCATCTAGCATAGAAAACATTGCTAATATGGTTACTACAACCAGAGTCTAGAAACCATAAATCCTCACTTTTTTCTTCAGCCATATTACAAGCTAAAAACAAATTATCTTGGCTGATATTTTCTCTAGTGAAATTTGCACTAGTTCTACTTCTCATATCATGCTGCTTCTTTCTACATTCATTAGCATAATGACCATATTTTTTACAATAGTGACATTTGAAATTGGACTTATCATACCTCTGTCCTTGAGCATTCTGCTGACCACTTTGCTGGCTGCTGCCTCGGCCTTGATGCTGATTTGGATTGCTGCCCCTTCCTTGAGCATTTTCTGGACTGTTCCTTCTACCTCTGTTTTGGCTTCTGCCTCTTCCTCTTTTGTTTCCTTTGCCTTGCCCTATTCCTCTTCTGAAAGACATCTGGGTCTTAAAGGTATGCTCCAGAGATGAGTTTTCACTCCTACCCAATCTATGCTCATGAGTCATCAGTGATGCATGTAGCTCATCCACTGTGAACTTTGTGAGACCCTTAGTCTCCTCTATGGTGGTGAAAATCACATCGAATCTTGAGGGTAGACTCCTCAAGAGTTTTTCCACAATCATCTTGTCTTCAAGAGTCTCTCCATGAGATCTTACTTGTGTGACCATTCCAATCACATGAGTGAAGAATGAGTCAATAGTATTTGACTCTTTCATGCAGAGAGTTTCAAAGTCTCTCCTTAGCAGCTGAAGTTTTTTTGTCTTCACTTTTTTCATGCCTTGATAGGTTGTCTTGAGAGTTTCCCATGCTTCTCTGGATCTCTTGGCTACTGCTATCCTTGGAAACACACTCTCATGCACTGCTTGATACAATAAGAAGAAAGCCTTGGAGTCTTTCTTCCTATTGCTTTTCAGCAACTCTTTCTCTGCCTCAGTTAAATCTTCAAACTCTTCTTCATTTTCTAGCTCTTCAAATCCATCCTCAACAAATTCCCATAATTCTTGAGAAGTAAATAATTCTCTCATAGTTATTGACTAGTAATCATAATTTTTCCCATTAAATTGTGGGAGGTGGATATTTCCCATACCCATACTAGTGCTGGCTCCAGCCATTCTACACTCTTAACTATGATTCAAAAAACACTTGACTGTGTATTTAAAATAGCTCATTGTTCTGCAACAGTAACACAATAAAATTTATAGACAAATACCTTAAATTCTTTTTGGCTGAGTCTTCACACTGCTGGAGAGGCTGCTGCAACAAAGAACTCCTTCCTTTAGCTTCTTTGATCTTCAAAGAGCCTGGACTAACTCTGATACCATGTTGGAATTTCTGAGAATTCCATAATAACAATGGAGAGAGTAATACTCTCCTCTTCAACACAAAGAAATATAAAATTTCTTGACAGGAGAGAGTTTTCACACTCAAAACAAACTTCTATTTCTTAAAAAAAAACTATTACAATGTCCCTCTCACAGAGGGATTTACAAAATGTTGACTGCTGCAAACGCAGTTCACAGAAATTCACTATCACACAAAAAACAAAACACTCTGTCTCTGTAATAACATGGTTGTGTTTTTCTTTCACCTGCACTGTTGTGAAAAATACAAACAATGAAAATTACATTGCACAGGCTCTCGGGCCTTTTTTCTTTTATATGCCGTGCATATTGAAAAAACATTACAAAACTATATTAACTTTAAAACTTAAAACTAATCTAGTAAAAGACTGTCAGGGGCCCACAATACAATGCGCTTTGAACACACGATCAAAACATTTAACTTCAATCTAAACTTGCATCAGGTCCACGACTTACAACTAAACAAATGAACCACATAAAAATTCCGATTACGATTGCAAACCGGATGAGATGGCCATAATAAAATCTGCCATATAAAACACGTTGGGTCCGTGTTATAACAAAACACACGACCAAATAAAATCTTCGATCACAATTCACAAACGGATGCGATGGGTAGATAAAATCCACCCTATACAATAGATCGGGTCCGGATAAAACACTGTGCGATCGGGCCAAAACATAAACATTGCGATCTCCGATTGGGAACCGGACGCGATGACCAACTATAAACTGTGACACATAATCTGGATCGGGTCCACCATTTGATAATGCAATCGGGGCATAAACAAAATTACCCCCGATTCAAACTTTGCGATTGAATATTGAACTGCCACGTGGTCTGTGGACCCGCAGACCTCGGCATAAGGTGGAGGGCGATTATAACATAAGGTTTGATTGCGATGTGTGTTATTGCATCGGCCCAAAAAAAAAGGTTGTGGTATATGTGAACGTTCTACTTGCGGAACTCACCACATCAACAAGACATTGTTCCTCCTATGGGGACCACAGGGTTTAAAACTAAAACGCCCGCATACATAGAAAAAAAATCTCTGCGTCTATAAAAAATATAAAGTACTCTATTTTGCCAAAAACAGAGACTGTCCCTGAACAATTTAAAAGACTGTTTTTCAAAATAAAAGACTGCGCCGATTCCAACAAAATCTGAAACTGACTATTCAGCAATTTTAGAAAGCAGCTGGGAGTACATAAACCTGGAGAAGAAAATAGAAAGCGGCTCTTCACAGCCACTGTTGGAAGGAACATTTTAACAGTTTTAGAAAGGTTGAATTTCCCATCGTCATTATCTTGACCACACACTAAAGTTGTGTACTTCATTCTTATTCTGGAAATTTTAGTGATAAGCTTTTATCACCGAAAATTTAGTTTAGCTGATTTAAAATTCGGTAAAAGGAGAGTTAAGCTTACTTGTAACTAAATGGTCTTTCCATTTTCTACATGTGTATTAATGGAACGATAATTTGATTTTAAAACACCTCGCAGATGAAGATTCCATTCCCATTATGTGCATCAAAATTCCACGGACGGTCTCGGTGGGCGCGCTCCTGTTTCATTTTGATTTTTGTAAAACATTGACTTTCCTTGCAACTTGCCAATTTTCTGGTCAATAACTGAGACCACCGCACAATTGGTCACGTCCAACCATAAAGTCGACTTCTAGAGATTATACCAATAAAATTTTTGTGTAGGTAGACGACAAAGCACAACTTTTAAGAATTATTTATAGCTTTGATTAGTGCAACTCTGACATCGGAATGCAAAAGTTGTAGCAAAGTCAAGGTGGTGGTCAACGCATATATATTTGAATGATATATACGAGTGCCTAGGTCAAAGGCTCCATGCTCCAGCCCATGATAATAAAAAAAAGAAACATTTTCAATTAAATTTATGCTATAATATTTTGGAATGCAGAGTTATATACATATAATTATCCAGTGAGCACTAAAAAAAAATAGACTAATATACATGTGATATTTATAATTAGCAATTGCACCATATATTGTAAAAGAAACATTACAAAACAGTGACATAGAAAAGAGTAGTATAGAGGAAAATATGTGATATATTATGTGATTTAATTGAATATTTAATTTATAAATATGAATTATTTTATTTTAAAAAAATTGAAGGTTTGGAGAATTGTTTGGGTAAAGAAATTGGTTTTTTTATAACCTAGTTAGTACATATAGCTTATAGAGTATAGTGTGCAGAATTTTATGTGATTTAATTGAATCATGAATCAATAATTTGATCATTTTTCCTCTTGAGTAATTATAATTTTTCATTTGTAAATAAAATTACTTTCGGATAAATCACATTCTAATGATGTGATTTATCCGAAAGTACTTTTATCTATATTATGGATCACAAAAGTCTTAAATCTAACAAATTTTTCATTTTTCATAAATTAAAAAAAAAAAACTAATTACAACATTTAAATAAACCAAACAAAATAAACCAACACATCGAACACTTTGCTTAAAAGTGCCAAGAGTAACCTGGTCTCAGTACAAACCGTAAGTACAAAGATCCGAAAATAAAAATGAAAAAGTTAGACAAAATGATGCACCAGGGAAGAAAAAAAAAAAATATATATATATATATATATATATATATGAGAAAACAAATATAAATGTGACACCAATGCTCTAATTCATTATGTTTTAGATACCAAAAATCTGATAGAGATAATTACATTTACTAACGGTAATATGAAAATTAAAAACTATTAAACAATCACCTTCTAGCACTTGAATTTTCATTATTTAGATTCCATAATTTAGTGGAAAAAATGACTTCATAGGAGTACGAGGAAGTACGAAGGTAGTAATCTCCGCTCCACAACTCCTATCCTACTTTCCTCTCCACTCACTCCTGTCCTAGTATCTCTCGTAAGCCATGCTCCGGTTTTTAGTAGTCACGAGTATGGATGGTTAAGGTATATCTCAAAAGTAATTATAACTTTTTTGTTTTTAGATTTAATTAACAAAAAAGTATAAAATTAAAATAAAATAAAATATTTATAAGTTATTATTGGCCCATGGTATTGTAACAAAGCCTATTCACAAGTTCATAATAACATGAAAAAGTGAAGGTGAATATCCATGGTTAACAATCTTCTCGTATGGTTATAAAATATTTTGAGTGTGAAATAAGTTATGTTTTTTAGGCATGTGATATTGGCTCATTGTATTGTAACAAAGGCTATTTAAAAATTAATACTATCCATGATACAGTGGTGATGAATATCCATAGTTAAGAATCTTGTCACCTTATAAAATATTTTGATTGTGAAATAAATTATGTTTTTTTTGGATATAGTATTGATAAGCCATGGTAGTGACCCATGGTATTGTAACCAATCATATTCACAAGTTAATGAAAAAATCAAAATATTACCAATTGAACCAACATGTAAATGTTTATAGATATTGAGCTTTATATTACTTTTAACTTTTTGTATTATTTTAACTTTTTAATATTAATTAAGCCAGCATGTAAAACTTTACACTCATCTTTTATATTACTTTAAACTTTTTGTATTAATTGAATCAACATTTAAATATATACATCCTCTTTAATATCACTTTTAATACTTTATTATCACTTCTAACATATTAAAACTATTTATATACTTACATTACACCTATATGATATCACTTTTAACATTTTAAAAAATTGTATATACTTACATAACCCCTCCACATAATACCACTTTTGTTTATATACTTACATTACACCTACACATAATATCCTTCCAAAAATAATTAGTTATACACTTACATTACATCTACACATAATATCACTTTTATTTATATACTTACATTACCCCTCTCTTCCTATAATACTACTTTTGTTTATATACATACGTTATGCCTCTCTACCCATAATATTACTTTTGTTTATATACTTACATTACGCTTCTCCACTCATAATATCACTTTTATTTATATACGTACATTACGCCTCTCCGCCAAAAATGACAAATGACTACATATCATTTTGTATGAATAAATTTCAAACATTAGAATGAATAAGTTTCAAACATCTTATAACGGTTAGTTCAATTTGAGAGCTACCTCAAATGATTTATACCATCATTAAGAATCTTATTTATACCTCAAATGCCTTGAAACATTAACTGACCGCTACATGTAATATGAATCTTTGAAATTCTCTCCAGGAGATTTGACAACGCGTGTACTATAATCAAGTATTAAAATTAAAGAGAGTAGCTATTGCACAAGAATAACACACAAAAAAAATATATATTTATTACTCTATGTCAAATGACACGAATACATCACAATATTTATAGTGCTGCTGAGATCCAGCTAATTCCACTCTTGGAGGGAGAATTTGAGAGAATCTCTCAACATCCTCCAACAAAGAAAACCAATCCCTAATCTTTAGTATGCGTCATAAATGGGACATTATCTCAAACACCCCCCCTTAATGCCTACATTACAGAAAACTTACAATACTAAAATCACAATTACAAAATTTGTATTTGTTTTTGTCTGGTTGGCCTTCATTAGCAACTCTACCCACTCTGCGGTCTTCTGGATTCCGCTCTTTCTTTCTTCACATCTTCGAGCTTACCTTTCAACCCATTTAAAGTACACTTGCTTCTGACCATCAATGCTGAATTTGTAAGATTAACGATTCTTGACACCCCTGAAGAAGAGTCTCGACACTGAACTACCCTATGGAAATATTTCCATCTGTGAAATAACCCCGAAGAATAAATTTCAACAGTCTATAGGAAAATATTCTAGGTACAGAATATGATCAGCAATCAATCCTACAAAGTGACCTTTACACAAATGGATCTCATACTATAACCTGTAGTTGACGCTCTTGAAGCCCGAAGCACAACAAGACCCATCAATGTATAACAAATTCACATAATAAAATTAGCCAATTGTTCTCTCGGCACCAAAGAATGTTGAAAACGACTAATTTATATTATGCTAAATTGTTCATAATTGGTTCTACACTACACAAATCTCACAATGAAAAAATCATGAAATTATCCAAACATCATTCAAGAAATTAATGGCGTTGCTCATGAATTTTTGGAAGACAATGATACCATCATTAGCGTTCAACACAATAAAGGTTGATCTGACTGGTTTTCCTTCACATCAGTCATCATCTCCAAGAATGGAGAAACAATTGCCTGCATGCAATCCAGCAAATGTGGCTTCTCTGCTACTCCCATCTTTTTCTCCCCGGCATTCTTCTCATCCGTTGCTTTCTCCTCTTTGGCCTGAGCTGGAGACAATGACACAGGCCTGACAAAAAGTAATTTAGTGCACCTGAATTCGGTTCTGAGAAAATTGGGGACGCACAACAAATCCATGTCTCTGATCACAGTCAGCGTCCTCTCCTTCATATCAATAGACAACGAATCGATTTCTTCAATTTTGGTAACACAATGCAGGGTGAACTTCTTGCATTTATCTCAATACAGGTCCAACGACATCACCGTTTTATTTGCTAAGGCTAAGCCTCTTTTTGAAAAACATCTATGCCCAGTCCGCGGGTTGGTTAGATGAGTGATGGTGTTGATAAAAAATTTATCTGCCACGCCTTGCTTCAAATGCAAATGGATCTAAAGAACCCAAAACTGAGATCGATCGTAACTCTATGCAAGAGTCGTCTCTGGTGCGAATAGATATGAGAAGTCCAGAATATAACTTGTATAAAACCTCCGATCTCTGATCAAACCCCCTTTTCAAACCTGACTTGAAACATAGACTAATTCATACTGTATCAAATCAGTCCATCCTCGATTTAGCAATGTGCTCAATCACACCTCAACTTGGTCTCAGAATGGATTTCGTTTCCCAAAAGAATCGAATACCTTTGCAACACCTTCATATACTAATGCTCAGAATCTAATTTTGTACGAAATGGAAAAATAAACAGCATTACCTGGGCCCTCTTACCTTTTACGCAGGTTCTCCAAATCTATGTGCAAATCTCTAATCAACAGAGGTTCATTTACGCCCAAATGGCGATTTCCATGAACTGCAATGAACGACCTTCCACCGATTTTCTTCTTTACACAACAGACTGTTGAGGAATAAAAAGTCAATCTGCACAGAAACTAACACAATCTCTAACCCAAAAAAAAAAAAATCTTCTACATTCACACGCACTAATCCTAGGATTACGATTTATAGCTCTCACATTTTCCTGGGCACTCCCGTGAGGGATTAAGCCCAGCTAGGCTCTGATACCATATTAAAATTAAAGAGAACAGCTATTGCACAAGAATAACACACAAAAAATATATATATTTATTACTCTATGTCAAATCACACGAATACATCACAATATTTATAGTGCTGCTGAGATCCAGCTAATTCCACTCTTGGAGGGAAAAGTTGAGAGAATCTCTCAACATCCTCCAACAAACCAAACCAATCCCTAATCTTTAGTATGCGTCATAAATGGAGCATTATCTCAAACATCAAGTGCATTGATACACCCTTTGTGCTATACAACACAAATAATATATATATATATATATATATATATATATATATATATATATATATATATATATATATATATATATATATATATATATATATATATATATATATATATATATATATATATATATATATATATATATATATATATTTCAATATATTATATTTTTTCTTAATTTTTTAATAGAGTACATAATATAAAATTACAAATTTCATTTTCATAATCTTAAAAATTATTTTTTTTGCCAAGATAATATGGAATTTCCACTAATATATTTTTAATATGAATTCACAAAGTTAAGTAAAATTCAAAAATCTTTGAAAAAATAAAATAAAATTCAATAAAATGAAATGACAAAACCCTCCCTTGATACTGGGTCAGGCACAACTCTCTTTCCAAATCTGTGTTAAGATATAAACTCCTCCAGAATTCAACCCAATTATTACAATTTAACATAACATTACTGAAATCACTTTTCAACATCCTTTCAAATATATGACCATACAAGGCAAAAAAAAAAATGTGAACCTAAATTGATAGCCAAATTGTTTCCTGATATACCATTTTTGGGATATCTCATCGATCCCTCTCTACTTCACCTTTTTCAGACTCTTCATCTTCTTTTTGTTTCCCTGTGTTCACTCCACCACATTCCACCAAAAAGATCCTTTTTTTCTTTTTCCAAAAAAGCAGCTGCTTCTGCAGCAACAAATTGCTTTTCAGCTAAATCATGTTTTCTTTTCTTCTTTTTACCACCATGATCTTTTTGTGATTTACGATTAGGTCCCATTCCTATACGGATATCCCTCATATCACTCATTTTCTCTATGATTCAAGAAACATCGCACGCATCAGAAGGGAGATTTAGAAAAGGAAATAAACATCAAGTTGTTGTTTTATCCAGGTACCCAATAGACAACTAAAGAAACCAACCCGTTGTAAGATCGGGTAATGAATGTTCAATAAAATGAGTTGTTGCTTGTGTATTTTTGGTTATCGTAGGACGTGTTGCCAGTACATAAACAAACAAAGCTTAGTCATCAACAGGGAATGGGTCAGGGTCCACTTTTGTTTGAAAATTGTAGTAAAGAGGAAATAAATAGGGAATGGGCCAAGGTCCACTTTTGTTTGAAATTTGTAGTAAAGAGGAAATAAAGAAAAATTGGGTTGGTCATAAAGTATGTTGATAATGTCTTCCAACGCTTCTATTCCTTTTCTAACTCAATCATGTGTCTATATAGGAGACCCTAAACTCATTAGATGGATGTACAAAGCTGAGAAATATTGCATATTAAGGCACTAATAACTGCACAATCTACTTAAACTTATAACTGTAGTTGAATGTCAAAATGCCATGAATAAACTTTTCTTAAAAAATAGAGGCAACACCTATGATTCATACATTCACATTCAGATGCATGGCAAAGTCTACGAGATTCAAACAGTCATGATCTTTCTACACTCTCGTTAATGAGCAAACAAAAATAGAAATTAATGGACCAATAGTAAGATCGCTGGTAAATATCTTCTTTCTTTTAAATAATGTAAACCCAAACATAATTGTTTCCCAATATAGTATGTCAGTTTCGCACCTATACTGATGTCGATGTAATATTCTACCTTGTTGGTATACAGATCCAATATCTCCTGCAAAAGAGTCATAACAAATATACACAAATAAAAATAAAATCTAACAAAGTTTTGGAAGATGTACAAACTTCATTTCCAATAAGCCACCACAGGAAAACTATTACACCTCAAGAACAATATTTCACCAAGAAAACATGGAGCAGAATCATAGAAACTACATGATAGAAAAAGAAGTCCAATTAATTTCTCTTAGCAACAACAAAACTTAGAAATTGTTGTTTAACCTTTACTTTCATATTTTGAAGTTGGGATGTTAATTCACTGGTGAGGTCAAACAATTGTGAAGCCATCCACAACGTTCACATTCTCGTCATGATTTGTGACTCAACCCCACCTGTATGGAATGAGCTTCAAAGGGATGAGGCCAGGTGGAGGTACATGGCAATTTTGGTTGAATAGCTAACACTCAAACCTGAGCCAAATGAAGTCTCTCTTTGCGGTGCAGCCACTTGGGGCATGTTTCTCGAAATAGTTGCTAAAAAAAAAAAGGAACAAGGAAAATAAATATATACTTTCCATTAGCTGACGATACGGAAGCATATTAAACTGTAGCAAGTGTAAAATCAATGTTATTTCTCAAAATAGTTTTCTGATCCAAGATTTATATTATTAAGCTTCCCCGATCATTAATTGAGAATGTTTATTATATAAATTTCCATTTTTGTTGTGGTCTTCCCTACCTGTATTGCATGAGTTTCGAAGGGATGAACCCAGGTAGGTTCCTCGGAAATTTGGGTTGAATATCAAAAAAACAAATATGGTAACAATAGAATTTAGGAAATATGTCCTTTAACCGTCATTTCTATATTTTGAAGTTGGAGCACTGATTCACTGGTGAGTCCAATTGATTGTCAAACCACCCACCAGGTTTCTATTCTCATTGTGGACTGTGAATCTGCCCAACCTGCATGCCATGTGTTTCAAAGGGATGAGGCTAGGTGCAGGCACTTGGCATTTTTGGCTGAATAGCTACTGCTCAAAACTGAAAACTGAGCCGAATGAAGACTTCTTTATGCAGTGGAGACATTTGAAGTATACTTCTTGAAGCAATTTCAAAGAAAAAGGAACAGGGCAGACAAAAACAAATTTTATATTAGCTCAGGAGTCAGGATATTGTTGAAATACTAATTTCAACTGCAGAGTGCAAGGACTAGATGGGTAGCGTTTTTTTTGGTTAACTTGCACACCACCATGAGTTATTTAAAACTCTACAATTTCAAGTTTTTTGTTTATGGCCATAGCCATACCTCTGTGCAGGATTGTGTTTGAACACACGCCATCACCTACAACGTAAATTTTCACCATGCCACCTCTTAATACCTGCAACCACCACCATTAAAACTTCAACAAATAGTTATGCATTTACCGCCAGCTTCAAATTTTTGAATTTTCCAAGTTAACTGGAGACACGTGGACCAATCACGTTTTATCATGCAGAAATTACCAATGACATCACGGAGCCAAAGTGGAACATGATTTTTTTATGAAATCCAGCATATAATTTGTTTGAAGTCCGCGGGCCCCAGTAATCAGCCAATCACAGGCCGATCGCACTGAAAATGGGTTTGCTGACATAAGGGTCATTTGGTATGCAAAAAGAAATGCAATGAGGTTTAATATATTTTTGAAGTCCGAGTCTAAAGTTTTTAAACATTGGTTAAGTTTTATATTGCGATGGAAGTCATAAGGTTCTAAACCTTATTTGCATTATAATGTTGTTATGTTATGTTTTGTTTGAATGTCGTGACAAAGTCTTTTGACTTTATTCATACCATATAAACGGTTATAATATATATATTATAAACTCTAAGTTTATAATGTATATTTGTTACATAGTTTCATTTTAATTATATATATATATATATATATATATAGAGTATATATATATATATATATATATATATATATATATATATATATATATATATATATAATGCGCCATATAAAAGAAAAGAGCCCGAAGGCTAATTTATTAGAGTGACTGTGTATTATTATTATTTGTTATTGTGTGTCTGAAGAAAATACATATTGAAGAAAAACCAAAGCAGCGAGACACTGTGCGAGTGGAGTTTGTAAGAGACAGAGAGAGTTTTGTAGGACACTGCGTGTGAAGCAGTTCCACACCCTTTTTGTAAATCCCACTTCAGTGGAAGAAACATTTTGTAGTAGTTTTTCATGTTAATGAAATAGTTTTAGTTTGTGAATCTTTGTCCAGAAAATTTTTAAACTGAATCTCTGTGTTGAAGTTGGGAATTTTTATTCCTCTGTGTGTTTTGGAATACTCAGAAATTCCAACATGGTATGAGAGCTAGTCCAAGCTCTTTGAAGGATAGCAAAAGAAGCTGAAGGAAGGAGTTTGTTGCAGCAGTTCTCTAACAGTGTGAAGGCTCAGCAAAAGTCCATGGTATTTCTCAAAAACATAATTTTGTTTTGTTGTAAAAGAGTGCAGTCTAGAGAAGTCTTTTTGAAGATAGAGTTTGTCTCTTAGGCAAAGAGACAGTTTATTTAAAAACATAGTCAAGTTATTTGAACATAGTTCAGAGTGCTAGCCATGGTAGGAGCCAGCACAAGCATGAGTATTGGAAATACTCATCTCCCACAGTTCAATGGGAAGAACTATGATTATTGGGCAATCACCATGAGAGCCCCGTTTGCCTCTCAAGACTTATGGGATCTTGTTGAAGATGGTTTTGAAGAACCAGCAGATGAAAATTCTTTTAATGCCTTAACACAGGCAGAGAAGGATTTTTTGAAGAGTGATAGGAAGAAGGACTCAAAAGCCCTCCTCTATCTCTATCAAGCAGTGCGTGAAAGTGTGTTTCCAAGGATAGCAGCAGCTAAGAGGTCCAAGGATGTATGGGATACCCTCCAGATTTCCTATCAAGGCATGGAGAAGGTGAAGACAACAAAACAACAATTGCTGAGGAGAGACTTTGAAACTCTCTGCATGAAAGAGTCTGATAACATAGACTCATTCTTCACACATGTGATTGGGTTCGTTACCTAGATAAGGTCTCATGGAGAGACACTTGAAGAAAGAAGGATAGTGGAGAAAGTGTTGAGGAGCCTACCCTCAAGGTTTGATGTGATAGTTACAACCCTTCAAGAGACAAAGGACCTCTCAAATTTTTCAGTTGATGAACTTCATGTATCACTAATGACACATGAACAAAGATTGGGTAGAAATGCACGCTCATATTTGGAGCATGCCTTCAAGACCCAAATGTCCTTTGGAAGAGAAAGAGGTCAAGGCAGAGGAAACTACAGAGGAAAGAGAAGAGGCAGAAGCCAAAACAGAGGAGGAAGAAACATCCCTGCAAGTGGAAGCGGCAGCAATCAAAATCAGAACCAAGGCCAAGGCAACAGTCAGCAAGGTGGAAAAATCAAGCACATGGACAAAGGTATGATAAATCCCAAGTCCAATGACATTACTGTAAAAAGTATGGCCATTATGCCAATGAATGTAGGAAGAAATAGAGTGACATGGGTAATAGACCCAATGCTAATTTTACAAAAGAAAATATTAGCCAAGATAAATTGTTTTTAGTATGTAATATGGCAGAGGAAAAGAATGAAGATATATGGTTTCTAGATTCAGGATGTAGCAACCATATGACTGGAAACATTGCAATGTTTTCCATGTTAGATGAAAATGTAAAGTCGCAAGTAACAGTGGGGACAGACAGTAAGGTCTCTGTCATGGGAAAAGGCAGAGTAAATGTTTTCACAAATAAGGGAGAAGGAAGACCCATATCAGATATTTACTATGTGCCTGGCATGAAGTGTAACCTCTTGAGCATTGGACAACTCATTCAAAAGGGGTACAAATTTTTCTTTGAAGATGATGTATGCACCATCATGGATAAACCACCAAGCAATAAATGCATTGCACAAGTGAAGATGACAAGGAACAGAATGTTCCCTTTCAAAATGAGAGCAGGTTTGAAGAAAGGAGTTGAAATGGCAGCAGTGACACAAGAGAAATTTCAAAGAGAATCAAAAGATGAAAACTAGTTATGGCATTTGAGATTTGAACATCTCAACTTTGGAGGTCTGAATCTGTTGCATAGGAAATGAATGGTAAAGGGATTACCATTGATTGAGAAATAGGACAGCCTATGTGAAGGCTGTATCTTGGGCAAACAACAAAGAGAAAAATTTCCATCGGGAAAGAGCATAAGGCCAAAGACACCCTTAGAAATTGTCCATTCATATTTGTGTGGACCAATGCAAACACCATCACTAGCAAGCAGCCACTATATGCTGACTATTATTGATGATTACACAAGAAAAACTTGGGTTTATTTCTTGAAATATAAAAGTGAAGTGTTTGAGAAATTCTGCCACTTTGAGGCTCTTGTTGAGAACCAGAGTGGACAGCAAATAAAAGTTTTAAGAACTGATAGAGGAGGTGAGTATATCTCAAAACAATTTCTACATTTTTGCAAAGAAAATGGCATACATAAGCAATTTACAGCAAGGTACACACCGCAGCAAAATGGAGTTGCTAAAAGGAAAAATAGAACAATCATGGACATGGTAAGAAGTATGCTGAAGGAAAAACATTTTCCAAATGATTATTGGGTTGAAGTTGTACATTGTGCAGCATACATCTTGAATAGATGCCCAACCAAAGCTATAATGAACAGAGTTCCGGAAGAAGCATGGGGTGGCATAAAACAAGGTGTCACCCACATGAGAGTTTTGGGTAGTGTGGCTTATGCACACATTCTGGATCAGCTAAGGAAGAAGTTGGACAGTAAGGGGGAGAAGTGCATTTTTATTGGATACAGTGAAGAATCCAAGGCATATAGATTGTATAACCCATCCACCAAGAAATTTATTATAAGAAGAGATGTTCAGTTCATTAAGGAAGAAGCTTGGGATGGAAGCATTGAGAAAACAGTCGATGTGAAGAGATGTTTGTCTCATGATGATGATGAGAAAGAAATGGCTGAAAGGAACACCTCATTATCAGCACCACCTCCACCAACACAAGGACATCAAGGGACACCAGAAGTAGGAATGAGGACACCCTTAAGAAGTAATGATAATTCTTCTTCAAGCACACCACAAGGAGCATATTTGAGTGCTTCTACAAGCACAAGTACACCAAGTGAAAGAGGAACCAAATTCAGAAATTTGAATGATATTTATGAGCAAGAGGTAGCAAATGAAGGTATGAACTCTTTATTTGCATTATATTTTCACGTTGATGATACTATTCATTTTGAAGAAACTATAAAAGACAAGAAATGGATAGATGCTATGGATGAAGAGATGAATGCAATAGAGAAAAATAAAACATGGGAATTGGTTGATCTCCTAAAAGGTAAAGAATTCATTGGAGTGAAATGGGTCTACAAGACCAAAAGAATGTTGAAGGTAAGATTGAAAGGCACAAGGCCAGACTTGTTGTCAAAGGCTATAAGCAGTAACATGGAAGAGATTATGAAGAAAATTTTGCATCGGTTGCAAGAATGGAAACAGTGAGAGCATTGTTGTCCATAGCAGCACAACATAAGTGGAAGGTTTACCAAATGGATGTGAAATAAACATTCCTAAATGGAGTATTTATGGAAGAGGTTTATGTTGAACAACCTCTAGGCTATGAGAAAAAGGGTCAAGAGCACAAAGTTTGCAGATTGAAGAAAGTTCTTTATGGGATGAAACAAGCACCAAGAGCATGGTACAATAGGATATATTCCTATCTACTAGAAAATGGGTTTGAAAAATGTGAAGGAGAACCCACATTTACATCAAGGAGAAATATGGTAAGATTTTGATTGTTGTTTTAGATGTTGATGATGTAATCTTTACAGGTAATGATGCTTACGTCGTTGAGAATTTTAAATCAGTCATGAAGGATGAATTTGAGATGACTGATATGGGATTACTGAAATACTTCTTAGGAATAGAAGTAGAGAAAAATGAAAATAAAATTTGTATTTCTCAAGCTAAATATGTAAATGAAGTTTTGGAAAGATTTAACATGCAGGATTTCAAGGTAGCAATTACTCCCACAGTGATGGGATTGAAACTCAGCAAAGAGGACAGCGGCAAGGATTTTGATCCTAGTTTTTACAAGAGCATAGTTGGCAACCTCATGTATTTGACTGCAACTAAGCCAGATATTATGCATGCTGTGAGCTTAATTTCTAGATTTATGGAAAGGCCAAAGGAGACACATTGGCAAATAGCAAAAAGAATTCTGAGGTATGTGAAAGGGAGAAAGAGGTATGGAATTTTATATACCACTTTAGAAAATTTTGAATTGATTGGATATACTAATAGTGATTGCGCTGGAAGTATAGATGACCAGAAAAGTGCATCTGGTTATTTTTTTCATATGGTTTCAGGAGCCATTTCATGGGCTTCTAAAAAACAGCCAATTGTGGCATTGTCTACAGCAGAAGCAGAATATGTAGCAGCTACAACAGCAACATGTCAAGCAGTTTGGATGAGGAGAATGTTGAGAATTTTATGTTAGGAACAGGTAAAGGGAACAGTAATTTATTGTGACAATAGCTCAGCTATAGTATTGTCAAAGAATTTTGTGTTTCACAAGAGAAAGAAACACATAGATGCCAAGTTTCACTACATCAGGGAGCTAGTAAACAATGGAGAAATTGTTCTAAAACATTGCAAAATAGAGGAGAATTTTGCAGACATTCTCACAAAGTCATTGGTGCAAAAGAGTTTCAGTTATTTAAGGAAATGCATGGGTATGACAGAAAACCCAGTAGTTGAATTTAAGGGGGAGTGTTGAAATATTAATTTCAACTGCAGAGTGCAAGGACCGGATGTGCAATGTTTTTTGTGGTTAACTTGCACACCACAATGAGTTATTTAAAACTCTACAATTTCTAGTTTTTTGCTTATGGTCATAGCCATACCTCTGTACATGATTGTGTTTGAAGACACGCCATCACCTACAACGTAAATTTTTGCCATGCCGCCTCTTAATACCTGCAACCACCACCATTAAAACTTCAACAAATAGTTCCGCATTTATCGCCAGCTTTGAATTTTTGAATTTGCCAAGTTAACTGGAGACATGTGGACCAATCACATTTTATCGCGCATAAATTACCAATGACGTCGTGGAGCCAAAGTGGAACGTGATTTTTTCATGAAATCCAGCATATAATTTGTTTGAAGTCCACGGGCCCTAGCAATCAACCAATCACAGGCCGTTCGCGCAGAAAATGGGTTTGCTGACGTAAGGGTCATTTGGTACGCGAAAAGAAATGCAATGACGTTTAATATCTTTTTGAAGTCTGAGTCTAAATTTTTTAAACATTTGTTAAGTTTTATATTGCAGCGGAAGTCATAAGGTTCTAAACCTTATTTACATTATAATGTTGTTATGTTATGTTTTGTTTGAATGCCGCGACAAAGTCTTTTGACCTTATTCATACCATATAAATGGTTATAATATATATATTTTAAACTCTAAGTTTATAATATATATATGTTACATAGTTTCGTTTTAATATATATATATATATATATATACAATGCGCCATATAAAATAAAAGAGCCCAAAGGCTAATGTATGACAGTGACTGTGTATTATTATTTTTTTCACTGTGTGTCCAAAGACAATACACAGTGAAGAAAAACCAAAGCAGTGAGACACTGTGTGAGTGGAGTTTGTAAGAGACAGAGAGAGTTTTGTAGGACACTACGTGTGAAGTAGTTCCACACCTTTTTTGTAAATCCCACTTCAGTGGAAGAAACATTTTGTGATAGTTTTTCATGTTAATGAAATAGTTTTAGTTTGTGAATCTCTGTCCAGCAAATTTTTTAATTGAATCTCTGTGTTGAAGTTGGGAATTTTTATTCCTCTATGTGTTTTGGAATACTCAGAAATTCCAACAGATATATTGATGCCTATTGAACAGTAACAACTATCACATGTTTTCTCAATATGTCTTCTTGATCCAGGATTTATAATATTGATCTTCTCAGTTCAAACCTAGAAACCGAGCAGAATGAAGTCTTCTCTTTGCAGTGGATAACCTAGAAACTGAGCCAAATGGTCTTCTATTTGCAATTTTTCTCAATATGGCTTCCTGATCCAGGATTTATAATATTGGGCTTCCCAGTTCAAAGCTGGAAACTGAGCCAAATGAAATCTTGATTTATAATATTGGGTTTCCTAGTTTTGAACTCAACTTAATGAAATCTTGATTTATAATATTGGGTTTCCTAGTTCGAATCTGGAAACTGAGCCTAATGAAATATTCTCTTTGTAGTGGAGAAACTAGAAAGTGAGCCAAATGGTCTTCTCCTTGCAGTGGATCCATTTGAAGTATACTGCTTGAAGAAATTCCGAAAAAAAAGGAATAGGGCAAACAAAGACATATTTTATATCAGCTTAGGAGTCAGGATATTGAGGCCTATTGAACAGTAACAACCTTCAAATGTTTTCTCAACATGGCTTACTCATCCAAGATTTATAATATTGGGCTTCCCAGTTCATTAATTAAGGAATGTTCAGAACACGAAGTTCCATTTTTGTTGTGGTCTGTTCCACCTGTATTGCATGAGTTTCAACCGGATGAACCCAGGTAGAATTAATGGGAAATTTTGGCTTCGTTTTCTCAATATGGATTACTAATCCAGTATTTAAAATATTGGTCTTCCCAGTTCAAACCTGGAAACTGAGCCAAATGAAGTCTTCTCTTTGTAGTGGAGACATTTGAAGTATAATTCTTGAAGCAATTTCGAAAAAAAGGAACATGGCAAACAGACACATATTTTATATCAGCTTAGGTGTCAAGATATTGAGGTCTGTTGAACATTAAAAACTCTCAAATGTTTTCTCAATATGGCTTCCTCATCCATGATTTATAATATTTGACTTCCCCGTTCATTAATTGAGTTAGGATATTGAGGCTTATTGAAAAGTAACAAATATCAAGCTACCCATGATTGTTCCATTGGTGAGGTAAGGCCAACTGATTGTCAAGCCATTCAATAGAGTTCCATTATTATTGTGGTCTGCCCCACCTATATGGCGTAAGTTTCAAAGAGATGAGGCTCGGTGGAGGTAATTAGAAATTTTGGCAAAATAGCTACCACTCAAATATGGCACCCAAAGCAAAGGAAGTATTCTTTTTGCAGTACAGGTAGTTGGGCATGTTTTTTCAAAGAATTCTCAAAAAAGGGGAAAATAGATTAAGAAAGAAATATTTCTATTTTCTCAGGTTACAGAGGCCACCAATTGAACAATAACAAAGGTTAAAATTTAGTTCCCAAAATTATTATCTGATACATAATTTCTACTATTAGATTTTGGCACATCGTTTATCATGGAATAACCATACACTTTCCACTTACTTTCAAAATGTAATATTAAAGAGACTAAATACTATAATCTAAAAAGTAAACGGTGCCCAAAATCTATGTATAATTTCAATTTAGTAAAGAAGCCCAAAATCTTACCAGCTCGGACTTTACATTATGTTTGTCTGGAGAATTCCCACTGCACCTTAACTACACTAAGAAAAAACACAAAAATTCAATATCAGAAAAATGTTGGAATTAAAATCAGTGGAAAACCCTGAAAAAATTCTATGGTTTAGGGTTTTGGAGAAGCTTATGCCACTAAATATAAAAATGGTTTCGTTCCCACAGTTCTATGACACCTGAATATATAATAAAACTACTAAAATAGTGAAGCATTTAGAGAATACATACAAGTGAAAAGTGTCACTACTGCCTTCGCCAAAGTGAGTGTTGGGGAATTTTTGTTTGGGATAGAAAAATTTTGAGTTGCGGAAAGCTGGAGGACAGGTGGTGGAACGAAATCAAGGTAGACAGGGAGATGTCATGGTTGCGGAAAGCCAGAAGACAGGTGGCACGACATTGGCATAGAAAAACACAAATGGTAGAGGTGGGAGACAAGAACAATCAGTAGAAATCCCAATGATAAAGAAGAAAGCGGGGCAAGGACTGACAGTGTTAGTCGGCGGAAAAGAAATAGGCAAACAGTCAGTCAGTTTAGGAGTTATTTAGCGGGTCAGGCCGACAAGAGGCCGAGGAGAAGTAGAGCCTCAGGAGAGCTCTGTGTGAAGTCTTTTGTATTGATTTCTACTGTAATAGACTCCATGGAGCACATGCATGTTGTTTTGATATTGTTAATTAAATTGAGTTGTTTTTGTGTGTATGATGTTGCGATTTGAGTATGGTTAAATGATTCTGGTGAATATATGCCTAGATTAAATTTTTAATTCAACATTCTGAACTTGTCCTGATGAATGATAGCTCCTTCTTAGAGTTAAGATGTATATTGTTGGACATTGGGTTCAACGCTCCTCGTGTGTTTCGCGACATGGATTAACTGCCTCTCGTGGATCCTAACTCTGGCAAGTGTACCGGAGACTAATGCCTACGGGTTTTGGTCTAACGGCAATCGTGTTTCCAACAATTTTTATCATAGCGATAGGTCTCGAGTTCGAAACTCACCCGGCTCGCGTTGGGGGGAGATTTTTTGGACATTGGGTTCAACTCTCCCCGTGTGTTTCGCGACATGGACTAACTTCCTCTCGTGGATCCTAACTCTAGCAATTGTAGCGGAGACTAATGCCTGCGGGTTTTGGTCTAACGACAATCATGTTTCCAACATATATTTGGCTCATAAGTCTCCATAACTATTATCGGTGCTTATATTTGTCTTCTACATGATCTAGCTTCTAGTCTTAGTAAGGTCATGGCACACCTCAGGTGAGACTTCCTACTCCCTTGAGTAGGTTGAAAATTTCGGTGTTGTTCTCAACTATTGTGGAAACCTTGTTGGCCTCAAACTTGAACCTGGGTCTTGCCCTAAGACCTCCTTTTTCGCCAACAAATGGTTTCATTACCGAGACCCTAAAAACTCATTTGGAAGTCAGATCATGGTATCATGGACCTCTGAGAAGGAACTATGGAGCTGGTGGTATAATCACTTATATCATTTCATATCGCAACAAGCAGAAATTCGACAGCAGAGGGAAAATACTATCAAAGATCGGGTCCTATTTTATGAATCTGCGAGTGACTGATATGAAATTTTCTAGGGAAAGTTTCTCGAGGAGCTTTACAATTGGTTTTGGAGACTTGAAATCAAGTCACTACCAGGGGAATCACATAGATTCTTTCAAAATTGGACGCACACAGATCTAGTAGCACTCCATCGGTTAGATACAAATCTAACCCAAGTACCTTAGAAGGGTACATTGTGGAATTTGCAGCCGAGTGTTACCAATATTTTACAAAAGCCGAAGACATATTTATATCTAGGTTGCAGGTATAAATTTTAAGATAAATCCTGTTGTGGATTAAATATCTAATGGTGGACGAGGGACTGATGTCACTCCAAAGCTCTGAGATGGAGACCTAAACCTCCAATTTTGGGGGAAGGAGTTCAGGGAAAGATGCTACCAGAAAGTAAAAGGAGGGAATAGGGATATGGATTCTGGAACCTTCAGTAGTTTAAGAGAGAGGAGAGAACATCAGAGGGTGAAAATTGCTAAGAATTGGTGGGAGAGGGCGATGAAAGAGTTTGAAAATAAGGAGAAGAATCGAAAGGACAAGGAAAAGGCGCTGCAGATGACAGAGGGAAGATAATTTCAGATGGGATCCCAAAGAATAGGAGGGACCATTAAGGAAGTTATGCAATTTTATAGGAGCCTAGCCCGAAGAGAAAAGGGATAAAAGTCCAATGAGGAGGATGTGCACCCCGAGGAGGAGTCTTATGTGGAACTTCATGTTGCAATGGAGCAAATATTCCAGGAGAGACCAGCACACATAATGCAAGGTAATCCTATTCTCCAAGCTTATAGTAGCACTAGTCCTACCCTTGCCCTGGTACTCTATAATCCACCTGATAGGTTTTTTGTTAAGTTACAAGAGCTTAGCAAGTTGAGTAGTACTAAGTCCATAATACAGATATCTACTAGAAACAGTGCTGGTAGTACAATCTCTCATTCGGGAGGCAAAGGTTTTGTTTTAGTACCACCAACACTAGGAAAGATGGCGGGATCGTTCACCTGATACCAATTTTTTTTTGGAAAAGATAACAATGATGTCGAGCAGCACTAGTACCTCTGCGAGGCTATTTGGAGAGGTCGACAGACACCAGATGCAGTCAAGTTAATTGAGTTCCATACCACTCTAAGAGAAAGAGATTTGCGCTGGTTTATTAAATGGTTAGAAGCACACTAGAACCCAACAATAGATGACGTGAAGAAATAATTTCTCCAAGAATTCAAATTGCCTTAAATGAATCAGCAGGGATTGTCCGAGCTATGGGAAATCAAATAGCAAGAAGGAGAAACTGCTTGGGATTTAATGAGAATATTTAAAGACGCGATTTGAAATCTAAGTTACCCAATCAATCGAAATCACCAGCGGGATTGGTTCATCAAAGCACTCCTACCATTGACAAGGACACCGGTGACGTAATAGAAGATTGATACCCTTCAGGATGCCTTTGAGAAAGCTATGAAAATAGAAGCTATGGTGGGTTTCATGCGGGACTTTAGAGGGGGAGTAGCAGTATAACATCCTTACATACTAGGACTACAACATCAAATAGCCAGTTTGACGGAGAAGTTGAAATACATCCAACCAGTACGACCTACAAGGCCCAATGTGTGGTGCACACATTGTTTCATGGAAGGACACATTGCCACGGAATGTTCAAGGTTGTGAGGGGAAAATGTTGGAACTTCGGCGACCGGAACACAGGGGTCTCCACTAGTAGGAGGAGTTGCGTAGATAAATACTCAAGGACTATATCAACCGCAGCCCCACTTCCTAGGGTTCCCCAGTCAACAGAATAAAACAACAACCAAGTGTTGTGAAATATGCAAAGGTATTGGTCATCCTCCACGTCTGTGTCCAATTCTATAAAAATATTCTAATGTCCCAAAAAATATATACTGTGAATTTTGTGCCTCCACAACGCATAATACCGAACAATGTAGAGCCCTATACGCAATGGAAAAACGATTGGACATGTTGTCTTATAGAGTGAATGAAACTCCAAGGGGGTGAGGAGGAGGAATGAGAGGTAGTAGAACTAGAGGAAGAGGACCAGTAAGATGTTATAACTGTTATCAGGAAGGGCATGTAGCGAGAGAATCTCTGCTACTCAAGAGACCACGGTGCTCTTAATGCAGAGTTAATGCACATGCAACTGAAGATTGCCCATAGATGATTAAGAGATGGGAAGAGAAATCCATACAAAGGGGAGATGGCCTGGTTAATGCACAACCAATAATCACAGAAGCTCAACCAACGCAAAGTGTATCTATAGTAACACGGGGAGGAAAGAAAATAGGAGAATATGCTTGAGACATGGATCTGATAAAATCAATCAAACCAGCATCCCCAAAGAAAGCTTGCAGCCTAGACAGATAGAAACAATATTTTAAAGAAGCATTAGAAACATTTTCCCAGATAGGGAGACATCAGAGTATGGAAATTCCACAACTGTCCGGTGAAAGAGACAAGGAAAACCATGTACAAGCACATTGATCGAAGAATGGTTCCGATTTTTCCTAAAAATTGTAAACAATGGACCAATGCTGGAGAAACTAAATGAAAATATAGAGTTGGTCGTGCAAGGAAATGCAGAACATGGAGACTCAGCGAATTCAACGGAAAAATACATAAGAAGGGTGAAAAGAAAGAAGAGAAGAATTGGAAAGGAGTTCTGCATGAACACTCAGGTCGCGGGTTTTAAAATTAGAGATATAATGCTTGATCTCGGATTAGATTTCAACATTTTACTCCAAAAGATGTAGGAAGCACTAGGGAAACCAAAGCTAACATATTCACCAATATAGCTCAGAATGGAAAATCAATATTTTATTGTACTAATCGGAAGACTGGAAGAAGTCGAAGTCGATGTTGCGAGAGTAAAGACCTATACAGACTTCAAAGTAATAGACATCATGGAGGAAAAGGATCCCTATCCTGCTTTGCTTGGGATAGATTGGGCCTTCGAGTATTATGTAGTGATCGATTTAAAGAAGGAATCAATGATATTCGAAGATGGGGAAGTCAGAGTAGTTCAATCATTGGACCCATATCAAGGACCCTGATACACCAAGACTGTTTACAGTAGATAGGACACTCAGCTTCTATATCAACTCTACCAAATGATGGTAGGAAGGAGAGAAGACTATATCAATCCTACAACAGGAGGAACCGTAAGTTGTCGAAGTGTTCAGAGATCTGACTTGGGATCAGAAGTAGCATGGGATGATTAACAACAAGGAGGATATGAAATTAACACCAGAAGATGCTCCAACATTCGTGGAGTTAACTGGATTGGTACAATGGTAGAGGATTTCCAACTCTTTCCAATATGCATGTTGTAAATACATTCATTACTAAAGTGGAAGAAAAAGTACCAGTGGAACATAGAATCCCTCTCATGGACGTATCACTGCAATACACGTCGACAAGGTGGTGGGCTACCCATCGCAACTACCTGTCACGATGGGAAGATATTACCAGAGCATTAAGAACTAGATTCCATGAAGCTTTAGGACCGCAATTCAGAGAGAAGTACTAAGGGGATTCTGACCCCCTGGCACACTTAAGAAGTTTTGAGTATAAGTGGAGGAAAGAAGGGTATATAAAATATTTGTGGGTGCACAAGTTTATACATTCACTGGACACCATACCACAAGCTTGGTACTTGACAGAAGAGAAAAAGAGAGGAAATGGTACCTGGGAAACAGTTGCGGAAATATTTACACAAATTTTTTCTTTCAAAGGAGATACGGAACAACTCACAGATGCCCTCCAAGGAATTAAAAGAGTATTTTTCTTTCCATAGCTTCAGGAAGATGAAGAGATACCATTATCAGAGCAGAAATTCAAAGAATCAGTAGCATGTAAGAATATAGACCGGGAGATAGACGATGATGACTTAGAGAATCTCCGACATCTATATTTTGAAGAGAAAGAGGGAGAGAGGGAAATACAAGAAGAACCAACTACAAAGGGACTACACTTGTTACCTTTGAAGACGAAGAAGCAAAATATTGGAAGAATAGAGAAGCCCAAAATTGCATCTATTGGAGATTATTGGGATAGAGAGACAACAAAGGAAATCTTTGACCTATTACAGGAATACGAAGACTTGTTCCCATCTTTAGTGGCAGAGCTCAAAGGGATTAAAGGAGATCTAGGAGAAATGTGCATAGTCTTAAAACCATACGCGAGGCCAGTAAATCATAGGCCTTACCACCTAAATCCAAGAGTAAAAGAAAAATTTAAAGAAGAGATAGATAAAATGTTGAAGGCAGGTTTTATTTTTCCAGTTGAGGAAGAAGAACGGGCCAGTCCCATCGTAATTCAAAGTGAAAAGGAGAAACCAAAAATTAGAGTATGTGTAGACTACACAAGTCTCAACAATGCATGCATTCATGATCCATTTCCAACTCCATTTAGTGATGAGGTTCTTGACAATGTATCAGGAAACACGACATACTCATTCACAGATGGCTTCTCAGTATATCATCAGGTAAGAATAGCAGAAGATGACAAAAGGAAGACTACTTTCACAACAGAGTGGGGATCTTTTGCATACCATGTCATGCCTTTTGGACTAAAGAATGAACCAGCCATGTTTTCACAGATAGTGATAGTAGCATTCAGAGACTATATACATAAATTCCTAGAAGTATACATGGACAATTTGACAGTTTACAGTCTACTGAAGAATCATGCAACTCTGCTTCGAATAATGTTTGATAGGTGTAGACAAGTTCAAATTTCTCTCAACCTTAAGAAGTGCATCTTTGCAGTACCTTTCAAAACACTCTTAGGACATGTCATTTGTAAGAAGGGTCTATATGTGGACCCAGGAAAGGTAGAAATCATTATAAACATGGAAGCACCAGAGGCTAGAAAATAATTGAGGTTGCTACTGGGACACACAGGGTACTACAAAAGATTCATCCGCAACTATGCAAAGATAAAAACACCGTTAGAAAAATTGTTGCAGAAGTCAGAACAATTCATATGGAATGGAGAATGCACGAAGGTGCTAGACACATTGAAAGAAAAACTAGCAAGTGCACCAATTTTGGCCCATTCCGATTGGGATAAACAGTTTCATGTCCACATCAATGCCTCAAGCATTTCTTTAGGAGCAGTGTTAGCATAGCTAGGAGAAACTTCCATAGATCATCCTATGTACTTTGTAAGTAGGAATTTATCCACAACTGAAATAAATTATACAACCACAAAGAGAGAGGCTCTTGCTATGGTGTATTCCCTATATAATTTTTGTCACTACTTATTGGGAGGTATATTCAAGTTCTTCACAGATCACTCAACATTGAAATATCTTGTAAAAAAAATTGTACTTTAAGGAAGAATCTGTAGATGGCTCCTACTATTCCAGGAGTTCACTTTTGAAGTAATAGTAAAACTAGGAAGGATAAACGTGGGTCCTGACCACTTATCAAGATTGGAGAACGGGGAAAATGGGGGATCCCTTGATTAACAACTGTCAGATGCCGATCTCTTCAGAGTAGAATCCATCCCACTATCTAGAGAAAATAGCAGCGTATTTGGCCACAGGGAAATTCCCAGTAGAATACACGGCAACCCAAAAGAGACATCTAGTGGTGAAAGACGCTGAATATTAATTAATAGCAGGACAGTAATACAAAATGGGATTGGATCATATCTTGCGAAGATGTGTCCTAGATCATGAAAGAGAAGACATATTGTGGGAGTGTCATAGAAGATTTGTGGGAGGCCATGTCAGAGCAAAACCAACTACAAGGAAAATACTACATGCAAGGCTATGGTGGCCCAAAGTACACAAAGATAGCAACGCATATGTGAAAAAATGTGATGTCTTCCAAAGGAAAGGATGACCATCACATTGGGATGAGTTACCCCTGCACCTTGTGAGGGCTATGCAGGCATTTGAGAAATGTGTCACTGACTTCATAGGACCAATTGTACCAATGGCACGACACTCACACGCAAGGTATATAATTACCACAATAGATTACCTCACAAGATGGGCAAAAGCGGCACCTGTTAGAGACTTCACAAAAGATACACCATCCAGATTCATTTTTGAGAACATAATCAGTAGATTTGGCTATCCCAGGAGCCTAACAAGTGATCAAGGCACACATTTCATTAATGCTACAATTAAATCACTGTTGGACAACTTTCTGGTACAACACCACAAAAGCAGTCGGTATCACCCTTAAGCAAATGGAATCGTTGAGTCATTCAACAAAATCAAAGGACTAACAAAGATATGCAACGACAACCGTGATAACTGGAATGAAAGGATACCAACCACATTGTGGGCATACAGGACAACCATGAAGAGACTGCACAATCAAACACCATTCCAGTTGGTATACGGAAAAGAGGCAGTAATACCAGCCGAATTTATCATACCTAGCCTCTTGATTGCTTCAACTACACATATGACAGATGAAGACTCCATCACTGAATGCCTCCATGAACTGCAGGAGCTTGAAGAAGATATATTTCTGGCAGATTTCCATCAGACAGTACAAAAAGAAAGACAAAAATCCTGGCATGACCGTCACATCAAGAAAAAATCATTCACCATTGGAGAAAAATTCCTGCTATACGACAGAAAATTCCAGAAGATCCCAGGGAAAAGCAGAATGCACTGGATGGGACCGTATCATGTTATAGAGATTAAAGACTCAGGCATGGTTAGACTGGTGCAACCAGATGGAAAAATACTGCAAGGATGGGTGAATGGCGCATGGGAAAAACCCTATCATGAGTAAGTTCCACAATTTTTTTTTAATAACTCTCGCACCTAAGAGCGGTTAGTAGGGTAGAGTAGCATAGATAGAGTCAATAACTCTCTTTAAATCGATATGAGACATAGAATTACCATATTTTACGCTTTTATAATAGGAATCCTCAATAAGAAAACCGCACTATAGTGAAAAACAAAAATCACACCTGTTGCGATGCGAAGACCGCATAGAAACCAATTGTGATCGGGGGGGGGAAGAGTCTACAGTGTCAAATAGCCTAAGCGTGTCAAATATCATTCACTCATAATGAAACACCATATTGTTTTCAATCTGTAGGATCACCCGAATTTGAAAAATAATTGTCGTAATTAGTAACCCCCATACCGTAATAAAGTTTCCATATTAAGCCATAATTAGTACCCATCATGTCTACCCCAACTCCCGAAGCCAACATCAACAATGTCAGAATACACCTCACCAAGGTAACTAATCGCACAATTATAGCCATGGGAAAGACATCAAGAATTAATTATTTAAGGGGTCATATCAACCTCATTCATGCCGGTAACATTACTTAAACTGTATGAAAGAATAAAGCACTAGAATGCCAGAAAATTCCGAGTTACCAGAAACAAAAACAGCTACAAAGACAAGCACAATTTCAGTAGCAGAAGTTCAAATAAGTATACCAGTAGCATAAATTCAAGTATACGACAGAATAAAGAAGATGACAAAGATAGCAACCTCAGTCATTGAGCCCGATATCGATGCAAAGATTTAGAGAATGGAGTTGTTGATAGGAAAATATGATAATGCCTCACTGATAGATACATATTTCACTGACTCGTACCAGTTCTCGGCCATGAAAAGGCAGGTATACATCAAAAATTATGCAACAGAGGGATGAGGTGAAGCAACAAATATGAGCCCAGACTTCAGAGGTATTCATAGGTCGACTATCCTACAAGTCAGGAGCATCCTAGTGTTTGGGATGATGGGAGCAGCAATGCAATGCACAAAGTTCCTGATGAGAAGAATTCAGAACATATCGTTATGGCTTTGGAGGGAGATCCCAATTCATGCAGAGGAAACACATAGACTCACAGGATTATCAGTGGGGGGCAGTGACGTCTCAACGACCTTTCAAAATGTGTCCAAAAGAGCTAAAAAGACAAGGGATTGTGATTATTACAAAAAGTATGAGACAAGAAGAGGTGGGAAGGGAGAAAAAATTGACCTCGTCAACAACCCAGGGATAAATTTTGCATACTAATTAATAGCTGGGAAGACAATGAGGCACTACACTAAAGGAGAGTGCACCCTAGACACAATCTTAGTCGTGGAACATTGTATTCAAGGAGCACAATTGAACTGGTGCACATTCCTGTTGAATGAACTATTTGAGGCTTGTGAGGATAACTACAGGTGAGCCACGAGATTCATTTATGGTTATCTCATCATGGCCTTTGCAATGTGGAAGTGGACTCACCTAGGGAGCAGACAGCTTGTAGGAATTACTGAGGAGCAACCAATGGCACTAAGGTTCACGCCCTCGAGAGTATCGGGAGATCCAATTACCAAAGAAGTCAATGAGGAGGCCTTTACATTCTGTTACAGACATATGTTCGACATGGTAGGGAGCCAACAAAGGGTTCCAAGGGACATATTGGATAGATACTCTCCACAAATATGGTTTGGAGCAACCCATAACATGTGTTATTCATCAGTGATTTTTACCTTTTCAGATGACTAAATGGTTTGTCCTGGAATTCTAGAAATAAGATTCAAAAATCTTGTGATTTCTAGAAATCTCGCTACCTTCATTATCCTTAAAGAGAAAATTTTCACTATCCTACTGCTATGTCGAGGCATGCCCATCTTATCACTCCCCGAAGACCAAATCATGGACTGATGTCCTTCACTCTCACTATGTGTGCCACCTCTGCCTTTAACACTCTGTTTCTATTTGCCTAAGCCCTCTGCTTTCACACCTTGGTTTGCCAAGTAACTCAAACTTTTTCCCCTACTCACCAAGTGCCTCAAGCAATGGTGATTTTAAAATCCCTTTCTAAGACCTTTAGATAAATCAAAGTTTTTAGTTGTCTAGGATGGCAATGCATAAAAGTGTGTCAAAACCCTGATTCAAGCTTTTCAGTCAAAGACCTATTCCAAAGGACATCCCAATAAGTCATATAGGGTCTCCTAGTTTATGCATTGTCATGGTTCTAAATTTACTATTTCTACATATATTCAAAGGTGAAGTAAAGTGAAAACAAGGGTGAACTTATCATTGTCCAAAGACATCAAAAACCTCCAAAGGTATCTCCTTGATCAAGAATTAGAGCCTGCAAAAGAACAATCTACCTATGATAAAGTATTTTTTCAGGAATTCTCTATAATATTTATCAGGAAAAAAGATGCAAAGTGAGAAGCCTAAACTCATAAATGACATTACACATCTGAAGAGATACAACAGGCCTAAGTTCACAAAGAGGATCATGGTCTCATGGCAAATTGTTTGTAAAGTGCTGCCCAACAAAGAGCCCATGCATAAGGTCATGAAGACAGTGGCACATGAGCACAACTATGCATAAATCAAAGATTCAATAAGCAAAAAATCAGAGTGAAAAGCCTCCTTGGTAACTACAGGCAGAGATTAGAAGATGATGCCAAGAAGTAATTTCTAGAGTTTGTTAAAACAACATTATTTCACTACACCAAAGGGGAAGATTGAGAAGGGTATTAGTGTAAAGGAGGCCAAACTCTCATTTACAGTCAATCATCCATGTAGGAGGCGAAAAAGGACAGAGATGCATAGGTTCAATATGTAAAAATGGAGAAACCAAGCAAAATCACCAGTTTTCCAAGGGTTTTTTAAAAAAGTTCCAAACTCCAAAGGGAATGAAAGGATCAAAAAGCACTTCTTTTTATGACACTACCTGGAAAAGGAAAAAGGGCATATTAGCAAAGGGGAGAAACAAAAATAACCTTAGAAAAGTGGGTTTTTATCTTTAATTTTTTCAAAAAGGGTATAAAAACAACCCAAGCAGCATCTCCCAAACACCATTTGACTATTTGCAAAGGGTTTAAGCATTTTCAAGTTTTTCAAAAGTTCCTGACAGAGTCTTAGGGCAGAAATTTTAGGTGCTGCACTCCTGTGACATTGTGTTGTGCTCCAATGCAAGATTTCCCATACATTTCTCCAAAGGCCTCTACGCTGCTGTACAAAGGCGTTGCGCGCCTATAGAAACGACAACATGCAGTCTCCGCCCAGGGCACCCAACACTGCATTCAGGAGGCGCCCGGCTGACCCGCTCTATGCTCCTGCATGTTTAGGAGGTGCCCAAGGGCACACGGCTGCGTACAGGAGGTGACCCACTGCCCTCTTATCCGTTCAGAAATTTTCTTGACAGAGTTTACAAGGGAAATCGACTGGCCCAAGAAGAAAACTACACATCGTGCAGGGTGTGTTGTGCTCCTACACATTCAGCGCCTGCCCGACCCCGCATGTAGGAGGTGCTTGTGTTACGCTCCTGTCCATTTAGGAGCTGCCCGACCCCGCGTGCAGGAGGTGACCTGTTGCACTCCTTTCCATTCAGGAGCTGCTTGGCAATGCGTGCAGAAGGCGCCCGTTCTTTCCCACAATATGTTTTCAGCCTGTTGCTTCATCTGTGGGGATATTTTGAGAGGTATTTAAGTTTTTCCCACATGTCCCTATTTTTCTAAAGGTAGGATTATAAATAAAATTGAAGGTTGAATTAAGACAAGGAAGTGAAATCCTAAAGAAAATACTTGGTCTCCACACTACTGAGCCTTGACCTCATTGCAACCTCACCATCTCATCCAAAATTTTCACATCCTTCCACAAGTAGTGTCAATTCTTTAAAAAAAAAAAAAGGCCTTGAGTCAGGGGAGAAGGAAAAAAAATTTGGAGAAGAAATTGTTGACAGTGGTGAGATAAAACAAAGGCCTAAAGAGCAGTAGAGGAAGGGTGGGAAGCCAAATAGGTTTGAGCCTAGAAGCACTGAAGAAATAATATCCTCTCCTACTATATTTTCCCATTTTCAAGAATTAGGATGCTATGAGTTCTGTGAGAGAGTACAGAGGATCTAGAGCCACCCTCAGTTGACCAAGCTTTTTTCCCGAAACCTCCATAACCACCAAGTACACCTAGCTGGAGTAAAGTTTGAACTGACCACTAATTCCATCTCTATTGCCACTGGAATACCTTGCATGGGAGAAAGGTGGTTCAAACAAGTGTATATGGACCTAGGCCATTATCATCCATTCTTGAAACCAAGTTGTCAAGCTGTCTACAAAACCATGTTCCCCTTTTCTCATTTGTTCGATAGATATGCTCCCCTAATCAAGATCATTATGAAATACTTCACCTATGAGGGCAGGTTCTCCAGAGTCTATTCCTACCACATAAGACTACTCATGCATTTTACCAAAACCAAGCTGCTACATTTCCCCTACTACCTTTGTAAAAGTATTGAGAAAATATCTTCCATTATGCAAAACAGGCCTCCATCCCAACAAATGTCAAGCCATTTTCATCATTCCCTCATAAAAGTGATTGTCTCACACCAACTAGAACAACAAGGCATCCCATGGGAGGTTTTCATCGTCCATGATGATTTCACAACTCCACGACCTATCCCTCTGCAAATTCTGCCATCATCATCTCAACTTACTCCTCACACACTTCCATCACCCTCCACTTACCTTGGTTCATCCTCTTCACATGAATCATCTCCTCAAATAAACCTCCCCCTTTCACCTTCTCCGAATAAATTATAACATGAAGATAGTAGTGAAGGAGAAGAAGATGAAAGTGAAGAAAGCAGAGAAGGAAAGGAAGATGAAAGTGGACAAAGTAATAAAGGCAATGACAAAGAAGAAAGAAGAGATGAAAGCAATGAGCCCAATGATGAGAAAAAAGACCAAAATAGTGGGCCAAATCATGAAGAAGGTAACTCCAAGGATACAAGGATAGAGGCAACTTAAAATTTTGAAAACAATGAGCTAGAAAAATACCAAAACAGTGAGCCTAACGACAGTCAAAAAACAAATGACAGTCAAGGAGAAGAAGTAAACAATGAAGAAGATGACACTGAAAATACAAAGGATAGTGGAGAGGAGGCATATGAAAGCAGTGAAGAGGACAAAGAAGAAAGTGATGAAGATGGAAAAAGCAGCCAAGAAACAGAGTTTGAAAGTGATTTCAGTGGGCAAAACAATGATAACAATGGGCCAAATAATGAAGATAATGAATAGGACAGTGAAGAAGAAATCAAGCAAGAGAACTCACCTAATGAAGAAGAAAATGACCATCACAGTAAGGGAAAGACTAATGAGAGTGCCCAGGATAGTGACCCCAGAAAGAGTGCAAACAATGATACAAACGCTGAGTTTGACAGTGAACACATTAGGTCAAATGATGAAGAAGAGAACAATCATGGAGATGAAGATGTACCAAGCAATGATCCAGGCACCTCTAACATTGCAAATACAGAGGATGACAGTCATGAATATCTTGGAGGTGATGCTAGCATGAGAGAAATTGAAAATGCTTCTCAAGAAGGAAATCAAGAGTAAGGTGAAAAAGTTGTGCACACACAGATCATCCATGAAGAGAAAAGCAGTCCTAAGGCCACTAAGGATCAAAGTTTTCAAGTGAAATTTGTTGCACCTTTCCACCTTACGTATCAAAGAGGAGAGAGGAATGTGCTTGCTGCCTCCAAAGGGCAAGGGGCCATTCCATCCTACTCAACTCAAATGATTGACAAAGGTAAATAACAAGTGAAAGAGGAAGAGGACAATCATGAGGAGGAAAGAGAGTTTGAACTCATTCACATAGATAGTGATGAGGAAAATGAAACAAGAACTGCAAACTCCCTTCTACAAGACAGGAATGCACAGATCAAGGACTTGGAAGTTGAATTAGAAAGGTCAAAGGTTGTCATTCACTTCTTGCAAATACAGAACAAACAAATGAGTGGCCAACGGGCCATCTATGAAGCAAGGGCGCTCAAATATTGGAAAGAGGCTCAAAGGTCACAAGTAAAGGTGGAGGAGTACATGGGCTCTTATGAGGAGACTAGTGATGAAGAGGTTCAAACTAGAAGGAGACCTAGAACTATGGGTCTTAGGAAAGCATTGGCAAAGCAGAGAGAAGAAGAATCAACCCAAGCACAGCAATTTCCCTTCAATGAACTCCTTGCCATGGAAATTGAGCATAATAGGGAATCATGGCTTGAGAGGGACAACATACATCTTGAGGCCAAGCTAGAGAAGGCCAACAAATACTTGGACTTGCAAAGGAGAATGACTGAGCACTATGCACAAAGAAACCACTTTGCAAGGGAAAAACTCAAAATTGCCCAAAATGAGGTCCTGGCACAAAAATATGAAAAGGACCAAGCTAGGCTTGGTATTTTGGCCCAATATTCTCTACAAGTCTCCCAGGACCCATGAGGCACTCATCCACCAATTTTGGGAAGAATTGAACAACTTTTTGTTTTTTGCAAATTTTGAGCCTAGGAGCGCAGAACACCCCGTGCTGTGCTTTTTCCCATGGCATTTTCAAGAGAAGAGGCTTACATTTTTGGATTCCTCATCACTATATGAGTATGCTCACCAATTTTCATCTCAATTGGAGTTGTTTTGGTCCCCCAAAAGGGTCAAAAACACTCATTTTTTCACCATTCTGCCCACTTTTCAGAGCATGTGTTGCGCTCCTGGCAGTCTTGGAATTTTCACTTTTTTGACAGGTCTTAGAGGTCATATTGGAGAACCAAAGATGTATCTGGAAGTTAGACTTCAAGGGCTTTCCAACAAGCCATCACAAAGCCTTTTCTGACATCGGGAAGGCCTTCAAAACATTACTGCAAGAAGGCCTATTTTTCATGTCTCTGTGCTGCGCTCCTGGCATAAATCCAAATTTTGCCACAGTGTGCTGCACTCCTGTGGTTGACTAGGAAGAATGTGAATTTAGAAAGTTTTAATATGTTTGTCAGGGCCTAAAAGTAAATTTAATTACTATCTATGGCCGAAAAGGATATTTGTTTAGATATTTTTGTGCCTTGGGCCTTGCAAGGCCTCAAGGACAATATAGATATTTCTAATTAGCCAATAGACTTCTAGATGATATATTAGGCTTTCCTCCTCCTTGCTTATTATATATAGCATGAGGATTCATTGTAAATGGTTGGGAACTTGATGTGTTTAAGATCAATACATGGTTTTTGAAAGTTGAAGAACAATTTAGTGTTGTGGAGCTTATGGATGGATTGCGTTGATTGATGGTGATGAAGGCTTGCTTACAGGATCCCTGAGTTTAGTTAATGGTGATGTATTTCTCATATGTTCATGCTTTTCTTCTTTTCCATATGTCCATCTTTCGATATTGCAATAGCTCAGAGAGTATCATTAGGGGAATTTTGAGGTCTAAAATGGGCCTCCTAAGGAAATTATAAAATAATAGTGGAAAAAATCTAATAAGATTTGATGACATCATCAAATTTTAGAGGGAAAAATGAAAAAACTACTTTTTCAATTCATATTTTCAACTTATCTCCCAAAGTTTTTACTCAAATTTCGAGCGGGAGTACTCGTTGGATGCGGAATTTAATTCACCATCCAAGGAGTACCCATGTTGCATACTTTCGATGGGTCCTACTACACGAAAAATGAGAAATACATTAAAAAACGTGATTACAATCACATTTTTTATGTATTTCTCATTTTTCGTGTAGTAGAGTTCATCGAAAGTATGCAACATGCGTACTCCTTGGATGAGGAATTAAATTTCGCATCCAACGAGTACTCCCGCTCGAAATTTGAGTAAGAATTTTGGGAGATAAGTTGAAAATACGAGTTGAAAAAGTAGTTTTATTATTTTATTGTTTTTTAATATTTTTACCCTTTTATTTAAAAAATGGTGAATCATCCCCCATGGTTGACATCATCATCTTGAATCCTATTGGTTGTTATAAAGTTTATTTTTGTTGTACATTTTTCTTAGGAGACCCATTTTAGACCTCAAAATTCCCCTAATGAGGACAAGAAATGTTGTTTGAGGCATCTCAGTCCTCCTGTTAGCTATTGTTTTCATGTTTTCTTCTGCTGGGTTAGCTTAAAGAATTCTTCATTGCTCCTTAGGCCCACCTAATCTTTTCTGTTTCATTATTGGATTAATATGCTAGTTTATAAACAAGATTTATGGTAAGCCATGCTTGTTTAATGCTATCTAAACTCTGTCTTGAAATCTCTTTTTGATGCATTGATTGATAGGTTAAGTCAAAGAGGTCTTGTTTCGATCTTGCCCTTTGAATATGCTTATCAGTTTGCCTCGAAGTTATTTATATTTTAATGAATGATGTTTAGGCGTTCCCTCTTCATTTATTGATGCTATTTGTCTCTTATATGTTTTCAAATCTTGAAAGTAGAATCATTGAAGTTAGATAAGTTCTCTTGCTTCCTTGTTCCACTGGATTGTTTATCTTGAATGTTTATTTGTTTAAAAGTATTGTCATTGAGTAAATGGTGCGCCCTATCTCATGATTAGTATATTTTTCTTATCAATATTAAATACCTCCCACTAGTACATTTGGTGGAAATTCCGACACTTTTCAAGAAATGTTGTAAATTTCCCCAAATTTTATCAATTTTTCAAATCCCACCCACAACTGTCGCTATTCCGACGTTTGGAGACAAGTGTCGGTAATGCAACACTTAGAGGTAAGTGTCGGTCTTGCGACATTGGGAGAAAAATGTCAGAATTGCGACGGATTGGAGGAAAGTGTCGGTCTTGCGACACTTAGAGCTAAGTGTCACTATTGCGACGTTGGGAGCATAGTGTCGGACTTGCGACATTTTGCAGGAAAGCGTCGGACTTGTGACGTTGCAGAGAAAGGTGTCAGTCTTGTGACACTTAGAGCTAAGTATCGCTATTGTGACGTTAGGCTATGGTTTTCTCAATTTTTTCCATGAAAGTTTGTTTGTCAAGGGGTAGACAATTGGGTGGGTTATCCACTACCAACCCATGAGAACAAAATGCAATTGGAGGAGATCTATGATGACTTACATTTTTCCTTTGCTTGAATATTAATCTTCTAGCAATCTCCTATACAAGTTGATCATCTTTCCACATAAAATATTTATGCCCAAACATCATTTTCAAGGACTCCCCTTTTCTAATCTATAATTTTGACATGCCCATTGGCTCTCTTTCCTTGCAATGAATTTATGGTAATGGTAGGGTATATTTTCTTCTCAACTCCTAGCATAGGCTCAAAAATTATTTTTATCTAGTGTTCCCATATCTCTAGGAGAAAAGCGTCAGTATTGCGATGGTTGGGGGAAAATCAAAGAAATGTTAACCATCAAAATTTTAAAGAAATTTTAACCATCAAAATTTGCTAAGTTGTGACAGCATGGGTGCCCTGTGCATGTTCGTGTGACCCATTTGCCGTTGCTCCCTTATGCCTTCGTTCAGTCGTGCGCGTCGTGTCGCGCTGTGTGAGGGCGCCCGCCCAAACGTGTTCAGGTCGGGTTGTTTCGTTTGAGGGTGGTCGTATCAAATTTGATAAGTTGTGACCGCACGGGTGCCTTGTGCATGTTTGTGCGGCCCATTTTCCATTTTCTCCCTTGTGCCTTCGTTCGGTAGCCTGCCGTGTCGTTTCATTTGAGGGCACCCACACAAACCCGTTCGGGTAGGGTCATTTCATTTGAGGGTGCCCACCGAAACCCATTTAGGTAGGGTGATTTTGGTTGAGGGCGCCCACCCAAATGTGTCTGGGTTAGGTCGTTTCGATTGAAGGCACCCACCCAAACGCGTTTGGGTTAGGTCGTTTCGGTTGAGGGTGGCTGTATCAAATTTGCTAAGTACTTGTGACCACACGGGTGCCCTATGCGCATTCGTGCGACCCATTTGCTGGTTGCTCCCTTGTGCCTTCATTCGGCCGTGCGCGTCGTGTGGTGCTGTGTGAGGGCTCCCTTGTGCCTTGGGTCATTTTGTTTGATGGCGGTCGTATCAAATTTGCTAAGTTGTGACCACGTGGATGCCTTATGCATGTTCGTGCGGCTTGTTTCCCGTTTTCTCCCTTGTGCCTTCGTTCAGTCAGCCGCGTCGTGTTGCTTCGTTTGAGGGCACCCACCCAAACCCGTTCGGGTCAGGTCATTTCGGTTGAGGGTGCTCGCCCAAACCTGTTCAGGTTAGGTCGTTTGGGTTGAGGGCACCCACCCAAATGTGTTTGGGTCGGGTCGTTTTGGTTGAGGACGCCCACCCAAACATGTTTGGGTGTGGTCATTTTGGTTGAGGGTGGCTATATCAATTTTTCTAAGTACTTGTGACCGTCGTGCGACCCGTTTTTCGGTTGATCCCTTGTGCCTTTGTTCATTCGTATGCGCCATGTCGCGCCGTGTGATGGCACCTGCCCAAACGCGTTCGGTTCAGGTCGTTTCGTTTGAGGGTGGTTGTATCAAATTTTCTAAGATTTGACTGCACGGGTGCCTTGTGCATGTTCGTGCGGCCTGTTTGCCATTTTCTCCCTTGTGCCTTCGTTCGGTAGCCCGCCGTGTTGTTTCGTTTGAGGGCGCCCACCCAAACCCGTTCAGATAGGGTCGTTTCGTTTGAGGGTGGTCGTATAAAATTTGCTAAGTTGTGACCGCACGGGTGCCTTGTGCATGTTCGTGCTGCCCGTTTGCCGTTTGCTCCCTTGTGCCTTTGTTTAGTAGCCCGCCTTGTTGTTTCATCTAAGGGCGCACGCTCAAACCCATTTGGGTAGGGTCGTTTCATTGGAGGGCATTCGCCGAGACCCATTTGGGTAGGTTCGTTTTGGTTGAGGGCGCCCGCCCAAATGCGTTTGGGTCGAGTCATTTCGGTTGAGGGTGCTCACCCAAACGCGTTAGGGTCGGGTCATTTTGGTTAAGGGCACCCGCCCAAACGCGTTTGGGTCTGGTCATTTTGGTTGAGGGCTGCTGTATCAAATTTTCTAAGTACTTGTGACCGCACGGGTGCCCTATACACGATCATGCGGCCCGTTTTCCAGTTGCTCCCTTGTGCCTTCGTTCAGTTGTGCACGCCATGTCGCGCCATGTGAGGGCACCCACCCAAACGTGTTCAGGTAGGGTTGTTTCGTTTAAGGACAGTCGTATCAAATTTGCTAAGTTGTGACCGCATGGGTGCCTTGTGCACGTTCGTGCGTCCTGTTTTCCGTTTTCTCCCTTGTGCCTTCGTTCAGTAGCCCGCCGTGTCATTTCGTTTGAGGGCACCCGCCCAAACCCGTTCAGGTAGCGTCATTTTGTTTGAGGGAAGTTGTATCAAATTTGCTAAGTTGTGACTGCACGGGTGCCTTGTGCATGTTTGTGCGGCCCATTTTCCATTTTCTCCCTTGTGCCTTTGTTCGATAGCCCGCCGTGTCATTTCGTTTGAGGGCGCCTGCCCGAACCCATTCAGGTAGGGTCGTTTCATTTGAGGGCGCCTGCCGAAACCCGTTTGGGTAGGGTCGTTTTGGTTGAGGGCACCCACCTAAACGCGTTCGGGTTGGGTTGTTTCGGTTGAGGGCGCCCGCCCAAACACGTTTGGGTTAGGTCGGTTCAGTTGAGGGCACCCGCCCAAACGTGTTTGGGTCTTGTAGTTTCGGTTGAGGGCGGTTGTATCAAATTTGATAAGTACTTATGACCACACGAGTGCCCTATGCATGTTCATGCGGCCCATTTTTCAGTTTCTCCCTTGTGACTTCGTTCAATCGTGCGCACCATTTCACGCCGTGTGAGGGCGCCTGCCCAAACACGTTTGGGTCGGGTCATTTCGTTTGAGGGCGGTCGTATCAAATTTACTAAGTTGTGATCGCACGGGTGCCTTGTGCACATTCGTGTGGCCTGTTTGCTATTTTCTCCCTTGTACCTTCATTCGGTAGCCTACTATGTCGTTTTGTTTGAGGGCGCCCGCCCAAACCCATTTGGGTAGGGTCATTTCGTTTGAGGGCGTTGTATCAAATTTGCTAAGTTGTGACCGCACGGGTGCCTTGTGCACATTCGTGCAGCTCGTTTGCCATTTTCTCCCAGCTTGTGCCTTCGTTCGGTAGCCCGCCGTGTCGTTTCATTTGAGGGCGCCTGCCCAAAACCGTTCGGGTAGGGTTGTTTCATTTGAGGGCGCCCACCGAAACCCATTCAAGTAGGGTCATTTTGGTTGAGGGCGCCCACCCAAATGCATTTGGATCAGGTTTTTTTAGTTGAGGGTGCCCGCCCAAACGCGTTTGGGTCGGGTCGGTTCGGTTGAGGACGCCCACCCAAAAGTGTTTGGGTCTGGTAATTTTGGTTGAGGGTGGTTGTATCAAATTTGCTAAGTACTTGTGACCACACGGGTGCCCTGTGCACGTTCGTGTGGCCCGTTTTCCAGTTGCTCCCTTGTGGCTTTGTTCAGTCGTGCGCACCATGTCGCGTCGTGTGAGGGCGCCCGCCCAAATGCGTTCGGGTCGGGTCTTTTCGTTTGAGGGAAATCATATCAAATTTGCTAAGTTATGACTACATGGGTGCCTTGTGCATGTTCGTGCGGCCTATTTGCCGTTTTCTCCCTTGTGCCTTCATTTGGTAGCCCGTTGTGTCATTTCGTTTGAGGGTGCCCGCCCAAACCCGTTCGAGTAGGGTCATTTCATTTGAGGGCGGTCGTATCGAATTTGCTAAGTTGTGACTGCACGGGTGCCTTGTGCACATTCGTGCGGCCCGCTTTCTGTTTTCTCCCTTGTGCCTTTATTCAATAGCCCGCTGTGTCATTTAGTTTGAGGGCGCCCGCCCAAACCCGTTAGGGTAGGGTCGTTTCATTTGGGGGTGCTTGCCGAAATCCGTTCGGGTAGGGTCGCTTTGGTTGAGGGCGCCTGCCCAAATGTGTTCGGGTCAGGTCATTTCGGTTGAAGGCGCCTGCCCAATGCGTTTGGGTCAAGTCGGTTCGGTAGAGGGCGCCCGCCCAAATGTGTTTGGGTCTTGTCATTTCGGTTGAGGGCGACTGTATCAAATTTGCTAAGTACTTGTTGTTAGCTAGCTATAAAATTTGTTTTATCAAATGCTAGCTAAAACATTTTTTTTGGTGTCTTCAAGAAACAAGTTTTTATTGCTAAAAAGATGTTATCTCTTAAAGACTCTTGAAGGCCTCATGCCTCTATCCAAATCTTCATTGTTGTTTCCATTCTATACTCAGAGATTCCGCTGATTTCATGAGAAAAGACTGCTGCAAAATCATCATTTTCCCCTTCCTCCACTCAAAACTAACCTTCATTTTCTTCCCTTTTTCTCCATAAAATTCCTCTATTTTTCATGATTCCCCTTCTTCCATTCATGAAAATCATTTTTTCATAGTTTAAAACTCAGTTTTAATCTATACCGAAACCCCCAAATCCATTGAAAAACATTGAAAAATCATAAAAAATACATATTTTTGTATATAGGTTTAAGCCCCCTAAGGCTAAGCCTTAAACCACTTCCCCTCCATGTGCCCCAGCGCTAGAACCAAGCGCTAGCCATCCAGGTGCCTATCGCATTGGAGAAACACAACGATAACAAGTCTTTTGTTATAAACAAACTCTGATGCCAATTAGCCCTATACGTTATATCCCCCGATCATATCATCTCTCCATACAACCCGTGGGACCACAATCGGGCACTAAGTCATTATGAAAATCCATTCCTGATCCATTTCTTCATTTGTAAATACATAAAACCCTTTTATCCAAAGTTTTGGTCTAACGTGCCGGAGTTATGCTTTTTAATGAAAAATGGGTTGATTGGAAGACTCGCATCATTTCTTCGATGCGATTGAGCCCCTTTACATAAAATTCGCCCTCCGATTTGATTCATATAACTCATGCCCAGGACCAAAGGTTAAAGATCTCGAGGAGATTAATCGCATTGGAGATTTTTTTCAATAAGTGGATCGAAAAAGACAAGGCCCGACCTCTGATTGCGATGACCCAATCGCACAATCGCATCGCCCTCCCTGATCGCACCCTCGCATCCGTCCACCTCCGATCGTCGATTCCCGATTCATTACCCATCGTTGATCTGGCCCTTAGATCAACAGTCTGCATCTAATCGCATTAGATATTTTTGTTACACCCTCCCTCTTTCCTCCTCTGAGCATGAGTCCTCCGATTGTATCTGGGCCATCCACATGTCCAGATCGAACGGTCCCAGATCTTCCTCGCATTATTCCATCACCCTCCGCCTTTCACCAGGAGGATTTTTTAACACGTAATCCCCATCGTTGATCTTTACGTGATCAACGGTTCTGACTTATTCTTCCCTCTGCTCTTCGTTTGACCTCCTATAAAAAAATCCCCACCGTTGGATGATGCCATCCAACGGCCATGCTCCTCCCCACAACCTTCTATGTAGTTTTATCCAATAACCGCAGGATTTCTTGATTAGCTTTGTGTTTTGCAGGTAATTGATGGAATTTCCATTTTAAATGGAAGAAAAATCCGAAGGCTGGGAGTGACGATTCTCACGCCTTCTATTCATCAAAAGGAAACTGTTCACGGGGTTCAAACTCCACGACTCGTCGATGCTTCATGGACATTGATGCCTTGAGAGCCCTGCGTAGCCCTGCACATAAACAAGACACAGTAATACATAAAAGAAACAAAGAGTATCAGTGTCGAAGACAAAACACAGAAGAAAAGAGGACTGAAGACAGTTTTGAGGGATTATGGTCTTAATCGACAATCAGACACCTAATCCACTCAAATAAAGACAGCTTGAAGACCCAAAGACATAGATTAAGCCTAATCTGCCCTAAAACACTGAACTAAAGGGAATTAAAGATGTTTTAGGATAAAACAAAGAAATCTATCAGTCCGAGAAGCCTCCACTTCCATAGCAGAGGCCAATTGAACCCTCGCCGGTGCCAAAAGGCAACCTTTCCAGATACCAACGACACCTACAGCCACACAAAAATCAAAAAAGGCCTAGTAATTACCTGAGCAAGAGGTCTTCGCCTAAAGACAACTGAACAATTAATACAAATGAAATATCTTATCTCTAATTGTTGGCAAAACTATTTTTAAAGATTAAGAACAGCCCAGAAGAAAATATTTTTGATCATTAGGCCTCGGAGAGTAGAAACAGAGTTACTTCAACATGACGCAAAGCCTCAAAAGTCAACAAAGGCTCCCACCAAGATTAATTCATAAATGTAAATCAATTAAATACAGACAGATCATCTGTGAACTTCCTCATTGAGCCCCTCAAAGGTCGAGAAGTATTAAGTCTGTATTAATTGACTCAGGAGATCTATTATTAGATCCCACCTCCTCATTCTTTTATAAATAATTCTGTAGAAGATGAGAAATTTTTAGTCTCTGGACATTTGATTGCATGTAATAGTTTTCTGAAGCTACTGATGCCTTGTTTGCAAATTGAAGATACATAAGCTGATATGAGAAGTTTGAAGTTGCAGAGACCCACCGGGCTTGCTGATTGTAACTGGTTTGAACATCAAATAAAAGTTGTTGATTTATGGGATCCTGATTTATGTTAATGGTGATGTGTTCCTCACTGTCAAATTGTTATTTTCCTTAATGTTTTCACTCTGTCCACTTTCTCTGATAAAGAATAGAAAATATAGAGCTAGGATTTACTCTCAACAATACCCTACTCTTATTGAAAGCTTTATTTCTATGTTTTCTTCCTTTGAATTTTCTCTTTAAAGAGTATATTAAAGCAGGTTGGTTTCAAATTACTTTCCTGATCTATATTTCTCTTTGTGATTATCATATGTGTTTTCCTTTAGAATATGCTAAAAGCAGGGTAGTTTCAAAGCACTCACCTGATCTTAAGCTATTCCAACTGTTTTATGTTTTCTAACTGAGAGTATATTAAAGCAGGTTGGTTTCAAAGTACTTGCCTGATATAGATTGCTCTCTGTGATTATTATCTGTGTTTTCCTTTAGAATATGCCAAAGAAAAATAGTTTGAAAGAACTTATTTGATCTTAGGTTTTTCACTGTTCTTCATTTTTTTTTTCTCCATTTCCTATCTGTTTCATTCCGTAAAATCAACTTAAGAGATCCTTTTGACATAAGTGACTTGCCCCATGGATCTTTCTTGAAATTTGTTGTCCAATTAAAATCATCCTATGACTCCATAGCCCAATGGGTCAAAACTGTTTTTTCCTTTTCTGTCAGTCGAATAATTCCTTCATTTGCATACATCTTCACCCTTTGTTCTGAACTGCCTTCACCTTCATCATGTCTTTTCCCAACCAAAAAAAAAACAAACAAAACCCATGCTCTTCATAACTAGTCTAATATCACATTTCAGGTTTTAAAGATCACATCTTTAAACTCATTCATATAGAGATCCCTCTCTGGATTTAGGAGGGCTAGATCCTTGAATCCCAAAGCGGTTTGATGTTGTCTTATCTTTTGGTCTTGCCAAGCTGGCCAAAACGTTAGGAACCCCAACATAATGGCGACTCCACTAGGGAATTTTTTGAGTTCATAGTTGCTTGGCCAGCTTTTATAAACTCCTTAGTTTCCCATACAACCACGGAAACTCAGAAAACCCAAAAATATTTCAGATTGGTATTCAATAAACATGGTAGTGGACCATAAAACCTTTTACCTCCAAAAGAGCTAAAAAAATCCACTTGGCAACTCCACAATCCTACAGTCCTTAAGACTGCACTGGGAAGACCCGTAATCATTATAAAATCATTCAAACTCAGTAATATGGCTTTAGGATTAAAGTTTTCTTAGCAAAATATCAGTTAAACCTCTCAAATATTGTCATATCTGGTTAACACCTTTCTTGTTTAGTTGGGTCTGAAAAACACATCATAGTGGCTCTTAGAAATATTCATACTAGAGCTCACCCTGACCCAAACCCACCTAAGACAGTTGATAACTCTGAAAGATTACTTAGGAAGTCTCCTAAGATAAAATTTGCAATTGTTTTTAAATCACCCTTGAGAGCTAATTTAGTTCCTGAAAATCTTGCAGCTCTACAGCAATCACCAGTGGATCTAAGAAATCCATTTAGAACACGGTCACTTGATGATTTAGATCAGCTAGATTCAGAGTCTTCACTTTCATCCCTGGAACAAAGTGAACATCCTAGTACTAGAGAAACCACACCACCTGATTTGCATTTCCTTCTCAATTTAAGTGTCTCTCATCCAAGATCAGCTCAGCAATCTATCCTTGGTCCATCCACATCTGTTCATCCAACATCCATTGTCCCTTTTGTTAATCCATCTCTTGTGAATCCACCTCCACCTCCAATCATGGCAGCATGGTATGCCCCCTTGGTGCTTCCCCAGCCTTTAACTCCTTTACCCAATGAATATTAGTCTAAGATTCCTCATTTCACTCGTAAAGAATCCACCACCGCTCAACACCATGTAGATAGAATGGGAGATGCCTTTGACTACATGGAAAAAGAGGATGAAACAATTAAGATGAGGATATTCGCTCAGATTTTAGGAGGAGAAGTGAAGAAGTGGTTTAAAGCTTTGCCTCCTAATAGCATTAATGATCTTCCCACCTTACATCAAACTTTCATAAACAAATGGGAAGTTAGAAGAAACCCTCTCCAAATCCTAGCCGAATATAAGAATCTTAAAAGAAATCCAGGAGAGAGTATCTAGGACTATTCTACAAGATTTAACAGTATCTACAATGCTCTTCCACCACACATGAAACCTCCCCAAGGAATGGCCCTAGTAAAATACCCTGAAGGCTTTGATGCTGATATGGCCTACCAGCTTAGGGAGAGAGATTATAATACATTGGAAGTGTTAGGTCCCTATATTACTAGTATAGTCCCTTATTGTTGTTAGTGTAACCCCCTTATTGTTATTATTGTACCCTTCTAACCCCCATTTTGTTATTATTCTGCCCTTAAATTATTATTGTTAGGTCGGCTAGGATTACATTGTGGCCCACTAGCATTACATTATGGCCCCATGGACTCCTATATATAGAAAGGAGGTTTTGTAAATTGTATCGTCCAAGAATTGTTCATTTATGTAATGTATTGGAGGTTTCCCCCTCGAAGTGGCTCATTTCTAAGGCGTTGATATCTCTTTTCTTCTCTTTTTGGAGCTGGTTACCCAACTTTTGGTATCAGAGCTTTGGATTCTAGGGTTTCACTACTCCAAACAGGTCATTGTGGCATTTTCGCTATAAATTTTTTTCTACAAAGTTTCAGAAGCTAAAACGTTTAGGGTGAGAAGCCGAAATCCTGAGGAAGCTTGTCTAAAAATTTCAGAGCTTGGTTCGCAATATTTTTGGAGATATGATCTATGGAAGTTAGGTCTTTTTTCAGGCTCCTAAACAGGTCATCGTGGAATTTGCGCTATAAATTTGTTTCTACGAAGGTTCAAAATCTGAAATTCGTATGGTGTGAAGCTAAAATCTTGAGGAAAGTCTTCAAAAAATTTCAGAGCTTGGTTCACAATATTTTTGGAGATATGATCTGTGGAAGGTAGTGCTTTTTCAGGCTCCTAAATTTCATCTCAAAGAGGTGATCATGGAAAAAGTTCAATAACTCTCTCTTTGGGCATCAGATTGGAGTGCCGTAAAAAGTGGTCGCAATTACACGGACTGTAGTTTCTTGGATATCAATTTTAGAGACAGAGGACGAAACAGTGACACGTGGAAAGTCATACAAGTTTTCTCTACTGAACCAGTCCATAATTAGGTCATTGTGGGAGATTGGACACAACTTTGTCTTTGAGAATCCAAATTAGGTCAGACCTGTGGCATTCGAAAGATAATTCAGAGGGATATGTTGGTACCAAAATTAAAATATTGAACTTCTGCAATCACAGAGATAATCCAATTTCAATATCGAGCTCCTCAAAAGCAAGAAAAAGGTGTGTATTTTTTTCCGAATTGCATAAGTCTTATTTGAAGAATCAATTTGAATTGATTCCAAGGGCATATTGTAGAATAGATATCAGTATTGGGTTCTAAAAGATGCATCGTAAAAATAATTCAGCACCCATTAAGCCTTCAGAAGGGTCTACTATGAGTCATGAAGATGAAGAATTGCAACATGATCTATCAAAATTACAAGAGCAAGTGCAACAAATTTCACTCTCGCAAAGAGCAAAAAAAATGAAATGGAAGTTTTGAAGAAAGGCATGGAAGAGAAGATGGATGGTTTGAAGAAAGGCGTGGAAGCTAAGATGGATGGCATGGAAGCTGGCATGGAAGCTAAGATGGAAAACATGAAGAATGATCTAAAAACAGACATCGAAGGTTTGACAAAGTTGATACAAGAAATGTTTCCTAATGGTGAAAATATAGTAGATGAACCTCATGATGAGAAAAAAATCAATGTTAATTATGATTTGATAAACTCTAATGTTGGCGGGAAGAACCACCATATTCCAAAAATGGATATGAGAAATTTTGATGGAAAGGATCCTGTAACATGGATACTACAGATGGAGCAATATTTTGATCTCCATAATGTGAAAAACACACAAAAGGTACGCATTGCAACTTTACATTTAGAACAAAATACATTTGTATGGTATCGATGGCTTTGATCCCATAAAAAAATTTTCACTTGGTCAATTTTTACGGAAGAAATGATAGCACATTATGAGGATACAAAGAGCAACACCTTCTTTAGCCAATTGATAAATCTCAAACAAAAGGGTTTAGTGGGGCAGCACATTGAGGAATTCCAAAAATTGAATATAAGGGTAACTGTTATTCCAGAGGAACACATGATTGATCTCTTCATTGGCACTTTAAGGGATAACATACAACATGAAGTTCGCGTTCTGGAACCTGATTCATTGGAGAAGGCATTCAGGTTGGCAAGAAAATTTGAATGTAAAATTGAAGCCTACCACTCAATTCTATAAAGAAGGAAGTGTTTCTACGCCTAGATTTCCACAACCTACAAGGTTGACACCACAAAAATTGGAAGAAAAAAAAGCAAAAGGGCTTTGCTACAGTTGTGATAGCAAATACACTAAAGGTCATAAGTGTGCTGAGAAGAAATTATTTTACATAGATTGTGAAGAGGAAGAAGAAAATGAACAAGAAGAGGATATACACTGGGAACCAGCCCTAGAAGAGGAAGAAATGAATCTGACCATATCATGTAATGCACTGGCAGGAATTACCACTCCTCAAACTCTCAAGATAGAAGGACAAATCAAGAAGAAAAATGTAATAGTGTTTATTGATTCAGGTAGCACCCATAATTTTATTCATTGTAAGGTAGCCAAGGAATTAAATTGTTTCCTATACCCAGCACCAGAATGTCAAGTGATGGTTGCAAATGGAGGAAGTATAAATTTCTCTGGAAAATGCCATAATATCAAGCTAACCATGGGGGAATATGTATTGACTAGTCCAATGCTTTCCATTCCTATGGGAGGTGCTGATGTTGTACTAGGAGTACAATGGTTACAATCTTTGGGGACGGTAGCTTTTAATTTTCAAGAACTTTTGTTGAAATTTTTTTCAGAAGGAAAGGAAGTCGAATTACGGGGTATTGAAGGGAAGCCAGGAAGGATAATAAGCTCTAATGTCATGAGAAAGCTTCTAAAGAAAGAACAATGAGGCGTAATTGCACAATTATGCTCACTAGAAGTTCCGACATCAAAATCATCTATTTTTGCAGATCTCCAACAAGTCTTGGACAATCATTCCAAGGTGTTTGAAACTCCCAAAGGACTCCCAACTATTCATGATCATGATCATGCTATTTATTTGATTCCAGGAAGTGTTCCTCCAAACATCAGGCCTTATAGATATCCTTACTTCCAAAAGAGCGAAATTGAACGTATGATTGCAGAAATGTTAGAGGCAGGTATAATTCAACCTAGTCAAAGTTCTTTCTCTGCTCCCGTAGTATTGGTACACAAGAAGGATGGATCATGGCGAATGTGTCCAGATTATAGGGAGCTCAATAAGCTCACCGTTAAAGATAAATTTCCCATTCCTGTGATTGACGAATTATTGGATGAATTACATGGAGCAATTTATTTTACCAAGTTGGATCTTCGTTCAGGATATCATCAAATTAGAATGAAGACCGAAGATATTCCAAAAACAGCATTTCAAACTCATGAAGGTCATTATGAATTTTTGGTCATGCCTTTGGCCTTACCAATGCACCTTCTACATTTCAAGGGTTGATGAATTCCATTTTCAAACCCTTCCTTAGAAAATTTGTGCTAGTATTTTTTGATGATATACTAATCTACAGCAGGTCTTGGAAGGATCATGTTGAACATGTTGACAGGGTGCTCAAGTTATTGCAGGAGAAACAATTATATGCAAAAAAATCCAAATGTTTCTTTGGAGTACAAGAGGTGGAATATCCGGGTCATATTGTATCTCACGAGGGTGTTAAAGTAGACCCTAACAAAATTAAAGCCATTAAGGAATGGAAAGTCCCCACAACCATAAAGAAGTTGCGAGGATTTCTCAAGTTAACAGGGTATTATCGCAAGTTTGTTAAGAATTATGGGAGAATAGCAGCACCTCTAACAACATTATTGAAGAAAGATGCATTTTCATGGACTCCTGAAGCAACTAAGGCCTTTGAACGTCTTCAAGAGGCAATGTGCCTAGCACCGGTCTTAGCTACACCAGACTTCACAAAAACCTTTATTGTGGAATGTGATGCCTCAGGAAATGGAATTGGTGCAGTTTTAATGCAAGAAGGAAGACCCATTGCTTTTGAAAGTCGTCCAATCAAAGGAAAGTGTTTACATAAACCTATTTATGAGAAGGAAATGTTAGCAATACTGCATGCACTAAAGAAATGGCGAACTTACCTAATGGGGAGACACTTCAAGGTAAAAACTGATCATGATAGTCTTAAACACTTTTTGGAGCAAATACTATCTTCAAAAGAGCAACAAAAATGGGTCACAAAGATGTTGGGTTATGACTTTGAAATAATCTACAAAAAAGGAAAGCTTAATGTTGTTGCAGATGCACTCTCAAGAAAGAATGAAGAGGTGGAAGCATTGCTTTGTGCCATTTCTATTATCCAACCAGATTGGATAACTCAAGCAAGAGATGAATGGAAGAAGGACAAAGATGTATGGACACTCATTCAAAAGTTGCAGCAAGATCCTAGTACATCTGATACATTTAGTTGGAAAAATGATTCCTTATGTACAAAGATCGCTTATATCTTTGTAAGAATTCTCAACTAAAACAAAAGATTCTTCTGGAATTGCACACTTCTCCTTTAGGAGGACACTCAGGATTTTTAAAAACTTACCACAGGGTGAAGAAAGAATTTTTTTGGGATGGCCTTAAATCTGATATTCAAAAGTTTGTGGTGGAATGTTTGGTTTTCTAGCAGAATAAAGTGGAAACAATTAAGACCCCAGGACTTCTACAACCTTTATCCATTCCAAGTCAACGTTGGGAGGAGATTTCAATGGATTTTATCACACGTTTACCTAAGTCCGAAGGAAAGAGTGTCATCATGGTGGTAGTTGATAGACTTACCAAGTATGCACACTTTTGTGCATTATCTCATCCATTTAAAGCAAGTACAGTTGCTACTACATTTATGGAGAGAATTCAAAAGCTACATGGAAGCCCAAGGGTTATTGTGAGCGACAGAGATCCCATTTTTACTGGAAATTTTTGGACGGAGTTATTTTCTTGTTTGGGTACTCAATTAGCTCATAGCTCATTTTATCATCCTCAATCCGATGGTCAAACTGAGATAGTAAATAAATGTTTGGAAGGATATCTTCGTTGTTTTGTATCTGATAAACAAACACAATGGGTCAAGTGGTTACCTCTCGCTGAATGGTGGTATAACACTTCCTTCCATACCGCAGCAAAAATGACCCCATTTATGGCACTTTATGGATATCATCCACCATCCATCACATCATATTTAAGGGAAAATTCGAAGGTTCAAGCAGTGGAAGATCACATCGAGCATCAGCAAGAAGTTCTCCAACTCTTAAAGGATAACCTGAATTTGGCACAAAATCAAATGAAACAACAGGCAGATCAACATCGCAACGAGAGAAGTTTTAATGTAGGAGATTGGGTATTTTTACGGCTACAACCATACAAAAAAATGTCCCTCAAGCAAGCTAAGAAGGATAATAAATTATCGCCAAAGTACTATGGTCCTTACAAGGTGTTGCAAAAGATTGGTACTATGGCATACAAATTGGAGCTTCCCGCTTCTTCACGAGTACATCCAGTTTTCCATGTTTCATGCTTAAAGAAGGTTATAGGTGAAAATCTTCCAGTTCAAACAATATTGCCAGAACTTGATGAGGAAGGAAAATCATATTGGAACCTGAAGCGGTCATGGAAACAAGAACTCGACAGCTACGGAATCGATCAATTTCAGAGTATCTCATCAAGTGGAAGAACTTACCCACTGAAGATTCTACATGGAAGGATGAGAATTTTATACAGAAGCACCCGGAGCTACTCAAGCATTGAGGACAACACTTTTTTGAAGAAGAGGGGCATGTTAGGTCCCTATATCACTAGTATAGTCCCTTATTATTGTTAGTGTAACCCCCTTATTGTTATTATTGTACCCTTGTAACCCCCATTTTGTTATTATTGTGCCCTTAAATTATTATTGTTAGGTCGGCTAGGATTACATCGTGGCCCACTAGGATTACATTATGGCCCCATGGACTCCTATATATAGAAAGGAGGTTTTGTAAATTGTATCATCCAAGAATTGTTCATTTATGTAATGTATTGGAGGTTGTCCCCTCGAAGTGGCTCATTTCTAAGGCGTTTATATCTCTTTTCTTCTCTTTTTGGAGATGGTTACCCAACAGGAAGACATGCAGAAAGGAGCAGTGAGTGTTGAGGCAAACCTGATTGAGAAAAAAGCCAGGATGAGGGCTGAGAAAAAGGTAACCTATAGGGATGACAGCAGAGCTTCTGCATCTGATTCTAAATATGACAGTCTAGCCAAAACCATGAAGAGACTAGGAAAAATGGTAGAAAATTTGACTATCCAAGTCAGCAATCAGAACAGGAACCAAAATCAAAACCAGAACTTTAGGAGAAATAACCCCTCAAATAGAAAAACAGACTCTGATCAAAAGGTCATCCCTCCATTCCAAGAGAACTTCCTTGATGAGGATGAAGGAATAATAGAAGATTCAGAGGAAACTGACATGAATATGATGGATGTGGATAAACTAGACCACAGCTTTCCCACAGAAGAAAACCAGACCTCATACTCACATTGGAACGAGGAAGGGTTGGAAACTGAGGACTATAGGTTAGGATTCGAAAGTGCCATCATGTAGGTCTGAGAAAAATATGACCTCAGGAGAAAAAGAACATAGATGATCCCAAACCAAAGGCCTCTGAAATCACCATTAAGAAAAGGCCTGGAAAGACTCCAAAAGTGACTACCGAAAGCAGTAAATCAATGGCTAAGATTTTTGGTAAAAACAAAGATAAGGACATCCAAACTAGTGATAAATCAAGTCGAGAACCTAGAATCACTAGCATTGTAGCTAATGCTCCTGATAAAACAGCTTCAAACATTGTACATATTGAAAATTTTGTCCCTCTCATTGATTTGGCCACCCAAGATGTATATAAGAGTCAAATTTTGAAAGCTTTAAACTTAGGAGAAAACAGTGACACCCTCAATTTGAATGATGAGCAACCATCTCTCTTGTTTGGCCCAAAAATTGAAGGGAAATTTCAAGAAGGGGTAGTACCTCCTTTCTATGTCAGCCTCAATATCCATGAAAAAATCCTGCATAATACTATGCATGAATCTAGAGCCTCACACAACCTTATGCCAAAGGTGATAATGGAAAGGTTAGGACTAGAAATAACCAGACCGTATAAGGATTTATATTCTTTCAACTCTAGCAGAGTGAAGTGCCTTGGCCTAATCAAAGACCTTTATGTGAGTTTGACTCAAATCCCAGCCAAGTGCATGGTTATGGATGTTGTGGTGGCTGATGTGCCTCCTAAGTATGGCATGTTGTTGTCAAGATCATGGGGTGCCAAGCTGCAAGGTACAATGTAGATGGATGGGACATATGCTACTATCCCTATCTTTAGCCAGCTTAGAAGACTATATAGAGAGGCGCACATGAAATTCATGGTCAGTAGCCCAGAAAAGCCTGAAAATTACCCCATTTACTCTGTCCATACAGACCTAGATTCGTTTATCCTTTACAATAATGAATCCACAAATAAGCTAGAGCTAGAATATAGCGACTCAGATAACCAGTTAGAGGCCCCAAATCTAGAAATAATGGCAGTTCTAGATATGGAAGAAAAGGAGAGAGAAAATTTTGAACATTGCGTTGAAACAACAGACCAGAGTGAACAAAGCCAAGATGGCAGACAACAGACTACCCGTCATGTTGAACTCCATGAAAATATTGAAGAACGAGACCCATCACGACATGTTGCGGATCTCAGAATAGAACATAATGATGAGCAAGGAAATAGGGATGACAAACAGATAAAGGATTTCCTACTTGGAAGGAACAAGTTCGAATTATCTGATTCAGGTTCTAAATCTGATGAAAATTTCCTGAACGAAGAGCCCCCTGAGGAAGAGGAACCGTCTGGTTCCATAAAAATCAACATGCTAACTAAAAAACTTGGAACTCATACGGAAGAGTATGATGACGCAGAAAACGAAGACATTGAGGTACTGCTGTTAGAAGACAAGAACATACCTAGGGGGCTAGCAACATTAGAGGGCCTATTTGATTTTAACGACATAGCAAAGAAACCCACTGTAGAATACACAGAGTCTGATGTCGAGGAATGCAACGCAGGCACCGAGGATAAGCCTAAAATGATTAAAATAGCTAGGTCGTTGCCAGAAGACATGAAAAAGAAATACATTGACTTATTTAAAGAGTTTGTCGATTTGTTTGCTTGGAGCTATGAAGACTTAAAATCATACGATACAAAAATCATCCAACACAAGATCCCATTGAAATAAAACCAAAAACCCTTCAGGAAAAAACTGCGTCAAATTAATCCAATACAACTGCCTCTAGTGGAAAAGGAAATAAAAAAAATGTATGAGGCAGGAATCATTGTGCCTGTGAGGTTTTCAGATTAGGTTTCTAACCTTGTAGCCGTGAGGAAAAATACAGGAGAAATTAGACTGTGCATTGATTTCAGAAACCTTAACAGAGCCTCCCTAAAAGACAATTACCCTTTACCCAAAATGGAATACATCCTACAAAGGGTAGTTGGTTCAAAGAGGATTTCTCTGTTAGATGGTTTTTCAGGGTATAACCAAGTTTTAGTACTCCTAGAATACCAACTCTAGATAGATTTCACCACTCCTTAGGGCAATTTCATGTATGTGAAAATGCTTTTTGGATTAAGGAATATTGGGGCCACTTTTCAAAGGGCCATGGACAGTGCATTTTCAGAGGAAATAGGGCACTTCATTGTAATTTACCTTGATGACATAACAGTTTATTCCAAATCTGATGAAGAGCACCTTAAACATCTAAGACGGGTCCTTGAAAGGCGCAGAAGGTTTGGACTATTTTTAAATCCCAAAAAGACAGTGTTTAGCCTACAAGAGGGTAAATTCCTTGGCCATATTATATTAGAAAAAGGGATTAAAATAAATCCAAAAAGAGTTGAGGGAATACTACAGATTAGGCAACCAAGGAACATAAAAGAATTACAATCCTTTATTGGAAAGATTAACTTCTTAAGGAGGTTTATTCCCAACTTAGCAGAGCTCCTTAGAAACATGACTAATATGCTCAAAAAAGAAGTAGGAGTGAAGTGGACTATAGAAGCCAAAAGATTCTTCGAATTGGTAAAACATGCACTCACCCGGGCACCAGTCCTAATTAGCCCTGACTTTTTAAAAGATTTCTTTATTTTCTCCTTTGCCTCAGAGCATACCGTGGCCACAGTCCTTTTGCAGAAAACCCCAAAGGGACAGGAACAACCTATTTATTTTTTCAGTAAGGCTCTAAGGGATGCACCCTTGAAATATAACATAATGGAAAAACAGGCCTATGCTTTGGTAAAGGCCTTAAAGGACTTGAGGGTGTATATTCTGCAATCCCACATCATTGCTTATGTGCCTAACATAGTGGTATAAGGCATCTTGTCACAAGACTTGAATGGAAAGAGGGGCAAATGGATTGCTGTAATATTAGAGTATGATTTGGAAATCAAACCCACAAAACTCATTAAAGGTCAGGGCTTAGCTCAATTAATGGCTGAATCTAATCTACAAGCCCTTGACATTAACATGGTATATTACATGCTCCCACTGTGGAAGAGAAGTTCCAAAACTCACCTTGGTATGCTGACATCTTGTATGTACTTACAAATCTTAATGCTACTCCTAATTTATCAAAAACAAAGGCAAGGTTTTTAAAGTTGAAAGCTAGGAACTATTGCATTTTAAATGAATGTTTATATTGGAAAAATGCTAATGGTTTATTGCTTAAATGTTTGCCTGAAGTTGATGCAGAGAGGATCAAGCATGAATTCCATGAAGGAGAATGTGGGGGTCATCTCTACTTGAAAACCACAGCCAATAAAATCCTTAGAGCTGGCTATTACTGGCCCACCCTCTTCCAATATGTCCATAAAATGATAGTTGCCTGTCACAAATGCCAAATTTTTTAGGGCAAAAGAAAACTCCTTCCTTTACCATTACAACCTATCACTGTTGAAGCTCCTTTTCAATAGTGGGGCCTAGATTTCATAGGAGAAATCCATCCTGCTTCATCTGCCCAACACAAATGGATTCTCACAACCACTGACTACTTCACAAAGTGGATAGAGGCCATCCTTTCTAGAAATGCCACAGATTCTGTCATTATAAAATTTCTTGAAGAACATATCCTGTCTAGATTCGGCTGCCCTAGGAAGATTATTACTGATAATGCTGCTCCTTTTGGTTCCAAAAAGATGATTGATTTTTGTCACAGGTATCAGATTACACTTGGTCATTCTACTGCTTATTACCCTCAAGGAAATGGGCTAGCAGAATCATCAAATAAAATTTTGGTGACCATCATCAAGAAGCTGCTTGAAGAAAATAAAAAATCATGGCATAACAAGTTGGTGCATGCTTTGTGGGCAGACAGATTGACCACAAAGAAGTCCATTGGAATGTCCCCTTACCAGCTTGTTTATGGAGCAGATGCAGTGTTTCCTACCAGCCTAGGTGTGCAAGTGATAAAATTAATCCAAGAAATACAGTTAGAAGAGGACAGCATGGTAAAGAGGATCAATCAGCCAATACATCTCCAGCAGACAAGGGAAGAGGTCTACAACAGAGCTCAAACGGTACAAGAGAACATAAAGAAGTTGTTTGACAAGAGAAAAAAGGCTTGTGACTTCAACATTGGAGACAAGGTACTCAAGTGGGACTCCAGAAGAGAAGATAAGGGTAAACATGGCAAATTTGAAAGTTTGTGGCAAGGTCCTTACATTATTCAGTCCACCATTGGTCCAAATGCCTTTTTTCTGCAAGAGTTAGATGGCACAGATCTATTTGGGGGTCCTGTCAATGGCAGAATGCTCAAGAATTACTACTGCTGAGTTCAATTTAAAAGCTTTCATTTCCATTGTAAATACCATTGCTTTTTTTAGTTTCACAAAGGAAAAAATAAAAAAACAATGAAAGAAATAAAAGAGGGTAGATTGTAAAAAACCATAAAGGTACAGCCCCATACCAAAATAGAGAAATAGATTCTGAAAGTGTGCAAACCTAAATGCCACTCCTGAAAAACACACTTCTTGTTAGTCAAACAGCCTAATCTTGACTAATTAGTTCTAAATTTACTGCTGATAGGATAGTGAATTTGATTTTCCAAACTGTTTAAACTTGGCTTATCAGTAGATAGATTAGGATAGAAATTAAAGGTTCAAACACGCTCAAAATATGAACCTAATTTTCCATGAGAGATTACTCAAACCTGTTTATTTCTTGAGTCAAGATCAGAGGTAAAAACTAGTTCTAATCAGCTCAAAATTTGAACCAGAGAACAAACAAAGAACAGCTCAAATGAAAGTCAAAACAGAGCTGAAAAAAGATGAAGGAAGTGCTTTGAAATTTCAGATCTTAAGCCTTCCATTTTGATTTAATTTTTTGCAAAATAATATCTATGTGCAGCTTGTTTTTCATGCCATAGATTAGCATCAAGTTAGACTGTTCAATCCTAACTTGAATGATTTTTAATTTTTGTAGTAGAATTTAGAGAATAAAATCTATTGGACAGTTTAATCCCAACAAATCGTAGATTAGGTAGAGAGTTATATGGACTCAACTGTTTAATCTGAGTCCATGGAGAAATAAGGAGTAGAAATAGATTATATTTCCTATTTTCAAAAGAATAAAATTCTGTAAAAGATTTTGCCAATCCAAGTGCACTCTAATGAAGAAAAAATGTTAGATCAGTAGGATTGGGTAGGTAGAAATCTTGTTGATGAAGATCCATTGTTTTTTATAGCTGCTAATATGTTTTCAGAACAAAAGAAGATCATCTAAGGAAAAGAAGGCAGCCCAATGGATAAAGCATTGATCAGCCTCCCAGAGAATGCAAGTTTGAAGTTCTTGATGCCTTCAAGAAAGCACCATCCCCAAGTGGAGCCACTGTTAGCCAGCTATAAAATTTGTTTTATCAAATGCTGGATAAAACAGTTTTTTTGGAGTCTTCAAGAAACAAGTTTTTTTTTCTAAAAAGATGTTATCTCTTAAAGACTCTTAAAGGCCTCATGCCTTTGTCCGAATCTTCACTGTTGTTCCCATTCTTACTCAAAGCTTCTGCTGATTTCATGAGAAAAGACTGCTGCAAAATCATCATTTTCCCCTTCCTCCGCTCAAAACTAACCTTCATTTTCTTCCCTTTTTCTCCATAAAATTCCTCTATTTTTCATGGTTCCCCTTCTTCCATTCAGGAAAATCATTTTTTCATAGTTTAAAACTCAGTTTTAAACTATACCAAAACCCCCAAATCCATTGAAAAACATTGAAAAAATCATAAAAAATACATATTTTTGTATATAGGTTTAAGTCCCCTCAAGCTAAGCCTTAAACCACTTCCCCTCCATGTGCCGCAGCGCTAGAACCAAGCGCTAGCCATCCAGGCACCTATCGCATCGGAGAAACACAGAAAGAACAAGTCTTTTGTTATAAAAAAACTCCGATGCCGATTAGCCCTATACGTTGTATCCCCTGATCATATCATCTCTCCATACAACCCGTGGGCCCACAATCAGGCGCTAAGTCATTATGAAAATCCATTCCCGATCCATTTCTTCCTTTGTAAATACATAAAACCCTTTTATCCAAAGTTTTGGTCTAACGCAACAGAGTTATGCTTTGTAATGAAAAATGGGTTGATTAAAAGACCTGCATCGTTTCTCCGATGCGATTGATCCCCTTTACATAAACTCCGCCCTCTGATATGATTCATATAACTCATGCCCGGGACCAAAGGTTAAATATCCTTAGGAGCTTAATCGCATTGGATATTTTTTGAATGGGTGGATTTAAAAGACAAGGCCCGACCTCCGATTGCGATGACCCGATTGCACAATCGCATCAGCCTCCCCGATCGCACCCTCACATCCGTCCACCTCTGATCGCTGATTCCCGATTCATTCCCCACCGTTGATCTGGCCCTCATATCAATGACCTACATCTAATCGCATTAGATATTTTCGTTACACCCTCCCTCTTTCCTCGTCCGATCATGAGTCCTCCGATTTTATCTGGGTCGTCCACGTGTCTGGATCAGACAGTCCCAGATCTTCTCTGCATTATTCCATCGCCCTCCGCCTTTCACCAGGAGGATTTTTTAACGCATAATTCCCACCGTTGATCTCTGCGTGATCAATGGTTCTGACTTATTCTTCCCTCTGCTCTTGTTTGACCTCCTCTAAACAAATCCCCACTGTTAGATGATGCCATCCAATGACCACGCTCCTCCCCATAGCCTTCTAAGCAGTTTTATCCAATAACCGCAGGATTTCTTAATTAGCTTTGTGTTTTGTAGGTAATTGATGGAATTTCCATTTTAAATGGAAGAAAAAGCTAAAGGCTGGGAGTGACGATTCGCATGCCTTCGATTCATCAAAAGGAAACCATTCACGGGGTTCAAACTCCACGACTCGTCGATGCTTCATGGACATTGATGGCTTGAGAGACCTGCGCAGCCTTGCACATCAACAAGACATAGCAATACATAAAAGAAACAAAGAGTATCAGTGTCGAAGACAAAACACAACAGAACAGATGATTGAAGACAGTTTTGAGGGATTATGGTCTTAATTGACAATCAGATGCCTAATCTACTCAAATAAAGACAACTTGAAGACCCAAAGACACAGATTAAGCCTAATCTGCCCTAAGCATTGAACTAAAGTGAATTAAAGATGTTTTAGGATAAAACAAAGAAATCTATTAGTCCGAGAAGCCTCCACCGCCACAGCAGAGGCCAATTGAACCCTCGCCAGCGCAAAAAGCCAACCTTTCCATATACCAACGACACCTGCGGCCACACAGAAATAAAAAAAGGCCTAGTAATTACCTGAACAAGAGGTGTTCACCTAAATACAGCTGAACGATTAATACAATTGAAAGATATTATCTCTAATTATTGGCAAAACTATTTTTAAAGATTAAGAACAGCCCAAAAGCAAATATTTTCGATCATTAGGCCTCGGAGAGCATAAACAGAGTTACTTCAACATGACGCAGAGCCTCAAAAGTCAACAAAGGCTCCCACCGAGCTTAATTCATAAATGTAAATCAATTAAATACAGACAGATCATCTGTAAACTTCCTCATTGAGCCCCTCAAAGTTCGAGAAGTATTAATTCTGTATTAATTGACTCAGGAGATCTATTATTAGATCCCACCTCCTCATTCTTCTATAAATACTTCTGTAGAAGATGAGCAATTGTTGGTCTCTGGACATCTAATTGCATGTAATAGTTTTCTAAAGCTACTGATGCCATTTTTTCAAATTGAATATACATAAGTTGATATGAGAAGTTTGAAGTTGTAGAGACCCACTGGGCTTGCTGATTGTAACTAGTTTTAACATCAAATACAAGCTGCTGATTTATGGGACCTTCCCCCAACATCTTACCAAAGACATTATCTACCTCAAGCACCCTGTTTTCTTTGTGGGCTTGAGTTCTGCTTTTTTATTTGGTATTCTATCTAAAAATTTGAAGGTCAGTGCTACAATGTGGGTGTTTTGGTTTCTGGGATGATTCCTTCCCATGCTAGAGCAGGGCTATCCTTGGATTTTCCATCAAAGTTAGACTTGGGAAAATATCCATGTTTGTATAATTGGGTAAGATAGCCTATGAATTGAAGTTTATGTGAGCAAGATATTCTTGTCTAGATTTTCCCTTTGTAAACAATATATAGACCTATATTACAAGATAAGGAGAGAAAGCAGGCTTGCAGAAGGGGTAAATGGATTTCGTGGTGGCTCTCTCATTTTATTTTTTTATTTACAATTTATGCTTGAAATTGCTCTAATTTTGAAGATCTTCAACCCATTGATTTAGATTTAGATTTTTATAATAGTTTTAGGGTAACAGTGACTTTCGAAGATAGGTTAAGTGTTGTCTTGAAAAAATGGGCCTCTTTGCACACTGACTTTTTAAAATGTCAGAATATTATGAATGGTAATGTGATAACTGCAACTGTCATCAAAGTTTAGCCAGATATCTAGGGGTGATTGTAAAATTCCAAGCCTGCCTTCTGATATGAATTTTAAATTGGCATGGGCTATCAAGTCAATTCATCTTGCAGCCATCCATTTTTTATCTCCATAACGTGAGCCTTTCTAGACCTTCTTGTCTTGTGCGTTTAAAATGTCTTATTGCATCCCAGTTCCTGAGTTCTAATCACATTTCAAAATGGTGTTTCAACCTTTCCATCTTTCAATGTATCATGTGTGGGCTTATTTGTTAGTGAAAATAAGTTATATTTTTATTGACTAAAGATATGTCATAGCTGAGAACCCCTACTTTGTCTGCTTTCAGTAACCAAAAAATCATGATTATGCACTGCCAAAGAGGCATATCGTTGTCAAATGTCATCCTTGAGAAGGAAAAATGAACATATAAGAAATTTGAATAGATAAGCTTTGAAGGAATATTTATCTATATCTATATATCTATAAATAATATAAATAACATTGGGAAACAATTGTTAGGAACATAGATGAAATAATTTGTAATCAACAATTAATCAGTGAGGGCCTTGAAAAGATTCAATCTGCAATAATCAGGAAATAATAGGGAAAAATCGGCCAATCTTGGCACGCCAGTAATGTTAAACTAAATAATTAAGATCATTTCGAAATAATAATTTTGTTAATTGCATTGGGATTGATTTGATTAATTTGAGATTATTTCATATATGGTTTGTAACATTTAAACCTATTGCTTGTGACTATCCCCATGGGAACTCATAATTGCTACATTGATCAAGATGGTCTCAAGATCTGATAATCTTTTACATGGTTTTGAATGCAGATATATTTGGGAAAGTTTCAAATGAGTGGGAGAATGTTGACATTGGTGTTTTTGTATGTGGTCCTGAAAGTTTAGAGACAAGCGTAGCAAAGGAATGCAGGTCATACAACTTAAGAAACTTGAGAAACTCGAGAACAGAGCTGTGTTTCATTTCAACTATCATAGCTTTGATCTGTAATGAACTAATTATAGAGATATCACTATGACATAATGGCTCATTGTATTATGTTTACATAGGTTTCATATGCAAGTCTATAGCTACCTTGCTATTATTTTGTCCTTTTTCATGAATTGACATGATTATGTAAGGCTCACTAAGGCCAAAATTGCCTCACGGGACCTGTACAAGTTAAAATCTTTATGATGTAATTATTGATATGTAAATTAATATCTTTTCATATGAATTTTATAACTTTCCCAAAGGTTATTTGACAGACTGCAATAAATTACACAGACAATGACCCTAATGATTTATTAATATATTTATGTAATATTAATATGTTTCGGTTATAATCTATTAGGAGTTTAATCTTTAGGAAAGCTCAGTGGAAGAAAAAATGTATGTGGCATTGTCTCCAAATGGTATCCTTGTTCAAAGGTGACGTATTTAACATGATTTTCTGATAGGTGGACAGTGACAAGGTGTATCTTGGGCTTATTTCTTGTTATCTAAAAGCTTGTATGCATCTATGTTATAAAAAAATATTTTCTTTTGTGCATGTTTCACTATAGAAGAATGATGAGGATGGATCTTTTAGGGACTTCAATAAGAATGGAAAAAGGAAACTAGTTTTCTTGACTTCTAAATAATTTCAGGCTCTCCCCTGCAAAGCTTGTTTGACCAAGAGTGACCTTTCTATGGGTCTTTGCCTCTCCTTTCCAGAGGCAGAAATAACGAAGCATATTTTTTAGGATTGTCATTTTCAGGGTCTTGTTGGGCAGAGGTGCAATCTCAGTTGGAAACCATTATTCAAGGGCATTTGCATTGGAGTGCATTCTTGTTGGGAGATTCCTGATGTGTGATTTGGGATTTACTTATTGGTATTTTTCACTCTTTGTGAGTTTCTGCATCGTGTGTTCTCTAGGGACTCCACTGCAAATGTCTTAAAAAATGAGGTCATTTCTTTGGCTGCTTTTTGTTGATGAGGTACATATGGAAATGCTGGAAAAATGATCATTTTTTATTGAGGATGCCAAATTGTTAGACCATGCATATTCTTTTGATTTTATTTTCCTTAAGGAAAAGGATATAAATTTCATTGTGTATGCCCTTCCATTTTCAATTTTCTTTTTGCTGGTGAGTAAATAATTTTGTATATATAAGAAATATTTTTGCAAAAGCAGGGATCCAGATAGAAATTTCCACTCCAAGGACAATCCTTTGGGAACACTCAGTGTCTTGATTTTTCTTTTTATATTTTTTGTCAGAGGCTAGTTGCTCCAATATGATAGTAATTTGAAGTCTTTTCATAATAATTTGTTACACCTGACTTTCATTTTCTTCTTGAAAATTTTCTAGAAATGAATGGATATAATGTGGACTATTGTAAACAAATTTAGTTCTATTACCATGCTCAAGAGAATTTAATGTTTGTCATTATTTTACCATGCAAAAGTTGATTATATGCATCTGGTTTTTTTTATGTAGATGTATGAACTATTCTAAATATGTAATAGGAACCTTCTTTTTCACTGGTCCTGATACCACCATTTCCAATTTTATAGCCATTGCATAAAGAATCACTGTGCAAAGGTTGAGTAGATGGATGTGGCTTTTATGTTGATGTGTTCTAGATATGTTATAGGAACCTACTATTTCACTTTTCCTGATAATGCCATTGCCTTTCTTACATTTATCTTTAAAAATAAAAAGGAGGTAGTGTGAAGAGTTATCATCTGCATAAAGTGTGTACTTCTTCCAAAATGAATGAGAATTATCTAAGACTTGCAAGATTAATAAGATAAGTATTTCTAATGCATTCTCTATGTTCAAGAGTGATCCTTGTAATGCTAGCTTGAAATTCTTTCATTAGTACAAGAGACGTGGTTGTGTAATTCTTATTTACAGAATTGACTAGTATGTTGTGATATTTTTTTAAAGGCATTTTCATAGTGTGTGAGAATAATAGCTAAGAAAAAATTTATTTAGCATGAAATTTCTTCTTCCTTATTGCAATATGCTAACTAATTTGATTTCAAGCTTGCATTGCAGTATGGTGTTACAATGTGGAATCTGAAGGATTTCCTCTCCTTTTATTCTTATTTACTTGGTGTTTTATATGACGATCGTCTTTAAGCCTTTAGTAATTCATTCCTTGTTATTGAATTCTCATTGACTATCAAGTTGATGCTACACTTGTGCATGACTAGTTCATGGTTTCTTGTAATAGAGAGGAAATGATGTTTTGATGCATGTTACCCTTTTTTGTGGTTCACATCGATGATTCCAGAAGGGGGATTTTAATACAAATTCCCACCTTGATATTTTTTATATTGAAGTATGTTTCTATAGTACTATGGTTTCACAAACAATGTCTTCTTATATGAATTGTAAATGAAAATTCCTTACTTAATGTTATTGCATGAGGGATGGTTCATTTTCTCACGCTTGAAAGCTTAAAGGTTTTCATGTTTGTTACTGATGATATCTTAGTTTCCTTCTTGCAAAGCTATGTATGTAAAAAAAATATTATGAGAATAAGGAGCACTTGTTAAGAGAATTGTGTGTTTTGGACACTCGAACCCTTATATAATTTCTTAAAGGAATTACTGAAGCTCTATGTGTGTCATGGAGACATGGAATATATCCAAGAACACACCAAAAGTTATAGCCAGGGTAGCACCTGGGAGTTATAGCCAAGAACACACTGGAATTTATAGTCGAAGTCACACTTGTGAGTTATATCCGAGGAACGCCACCGGAAGTTTCAGCCAGGGTGGCATGGCGGAAGTGGACAAAAATAGTACATTTGGTGGATTTTTTTTTTAAATATTTTTATCCAAGCGTTGGAAGACTGACGTCTTACACGTCGGAAGAGCGACGTTTCTTTTTTTAATATTTTTAATTTTTCTTCGGAAGACCGATGCCTTACATGTCAGAAGAGCGACGTTTATTTTTTAAATATTTTTACTTTTTCGTCAGAAGACCGATGCCTTACACGTTGGAAGAGCGACGTTTCTTTTTTAAATATTTCTACTTTTTCGTCGGACAAGCGACATTACATAAGCGTCGGAAGAGCAACGTTCCTTTTTTTAAATGTTTTTACTTTTTCGTTAGTAAAGCGACGTTACATAAGTGTCGGAAGAGAAATGTTCTAAACGTCAGATGACATATCGTCGGAAGTGCGACAGTTGAAAAACGTCGAAAGAGCAATAGTTGGGCAAACATCGGAGGAGCGACGGCTTGTAAAACGTCGGAAGAGCGATGGTTTGGGAAACGTAGGAAGAGCGATGGTTTCGAAAGTCGGAAGAGCAACGTTTTGGTAAATGTCAGAAGAGCGACGGTTGTAAGTCTCAAGCTTAGACATCCTTAAACTTTCAGAAGCCCTTTATTCAAACAGTATCCTATGATTTATAGCTACCTCACCACTATCACTAACACAATGGTGATCATGATGCAAACTCTGATGTCAGTGACAATCTAAGTATCCCTTAGGACTTCAGAAAACCTTATCAAATCATAGAGAACTCAAGATGATACCCAAAGAGTAGAATATAGCTTTTTCACCATCCTAGAAAAATGATGGATTCAGCCATAGCACACTCTTAGAAACCTTAGGGCTACCTATAGAAACTCAGAAAACCCCAAAACATTTCTAGATTGCCTTTTTGATAGTATTGGTGGTGGACCATAGACACATATCTTCAAAACAACTAAAAATATCCCCCTGGCGACTCCACTAGCCTCCAGTAGGCCTCCTAAATTTACTAGTGTCCTTAGAATCTTATAGGATTGTGTTGAATCAACCCTGGGAAGTATATAATCCTAGTCACATGCTGTGTGAGTTTAGAAAACACAAAAAGAGGTAAAATTTTTCAAAAAATTCAAAAACTTTCAACCTCTCTAAATTTTGAGTTTGAAATCTAGCTTCACGAAGAATCAATACCAGATATCATCTGAACCCGAACCCTCCTACTATAGTTGATGACCCAGAAAATATTTTGTGGAAAACTTCTGAAACTGGAAACTTAGCTACTAATAGGACCAGTCAAAAAGCAAGCTTTATACTTGAACATCTTACATCTTTGCAAGATCCCCAGTTTGACTTGCGCCATACAAAGAACCTTTTCAGAACCAAGTCAAAAAGTAGAATTGACCATATCGATCTTGAACCCATATACTTGCAGCAGAGCCCTAGCGGAGAAGCTTCTCCTTCCACACCACCTGATTTCCAACTTCTCCACCACTTTGGCTCTTTTCACCCCAAGTCTTCTCAGAATCTGTTTACTGATCCGAGTACTTCCGCCACACCCATTCACACCTCCACTGTGCAAAGGACTCCATCTCATATCACAAATCCTCCGCTTGTAAATCCACCATTAGCTCCTATCATGGCAGCTTGGTATGCCCCCCCTGGTTTTACCACAACCATTAGTACCTTTTCCAAATGATTACCAATCCATAATCCCACACTTCACCGGGGCAAAATCTACCACTACCCAACAGCATGTAGATAGAATGAATGATGCTTTTGACTACATGGAATTAGAAGAGGAAACCATGAAGATGAGGATGTTTGCCCAAAGCCTAGGAGGAGAAGCTAAGAAATGGTTCAAAAGCCTAACTCCCAATAGCATACATGATCTCCCTTCCCTTTACCAAACTTTCATAAACAAATGGGAGATTAAGAAAAAACCTCTCCAAATCCTCTCAGAATACATCAATATTAAAGGAAACATAGGGGAAAGTGTCCAAGACTATTGCACTAGGTTCAATAGTGTTTACAAAGCACTACCGCCAAACATGAAACCCCCACTAGGCCTAGCCTAAGCTGAATTCCCGAAAGTTTTTTACCCCGACACGACCTATCAGCTAAGAGAAAGAGAGCTCTTAACCTTAGAAGACATGCAAAAGGGAGCTATAAGTGTAGAGGCCAACTTAATTGAAAAAAGAGCTAGGATAAGATCAGAAAAGAGGGTAACATACAAAGATGACACCATGCCCTCAACCTCCTCAGTTGATTCCAAGATTGACAACATTATTAGAAACATGGAAATAATGATGGAGAGAATAATCATAAACAAAAGAGCACCCCCTAGGGACAACCAACCAAATCCTCAAAACCGAAACCAGAATCAGAACTTTAGAAGAGACCCACCCAAAACCAAACAAAGGGAAAATGATCCACAAATCAGGCCACCCTGCCAGGATAAATATGTTGAAGAAGGGGAAAGAGATATTGAACAACCAGATGAAAATCATCTAAACTTAATAGGATCTGATAGCGAGGGTGATGTTTTTCTCACAGAAGAATAACAAGTTTTTTTCTCCTCAGACCAAGATGAAACAAGTTATGAAGATTCTGAAGACCACGAATTGGGATTAGAAAATTCCATAATGGAAGTCCATAGGCAATATGATCTTAGGAGTAAGAAAAACCAAGACAAATCCAAGAAAAACAACTCAGACACTGATGTCAAGAAAACCCCCGAAAACATTCTTAAAATAACAGCAGACAATAACAATACCATGGCTAAGAAAACTAATCCTAACAAAGAAAAAACTATCCAACCAAGTGGTGACACAAACTATCCTAGTACCTCTACTAGTGGCCCTGAGAAAACTTTGTTGACCAAAGCCCCGAATCAAAATCAGGAAATTAAAAATGTACAAAAATTTATGGCTCATAAAACTGATGTAAATATGTCCAAAACCCATGTACCTTTCAGTTTTGAAGGAGAGATTTATAAAATCAAAATAACCATCCCTCTCACTGAATTGGTAGCTCAGGATATGTATAGATCCCAAGTTCTGAAAGTTCTAAACATAGGAAATGATACATATACTCTAAACTTAACTGACGATAAACCCGAGCTTTTTTTTGGTCCCAAAATAGAGGGAAAATATCAAGGAGGAGTTGTCCCTCCTTTCTATGTTAGCCTGAACATACATGACAAAATATTACACAATGCCATGCTAAATTCCAGTGTCTCGCACAACCTCATTCCTAAGGTGGTTATGGAAAGATTAGGCCTAGAAATATCCAAACCTTACAAAGACTTATACTCTTTCGATTCAAGTAGAGTCAAATTTTTGGGTCTAATCAATGATATTTGTATCACTTTGGTGCAAATACCCGCTAAGAGTCTAGTCATGGACATAGTGGTCACTGCTATTCCCCCTAAGTATGGCATGCTTTTGTCTAGATCTTGGGGATCCAAACTTCAAGGTAACCTCCAAATGGATATGTCCTATGCCACTATCCCTGTCTTCAATCAAAATAGGAGACTATACCGATAATCCCACATGAAGTACATGGTGAGCAACCTAGAGAGGCCAAACAACACCCCGATTTATTTTATTCATTCAGATTTGATTCTTTTATCTTGTATAATGAAGATGAGATTAGTGGACAAGTAAAAGGAAGTAAGAAATAACTAGGTCCTCCAGAACACTCACACTCACCCTCAAATGAAAAGGATGATAACCAAAGCTCTCGTGACCCCGAAACACAACTTAGTGACAAACATGAAGTAGAAACACTTTGGAACATGAGGTTTGATGGTTCTTGTGGCAAATCTAGTTTGAGAGCTGACATCTGGATACATAACACAAATGAGGGTCATTCCTACAGAACAGAATTTCAATGCACTAATAATACTGCATAATATGAGGCTCTCCTCCTTGGTTTGCACTTACTTGAAGACTTAGGGGCTAAAAAAACATCGGCCCAAGGAGATTCAGAACTTGTCATTAAATAAATAAAAGGTGAATACTCGGCCAAAAATCCAAGATTAAGGGAATACATAAATGCAGCCCTAGACCTCCTCAAAAATTTCGAGAAATATGAGCTCACTTACATCCCTAGAGCCGAAAATAGCCTCGCCAATGAGCTCGCCTTTGCTACCAGCAATTGCCAGATACCACCTACAGATGAAAAATACCTTATCAAGGTCAAACATTGCCCTACAGTGCCTGACATCATTAATAATTGGCAAGTGTTTGAGAGTGATGAACAAATTGGTGATTTTCATCAATCTAGAAATGAATTTACACTGATTAAATCTAACTTAGAACATGAAGAAGGTGTCTTTACCAAAGACAAAAATCATGAAACAGAGTTTCCCTCTTTTGTTGATATAAATATGCTCACACATCCTTATGAGGCCGAAATGTTTGGAAATCCAGACCACAAGGACTTGGAAGTCTTACAATGCAAAAATGACACATTACCAAGAGGGTTTCCACCATTAGAAGAACTATTCGACTTTAATGATGTGGCTAAAAAACCTAAGATAGAATCTACCGAGACTGATGTTGAAGAATTCAACATAGGAAACATAAAGGAGCCTAAAATGATTAAACTCTCCAAGACCCTTCCTCCTCACATAAAACATAAGTATATTGAACTTTTTAAAGAGTTTAAAGATGTGTTTGCTTGGGGATATCAAGACTTAAAATCTTACGACACAAGCATTATTCAACACAAAATCCCTCTCAAAGAAAACCAAAAACATTTCAAGCAAAAATTAAGGATAATCAACCTTGTTTTACTGCCTTTAGTTGAAAAAGAAATTAAAAAGATGTATGATGTCGGGATAATAGTTTCCCTTAGATATTCTGAGTGGGTTTCCAACCTTGTGTTAGTTAGGAAGAAAACCGGGGAGATCAGACTTTGCATTGACTTTAGAAATCTGAACAGGTCCTCCTTGAAAGATAACTATCCCTTGCCTAAAATGGACCACATACTTCAAATGGTAGTTGGCTCTATGAGAATCTCAGTGCTTGATGGCTTTTTTGGGTACAACCAAGTGCTAGTATTCCCAAGTGATCACCATAAAACTGTCTTCACCACACCTTGGGTTACATTCATGTATGTTAAAATGCCATTTGGGTTGATGAATGCGGAGGCCACTTTCCAAAGGGCCATGGACATAGCTTTTTCAGAGGATATAGGCTACTTCATACTCATTTACCTTGATGACATCACTTTTTATTCTAAAACTGATGAAGAGCACTTAATACACTTAAGAAAAGTTTTTGAAACATGTAGGAAATATGGCCTGTCTTTGAATCCCAAGAAAACACTTTTTGGTCTCCAGGAAGGAAAACTCCTAGGCCACATCATCTCTGAAGAGGGAATAAAAATATATCCCAAAAGGATTGAAGGCATATTGCAAATCAGTCATCCTAGAAACATTAAGGAATTCCAATATTTCATTGGGAAAATCAACTTCTTAATAAGATTCATCTGCAACTTGGCTAAACTTTTGAGAAATATTACAAACATAATTAAGAAGGAAATAGGAGTTAAGTGGACTTTAGAAGCCAAATAATCTTTTGAACTAGTTAAACAAGCGTTGACCCAAACACCTATTCTAATAAGTCCTGATTTCACCAAAGACTTCTACATTTTCTCATTTGCCTCTGACCATATCGTGGCGACAGTATTTTTACAAAAGAATACACTAGGGCAAGAACAACCCATAGCTTTTTTCAGCAAAGCCCTTAGAGATGCCCCCCTAAAATACAACATCATGGAAAAGCAAGCCTTTGCATTGATTAAAGCATTGAAATATTTTAGAGTTTATATCTTACATTCTCATGTCATAGCTTTTGTTCCTCACATAGTTGTCAAAGACATTTTAAATCAGGATCTAGATGGTAAAAGAGGAAAATGGATTACTATCATTTTAGAATATGACTTAGAAATCAGACCCACCAAGCTAGTTAAAGGACAAGGGCTAGCAAAACTCATGGCTGAAAAAAATCTCCAAACATTAGATATGAATTTTGTTGATACCTTAGAAGAACAAGAAGAGTGCACGACTCCTCATGTTGAAGAAACATTTTTAAATTCATCTTGGTATGCTGATATCCTTTATATACTATTTTATCTTAATTCTCCTCCTACCTTATCAAAGACAAAAGCAAGAGTTCTGAAACAAAAAGCTCTGAATTTCTGCATTTTAGATGGAGTTTTATATTGGAAAACTCCTATTGGTATACTGCTTAAGTGTTTTCTTGAGGATGATTCAGGAAATATCATGCATGAACTGCGCGAAGGAGAATGTGGGGGCCATCTTTACTGGAAAACCACAGCTAACCAAATTCTGAGAGGTGGCTACTATTGGCCCACCCTTTTCCCTAACACCCACAAATTAGTCATGACTTGCCATATGTGCCAAATTTTTGATGGAAAGAGAATACTCTTACCTTTACCTTTGCATCCTATCATTGTTGAAGCTCCTTTTCAACAATGGGGTTTAGACTTCATTGGAGAGATCCACCCTACTTCGTCTACCCAACACAAGTGGATCCTCACTGCCACTGATTACTTCACCAAATGGATAGAAGCCATCCCCTCTAGGAACACCACTGACTTATTCATTATCAAATTTCTTGAGACCAATATCCTGTCTAGATTTGGTTGCCCCAGAAAGATCATCATGGACAATGTTGTTGCCTTTACATCCAAAAGAATGGTTTACTTCTGTTATAAATATCACATCACATTAGGACATTCCGCAGCTTATTACCCTCAAGGTAGTGGGTTAGCCAAGTCCTCTAATAAAATCCTAGTCAATATCATTAAGAAGCTTCTGGAACAGAATAAAAAAGCATGGCATGGAAAACTAGCACATGCACTATGGGCTGATAGACTAACTACCAAGAAATCAATCGGTATGTATCCATATCAGGTAGTGTATGCCATGGATGCCATTTTCCTGACATCTTTGGGAGTCTCGATGATGAAACCGATACAAGAAGTACAAATAGAAGAAAATGACATGCAAAGAAGGCTGAACCAAACTATCCATTTACAACAGACACGAGAGGAGGTGTACAAAAGGACACAGTTAGTACAAGAAAATATGAAGAAAATCTTTGACAGAAGGACCAAGGACAATGATTTCCAGATTGGAGATAAAGTGCTGAAATGGGACTCAAGGAGAGAAAACAAAGGTAAACATGGTAAGTTTGAAAACTTCTGGGAAGGGCCATTCATTACCAGTTCACCTAGAGGAAACAATGGCTTCTTTTTACAAGAGCCGGATGGGACTGAAGCGTTTGGAGGTCCTGTAAATGGAAAGACACTAAAACACTACTGTTTTCAAGACCCTTAGCTTTAATTCTTCATTCATTGTACATACCATTGTGAAGAAATATCCATAAAGAGAAAAACAAAAAAACATAGAAAAGAATAGAAAAGAGGGCAGATTCAAAAACAAGGTATAGCCCCATATCCAAAAAATAGTAGCACTGAAAGTGTGCAAGCCTAAATGCCACTACTGGTGCAAAAATAATGTCTTGTTCAATCATCTAGCCTAATCATGGCTGAACATGTTTTAAATTTATTTTTGATAAGTTAGTGAAAAAATGCTGGTCAAATCATTGAAGCTTGACTTGTCAAAGAAATTAGATTAGGAATGAAAGATACTGGTTACACATGCTTGAATCTGAACCAAAGAGAAGGATAGGGATGCTTAGCAAATGATGAAACATAGCCCTCACACCTTATAGTTTTGTTTGCTTATGAAAATAAAGTTTGAGAGCAGTTTGTCTTGATGCCACGACTCATGATGAATGAGATTGTCTAATCCTGGTTTAATTTGTGCTTTATATTTCTTTTCAAATAGCTTAGAGAATGAAGTCTACCATACTGCTTAATCTTGACAGTCAATTAGACTAGGTAGAGAATAAGAAGAGTTCACTAGCATAATCTGAAATCTTGGAAGAAATAATTGTAGAAGTAAATAGTCTATTTTTATTTCAAAAGAAAAGATGTCAATGGGTTTGCCAGTTCAAGTGCACCCAAGGAAGATAAAATGTTAGGAAAGTAGGTTGGGTAGGTAGAGGTGAAGTTGATCTAATCATGCTTTCAGATTATCAAAATCACTACTTGATGGAAGCAGCAGCAAAATGAAAGAAGAAAATTAGCCCAATGGATGAGGCATTGGTCTTCATAAACCAAGAGATCTGAAATTCTGGACACCTTCTCAAAAGGGGCTGCCCTCTTCAAGTGGAGCCACTATTAGTCATCAATAATTTTTACCTGTTTAGATGAATAAATGCTTTGTCCTGGATTTCTAGAAACAAGATTAAAAATTCTTGTGATTTACAGAAATCTCGTTGCCTTCATTATCCTTAAAAAGAATTTTTTCGCTATCCTATTACTCTGTCAAGGCATGCCCATCCTATCACTCCCCGAAGACCAAATCATGGACTGATGTCCTTCACTCTCACTATGTGTGCCATCTCTGCCTTTAACACTCTGTTTCTATTTTCCTAAGCCCTCTTCTTTCACACCTTGGTTTGCCAAGTAATCCAAACTTTTTCCCCTACTCACCATGTGCCTCAATCAATGGTGAATTTAAACTCCCTTTCTAAGATCTTTAGATGAATAAGAGCTTTTAGTTGTCTAGGATGGAAATGCATAAAAGTGTGTCAAAACCCTGTCTTCACCTCCAAACCCTGATTCAAGATTTTCAGTCAAAGACCTATTCCAAAGGACATCCTAGTAAGTCATATAGGGTCTCTTAGGTTATGCATTGTCATGGTTCTAAATTTACTATTTCTACAGATATGCAAAGGTGAAGTCAAGTGAAAATAAGGGTGAACTTATCGTTGTCCAAAGACATCAAAAGCCTCCAAAGGTATCTCCTTGATCAAGCATTAGAGTCTGCAAAAGAACATTCTACCTATGATAAAGTATTTCTGCAGGAATTATCTATAATAGTTATTAGAAAAAAATATGCAAAGTGAGAAGCCTAAACTCATAAATGACATTACACAGCTGAAGAGATACAACAGGCCTAAGTTCACAAAGAGGATCATGGTCTCATGACAAAATTTTTGTAAAGTGCTACCTAGCAAAGAGCCCATGCATAAGGTCTTGAAGACAGTGGCACATGAGCACAACTATGCATAAATCAAAGATTCAATAAACAAAAAATCAGAGTGAAAAGCCTCCTTGGTAACTACAGGCAGAGATTAGAAGATGATGCCAGGAAATAATTTCTAGAGTTTGTTAAAACAACACTATTTCACTACACCAAAGGGGAATATTGAGAAGGGTATCAGTGTAAAGGAGGCCAAACTCTCATTTACAGTCAATCATCCATGCAGGAGGTGAAAAAGGATAGAGATGCATAGGTTCAATATGTAAAAATGGAGAAACCAAGCAAAATCACTAGTTTGCCAAGGGTTTTTGAAAAAAGCTCCAAACTCCAAAGGGAATGAAGGGATCAAAAAGCACTTCTTTTTATGACACTATCTTCAAAAGGAAAAGGGCATATTAGCAAAGGGGAGAAACAAAAATAACCTTAGTAAAGTGGGTTTTTATCTTTAATTTTTTCAAAAAGGGTATAAAAACAACCCAAGCAACATCTCCCAAACACCATTTGATTATTTGCAAAGGAGTTGAGGGTTTTCAAGTTTTTCAAAAGTTCCTGATAGAGTCTTCAGGGAAAAATTTTGAGCATTGTGCTCCTGTGCAAGACTGCTCATACATGTCTCTGAAGGGCGTTGTGCTCCTGTACAAAGGCGTTGCGTGCCTGTAGAAACGACGGCGTGCAGTCTCCACCCAGGGCACCCAACACTACGTTCAAGAGGCACCTAGCTGACTGGACCTGTGCTCCTGTGCATTCAGGGTTGCCCAGGTACCCAAAAATTCATTCAGGAGGTGCTCAAGGGCACACAGCTGCATGCAGGAGGTGACCCGCTGCCCTCCTATCCATTCAGAAATTTTCCCGATAGAGTTTACAAGGGCACCCGACTGGCCCGAGCAGGAAACTACACAGCGTGCAGGGTGTGTTGGGCTCCTACGCGTTCAACGCCTGCCTGACCCCACATGTAGAAGGTGCTCGTACTGCGCTCTTATCCATTCAAGAGTTGCCTGACCTTGCATGCAGGAGGTGACCTGCTGCGCTCCTCTCCATTCAGGAGCTACCCGAAAACGCATTCCCATGCTTGCCCACAATATGTTTTGAGCCTGTTGCTTCATCTGTGGAGATATTTTGAGACGTATTTAAGTTTTTCCCATATGTTCCTATTTTTCTAAAGGTAGGATTATAAAGAAAATTGAAGGTTGAATTTAGAGAAGGAAGTGAAATCCTAAAGAAAATACTTGGTCTCCACACTACTGAGCCTTGAACTCATTGCAACCTCACCATCTCATCCAACATTTTCAAATCCTTCCACAAGCATTGTCAATTATTTAAAAAATAAAAAATAAAGGTCTTGAGGTAGGGGTGAAGGAAAAAATGTCTGGAGAATAAAATGTTGACAGTGGTGAGACAAACCAAAGGCCTAAAGAGCAGCAGAGGAAGGGTGGGAAGCAAAATAGGTTTGAGCCTATAAGCACTAAAGAACTGATAGCCTCTCCTACTATATTTTCCCATTTTCAAGAAGTAGGATGCTATGAGTTCCGTAAGAGAGTACAGAGGATCCAGAACCACCATCAGTTGACCAAGCTTTTTTCCCTAAACCTCCATAACCACCAAGTACACCTAGCTGGAGTAAAGTTTGAGCTGACCACCAATGCCATCTCTATGGCCACTGGAATACCTTGCATGGGAGAAAGGTGGTTCAAAAAGTGTATTTGGACCTAAGCCATTAAAACCCATTCTTGAAACCAAGTTGTCAAGCTGACTACAAAGCCATGTTCCCCTTTTCTCATTTGTTGGACAGATAAGATCCCCTAATGAAGATCATTATGAAATACTTCACCTGTGAGGGTAGGTTCTCCAGAGTCTATTCCTACCACATAAGACTAATCATGCATTTTACCAAAACCAAGCTGCTACATTTGACCTACTACCTTTGTAAAAGTGTTGAGAAAATGTCTTCCATTACACAAAAGAGGCCTCCATCCCAAAAAATGTCAAGCCTTTTTCATCATTCCCTCATCAATGTGATTGTCTCACACCAACTAGAACAACAAGGCATCCCATGGGAGGTTTTCATTGCCCATGATGATTTCACATCTCCACAGCCTATCCCTCTGCAAAGTCTGCCATCATCATCTCAACTTCCTCCTCACACACCTCCATCACTCTCCACTGACCTTGGTTCATCCTCTTCACATGAATCATCTACTCAAATAAACCTCCCTCTTTCACCTTCTCCTAAGAAATCAGAACATGAAGATAGCAGTGAAGGAGAGGAAGATGAAAATGAAGAAACCAGTGAAGAAAAGGAAGATGAAAGTGGAGAAAGTAATAAAGGCAACGACAAAGAAGAAAGAAGAGATGAAAGTGAAGAAAGAAGAGATGAAAGAAGTGAGCCTGATGATGAGAAAAAAGACCAAAACAATGGGCCAAATGATGAAGAAGGTAACTCCAAGGATAAAGGGACAGAGGCAGCTTATAATTTTGAAAATAGTGAGCTAGAAAAAGACCAAAACAATGAGCCTAATGACAGTCAAAAAACAAATGACAGTCAAGGAGGAGAAGTAAACAGTGAAGAATATGACACTAAAAATACAAAGGACAGTGGAGAGGAGGCATATGAAAGCAGTGAAGAGGACAAAGAAGATTGTGACAAAGATGGAAAAATCAGCCAAGAAACATATTTTGAAAGTGATTTTAGTGGGCAAAACAATGAGAATAATGGGCCAAATAATGAAGATAATGAATAGGATATTGAAGAAGAAATCAGCCAAGAGAACTCACCTAATGAAGAAGAAAATGACCATCATAGTAAGGGAAAGACTAATGAGAGTGCCCAGGATAGTGACCCCACAAAGAGTGCAAACAATGATACAAAGGCTGAGTTTGACAGTGAACAGAGTAGGTCAAATGATGAAGAAGAGAACAATCATGGAGATGAAGATGTACCAAGAAATGATCAAGGCACCTCTAACATTGCAAATACAAAGGATGACAGTCATGAAGATCTTGGTAGTGATGCTAGCATGAGAGAAAGTGAAAATGCCTCTCAAGAAGGCAGTCAAGAGAAAGGTGAAAAATATGCACACAAAGAGATCATCCATGAAGAGAAAAGTAGTCCTAAGGTCACTAATGATCAAAGTTTTCAAGTGAAATTTGTTGCACCTTTCCTTCTTACCTATCAAAGATGAGAGATGCATGTTTTTGTTGCCTCCAAAGGGTAAGGGGCCATGCCATCGTCCTCAACTCAAATGATTGACAAAGGTAAACAACAAGTGAAAGAGGAAGAGGACAATCATGAGGAGGAAAGTGAGTTTGAACTCATTCACATAGACAGTGATGAGGAAAATGAAACAAGAATTGCAAACTCCCTTCTACAAGATAGGAATGCATAGATCAAGGACTTTGAAGTTGAATTAGAAAGGTCAAAGGATGTCATTCACTTCTTGCAGATACAGAACAAACAAATGAGTGGCCAGCAGGCCATCTATGAAGTAAGGGTGCTCAAATACTGGAAAGAGGCTCAAAGGTCACAAGCAAAGTTGGAGGAGTACATGGGCTCTTATGAGGAGAGTAGTGATGAAGCGGGTCAAACTATAAGGAGACCTAGAACTATAGGTCTTAGGAAAGAAATCACAAAGCAGAGAGAAGAAGAATCAGCCCACGCACAACAATTTCCTCTCACTGAACTCCTTTCCATGGAAATTGAGCATAATAGGGAATCATGGCTTGAGAGGGCCAACATACATCTTGAGGTCAAGCTGGAGAAGGCCAACAAATACTTGGACATGCAAAGGAGAATGACTGAGCATTATGCACAAAGAAACCACTTTGCAAGGAAAAAACTCAAAATTGCCCAAAATGAGGTCCAGGCACCAAAAGATGAAAAGGACCAAGCTAGGCTTGGTATTTTGGCCCAAGCTTCTCTATAGGTTTCCTAGGACCCATGAGGCAGTCATCCACCAATTTTGGGAAGAATTGAACAACTTTTTGTTTTTTGCAAATTTTGAGGCTAGGAGCGCAGCACACCCTGTGCTGTACTTTTTCCCAATGCATCTTCAGGAGGAGAGGCTTATATTTTTGGATTCCTCATCATTAGATGAGTATTCCCACCAATTTTCAGCTCAATTGGAGTTGTTTTGGTCCCCCAAAAGGGTAAAAAACACTCATTTTTCCACCATTCCACTTTTCAAAGCATGTGTTGTGCTCCAGGAAGTCTTGGAATTTTCACTTTCTAGACAGGTTTCAGAGGTCATATTGGCAAACCAAAGGTAGATCTAGAAATTATACTTCAATGGCTTTCCAACGAGCCATCACGGAGCTTTTTCCAACATCGGGAAGGCCTTCAAAACATTACTACAAGAAGACCTATTTTTCTTGTCTTTGTGCTGCGCTCCTGGCATAAATTCAAATTTTTACATAGTGTGCTGCACTAATGCAAGAAAAACCTGCAAAACCCAGAATCTCTCCAATACTATGTACATAAAAATGCATCTTCAATAAATTCCCAGATAAGACTCCAAGTCCGGGCAATTTCACACACTATCATTTGCGGAAGCTTGTAACATATGTTCACAACTTTTTATGGTTTATGAAAACCATACTTCAACACCACCCCAAACTCAATCCTTTCATGCAAAATCTCTCTCTTTTTAACTTCAAATCTATGGTTAAAACCCACTCATCATCACATACATAGATTCTTCTATAAAACCAAATCATTCTCATACCCAAAGTTGTTCCTCAATTGAAAACTTTCCAAAGAAACCTTAGAACTAAACTCCAATTGAAGCTTGTACTCAACTCAACCCTTGGTTAGAATACCAATCCAACCTTCATGTCCAAGGTTCTTCCAAAATATCATTTCACTATTATTATAAAATCATACAACAATTCTCTTATGCGAAAGCTCTATTCCATTTACAACTTCACTCAATTGTACGAAACCATACACTCAACAATCACCTCTTCATGTGATTAAACCCAACTTCAAATAGCATTGGAAACAACTCACAAATTTTGACTTTATAATGCATTTTAAAATGCATGTCAACCAACCAAACATTCACATGGAAGTTTCTCTTTTAATTATGATCTTATGGTTAAACATGAACCAACATTCCAAAGCAATGTATAAACACTACTTTGACCATAAGATATACACATACCTTTTCATTACAACACCTTTGTTCTTCGATTTTAACGCCTCACTATTACAGTTGATTCGTTCCTGGAACCTTCCACACACTATCAGAAAATTCCTTTGCATTTTCGAATTGACTGTGCGACCATAAATTTAATCCTTCTGCGCCATCATGATTCCATACAGCTCTATTTACCTCTTCAAAAATTCACTACGCACCCCTCCATGAACGCTTACACAAATCCAATTGCACCTTCACCTTATTCAAGTTTGATCGCCCTTCCATTGCATTTGCAATTCAACCGATATTTAACGTTGTAGCTCCACCTCATTCAACGCTCTTACTGTGTGTTTGATTCCTCAGTTTGAGTTCATCCACATGTTTGCAATACCGCTCCCTCTGGTCTTGAGTTAATTTATGTTTCAACCTTCATTACACAGTCAGTTTGTAATGCTCTCCATGCACCAAAATTGGCTCTCATGCTGTTCATTTAAACTCTTTCACTGCTACTAGGACACAACAATTAAAATCGGTTCCAATTGAATTCCAAATAAATAAACAAAGTTTTAAAAACAAAAGCCCTGCACCTTCTTTGCCTTCGATCATCACTATATCATATGGGTTCAACCATCGTTACCGTGTACCCAGTACCAAATGTGAACTGAAATTTGATTTCAATAATCATATGTGGAATCGATCTTACAAATTCTTGGACTGATATCACTCTAGGTAAATAGAGCCAGGGTATATCATTGATCTGACTTTTCAATGCCTATTTCAACTACTTCCAACATACTCACTGGCTTCAGCAATCTGAGCCAGCGTCTGACTGATATCTTTCGTCTGACACACTCAATGCCTCTGATTCATAATTGGGGCTTTCGAATTGCCAATTAAACTCTTGGAAATCGTTATATGGCATTTCATTTCAAATGGTGCGCTTTCTCTACATCTGTAACCCTTCAAACCATGAAGTCGACATTAGATAACATCGATTACTCTCCCATATGCAGAGTTTCTTCTATTACAAATTTTATCGTATGAATAAATTCAGAATTCAAACATCTTCCTACCAAGCTCGACCAAGGATATATATCACACAATTTTCAAACCAAATTTCTCATCGATATAATCAAATGAAAACAATTACAAAAACCCTTCTTGGTTCATGGCCAGATTTTCAAATCAATGTCCCCTTTTACAAAAGCTCGTAGGCTTGCAAACTTTTGCTGTCCAAACCACACCTCTAATCATTCTATTTTTCCTAATCTATTTGGCGTTTGAGGCTCATTAATTTATACAAATTGAATTGAACCAATTTAGGTTCAAATCCCTTTAATCACTCAACAAAGTCCTCAAATATCTCAACACCCCTACAATCTATATTTTATCCCTAAAATCTTGAAACTAAATCTAACTTAGGCTCTATTATTAATTCTTAGATATCTCAATCTAATTTCTCTCATGTTCTCCAAATTGTTTGGGAACATTAACAAATCCTCACAATAATTAATTAAAAATATAATTTAATCACTCAAAAATATCAATAATATTTACATAAAATTAATATTTCCTCAAAAACATGAGACCCCTAGGTTTAATAAAATACAAAGTATTTTCCTGAGTATAATGCTCCTACATCAGACTCCCAAGGTTGAAAATGATCATGATCTCTTGATCATGCGTTTTAAGTCTTTGTTTGCTTGGATCCCACACTTTGTTCTACAAGTTATCATCAACATCCGCTGATGTTTGCTGCTTTTCTCCAGGTCTCCATATCTTATGCTGTCTTGCTCCACTGGCTGTACTTTCACAATCTGTCTCTGTCTTCATTTTGCTGCTATTGCTACTTCTCTTCCTTGCTGATATCTTCCTCTGAGATACTTTCATCATGATTATTCTGATTAATTCAATTTCTCTGTCCAATAAATCTTCAGATTGTTGATTTATTGCTATCTGCTGAGCTCTTACTCGCTCAGTTCTTACTGCCACCCAATCATTCATGCCCTCTGGTTTTCTGTAATAGAAAATTTCTTCTATGCCTTCTCCTATCAGCAACTTACTGGACTGGTACATTGTATACTCCTTTCTGTTGTCCTCATCCCTCTACATCTGTAATTCCCATCTCTGAAATTGAGATTCTTCCTGCACTGAATTTTGACTATTCAGCATCATTTCCAGCAACATAATGTCCTCATCCGATGGATTTGAAATTTCCACAGAATTTTCTTCTTCCTTCATTTGACTGCTCAACTAAGTCAAATGTTCTTCAACACTTGCAACAATACCTGCATTCACAAAACACTTGTTAAAACAAAAATCATAAGGCCTCAGTTCCTTACTTTCCTCTGCCAGCACCTCAGTATGCTATCGTGAATTCTCCTCCACTATCAGCACATCAGTATGCTGATCCAAACTTGTCAAAGAATTCTCTGTAGAATTCCCAAGACTATCAACTAGTCTTCTTTTCACATCATCTGTCTCCATGATGTCTTTCTGTTCACTGCAATGAACTCTTTCTTTTGCAATCTCCCTATCATACTCTGAATTCACCAACAAGTATTCCAAAAATGCAATTTCTCTGTGGAATTGCTGAAGCATTTCACCATCACTTACAGTCCCTGCATTCATACACAAAATTTTAGTTAGAAATTTACAAAGTTCAAGAGTTTCAACTGTTGGTTTATATACCAGCTGATCCTCTTCTTCATTCACAAGAACTTCCTCTTGTACTGTAACAGCTTCAAGTACAAACGCAACACTGTTTTCTCCTTCAGAGTATTTATCTCCTAAAAAATTCTTTCCCATACTTGTGACAGCTTTACAAGATTGCACATCCTCCTTAGTAAAACCTGTAATCACATCACAATTGTCAGCTACAAAAATACAAGATTTTACATTATCCAGCTGATCTAGATTTACCCAATAGTTCAAGAAATCATCAACGATCTCCTCTTCTGTTTCACCAATGGAAACTTCCACTTTCAACTCCTCTACTCTGAGTTCTTCATGTCTCAACTTTATACTCATCATCTGCTTGAGCTTCTTTAGCTCTTCTGTTAACTGCATGTTTACCTGTTGATCCCTCTTTACTTGTATTCTCTGCCATTTCACTTTCTTCTTCATGGTCCAACCATGTCTCTGGTCTTTCATATTTTCCTGTAACAATTCCATCAATAACTCAAGATGAACTGCTATCTCAGCTTTCTCTCTCTCATACTTTTCATCAGTCAACTGTTGTCTTATGTCATTCGCCTTGGCATCTTTCTTCCTCTTTCTACTGTGGCCTCTCTCTAAACCTCCTCTCTCTCCTTTATGAATTTCAGTAGTCATCTTCTTCTCCATGAGTTTCTCACCCATGAGTTGCACCAAGCCTCTACAACAGCAAACTCTCCTGCTGCCACTTACCTCACCAATCCCTTCCTTCGGATTTGGTCTTTTGGTAATCATCGGTCCTCTGCTGGAACCTTTTGAGCATTTCTCCACTGCTCCTACAGGCTTCACTCATATGCAAATTTATTCAACCTCTGTTGAATCTTCAGGTTCTACCACTCTTTCTTAGAATCCCTTACTGGACTCCTTCATCACTACTCTCCAGCTGTGATCTGCTTCTTTTTGCTGAGATTTCTTCACTATGCTTATAAACCAAATTATTCAAGCATAACCTTCGAACCAGAGTTAAATAATACCTGTCAGCTCACCTCCAAGATCCTGTTGATCTCGCTTTATCTTCCACCTTCATCAGTTTCAAAATCTGATCTTAACACATGCAATTAATTAAAAAAACTTGAATCTTCACACAGAGCTATTTCCGGCTCTGATATCACTTGATGCAGGAAAACCCTCCAAAACCCAGAATCTCTCCAATACTATGTACATAAAAATGCATCTTCAATAAATGCCCAGATAAGACTCCAAGTCTGGGAAATTTCACACACTATCATTTGCACAATCTTGTAACATATGTTCACAACTTTTTATGGTTTATGAAAACCATACTTCAACACCACCCCAAAACTCAATCCTTTCATGCGAAAGATCTCTCTTTTTAACTTCAAATCTATGGTTAAAACCCACTCATCATCACATACATAGATTCTTCTATAAAACCAAATCATTCTCATACCCAAAGTTGTTCCTCAATTGAAAAATTTCCAAAGAAACCTTAGAACTAAACTCCAGTTGAAGCTTGTACTCAACTCAACCCTTGGTTAGAATACCAATCCAACCTTCATGTCCAAGGTTCTTCCCAAATATCATTTCACTATGATTATAAAATCATACAACAATTCTCTTATGCGAAAGCTCTATTCCATTTACAACTTCACTCAATTGTACGAAACCATACACTCAACAATCACCTCTTCATGTGATTAAACCCAACTTCAAATAGCATTGGAACCAACTCAAAAATTTCGACTTTATAATGCATTTTAAAATGCATGTCAACCAACCAAACATTCACGCGTAAGTTTCTCTTTTAATTATGATCTTATGGTTAAACATGAACCAACATTCCAAAGAAATGTATAAACACTACTTTGACCATAATATATACACATACCTTTTCATTACAACACCTTTTTTCTTTGATTTTGACGCCTCACTATTACAGTTGATTCGTTCCTGGAACCTTCCACACACTATCAGACAATTCCTCTACATTTTCGAATTGACTGTGCGACCATAAATTTAATCCTTCTGCGCCATCGTGATTCCATACAGCTCTATTTCCCTCTTCAAAAATTCACTACGCACCCCTCCATGAACGCTTACACAAATCCAATTGTGCCTTCACCTTATTCAAGTTTGATCGCCCTTCCATTGCATTTGCAATTCAACTGATATTTAACGATGTAGCTCCACCTCATTCAACACTCTTACTATGCATTTGATTCCTCAGTTCGAGTTCATCCACGCGTTTGCAATACCGCTCCCTCCGGTCTTGAGTTAATTTTTGCTTCAACCTTCATTACACAGTCAGTTTGTAATGTTCTCCACGCACCAAAATTGGCTCTTACACTGTTCATTTAAACTCCTTCACTGCTACTGGGACACAACAATTAAAATCGGTTCCAATTGAATTCCAAATGAATAAACAGAGTTTTAAAAACAAAAGCCCTGCGCCTTCTTTGACTTTGATCATCACTATATCATATGGGTTAAACCATTGTTACCATGTACCCAGTACCAAAGGTGAACTGAAATTCGATTTCAATAATCATATGTCGAATCGATCTTACAAATTCTTGGACTGATATCACTCTAGGTAAATAGAGCCAGCGTACATCATTGATCTGACTTTTCAATTCCAATTTCAACTGCTTCCAACATACTCACTGGCTTCAGCAATCTGAGCCAGTGTCTGACTGATATATTGCGTACGACACACTCAATTCCTCTGATTCATAATTGGGGCTTTCGAATTGCCAATTAAACTCTCGGAAATTGTTATATGGAATTTCATTTCAAATGGTGCGCTTTCTCTACATCTGCAACCATTCAAACCATAAAGTTGACGTTAGATAACATCGATTCCTCTCCCATATGCAGATTTTCTTCTATTACAAAGTTTATCTTATGAATAAATTTAGAATTCAAACATCTTCCTACCAAGCTCGACCAAGGATATATATATCACACAAAATTTTCAAACCAAATTCCTCATCGATATAATCAAATGCAAACAATTACAAAAACCCTTCTTGGTTCGTGGCCAAATTTTCAAATCAATGGCCCCTTTTACAAAAGCCCGTAGGCTTGCAAACTTTTGTTGTCCAAACCACACCTCTAATCACTCTATTTTTCCTGATCTATTTGGCCTTTGAGGCTCATTAATTTATACAAATTTAATTGAACCAATTTAGGTTCAAATCCCTTTAATCACTCAACAAAGTCCTCAAATATCTCAAGACCCCTACAATCTAGATTTTATCCCTAAAATATTGAAACTAAATCTAACGTAGGCTCTATTATTATTTCTTAGATATCTCAACCTAATTTCTCTCATGTTCTCCAAATTGTTTGGGAACATTAACAAATCCTCACAATAATTAATTAAAAATATAATTTAATCACTCAAAAATATCATTAATATTTACATAAAATTAATATTTCCTCAAAAACATGAGACCCCTAGGTTTAATAAAATACAAAGTATTTTCCTGAGTATAATGCTCCTGCATCATGCACTCCTGTGGTTGACAAGGCAGAATGTGCTTTTAGCAAGTTTTCATATGCTTGTTAGGGCCTAAAATTCAATTTAATTACTATATATGGCCGAAAAAATATATTTGTTTAGATATTTTTGTTCCTTGGGCCTTGTAAGGCCTCAAGGACAATATAGATATTTCTAATTAGCCAATAGACTTATATATGATCTATTAGGCTTTCCTCCTCCTTGCTTGGTATATATAGCATGAGGATTCATTGTAAAAATTGGGACTTGATGTGTTTAAGAGCAATACATGGTTTTTAGAAGTTGAAGAAAAATTTAGTGTTGTGGAGCTTGTGGATGAGATGCCTTGATAGATGGTGATGAAGGTTTGCTTGCAGGATCCCTGAGTTTAGTTAATGGTGATGTATTTCTCATATGTTCACGTTTTTATTGTTTCCCATATGTCCATATTTCTATATTGCAATAGCTCAGAAGAGTATAGGATGAGAAATTTTGTTTGAGGCACCTCAGTCCTCCTGTTAGCTATTGTTTTCATGTTTTCTTCTGTTGGGTTAGCTTAAAGAATTATTCATTGCTCCTTAGACCCACCTAAGCTTGTCTATTTCATTATTGGATTAATATGCTAGTTTATAAACATGATTCATGGTAAGTTGTGCTTGTTTAATTTTATCTAAACTCTATCTTGAAATCTCTCTTAGATGCATTGATTGAAAGGTTAAGTCAAAGTGGTCTTGTTTTGATCTTGCCCTTTGAATATGCTTATCATTTTTCCTTGAAGTTATTTATAGTTTAATGAATGATGTTTAGGCGTTCCCTCTTCATTTATTGATGCTATTTGTCTCTTATATGTTTTCAAATCTTGAAAGTAGAAACATTGAAGTTAGATGAGTTCTCTTGCTTCCTAGTTCCACTGGATTGTTTATCTTGAATGTTTATTTGTTTAAAAGTATTGTCATTGAGTAAATGGTGTGCCCTATCTCATGATTAGTATATTTTTCTTATAAATATTAAATACTCCCTATTCATAGGTATTTGAAAAAGGATTCTTAACTTCCCTTTGCCCTACCTTGGTTCCCAAACTTATTGTCCACTTCACCTCACACATAAACTTAAAAGATCCATTGACTACACTATATTTTCCCTGTGATGTACCCCGATTTTCTATAAATATATGAATGACTTCATAGACTCCATTTCCCAATTGATTTGATAACCTCTCACTCCACCTATCCCACTTAATCATCTTACCCCAACCAAAACAAACAAGCAAACCGACACTTAACAACTAGCCTAAAATCAATCATCCAAAGTGAACAAGTTCACATTCTTCACATAATAGAGAGAGCCCTCTCTAAGTCCAGGAAGGCTTGGTTCTAGGACTCTAAATATTGGTCTGATGTTACCCTATCATTTGCTTTACCAATCTGCCAAATCACGGCACACTAACAACAGGACTTATATTCGACCAAGTTGTGTGGATGAGAACACTTTCCAAATGCGACCACTAAAGTTCCAAGTAGAATAGGAAGCCTTCCACACAGAAGTTTGTTCATGGCTAGGAGTGGAGAAGGAAGTCAGAAGTGGGAACCCACATTACTCATTTGAGAAAATGTTACCCAAAGCACTCCCAGGAGAGACGCCGGAAGAAGCAGCGTAGAGGATCTCATAATTGCAACTACAACCACTACTTGACCAGCTCGATACATGGGTAAAAGACTTCAACCTGGCAATAGAAACTCTTACGAGCACATCTACTGTATTTCCTACTTTTTCTTAGTTCCATACTATGAAATCTGCATCCACAACCAACCCCATCATTATTGTCGTACCATCCACCACATTCAATTCCCCTTCGCTAACCACAGTTACCCCAATTTTCAAGACCAAGGAAACCAAGCCTCCAGTACTTGCACCCAAACCAAATAAAGCATGAACTATGGAACCCAAACAAGTATTAGACCTCACAGGGAAAGACCAGCCCTAGCTTATAGCTATAGGCATACTGATTCAAGAAGAGCCAGAGGTTGTCACCAAAACAACCTCTGCGCTACCTATGTTCAATCTGTTCTCAGTCATAAACATTCAAACATCATCTCCACTTCATATGCACAATTCGTCACCGCGCACATAATTCACATCCAAGGACCACCCCACCCACACTTCTTCCACCTCAGCAACCATTTCGGATCCAATAAAACCAGGGACGTAAAAAAATGGTGATATCGAAGTAGAAGTTAACTCGAGTACGACTGGAGTACCCGAGCTTGACTAAACCACGATGGGACAAGGAACCTTTATAGATCTATTAGTTCAAGGAGGGTCTTTCACTTCTGATACAATGCCCACCCCACCACAGTTAAACCCTTTCCAGCAAAAAAATTTGAAATATTTCAGCAGTTCATACCATCCACTAGTATGAACATTCAAGAACCTCATCTATTGCAACCAAATCAGCCAAGGTCTCCATAGGAACATTCAGAGAAATAAATCACCAGTGGGAAAATACTTAGAGAAAGACAGTCGACCTAGGAAATGTCGGGCATTCAGAACTTACAGAGTTGTGGAGCTAGCCAACTATACAGTTTTATCTAGATGGTAGCACAACACATATAAGGACTGCACAAAAACCTCCAACAAAATTTTGAGCAGCAGCAAGAGAAAGTGATTACGCTTACTGATGAGCGCAATCAACTCAGAAGTGAGAAGAATACCCTACATGAGCAACTGGAACAAGTGACACAGATATTTAAATACCTCTGGTCGATCATCATTGCCCAGGATAGAAAAACACTGGAGTATATTTTTACATGCTCAATGGTTGAAATATCCATTCGAGTGAAGATGGCATGCACAAGTTTGAGCAAAGAAAACTAGGAACTCAAAGAAGCACTTGCAGCTAGGTCATCATTGCCAGATCCTTCCACGAAGTATGTCAAGAAGGTCACAGACAGACAGAGGTAGGTAAATAAAATAAGGGAAACCCTTGGGATGACAGTTAAAGAGGCTTATATCCTGTTGGAGCAGTTACACGAGTGTTCCAACTCATTGAAGATGAAAGCACAACCAATTTCAGCGCAGCTTCAGAAAATTTTCCGGGAAATCAAAGAAGCTAGCTATCCAGTGAGAAAAACACAACTATATGATCAGAGAGATGCGCTTGAAACCAAAATACAGAAAATTAAAGAACACTCAGTGGCCACAAAGCAACTTCTCGGAGAGCTAAGGAAACCAATAAAACAAAAGGCTGAGGCAATACAACAGATGGCAGTCGAAGCAGATCCAAAGATACAGGAGGTGTTCAGCTAGCTACCGCCTGTGGTGACTGAAATAGAGGCTGAAAGAGTTGTCACTCAAACAGAGTATTTGCTTAAAGAATGGCAATATGCAATATTTTAGTTCACAAAACTCAAGACATCAGTATTAAGCAAGGTTCCTGAGTTGGGGCCTTTGTTGGGATAGGGCGAAGCAACAGGAGAAACGAGGCCAGCTTGGGAAGCCAACAGACCGCTGAAAGTCTCAATAGCAGGGAAATATTGACTTGGGATGAGTCAATAGTGTGTGGTCGGGGCCTTTTGGGGCTTTTTTTTGGATAGAATAATTTTGAGTTGTAAAAAGCTGAAGGACAGTTGGCGGAACGCAATCAAGGTAGACAAGGAGTTTTCATGGTTGTGGAAAGCCATAAGACAGGTGGCACGACGTTGGAAGAGAACAACACAAATGGCAGAGGTGGGAGACAAGAACAATCAGCAAAACTCCCAGTGATAAAGAAGAAAGTGGGGCAAGGACTGATAGTGTTAGTCGGTGGAAAAAAAATAGGCAAGCAATCAATCAGTTCAGGAGTTAGTTAGCGGGTCAGGCCAACAAGAGGTCGAGGAGAAGTAGAGCCTCAAGAGAGCTCTATGTGAAGTCTTTTGTATTGATTCCGATTGTAATAGACTCTACGGAGCACATGTATCTTGTTTTGATATTTTTAAATAAATTGAGATTTTTCTTTGTGTGTGATGTTGCGAGTTGATTATGGTTAAATTCTTATGGTGAATATATGCTTGGATTAAATTTTTAATTCAGCGTTCCAAACTTGTCTTGATGAATGATAGCTCCTTCTTAGAGTTAAGATATATATGTGGCTCCTAAGTCTCCATAGCTATTATCGGTGTTTATATTTGTCTTCTACATGATATATCTTCTAATCTTAGTAAGATCATGGCACGCCTTGGATGAGACTCCCTACTCCCTTGAGTAGGGTGAAAATGCCAGCGTTGTTCTAGACTACTATGGAAAACGTGTTGGCCTCAAACTTGAACTTGGGTCTTGCCCTGAGACCTCCTTTTTCACCAAGGGTGAGAAATGTGTAAGCACTATATAGAGGGGATAATTCATCCAAGACATTGAGATCACAAGCCACCGCCCACCGACACTTATTTGAGATTGGATTCGACTTCCTCACAATTCGTGATAATAGCTTCAACGGATTCAATGATATTTGCGGGGACTGGGATCTTGCCATCAACACATCTAGAGGAGATGTCGTTCCATTGTTTGTGAAGCTCCACACTTGGATGTAATGGTCTTCAGCAAAGTTTCCGGCGCTAACAAAAAATCCAACGAACATCTATTCGATTATTTCTATAACTGATTAATAATCGTATTTAATATGAAGGTAAAAATAATTTCAATCATCTAACATCAAAATAAATGGTACACAATGATACAAGTGGAAGTTGGGGGGAGTTGTTTTCAAATAGGGATGCTTTACAATGTAAAAATTATAACTATGTGCTACTAATGGACTTCCATCCATAGTTACAAAATCAAAATGTGTGGAGAAAACCAAAAAAACTATAGTAGAAATAAAAAACAAGAAAAATGTAATGAAGCATATAACCAACATAATATCTTGAAAATTGGAGTTGTTTACGAACACAAGTTGTATATAGAATACCAATAGAAGATTATGAAATATCCAAAATCAACTATAGTTGGGGAATGGGAAACCCCCACACCTCAATAACTGCAAACATGATGTTCTTCATAGAATATCTAACCTTCCTCTATGGAGAGAGCTTGTTTGGAAAATATATCAGCATAGATATTCCATTCTCGGTTTATATGTTGAAAGGTAAGGGTATGGAAATAACGCTTGAGAAAATTGATCCTATCAATCTAATATGAAGAGAGATCACCTAGTGATGACTTCTTCTAGCTATCTAGTCAATAATCATACTTGGAGTCCCCATAAACTTGAAAAGGGTCGAAGTTCATGGCTGCAGCAAAATAAAACAAATTCGAGAAAGCTATGACCTCAGGTTTGGTATTGGATCTCGATCCAATATTCAACTAGATCTGGAAAGACATGTTGCTAGGGGTAAAAATAATAGCTCCCACTCCACAAATACCAACCTAAGTTGTGCCATCAAAGAAGGATACTTTACATGAGTGTGGTCTTGGAGGAGAGTGAAATGGGCAAGCCCAAGTGAGATTCAAAGGCTGAAAGTAATCTTTGAAAAACCAAATAATCTAAGGTAGGATACAAGATAGATTAATTGGACGACCCTCCAAAATCAATTTGTTACGCACATTCGATATGTCTCTTGCAATGAAAATAGGTGGATATTTAAACATGCCCATCTTATGTTCCCACCATAAAAGAAAGGAGTGAAGGGGAGATAGAGGTCCTCCATATAGAATTCTAATTGAACCAAGTACTTCATTCCAAAGAGCCTTCGGAAAAGTACATTGAAAAAATAAATGATCAACAAATTTAGCTTCGTTTGATTACATAACAGAGATATTAGGCCCATTAAAACCCCTAAGAAGCAATTTTTCCCAATTAAGAATCTTGTTCTACATGGACAACTAAATAAAACATTTGAGTTTAGGGGCAGTGGGCCAATGCCAAAGCTTCCTATGCCACCAATTAACCCTGGGTTGCAAAGTACAAGTAGTGATAAAATTATATGCTATACTAGCATTAATTTGGCCTGAGGAGGAATTCCACCACTAGGCAATAGTATCATCCTCAAAAGACATAATAAGACCATTTAAAACCATATTTTGACATAAGATTCCTATTCCTCTGCTAAAGGACCCTAGAGTCCCCTGTTAGAAGAGGATTTCCACCTACCATGGTAAGTGACCTACGAGGAAGGCAAGAAAGAATGACAAAGCTTGGAGACACCCTAAGCATTAAGTTAGGAAATGAGCTTATAAAATAACATATAACAGGAAGAAACCCCTATAAAAGTGTATTTCCCAAGTCTAATAAGTTGACCATTACCCACCTTCCACATGAGTTGTTTATTAATCCAGGGAACAAAAGCCACCAGACCCCTCCAAATGTTCAAACCCACAATATATTTTTGTGAATCATAAGTCCATTTCCACTACGGAGATTGTATCTTATGAATATATTTATCTAAAATAATACAACTCCGAATACCAGCATAAGTAATTACTAGCTAGAATATTTTCATAGCGAAGGAAAGGCCAAACCGCTATAATATTTTGAAGCCCTAGCCCCCAAGACATCTAGGTTGTGATATCCCACTTGACCAAGTGGAAAATAGCATGATTTCTCTTTCTAGACCATAAAAAATTACACATACATCAGTGAATTTTTTCGATAGTTGATTTCGAAATATTTGAGAGAGAGAGAGAGCTAATAGACAGGTATGTTCTCTAAAACTGATTTGAGCAATGTCATCCAACCACTAAGAGAAATCCATTGGTAGCACCAACTGTTAATCCTTCCTTCAATTCTTTTAATTAAGTAGTTCTAATCATCCACATGATATCAATTAGGTTTAAGATGATAACCCAAGTAAAAAAATCCATGATCCAGAGAGGCCACCTTATAAGGGAGAAAAGACACAATAGAGGAGATAGACTGATTAGAAATGTTATTTTTAAAAAAGGCCTTTTTTTGTTGACTAATCAACATTCCTTTAGTAGAAAAAAAGGTTGAAAAAATATAGTTTAAGGTGTTCCATTCTGCTACAATTCCATCAACAAATATTATAACATCATCAACAAACAAAATATGAGTTAAGAAAATATATTTAGTCACCTTTACCCCTTTGATGTGCCCTTCTCTCTTTATTAAGATAATCATCCTGGTTAAACCTTCAATAAGTAAGAGGAATAACAAAGAGGAGAGAGGACACCCCTGCCTCAAACCTCTAAATGTAGATAAAAAAATATGAAGGAGAACCATTATGAGCACAACAAAATTTGAAGATGTGATGCATCCCATAATCTATTTGGTCACCAAAGGGTGTAGATTGATCTGAAGAAGTAGTAGTCTAAGTAAAATCTAGTTCACCCAGTCATATGGCTTAACAAAGTCCATCTTAAGAATAAATGCACAACATTTTTTGATCTTGATAGAATGTAGGGTCTCTTGTGTCAACCCAATGGAATTATGTATCAATCAGCCTGAAAGGAAGCAAAATCACTGCAAGGAAAGAGAAGAAGAGAGAAGATCCTTCAGCCTATTTGACGACACCTTTATAATCACCTTGTAAATAAGGTTGCAAAGAGAGAACAATTGATATTCATTGAAATACTGGGGCTTGGAGAATTTTGGAATAAGAGCTAAATAAGTAGAGTTAAAATCCCCAATCACCTTCCTTGTCAATCTGGGCTCCTACACAACATGCAAAATATCATTCCCAATAAAGCTGAAAATGGTAGATAAAATCCAACTGACTAGCCATCAAGACCAGGACTCTTGTCCTTGGAAAAATATTTGAGAACCACTTGTATATCCTCTAACATGACAGGATCACGAATTCTAGCAAAGTCATCATCTGAAAATATTCTAGGAAAATATTGAATGAATTAAAGTTTATCTTGGATTATATAGTCCCGAGTATCCCTGAAAAGCCTTGAGAAATGAACCCTAGCAATCATTTCTAAATCATGTTGGGAATAGTTAGAATTACCCTCATCATCCAATATATCTCAAATATAATTCTTATTCATGTGATGAGAGGAAAACTTATATCAAAGAATTTGGTATTCCCATTGCCCTTCTTTATTAAAATCACCCACTTTTAATATGCTAATGATCCTCCTCTGATCTAAGTAGGTGATATTTCCTTTCAGCTAAGGATTTTATCTTACATTTGAGAGCTTCCAGAAAACTTGAGAAAATGAAAGACGATTGACATGCTTTAATATTAGACTCAATTACTTCAAACTCTCATTGTTGCTCTCAAATATAATAACGAGCCTATGATTTAAAATGAAGTTTTAAATGTTTCATTTTAGATACTCAAAAATCTATAGCCAAAATGTGAGGATCACCCTAGTAATGTTTCCATCAATCATGAACCAAAGAAATAAAAAAATAATCCTTGAGCCAAGAGTGATTTAATTTGAAGAGAATATTCGAGTGGGAAACATTAAAATCCAATTGTAAGAAAATAGAAAAATGGTCAAAGAAACCTCCTGGCATATTCATGATCAATATTTTCCCAGTTTGGAACTAGCTATTAATATTTTTTCAAAGTGTTTAGCGACACCATCACCTCCTAAACATTCGTTCCTCTAGGTGGCACTAAGGGGGATACGGAAAATATCTGTATGATTTGAATCGAGGATCATTTGTGAGATTAATTGGGAAAAAGGATACACACATGAATTCACTTTCCAAATTTCACTAACAAAAGTTGTGAAGTTTAAATCTCCTTCCATGATAAGGGAGTGTTCACTAAGTAAAGCGCTACTAGCATATTTTTTCCAAAAATCCTCTCTGTCCTGGTAGGGACCATAACAATTTAACAAAATAACCCATACATCCAGGCCCCTGAGATGTCCTTCCAAGATGATACTAACCATGTAAGAGTATGGTTGTAGTATATCATCTAGGGGGTTCCAAAGGATAGAGAGACCCCCATATCGACCCTTTGCATCCATAGATCATATACACCAACTTGGAAAATTTTTATGGAGAGATTCCCTGGCCTTATTTCCAAAACCCATGGTTTTTTTAAATAAATAATCGAAGGGAAATGTAGAGGAACCACCTTTGGTGGACATGGATTTTAGGAGGGCCCCAAACTCCCCTAATATTCAAGGACATAATAATATTTGGGAGTCATTTGGGAATGGAATAATTTCTCCAAGGGCCTTGGATGATTCAGATCCATTTGAAAAGCCCATGAGAGGAACACCTTTAGAAATAGAGTCACGAGAAAGCTCTTTTTTTGGGTTTTTTTCTTCTCGACTGTGAAATTGTTGAATGAGGACTAGGAAAGATTAAGGGAAGAAGTATTAGGTGGAGGAGAAGGAAAGGATGGGATGGAAGCAAGGTTTAAGGAGGTTTTGTATGAAAGGTCCAGAGAGAAGGGTGTCATCTACAGGGAGACCCCCTCCTTGAGGCCTGCTTGCAATATAGGGTTAATCAGGGCTGGAGACCAAACCTTTTGAGAAGTGGAGAATCCAAAAGAGGAGAACTAGTTATTAGTAAGACTGTCTATAAACAGGGTGGATCTGCGAGTACTAGAGGCATGAAGGATGGGGTTTGTGCAATGGGTTGGATTCAAAGATTTGGAGATGGAAGGAGAAGGAGCCCATGTTGAGGGAGGAGAAATTTCACAGAGTGTGTCTGAATGGGATAAATAACAAAGAACATAAGATGTGTTAGACTAGGTCTTAGGGAAATATTTAGTAAGGTTATCCAAAAATATAATGCCATCAGTCGAGATATATGAAATGATCTTATTGGATAATTCACCGAACAAGGGTTGAGAAACCCGAGGAGGAATTGAAGAGAGAGTCATTCTAGAGGAGAGCGTCTAAAGGAATTCACATGAGCCTTTAGCATTTTCCAAGGATTTAACCCCTTTAGAAGATGATAAAACCACCTTTTCCACAGAAAATGAAGGAGAAGAAAATAAATTCACCACCGTCAAGATCCCCTCAGTGTTGTCAACCACATATCTAGACCCATTGCAGTGGACCGTAGATTCATCTGACGAGTTTCCATCATAAACCATAGGAAAGTATAGGACTGTTTCCCGACGACCAGGGCGTGTCTAACCAACATTGAATTTCCTTTGACCATTAGAAACACAACTCATAATGCCACCATTAGAAGCATTGAAACTACACTTGGGTGAAAACCTAGACTTAGTCTTCTACAGTTCTGTGGTGTAAGTGCGGATTCGGATAATTAGAAGTGGTGGTAATTACAAGCAGTGGTCTTCTCTACTAGGTTATTGACCACTGATTAGAACTTGGCCCACAAATCTGCTGCCTTCAATCTACTATGCTTCCGTGCTTGTTTTAAACAAAATTCTGTACGTTTCATGCATTCCAGAGATTTTTGAAAGTCTTCACCAAAATTCTTCGAATTTCCTTTGTCATCCACGTGTAGCAAATTTTCATTCTCCTTCTCTATGGTGTGACTATGGCATTCTCCTTTTAACTATTGTGACTGCAGGAATCCTTCTCTGCAGTGCGACTGCGGGCATTCTTCTTTGCAGTGCGACTGCGGCATTCTTTGGCTCTGCGATGCGACTGCGGGTTTCCTGTGGGATTGCGACATTGATCGGTCTTCTTTGGCTCTACGGTGCAACTGTGGGTCTCCAGTGGGACTGCGGGTCTGTTGTGAGATGGTCTTAGTCCATCTCTTCTCTGGTAGTTCTCTTTTATAGTTTGCATTATGAGGAGATCTATTTTCTGAAGACTGTGTTGGGATAAGGATTATTTGTTTTGGGTTAATATGGGCATCATTTAATAATTGGATGAGTCTGCATTGACGGCATCAATTTACAGTTTGATTACTTATTCAACCATCTCTGAAAAGCATCTTCCAAGAATTTGTACAATTAAAGAGTCTGTTGACTAGTTGAGACCCTATATTAGGGCATGATTTTGAGCAAGATCTGTTAAATTTCAGACCCTTTTCTGATACATTTTCAGAACTAAGTCGAAGATAAAAAACAAATATCTTCTACTCCATCGAACAGGGTTCACATATCTGCCCCGCGGCCTTATAAGACCTGCGGTTCTTCACCTTTGGGTCTAGTATGGCTCCCAACTTCGCGAAGATAATTGTCAACCCGGTTCCGTCTGCCTCTAAGAGTCAAGCTCCTAACCATATTGTTAGTGAAGCCCAGCTCCCACTGTGTAGGTGGTCAAGGCCTCACTAGATGAGGCCTTGAATTTTTCTGAAAGTGCCTTAATCTGCCGGTTTAATGGATTTTGGCAACGGCTGATAGCTCTCCACAGTTAGATCTTGGAGGTATGGAAGCCTCCCATTTTCAATGAAATTAATATCTACCCCTGCGTTAAGTATTTATTTATAGTATATTTTGAAAACTCTGAAAGAAGACAATGCATTTTAGATTCTGGCCCTTGGTTTTGGGAAAACTCGGGCCTATTCATGAAGCCATGGAACCCATCTGATCCAGGTGGATATTGGTGGCCACCCGCCTATTCCACTTGGGCCCCCACCATTGTCTCTTTAATTTTTTTTCAATTTCGGCATAACTTACTATTTTTAGCAGTTTTTCGGGTCCTGAACTTCCGAAGCCGTTTTGAGGCCCTAAACGATGTTTTTTGGGCATCACACCTCCAGCAAATATCATTCTATTCTAGAATTATATTCATGGTGAAAGTTGTAGTCCTCAGATAGAGCTTTATAATGATGTATCATGTGCGTCAAACGGAGATAGTATGCCAAAGTTACGTCCCTGGGAAGTTGAAACACCAATTTACCCAAACGGGGCCCATAGTTTTGGCGCTTCATCTCCTAGGGTTAGGTTTTTGGATGTTTAGGGTTCTCCACTATTTCTCAATAATAAATAGGCCCTCGAGCCTCATTGTAACTCATTTCAGAGGCCTGTAGCCACCACATATCTTCTCAGAGATAGCTACCAACGCCCTAGCTAGTTTTATCTCCATTCTTTATGTAAGAAAATTTCAGTTCTTTGATATTAATGAAATGAAGTGTTATTTCCGCTGCATCTCTATATTTATGGTTATATGTTTATTCTTTTGCGTTCCTACATAAATCCGGATCAGTGGTATCAGAGGGGTTTGCTTTTTCTCAATCCTTCTTTCCATGTACCCAACGAGGTCGGGGTATAAGGAGCTAGGGCTTGATCTAGTGGAACCTTTGCAAGATCAGCCTCGCAAACCTCGACGGACGCCCATGGGGGATGAAAAGAAAGATGAGGGAGCAGGAGATCCTATCAAAATATTGCTCGAGGAGGCCCTCGAAAAGCAAAGGAACGCGATGATGGATAAATTTGCCCAGATCCTTCAACGACTGCCCACCGGCGGTGCATCTGCATCTAGAAGCCACTCCAGAGGTGCAACTCCTTTTAAGGTACAAGTAAATTTTGACATTCCCATATTTGAGGGTCAAATAGATGCAGATGCCATAGATAGATGGTTGAATCTATTAGAAGAATATTTCTCGGTTCATGACTTTTTAGACCGGGAGAAGATTATTTTTGCACTCCTCAAAGCTACTCCCCATGTTAAGGACCGGTGGGAAACCTACTGTGAGAACAAGGACCAGATAGAACCCTCTATGTTCTCGGCCGTACCAACTTGGAATTCTTTCCGAGATGCCGTCAAGGAACAGTACTATCCCGTGGGGAGCTATGAGGACAAGTACATACAATGGACCACGCTGCGACAACAAAGGGATCAAGATGTGCACGAGCTGACGAATCTGTTCCATACCCTCCGCACAAAGTTGGGTATCAAAGATTCAGAGAAACATTTGGTGCTCAATTATCGCACCAAGCCATAGAGATACATTTAGGATGAAATGAGTTCTTCATATCTTCCTCACTTGGGAACATACCCAGAGCTAAGATTGACCAGAAATCAAACAGAAGTAGACTTTGGATCCGCAAATCAAAAGCAAGGGAAAGGTGCTTCCAAACCGCAAAACAAAGGACAAAACAAGGCATGGTGGCTAAACACAACCCTTAAAAGCTCACAACCCTTAAAAGCCACAAGAAATCGACACGTCAAGATCGCAAAGAAAGAACAAGACCGCAAAGCCAAAGCAGGACACGGGAAAGTGGTGTGAGTTCCATAAGAGCTCCACTCACAACACAAGTGAGTGTCGGGCCAAGCAGTCGCTAGTGGCCGAGATGAGGGCTTCCGAGTCAGATGCATGCTCTGACTCCGAATCAGAACCTGAAAAGGCGAATGAAAAAGGGAAACAGATTATTGATGCGGAGCCCAACGCCACTGTTGCCACTGCAAAGATCCAAAAGGAGGAACCGGAAGATCCAGAGGAGGAGGAACGTCTCTTCCACTCTCAGATGTGGGTAAAGGGCTCCCCGGTACAGTTCATTGTCGACAATGGGAGCCAAAAGAACCTCATTTCAGCAGACGCCGTGAAGCGGTTGGGCTTGCCGACCACAGCTCACCCACATCCATACACCATCGGGTGGCTTCACTAAGGACGAGATCTCCGCGTCAGCCAGCAGTGTCGCCTTCCCTATAGCATCAAGCCCTTCACGGATGAGGTATTATGTGATGTTGCTCCTATTGATGTTTCTGATGTATTATTAGGACAACCATACTTGTGGAAGTGCCATGCTATGTATGAGTCTCGACCTCGTGCTGTCATTGTTACTTTGGGAAATAAGTTGTACAGGATACCAGAGGTACCACCTCCTGCGGCTATCTCTTTGGTTACTGCAAAACAATGCAGTAAGCTCATTTCCCAAACCAGAAAATTCGTTTTCCTGATGATCCGCCCCCAGGGCAAGAAGAAGACTGTGGCCACGACCTCCAGACAGGGCTCCTCTACACAACAAAAACAAATGGATAAGGTTGTGGAGGAGTACGGGGACATCTTCACCTCACCCACAGGGGTTCCTCTGCACTGTCAGGTCAAGCACCCGATTGATCTGACCCCAGGTGCGCCGCTACCCAATGGACCAATCTATCGGCGCTCTGTTCTGGAGAATGATGAAATCAAGAGGCAGATTCAGGAGCTGTTGCAGAAAGGTCACATCAGACCAAGTTCATCGCCCTGTCGGAGCCCGATCGTGTTGGTACAGAAGAAGGATGGGACGTGGAGACTCTGTATTGACTATCGGGCGCTGAACAAGATCACTGTCCGGAATAGGTACCCAATCCCACGGATTGATGACCTTCCGGACCAACTCCAAGGTGCAAAATATTTCAGTAAGATCGACCTGAAGTCTGGGTATCACCAGGTACCAATTGAACCCTCTGATGTGTGGAAGACTGCCTTCAAAGCTAAGGAAGGCCTTTTTGAATGGCTGGTCATGCCTTTCGGGTTGACGAATGCTCCCGCAACCTTCATGAGGATGATAGACGACATCTTGCGGCCATTCACCAACTCATTCGTAGTGGTGTACTTGGATGACATTCTGATCTTCAGCAAGACTTGGGAAGAGCACCTTCATCACATCCGACAAGTCCTCCACACACTGCGGCAACACAAGTTGTGTGCCAATTTGGAGAAGTGCACGTTTGGCATGACCCAGGTTCAATATCTGGGATACATTATTGATGAAAGGGGGGTGCATGTGGATCCAGCCAAGATCCAAGTCATTCGGGATTGGCCAGCCCCGACTACTATAACAGAGCTTCGCAGCTTTCTGGGTCTTGCTAATTTATACCGTAGATTCGTGTTGGGATTCTCTCATATCACTTGGCCCTTGAGTCAAGTCACCAAAGGAGGAGCGAGAGAAAAATTATTTTGGTCGGAACCTCAACAGAAGGCGTTCAAAGAATTGAAAAATCGCCTCTGTTCTGCCCCAGTGCTCACCTTACCAGACTTGCAGCAGCCGTTGGAGATCGAGACAGATGCCTCTGACTATGCTATTGGGGCAGTTCTTACTCAACAGGGACATCCAGTGGCATATCACAGTGAGACATTGTCTAAGACAGTTCGCAAGTATCCCACCTATGACAAAGAAATGTATTCTATTGTGCAAGCCTGTCGACAATGGAAGCATTACATTTTGGGGAAGGAAACAATCATCCACACAGACCACCGGCCCCTGCAGTTCATACAGACACAAGGGAAGTTGCAGAATGATCGCCATCAGAAGTGGTCCACATATCTGCAACAGTTTCATTTGAACATCAAGTACAAGAAGGGTAGCATCAATAATGTTGCAGACTGCCTCAGCCGACCACCGATCGTGGCGCTCACCACTGTGCTCAACTCTTGTGGGCACGAGACTTCTGATTGGCCGCTTCTCTATGAGAGTGACCCAGAATTCGGCCACACTTACAAGGCACTCTTGGGGGGTACGCAAGTTCCAAATTTTCACCTCCAAGATGCACTTTTATGTCACCTCGGACACCTTTGTGTTCCTTCAAGCGAGCGTGCCAAGATGATATGGGAAGCACACTACAGTCGAGTCGCTGGGCATTTCGGGGTCGAGAAAACAGTAGCAATCCTGCAGAAGTATTTCTATTGGCCGAACCTTTGAAAGGATGTCAAGAAGCACATCAGATCCTGCACTGCTTGTGCCATTGCCAAACCGACCATCAAGAAGCAAGGCCTATATACTCCTCTACCTACCCCTAGTCGACCTTGGGAATCCATCTCCATGACGAGCATGTCGCTTCTTCTACGAAATGGAAATGACCTGTTTGTCAAGCATGTACTCGAAGATGGCTATGGCGGCTCGTAAGAAGAATATCGTCAAAATAGTAATATTAACGTTAAACCTTTTCTTGAACGAGTAAAATGATCCCCATACTATCATAACGATCGAGATAGCAGGTTCTCAAAGACATTTTGTCCACCGGTCGTTAATGCTTCACTAAGTCCACATATTTCATCCCCAAACGATGGCCGAGACAGAGGTCATCAACAAAATGGGATTGCATACACATGCTGCATACACATTTCTTTTGTGCATGTATAATACAAAGCATCCACACACATGGGACGTGAGCCTCCCTCTATGTACAAAAAAGTTATACCGTGCTCTGTCAGTCAGATGGCCAGCCCCTTTCAGTGGGCTTGGGATCTGTTCACCATGTCCCACTGACGCAGCTGATGCTACCTACAAAATGTCAAAGCGATTAAGCTCATGTCCAGTCTGAAGTTGACAAAGCAAGTAGCTTCATCGAGCGCATTCAACACATCTGCCAATAGGTTCATGATATATTGGACAAAGCCAATGCGAAGTACAGGAAGCGCCATGATCAACACCGGGTGCCACACAACTTCCAGGTGGGTGACAAAGTATGGCTACATTTGCAGAAGGAGCACCTCACTGGACCCCACTGCAAGCTTCGCCCGCTCCGATATGGGCTGTACACCGTCACCAAGGCTGTAGGGAACAATTCCTTCGAGTTTAGTATTCCTCCATTCCTTGGTCTGCACCCAGTATTCAATGTGGATCGCCTTTGTCCTTACTTCCCACCTCTACTGGACACCTCGGACATTGCAGAACAACTCACACCAACAGAGTTAAACCCAGACTGCATGGAACAGGCCACCACAGATTGTAGCATGGACATGCAAATAAAGAACACTTTCCAACAGAAGATCCAATTGTATCGGGTTGTCAAATCTGGCCAAATCCTGCACCAAGGAAAGTGGTTCACCAGGGACCAAGTTCAGCAGAAATTTCCTCATCTCATGGAGGAACTTAACGCAATGGGGACCATTGCTTCCTAAGGGGGGAGGAATGATCTAGGTGGATATTGGTGGCCACCCACCTATTCCACTTGGTCCCCCACCATTGTCTCTTTCAGTTTTTCAGTTTCGGCATAACTTACTATTTTTAGCAGTTTTTCGGGTCCTGAACTTCCGGAGCCGTTTTGAGGCCCTAAACGACATTTTTTTGGCATCGCACCTGCAACGAATAGCATTCTAATCCAAAATGATATTCATGGTGAAAGTTGTAGTCCTCGGATAGAGCTTTCTAATGATGTATCATGTGTTACCAAACAAAGAGATAATGGAGATAGTATGCCAAAGTTACGTCCCTGGGAAGTTGAAACACCAATTTACCCAAACGGGGCCCATAGTTTTGGCGCTTCATCTCCTAGGGTTAGGTTTTTGGATTTTTAGGGTTCTCCATTGTTTCTCAATAATAAATAGGCCCTCGAGCCTCATTGTAACTCAGTTCAGAGGCCTGTAGCCACCACATCTCTTCTCAGAGATAGCTACCAGCACCTTAGCTAGTTTTATCTCCATTTTGTCTGTAAGCAAATTTCAGTTCTTTGATATTAATGAAATGAAGTGTTATTTCCGTTGCATCTCTATATTTATGGTTATTTGTTTATTCTGTTGCATTCCTGCATAAATCTGGATCACCATCATTCGATCCCTCAATAACAACCATAACCTCAGCACCAGTTTTGGTTAGATTTCCAAACCTACCTTTGCACCTACAGAATCTCTCCTCGCTAAAAGCCATTGGAAATGCAATTGGGAAATTTTGTTGCAGGTGCCCAGAAATAGAGGAATATGTCGGAACCACCTATGCACGCATTTGTGTAGAAATGGAATTCAGCGCCGGAATCCCAGCTGAAATAATCCTCACAAGAAAAGACTATGTATGGAACCAGAAACTCGACTATGAAAGTGTCCTCTTCGGATGTCAATCCTTCTTCAAGACAGACCATCTAGCCAAAAATTTCCCAAAAGTCTCCCAAAAAAATTCTGCTAGAAAGAATCACCATAGCTCTACATGGTGGGAAGGAGCACAAAAGGAACATTACACTGTCATCAAGGAATAATACTCTCCAGAAAACTCTAAATCGCAAGAAAGTAGGAAAGAAATAAACAACCCTCAAGACAAGCAAGGGGAAAGCCCTGCCCAACAACAAAAAAATGAACTCAACAGCCCCTCAAGAAGAAACATTTATGAGGATTTGAATACCGCGCAAAAGAAATCTTATTTTAGCAGCAAATCAAATCTCCCAGATCTTGAAGATAAGACACCAGTGTCCCAAGAATCAGAAGAGATGAAGGAGGTGCAATATAAAGGAATTTGGAAGACCGTAGAGAAGAAAAATAAAGCTACAACACCAATCTCGCCAAGAAAGAAGAGAAGCCAAACAATTAAGAACTAAGAAAATTATAGGTCCGATAGACCAAATTTGGGTCTCAATGGACGTTAACCATCATCATCATCATTGCTTATTCACTTTATTTACAAAAGGATGGAAATGCATGTCAAAATGGGTGTTACAATATAATATTGAATGCATGAGTTTAAATATAACAAAAAATAAATATCCTTCTCATTTCCTTTCTAAAGAATCTCACTTAGGCATAAAAAATGTTTCTCTAAGAATCAATGCTACAAATAATATTGTATCATTGATATTGAGCATTGCATGAAAGGGAAAGAGAACTATGGGCATTCTCAAAAATTTTGATATGCAAAGTATCATCATACTAATGTCAATGTTGCAAGAAATAACAAGAATAAAGTGAAAGAGAATGATAGATAAAGATGCATGGAATTGAGAAAAGGGGAATGATAATTTTGGACAATAAATGAGTGATGATTTGATGATGCAAAAAATTGAACCAACAAAATCACAATTCTTGCAATATGCTCCCAATTATAGGTTTTGTGATGTTGGAAACTTTGATTTTGTGCAAGTTCATATCTAAAATTAATTAAGAATATACAAGTTAGAAAATTTTAATGAACTTTTATTAAAATTTTCCAACCCCCAAAAAATCATTAAATAGTTTTGTGTCAAACAAATAAAAACTATGCATTATCTTTATAGCTAACTTGATGAAACCTACACAAGATCAATGATTCTCAACACATTTACATTTAGTTATTAATTGATTTTTTTTCCTGTTAAGTATCTATGGTAATAATGAGGATGCAATAATTGGCATTCCACATTTGTAGTTAATCTTACTAATAATTTCCCAAAGCCAGTACAATCTACACCCATAACTAATTGTTTTGGTGATTTATGGAGACGCTTGAATAGAGGAAAACATCATAGAAAAAATGGTCAATGGTGATGTGTTCCTCACTGTAAAATTGTTATTTTCCTTAATGTTTTCACTCTGTCCACTTTCTCTGATAAAGAACAGCAAATATAGAGCTAGGATTTACTCTCAACAGTAGCCTACTCTTACTGAAAGCTTTATTTCTATGTTTTCTTCCTTTGAAATTTCTCTTTAAAGAGTATATTAAAGCAGGTTGGTTTCAAAGTACTTGCCTGATCTAGATTGCTTTTTGTGATTATCATATGTGTTTTCCTTTAGAATATGCTAAAAGCAGGGTAGTTTCGAAGCACTCACCTGATCTTAAGCTATTCTAGCTGTTTTATGTTTTCTAACTGGGAGTATATTAAAGCGGGTTGGTTTCAAAGTACTTGCCTGATCTAGATTGCTCTTTGTGATTATTATCTGTTTTTTCCTTTAGAATATGCCAAAGAAAAATAGTTTGAAAGCACTTATTTGATCTTAGGCTGTTCACTGTTCTTCATTTGTTTTGTTCTCCATTTCCTATCTGTTTCATTTCGTAAAATCAACTTAAGAGATCCTTTTGACATAAGTGACTTGCCCCATGGATCTTTCTTGAACTTTGCTATCTAATTAAAATCCTCCTATGACTCCATAGCCCAATGGGTCAAAACTGTTTTTTCCTTTTCTGTTAGCCGAATCATTCCTTCATTTGCATACATCTTCACCCTTTATTCTGAACTTCCTTCACCTTCATCATGTCTTTGCCCAACCAAAAAACAAACAAACAAAACCCATGCTCTTCGTAACTAGTCTAATATCACATTTCAGGTTTTAAAGATCACATCTTTAAACTCATTCATAGAGAGATCCCTCTCTGGATTCAGGAGGGCTAGATCCTTGAATCCCAAATTGGTTTGATGTTGCCTTATCTTTTGGTCTTGCCAATCTGGCCAAAACATAGGAACCCCAACACTTGTGACCGCACAGGTGCCCTATCCACGTTCGTGCGGCCCGTTTGCCATTTTATCCCTTATGCCTTCATTCAGTCATGTGCACCATGTCGCGCCATGTGAGGGCGCCCACCCAAATGCGTTCGGGTCGGGTCATTTCGTTTGAGGGCGGTCATATCAAATTTGCTAAGTTGTGACCACACGGGTGCCTTATGCATGTTTGTCCAGCTTGTTTTCCGTTTTCTCCCTTGTGCCTTCGTTCAGTAGCCCACCATGTCGTTTCATTTGAGGGTGCCTGCCCAAACCCGTTCGGGTAGGGTCGTTTCGTTCGAGGGTAGTCGTATCAAATTTGCTAAGTTGTGACCGCACGAGTGCCTTGTGCACATTCGTGCGGTCCGTTTGCCATTTGCTCCCTTGTGCCTTCGTTTAGTAGCCCGCCATGTCATTTCGTTTGAGGGTGCCCGCCTAAAACCGTTCGGGTAGGATGTTTCATTTTAGGGCGCCCGCTGAAACCCGTTCGGGTAGGGTCATTTTGGTTAAGGGTGCCCACCCAAACACATTCGGGTTGGGTCGTTTCGGTTGAGGGCGCCCGTCCAAACGCGTTTGGGTTGGGTCGGTTCGGTTGAGTGCGGCTATATCAAATTTGCTAAGCACTTGTGACTGCATGGGTGCCCTGTGCATGTTTGTGCGGCCTATTTTCCGGTTGCTCTCTTGTGCCTTCGTTTGGTCATGCACGCCATGTCACGTCGTGTGAGGGCACCCACCCAAACATGTTCGGGTCGGGTCGTTTCGTTTGATGGCGGCTTTATCAAATTTGCTAAGTTGTGACTGCAAGGGTGCCTTATGCATGTTCATGCGGCGCATTTTTCGTTTGCTCCCTTGTGCCAGCTTCGTTCAGTTGGGCACGCCGTGTCATTTCGTTTGAGGGCAACCACCCAAACCCATTCGGGTCAGGTCATTTCAGTTGAGGATGCCCGCCCAAACGTGTTCAGGTCAGGTAGTTTCGGTTGAGGGTGCCCGCCCAAGCGCATTCGAGTCGGGTCATTTCGGTTAAGGGCGCCCGCCCAAACGCGTTTGGGTCGAGTCGTTTCAGTTGAGGGAGGCTGTATCAAAGTTTCTAAGTACTTATGACTGCACGGGTGCCCTGTGCACATTCATGCGGCCCATTTTTTGGTTTCTCTCTTGTGCCTTCGTTCAGTCGTGCACGCTGTATTGCGCTGTGTGAGGGTGCCCGCCCCAACACATTCAGGTCGGGTCATTTCGTTTGAGGGCAATTGTATCAAATTTGCTAATTTGTGACCACACGGGTGCCTTGTGCACATTCGTGCGGCTTGTTTTCCATTTTCTCCCTTGTGCCTTCATTCAGTAGCCTGTCGTGTCGTTTCGTTTGAGGGTGCCCACCCAAACCCGTTCAGGTAGGGTCGTTTCGTTTGAGGGCACCTGCCCAAACCCGTTCGAGTAGGGTCTTTTTGGTTGAGGGTGCCTACCTAAATGTGTTCAGGTCGGGTCATTTCGGTTGGGGGTGCTCGTATCAAATACGTTAAGTTGTGACTGCACGGGCACCCTGTGCACGTTCGTGCGACCTGTTTGCCAGTTGCTCCCTTGTGCCTTCATTTGGTCGTGCACGCCATGTCACACCGTGTGAGGGCGCCCGCCCAAACGCGTTTAGGTCGAGTCGTTTCGTTTGAGGGTGGTTGTATCAAATTTGCTAAGTTGTGACCACACTGGTGCCTTCTGCACATTCGGGAAGCTCGTTTGTTGTTTTGTCCCTTATGCCTTCATTTGGTAACCCGTCGTGTTGTTTCATTTGAGGGCGCCCACCCAAACCCTTTTGAGGAGGGTTGTTTCATTTGAGGGCGCCCACCGAAACCCATTCAGGTAGGGTCGTTTCGGTTGAGGGCGCCCACCCAAACGCATTCAGGTCGAGTCGTTTCGGTTGAGGGCACGTGCCCAAACACGTTTGGGTCAGGTCGTTTCGGTTGAGGGCGACTGTATCAAATTTGCTAAGTACTTGTGACCACACAGGTGCCCTATGCACGTTCGTGTGGCCCATTTTCTGGTTGCTCCCTTGTGCCTTCGTTTTGTCGTGGACGCCATGTCGCGCCATGTGAGGGCACCCGCCCAAACGCGTTCAGGTCGAGTCATTTCGTTTGATGGCGGCTGTATTCTGATTTGGTTGGAAGCATCTCACATTTGAATTTCTTTTATCATGATCCATAACACTAACATATTTTTGAAATCATAATACATATCCTTTACATTTGCATCTATTTGATCTGTCTGTGACATTCTATTCTGTTGGACCTGGCTTTTAGCTCTATCAAGGAAGTGATTATCATGGATGCACTGACATATTGTATTATGTTTTTTCTTATTATTTGATAAACTTTATGCTATGCAGTAACCATCCATCTGCCTTGCCAATTTCCTTGTTTCTGTTCAAGAGATAGTTGTCCTTCTCCTTGGATTCAAATCACTGTTTGATATTGGATTTCTAGTCATCTAATTTTTTCTCTTCTCCCAACTGCATAGCTGGCCAATAGGGTGTTCCCCAAGGTTTTTCTCATCGGACCTTTACGACATAGATATCGAATTCAGGAGGGACCTTTAATTTTGATTTCTAGAAGATGTCTCAGGCATTTCTTCTTCTTATTTTCTGGGTCAAAGAGGGGGTTGTATTTGGTCAATATATGGCATGAACTTTATTGCTGTCAATTTTCTATTTGTGGACCATTGCATTTGTGACAATCTGTCCCCAATAGGCATTTTACTTTTTTATTGTGAAGTGATCAGGATTTTCCATGTCAATATATTCTTTGATTGTAGTGATGTTGTCAGCAATATATCCCTATATGCTGAGAATATTCTTTAGTTGAGAGGGAAGGGCAGATTTTCGGCCAAAGGTGCCTTGGAGTTTGAGCAACCAAACAGATTTATATCCAAGTGAGCCATTGCAAGGACATTATATAAATGCTTCATGATGTTGATGTTGTGGGTTGGATAAGCTGATCACAACTCAGGAAATCTCAGTCAAGGAATTATTAGAGTTATCATGCCTACGTACAGATCATTCTGACCTTCAAGTATTGCCACTGAGCTTATAATGACCAGATAAAAATATTCATATCAGATAGATGTGATTGTTTTTCAAGCACAATTCACTTGAATAATATGAAAAATGTAGATTAAATGAATTTCTCCTAGGGTTTTCATGCTTTCCTATTAGTTGGATCAGGCTTGCACTGGTTCACATGGATTACATCTAAAGTGGATGTGAGGACGTCCTCGACACCTTTGGTAGCTCACCAAACTACAACCAAATGACAAGGTTTCAGTTTGTTGAAATCTTTACTTAGAGAAGTTATAACCTTACACCCCTCAGACTCGATAATAATCTCTTTATGTTTCTGTTATTATCTAATCCCTAAATATACCATCTCTGTGGGATGGATCCACAAGTCACACTAGAGGTCTAGAGAGTAATTTTGGTATGAAAATATAACCTCAGGAATGTTGTGTTCCTTGACATAGATAGATCTTGTATGTTTATGCAAACACACAATAGAAATAAAATACATAATTGACTATAATATTGAAAACTTAAATGAAGAATAATGTTTTATGGTGAGTATGATGATGTGCAGATCTGAAATCTATTATTCTGAGAGAGGTTGTGCTCAATAAGTTCCAATTCATGTTTCCTACCAACTTAGAATGAACAATACAAGATTGAAGTCTTTTGGCTTTCATACTATGAACTTTACAACATGTAGAAATGAAAATTGTTGAGAATTATAGCTTGGGAAGAAATTTCTGCATAGGTTTGGTGTGAATGTGCGAGTAGTTTGATACATTATTGAAAAGTAGTTCTATTAAAAGAGAAAGTAATTTTATTTTGTAATTTACTTTAGTAAAAAAAGTGAAGTCTTATATTTAGCATACGAGTCTAAAAATTGTATCTCATTGCATGACTTAGACTAGGAGTAATTTTGAAAATAGATTCTCAGCTAAAAGTATAAGGACAAGTAAAGGTAGAGGTTTTCACCCATTCTATCATGCTTGAGCGGTCATGTAACCGAGAGAGAGCAGGGATTCAGCTGAGGCAAATCTCAACAACATGCAGCAGTCTGTACAGGTGCTGCACAGTTCTGTACAGATGTATGGAGCAGTTCCATACAATCATATAAGCAGGCTCTGCAGGCTTTCCAGTAGGCCATACAATAGTTTTATGCTATTTCTCTTTTTTTCAATGTACTTTCTCAAGCAAGCTGTACAAGCTTAGTTCAGGGTGTTATTTTGGTATCTCTGTATTTTTTTACCTAGCAGCTTGTGGAGGTTTCCTTGCAAGTTCATTGGAAATTTGAAACTATTTTTATGCTTTGCTATTTAATTTCAAGATATTTTGTGATCAAGGCTATGGTTTAATTTTGGCATTAATTAAATTTAGCAATCTACTCGTTTGATTGAGATCACAGAGACATTAGTCACCTATGGCTTGAAATTTTCACATCAACCATCCTTAGGGTGAAAATCGTATTCAAGCTTACATGGTTCGAATCCATGACCTGAACTAATCCCATAGATAACACGTGGTTATCTATTATTGCCAAATTGGTTGATTGCAACATGTAAGAGTTAGAGCTATTATTATTTTGCATATTTTTCATTATATAGTTATGATGACTACCCCATCTGTGGATACCATTCCAAGCTTCACTGAAAATCTCTTTAGCCTCATCTAATCTACCTACTTTGTAGAAATTGTCTACTAGCAAGGTGTAAGTATACAAATTTGGCTTACAACCCTTACTTTTGATTATACTCAACCACTCCAAGGCCACTTTAATGCACAAAGTTTATGTATTGGAAATGTAAATTTAGAAATTATTTCAGTTTTCACTTTGTGTTTTCAAGTTAGATATTGTTTTCAAGTTTTCAAATTTCTAATTTTATTGCAATGTGGCAGACTGATCAGGGTAGTACAGGAACAACCCCAAGACAGGATGATCACGGAAAGGGGCCAGCAGAAGAACATGTAAAGTGCCAACATTTCTCTATCTTCGGGTATTTTATTTATTTACATAATTGAAATAATATTAATTTTGTTGAAATATGCAGACACCTAGCCATGGTACACCTGATGATTCCCTCTACAAGGAAGAGCTTTCTTCATCACCATGTCCATTGCTGTTGCTGTGAAAAAAGGTGCGAAAAGAAAAGTTGGAATTTGAGCATTTGGTAAACGCTTCGCCTCAAACAGCTAAAATAGTAATGAGGATAACACAACTTATGACCCAGCTAGAAACATATAAGGTAATAATAAAAAATCAAAAGGATATTTTTTTTGTTCTGCATGAGATGAATTGTGATAGTTTGATTTTTAATTTTTACATTAACTAAACTAACAAAAAAATTCTTTTGTATGTAGCGTTATCTGACACCTGCTGCACCCAGTGTTGGTGGTAGTGGGACACAAGGGCAAGAGATTGATGAGCCACCCTCCCATACACCTTTTATGCCTTTAGGTGGCAGCCGAGAAACGCACCCTACCCAAGAAGACACCCAGCCAACCGCTAAATGTGTTTGCAGTGATGAGGCTGATATGGCCAACTATATTATTGCGTTTCCTGGAGCTACACGTGCCAGCTCCCCAGGGACCATTAATGGCACATTGTTAGTGAACAATGAAGGTGTCCCTATAAAGCACGTACAACTCCCAGGTAAGTTTGAATATTTTAACTATTTCATGTACTCTATCTAAAACATATTTTATCATGATTTTTATTTTTAAATTAATGATAATATCTTTTTTCTGTGTAGGAAAAAATGAGTTCTACAGGTTTTTGGAGAGCCATGCATTGGTAATTTTTGGCCCAACCATATGTACAAGGTGGAATTCCCAGAATTCCAACCTGAAAAAAGAAGTTCTAGATTATCTCGAAGCCCTTTTTAGGGTAGGCACATTTGACAGAACAACGGTGGCTCGTGTAGCTAGAAAATATTTGAAATATACCAGGGACACCTATAGGACGCAATTGAAATTTAACCTTAGATATTAGCGTCCTCTCATAGTTCCAGAGAGTGAGTAGAGAGTACTCATCCATGACAGAAAAGAGAAAAGGGCAAAGAAAGAAGGAAAAATGCCAACTAGACCCGCAAGGTAAATTACAACTTTAATTCAATAGCTTTAATTTTCTCTATGTCTGAAATAAAAGTGTGCTACGTCATATCTGACTTCAATATTTTTATGATAGGTTGCTTGACACCTCGAAGGCAACCAAAGCTAGGATTGAAAAAAAGGGCCATCACAAGCTAGGCCAGGGCGGCTACTTGAAATTAGCCGCAAGAATTGTAAGTAGCTAAACATCTTATAATTAATTGTATTGTCTTCCAACGTTTTTGTAATCCCATCAAATATCATTAAAAATACACAATCATATGTAATGTAGGGTGATGACTTTGGAACGGAAACTACAAAGGAGGATAAAAATATCGCTTTCCATTCCGGCTATGAAACCGTAGTTGAATATCGTAGAAGCTTGGGACAGGTCCCAAGATCCAGAATGCCTAATAAGGTAAAAAGTTAACATTTCAATATGTTTGTTTTCGTCCATAAATTTAATGTCTAACAACTTTGTTTAAATCAGGGGAGCAACACTTTCAATGAGCCAAATAACCCAGTTGTAGAGCAGTGCTTTGAGAGTGAAATATTGCTAGAAGAACATTTTCCTAACGTGCAACCTGATCATTGTAGTGGGGACCAGGCTGGCAATGCTACTATAAGTGAGGACCATGACAGTGATTAATTTCCACTTATAATTTTTTCTAATTATACCTTGATGGTTGTCCTTATAACATTTTTTGTTTAAATGACAGAGAATGTTGTACTTGAGAATCTTACCACCAAAGAGGAAGACAGGGCAATGGTCCCAATGGTGACAACTGGTGCACTAGGTAAATAATCTCATTGCAATTTTTTTTTATTAATATTACCGAACTAGTTCAATGATATTTAAAAACTGACAATTAAAATTTAATATTATGTGTTTTTGTAGGTGATGCCCTGTCACTAGATGAGACTAGACATTGTGACTACGCAACTAGGTCAGCTGTGTGGGAAAGGCACGAAAGAGGAGTAGAGCACGATGATGTTGATGATGTATTTAGGAGCTTTAGAAGTAGGAAGAAGAAAAAGAAAATTTGATAATGTAAAATATTGTATTATTATAAGACAAACGTTACCATACTTGGAACATTTTTTTGCGTTATATAAAAAACTCATTTATCATATTATTTTTATGTCAAGCACTAATTTCAATGTTTCCTTGCATACTTTTTGTTGTATTGATTTTTTATTAGTTATTGAATATTTTTTTTCTACTCATGAAATTAAAAAATGAAATATAGATTGGGTATTGGGGAATTGAGAGTGATGTGAAGGGAGGGGGGGGGAAGGGGCCATAAGAGCTTCCACCTTCATGTGGTTGGCCCTGTTTAGTAGAGAATAATTTATTGGAGCGATTTAATCTTGGAGAAAATCTCCCTCGATCCAACGTAGCAACAAAAAAGTCATTGTTGACTTAGTTACTACTCTTTCAAATCATGGGAGGCTTGTTCCAAGTTCAGGCGACTCCAATAAATTGTTCTTGAAATGAAGAGGAGCTTATTCAGGTATGTTTTGACATTTTCAACATATGTTCTAACATTATCATAAGAATGTATCTTACAGTAAAAAATACTACATGCATTACATTTATTTATTGTATAGATAATTATGGATTTTGAATGACTTGGCAGCACAGGTACAAATCCTCTTGCATCATGAGCAATACAACTTGTCAACTAGGGTCATGTCCAGGATATTTTTTCTTGTGCACTCGACCAGGTTCGTAGTGTCACATTTTGTAAGTTCCTTTACAGTTCATAATTCAATATTAAGCTTGTTCATGATTATTATCTGGTTTTTTGTATGTGTTTTTTCATCTATTTGATTGTAAGAAACTCTACATGTTTCCTGTTGTTCACTATGATTTCTCCATTTACCACTCCCAGGATGAATCTGACTTTATTTTCCAATTTCAGCAAATCAACCTGAAGGTTTTCCAATTGGACTTTCTTTCTCTTTTCCTAGAATTCAAGATGGATATGATAGAAGTGCTCCAAAACTTGCTCAGGGGTCTCATATTTATGATTGATTCCCTTTGAGCCAAAAGCATGCATGTTAGTTGTACTGATTGTAGTAGTCAGTTTGAATTTCCTTAAAAGGCCCTATTGAAGTGAAATCTTCATATTCTCTTTAGACAATGACACCTTTAAATGGACCCTGGTATCAGTATTGTATTCCTTATAGTCCCTTATGAATGGTTCTTTAATCTTATCATTCCCAGTCATCAATGCTTCCAGAAATTCCTTGTAATCCTGAGTCCACTTGTGAACAGGCAACTCTATAGTTCTTAATTTTGTCTCATTAATTTCCTCTATGATGCCACGAATCGTGTAAGACACACAATTATCCTTTATAGTTGTTCGTTCAATTGTACCCTTAAAACCCTTGTACCAAGGTGCCAAGCCAATGGTGTATTTTCTAGTGCTCCGGGATGTTGAAATGTCCCTTAATCCTAGGCCAATCAATATATCATAATAAAGTGATAAAAAAAATATACATATTATAGTATAGGCTCAGATCATATCCGGATCCATAATCTTGTATAGTTTATATGAGGATAGTGTTTCCTTAATCTACATTATCTCATATTGGTCTTTTGTAAAAAGTATGTTTCAATGTTACTCTAGTGTATACTACAATGTCCATATTCATCATACAGGTTAAGGATAGAGTAATAGCATACAATATTGTACCTAATAAATCATCTTGTAGTTCAATAGCTAATGTGGACATAGGTGTAATGTAAGCTCAATACTGAGATATGCTTGTTCTTGTTCTAGCTCAATATCATTGAATACGCTCTTTCTAGCTTTTATTAGTGAAAAGAGTTGGATTAGCTTAAGCTGAGTAATGTATTCACCCTTATCTCTCTTCTATGATTCCCATGTATTAGTTACAATGATAACAGTTATATGGAACTAAAAGAATATTGGTATATATAAGAGACCGTATCGTACCTATGATGCCCATCTTAAGCCTAGTAACTATCACTATATCACCTTAATTAAGCTAGTAGTAAACTCTATTGAATCTATAAACTTATTGATTTCACTATGCTATTAGTACTAATGAATCAAGTCCATTGAATCAGTGACCAAGATTTTCTTGATGTAAATACACATAATGGAATAACACATATTCGTATAAACATGATATCCTTAATACAGGTCTTAGATTACAGTGTCCAGGAACTCCATATTCAAGCTAAGTTCCTTGTTATGACATAATTATCTTTGTTTCCCTATTCATTTCATACCTTATTGACACTGACCGGAATCATAGTAATAAGTACATAGCCTTACTAGCTCTATGCCAACATGTGTATCTTATAAACCTTAAGTAGAAACATATTTTGATTGCTAATTTTTATATAATAGTTGATCTTGAATGATTGATTAAGCTTGGCATTGATATCAGTGTACCATTACACAAGCCATAGTGAAATGCTCCCTTGTGCCTTCGTTTGGTCAGGAGCGTTGTGTCGTTTCGTTTGAGGGCACCCGCCCAAACCTGTTTGGGTCGGGTCGTTTTGGTTGAGGGTGCCCGCCCAAATGCATTCACGCATGGTTCTTAGAGCCACCCAACCAGTAAAATTGACAGTAAAGAGAGATTTCAGTTCATGAGCATGTGGCGTGGGAACAAAACCTATGTAATCCCTATGTGTGGGGTTAATTAATCCTATGCCTACAATTTTTACTGTTTGCATATCAGATTGTGTGGGGGTAGATAACTTGTAGCCATATCACATAGGCCCCATTCACTTACGAAGGTTCCCCAAAATCAACCCCAATTTGGTTGATTTTGCTCAAATTCAAAATTTTGAATTTTCATTGATGATTGATTTTCCTCTCGCTCGAATGCAAAAGGAAGATGAATTTCATCTTTTTCCTCCATAATTTCCACATTCGACATCTATTGTAGCTATTCATCTATGCTCATCTGGAATCACCACAAGTTGTACTTTTTTTTTGCAATGGATTCTTGATGTTGATCTCAACAAGATTTTTCCTCCTCAAAAAACATATCTTGGTTGTAAGCATGGTTGTGGTATGTTGATATTCAGATGAAAAATACAACTTGTAGCCCTTGATCTGCTAGGGGTTACATTGATATTAATGGTGGTGTATTCATACTCCTTCTAAATAACCTATAAAGGGTCAAGGAAATTGACCAATATGTTGTCAAGTTTTATCTTATCCTTCTCTGGGGCAAGCTTCTTTTCAGATAACTCCACTGCTTTTGATCTCAATTTTTCCAATTGCTTCCTTCTCTCATATGATACCTGAGCCTTTTCCTTTCTCTTCCCTTCTAATTCTATAATAGTGTCATAGTGATGTCAACCAACTTCTTTGGAAAGCCTTCCTAGCAGACAATACTTGTGACTTGGCTGAAGCCTCAACTCTTTCAGAGCATCTAGAATGACCATTCTCTTCTTCCAGTCATATGGTGGGGGAACCCCTTAAAAATCCCTTAGCCTAGAAAGTGCTACAGCACCACGCTTGGTTTTTTGTGGAATCATTCCTCTAATTGTCCAGTAGTCAAATCCTTCTCTCACTTTATTGTCGTTTTCCCATACCTGACCAATGAGAGCACAAGAACACCTATTTCTATAAAAGAACCTATAACTTCTCTTACTTTATTTTCATTCACCCATAACTAACCAATGAGAACACAAGAACACCTATTTATATAAAAGCACCTATAATACTTTTGTGGGTTTCACTAATATCCCTTTAGTTAGTGTGTGCACAGTAGCCTAGATCCTAAAGTGATTCTCATACAATGATAATCCACTAGGTGTATTTGTTCTTAAAAAACTATGCATGGATAGATGTCCCATTTATGGCCAAGTTCCACCAAAATGGTTCCCCCTACCTACCTAGTAACTACATTACATTTATTTCATGACAAGACTACCCTACAACCCACCAAATTTCTATCATATCCTTGACGTCAACAACAATTTGTTGTTCAAGATATAGCTAAGTTGGAACAAACTTAGCTCTAGAACTTAGGATATTTTTCCACCTCTAATGTTTATAAACCAATAGATATAAAATTTCTAAAGCATGTGGGAGCCCTTTAAGTATCACCTTTCCTATATTGACTCCGTCTTAAAAATCATGGAAAATGTCCATAGATGAGTTATCCTTACTAAACCAAAAATTTCATTGAAAATAATAATTCATACCATAACATTAATACTTGCCTTTTAACCACATAAAACTTATTTTTAAGTTACCATAATTCATCTTTAATATCACATAATTAGATTAAAAAATCAACCAAAATCTCTAGTTTATGAAATAAAAATTCAGCAATTTTATATAATTAATAATTTAAATAAATGTCTTAGATCTAATCTCATTAATAATTATTTATAATCAACAATACCACTTATTTACCCAAACCCCTTATTAACCCCAAGAAAAGTCTCACACATTTTATTTAATGGAATTTGAGTGGCCTTAAACAACACACGTATTTCATTTCAAAATGTCAAAGATTTTCAAATATCAAAAGTTTTAATTTCCCTCTTCAAAATGTCAAAAATTTTCAAATATCAAAATTTTTAATTTCCCTCGTTCATTTCCCTCCGGTTGCATGGTTTGTCCAAGGAAAGAAGGAGGATGCGGCCATACTGTCACCGGTTTTGAGGAAGGATGCAACCATACTATTGCAGGTTTGGAGGAAGGATGCGGCTATACTGTCGCAGGTTTGGAGGAAGGATGCGGTAAGTAAAGAAATTGATCTTGAGTGATTGTTACAGGTCTTCTCTGATAAATTTGGTTGAATTCTGGTGATTTATTTCCTTCTACAGAAAGAATCTTCTTTGATACATCAAATCCTGATTGCCTTTGGTCCGATGATCAACAAAAATTATCATAATAGTCTTGTGCTTTGTATATAGACATCAATACCTGCCCCACGGATTCCAAGGCCCTTCATTCAGCCCCAAGCAGTGGGATTTAAAAGTCAAGGAAAAGTGGTGAACTCTGAAGACCATGTCGTCAAATGCCCTAGACAAGGTAATCCATGTAAGCATTCAATAGTCCCACTGAAATATTTATTGTTGTAATGGATTTCCCTAAATATGTAGTGTTTTTCGTTAATTTTTTGTGTTTATCCAATGATAATGCAATTCCCTTTAGGTTTCTTTGGTTTTGATAATGCAAGCCACCTTCTCCAATTTTCTTCAATAGCTGATCCTTCCCACTGTCCTAGCTGGCCTACAGTCACTCGGCATACTACCCAAATTCGTTTGATGAAAGGGCATTCCTAGAAAACGTGAATGATCATTTCCTCACTGTTTTTGTACAAGGGGCATCAACCAGGCCCAATCACATACCTTATTTGAAGCACATCCAAGGTTGAGATCTTTCTTTCGGCACCACATAAATTTTTTTTCCTTCGCTAGGAACTTAGATTTCCAAAGCATTTTCCTCCACCACTTTAACTCTGAAGGGACTTGAACTGCAATCACTGTGATGTATCCAAGCTTGGGGACATATTCACCAAAAGGAGAGGAACTCCAGAGAAGCTTGTCCTCTTTTTCAGTTAATCAAATTTGACGAGCATTCAGAGCATTTACATATGCATTCCATGATTCATGAAAAGATGCTTCTAATCCCAGCTCCCCAGCAGTCATCCATCCGTGTCTCCAATTGGTAGTTTTGGCCGGGTTGTCGATGTGTGGAATTCTAAACCTAGTGTTGTGCTTTTGTTCAGTATATCAGTTATAAATCTACTAGGAATTAATTTCCAGGTGCTAGGTTCAAAATTTAACACAAACAACAACACCCATATACTAGAAAACAACCCTGCAATGCTAGTATCTATTAATATTCATTCCTTTCCTTTGTGTTGGTCCAAAACTTAGGTAAAAAGACATTTTGTTGTGCAATATTCACAATCAAACCTGATTTCATGTCAATCCATACATAACTTACTGTGCATCAAAATTTTGATATCTTCATGTTATAACAACTGGTAATATTTTATTTGAATGTTGGTTCATACAGCTGTCTCTGTCAACAGCACTCAGTGTTTACAAACACCTATTTTACATTCTGTATTTGCCAAATAGTACCACTCTAGGCACAAAAACAAGGCAACAGTTAGCCTTAAAGGCATCGTCCCTATCACATGCAAATTAGGCTTAGGAGCGGTGCTTTCTTTGCTGGATTTAGCACAAAGAATCCTCCTTCTGTGAGAGTAAATCAAATTAATCCCATGAACATTGCCCCTCTCTGCAAGCAAATTAGTCACAAAGAAGCTCACTTACAGTTCACTCTTTGCAAAAAAGAACAACGACATACAACTGATCATTTGTATTCATAACTTGCCAAGGAACTTATCCTTGAGAATGCCATCAATTAGCATTTTCCACATCCCTTCATCAGGGTTATGTCCACTTTGCAATGCATTGTTAAACAACCTTTCCTCTTCTTGCACCTTGCCTTATTTACAAAGTCCAGGAATCACAGAATTGTACAAAGATAGTTGTGGTTCATAACCATTTTCAACCATTCTATCCAAAATATCCAGACAATAGAAATAGTTTCCATGTTTACAGTGCCCATTAATAAGAGCTGTATAAATTGCTTCATTGGGACAGAGGCCTCTCCCTAACATATTTTTTATCAGTTGGTCTACCTCAAGGAGTTTTCCTGATTTTCATAATCCTGCAATTAAGGCACAGTAAGTATCTACAGTAGGCTGACAATGCTTCTCCATCATTTTGTCAAGAAGCTTAAATGCAAGAACACTTTTTATTTCGAGTGGCATTCCATCCAGGTCATGAATTTCATCCAAGTTATCAGGATCTGAACTAGCCACTGCATCCTCATTAGGAATCAAGTGTTCTTTTTGTATCTTGTTTTCTTGAACTATACCATTCATAAGCTCACAATAAGTTCGATAATTAGGTTGGCATCCTTCATTTCTCATCTTACTTAATATATCAAAAGCATGATCCACCCTACCTGATTTGACATTGCCATCAATCAATCATGTGTATGTTACTTGGTTAGGTTGTAAGCCTTTCTCCTTCATTTTATCAATGAACATTTCAGCCTCTTCCAGTTTGCCTTCCCTGCAAATTCCATAGATCAGTGCATTGTAAGTGTAGAAATTTGGAGAACAGCCCTACTTTACCATTTTGTCTAATAATTTATATGCAAGATCAATGGCACTGGCTCTACATAGTCCATCAACAAGCGTGGTATAATTCACCAAGCAGGGAGCTAACCATGCGTTTTAGGATTTTTGGAGGGAAAGCAATCCTCCTTTCAAGGAGGTTCTGCCTCAATCATCTTGTATAGAGGAGCCAAGTATCCCATTAGGAGTTAGAAGAAGCTAGCAGTAATTGAGCTAGAGGAAACAAGAGCTTAGGAGTTTTTTAGTTCTGCAACTTTTCATGTATAAGAAATTTTCTAATTAATTAAAGAAATATTTGGTCGTTAAACTATTATTCCTTAAGGGATATGAGATTCATTGGGTTAGGGACACCCCTAGTGCTCAATACCCCTTATATATTATTATCTTTTTTGCTCTTCTTCATTTCCACAAATTTCAATTATAGGTATTGTTTTATGCAGGGTTAATTATCTTATTTTTTTATAGTGATTTCTTGCACAATACTTTGAGCACTAGATGGTAGTTTTATTCATGGTTATCTCAATTATTTGGAATCCATTTTCATGTATTATTTTCACTACGGTTTCTTAATTTTCATTACTATTTATCATTTATGTGTGTTGTAACTGTAAAATCCCTTCTTTGCAAAGCTACAAGAGACTTTGTTGTCAACTATTTTTTTAATAAAACCTTATAGAATTGACATGAGTGCATGAACATACATGCTTGATCATTTCTCAGTCTCAACTCATTTTTCCTTTAGATCACATCTTCAACACATTTTCCTACTTACTCGATTGTCTCCTATAGTAGTTTGCATTTTACATCCAAAACTCATATAAACTTGCATGCAACTCATGGTTAATATTAATTGATGTTTCATGAAATCCCTAGAACCATGAAGATGAAATTTAGAAGCCAAAATACCAAGTAGAACCTTTGACCTAGTTTGTTTCAAAAATTTTATTTTTCCTGCAAAATTAGGGTTTGATATTTACATGCTTCATTTTGAGTTGTGAGGATTCTTTCTCCATAAAATATAATATATATTATTTTATTTATTCATAGTTAATATGGTTTGCTTCATTTTCATGTAGATAACATATATTTTCTTAATGTCTTTCATTTCCTACAATTCTAATTTTTTCTTATAGCATAGGACAATTAGTATCGTCTCTTGGTAACTAACTATATCTCATCTCAGTGCTTTCATATAAGTCAACAAAATAAAAATATAAGTACATGTTACACATATAGTTCCAACCCCTCTTAATTTGTACAAAACAGGCCTGGAAATTAAAGTTGAGACCTTTGGGAATTGCAGTATTCTTGTTGCAATACTGAAAGTCATCAATTTTTGGGGTCGTTGATTGGGAGCTGTCAAAATATGCACTTTCTTCTTACCTAATTTATTTACTCTTTCACTCACTTCACTTTATGCAAAAAAAAAAAAAATCTACATTAGGCATTCTTCATTGCAAAAATAGAAAATTACATTGCATTAGCATTTCTCATTCAATTTTTTTTTGAAAAAAATAGAAAATAACATTTCTTTCCTTATGCCTCCAAGAGTTAGGGATAACACAGGAAATTTCTTATAAAAAAACCCCACCTCCACAATCATCCAACCTTCTTTTGATGATTGTGAACATCCTACCCTATCCATAGGGGACATTGAGGCCTTCTTAGGTGAGCAAGTGAGGATCTCTGAGGAGATTACGAAAGGATAAAAAAGTTCACAACCCACTAATAACATGGCTAAAAATAAGAAACTTGAAGTGTTTACATTCACTATTCTATAAATATAAGGAGAAACCAAAATAAAGAATATTAATCCATCTTTCCTTCCACACTTCTATAGGATAACTACTAAATATACTGACACTTTTATGTTTTAGTTTTTTGTAGTTTGTGGAGCTTATGATCACAAAAAATATGATAATAAGCTCATACTATTCCCTTACACTCTTAATGATGAAACCCTTCCTTGTTTTATGAGCTAAGAAAGTATCAACATCACTTCATTAAAGAAGATGCAACAAGTTTTCAATACCAAGTACCGATATTATTACAGAGAAAGAGACAATAGAGATAAGATATGTCTCAGGAGGTAGATGAATCTATGGAATTTGAGGAAAGAATTAAGTTGAGTTATAGAAGAGTGCACAACTGCACTCTAGATCTAGATTCCCTGAAATTAGTCTTGTTATGGGGAGTCAAAGAAGAATTGATGAAAACACTCAACTTTATGGCCAATGGAGACATTTATCAACTCAGCTATGATGAAATCAAAATGATATTCAAAAATAATTCTAGAGCTACTAGAAAATGAGGTATAACAAACAAAGGTTTGGTTAGTCCCACTTCCTCCTCTACAGTTACTAAGAATGAGATAGGAGGTATGCTAGAGGACCTAATAATCGATATCTTACACAACTTTACTATGAAAATGGATACAATATAGATCAAGAGAAAACATGCTCCGTACTTATGCATGAACACAACATAATACATATATAAACATACACACATTGATGCAATGGAAATAAATGTTCATTTCATTAATATCAAAGAACTGAAAAATGCTTACATACATAATGAAAATAAACTAGCTCAGGCGATGGTAACTTATCTATGAGAAGAGATGTGGCATCTACATGCATTTGAAAAATGTTACAATGAGGCTCGAGGGCATATTTTTTATTGATAAAAAATGGAAAACCCTAAACCTCCAAAAACCTAACCCTAGGAGATGAAGCACCAAAATTGTGGGCCATGTTGAGCTAAATTGGTACATCAAATTCCCAGGGTTGTAACTTTGGCATACGATCTCTTTTTGATGCATAATATACCTCATTAGAAATATCTCAGCCGATGAATGCAAATTTCAACAAAAAAAGTTACTTAAAAACTCACAATTTCTCATTTTCCAAAAAAAAGCCATTCAAGGCCTCAAATCGGATCACGAATTTTACGAACCGAAAAAATGCCAAAAATAGTAAATTGTGCTACAATTAAGGAAACTGAAATTCTGCTACAATTGAGGAAACTAAAAGAAACAACGGTGGGGGTCCAAGTGGAATAGACAAGTGGCCACCAATTTCCACCTGGACAAGTCCTCCCCCCTTAGGACTTCAGCAATGGTCCCCATTGCGTTGAGTGCCTCCATGAGATGGGAAAACTTCTGTTGAAATTGGTCCCTGGTGAACCACTTGCCTTGGTGCATGAGTTGACCAACTTTAACAACCCGATACAGTTGGATCTTCTGTTGGAAAGTGTTGTTTATCTACGTGTCCATGATACAATCATGTGGGGTGTTCCATGCAGTCTGGGTTTAACTCTATTGATGTCATCTATTCTTGAATTAATGATGTGTCCAGTAATGGTGGAAATTATTGCCAAAGGAATTCCACATTGAACACTAGGTGCAGGGAAAGGAACGGTGGAATGTTGAGCTCAAAATAATTTTCCCCTACATCCTTAGTGATGGTGTAAGGCCCATATCGGAGCAGAAGAATATTACATTGGGCACCATCGAGGCACTCCTTTTGCAAGTGTAACCAAACTTTGTCACCCACTTGGAACTTGTGTGGCACCTGATGTTGATCATGACGCTATTTTTAATTAGCATTTCATCTGTCCAATATATCATGGACCTGTTAGTAGATGTGCTGAATGCACTCAGTGAATGTGTTAGCCCTATCAACCTCGAATTGGACATGAGCCAAATATTCCTAAGTAGATGAAAATGGTATGAAAACATCAATGGGACATAGTGGTTGGAATCCCAATCCCACCTAAAACAGTTTGTGGCCAGTTGAGTTGTGGAGAGATCTGTTGTAGTTGTGGTAGACATAGTGAAGGCTCTCATCCTATGTGTGTGGGTGCTTCAGTTTGAACATGTGCAGTATGTGCCCGATCATCATATTGATGACCTATGTTTTTGTATCATTTTGGGGGTGGAATATCGAGGACTTAGTGAGCTTGGTATCCAAGAATGACCAAAGGCTTGACCATAATGCACTTAGGAACCAACTGTTTCGATCTAAGATAATGGATTGTGGGATTCCAAAGTGTTCCCATAGTCATTCAAGGAAAAGTTTGGGAGTGGTTTCTGTTGTGGTAGTCTTCTTGCAGGCCACCAAAATGGTCATCTTAGAGAGTCTGTCGACAACCACGAAAACACAGTCATTTCCATGCTTGGTATAAGGAAGGCATGACATGTAAGCCATGGAGATCAATTGATGCATATGTTTTATTTCTTTTTCTTTTTCATATTTCCTATACCTTTTCTGTTTTGGTCGGTACAAAATCTTACAATTTCATTAATGCTACTTCTTGTTATATCACCTTTATCTTCATATTGTGGAACTCACTTTTCATATTTTTTGAGTCGGCTTCCACACTATTCTTCCCCTTCTCAAGTTTATTGAGAGCTCCAGATCTTGTGCCATAAATAATAAGGATTGAGATGGGAAATGATTGTGGGATTCTCTATATATAGTCATTGTTGAGTTTAGGGAATCTAGAAAGGGGCCCTAAAGTGGGGTTTCAAGCTAACTGTTGTTTGAATCCAGTTTGGGAAAGTTTATAATGAGGAGACTGAAAACCCTCTAGCATGGAGGAGTTCAACATATGTTTGCACTAAAATTTCAGAACTAAATGGTTGAAAATTATACTTATCAAGGTTGATTCCCATTTTGTAGGGGGGAATATCATAGGAACCTTTCATGTGTGAAATATATAGTTATCCCCAACTACACTAATCACCATTTTCTTACTATTGTTTGGAATGAGGAGATTCAATCAACATTTCCTTCCATACTCCTTATCTTCCTTCTTTCAAATGACACTTGGTAAGTTTCATACTTAACTGAAAAATCCATATTGCTACGCAATTCTCCCCAAGAGACCATAGGTATTAACAACCAATGTTGGGGGGGGGGTAGAAAACCAAACACAAATAGATTTATTCCCAATGATACCAAAGACGAAGGAAAAAGACCTGACCTTGAAAATCAAAGAGAAGTGCTTGTGCTACCCTCAAACTTAAAGCCCTTAAAAAATAAGAATAATTTGGTTAGTATGGAGAGAAAACCATGATACCTTGATGATAAGAGCTTCAATATGAAGAAGAGATAGAATTGAATGGTGAAACAATATGCCTAGTCCCTTTTGTTGGAAAATATGGAGGCATTTAGAATTATTTATATTTTCCTTTTCATAGTAATTTCTTGTGAATTTATTTTGCATCTTTATTAATATTTATTCTCATTCTTTAATCAAAAAATTATCATAGCATGAACATGAAGATCACATAAACAAAAGAACAAAATATGTAGGCTCCAAGCGAGGGAAAGAATCCTCCAAGAAGAACACCCAAAAAATTCTCTTCTTATAGAATCAAATCAAATGATATATCCAAGACCCATAACCACAAAAAATTCCACCTCTAGATGCCAAGTCGAAACTTCCTTCTTTCCAGAAAATCCATCAACAAGATATGTGCCAAGACACATATTCCACAAAATCTATCTCAAGAAGATATCCTTTCTTTCAGAATTTTCCCTCCACTTCTTCTCTACTCTTACTGTGACATTTCATATCACAATCCATCAAGTGTGTGTCCAAATGAGCTCCATCTTCCCTCTATTTATATAGTCCAAATCAGGTGTGAGTAGGCACATGCATTGGTTGGCATAACTGACTTACCAAAAATTTTGACATTTGATGCATGACCATCTCTTGCAGCTAGGTGACCCTTCACAATATGAAGGATTTCCATGTCTATGGTGGTTAGGAGAGTAGAAACAATGTTACCGATGAAATAGGTAACATCATTGTTACCTACTTTTTGAAGTATCAAGAAAAACACCTGATTTTGAAAAAGTGGCGATGCAGAATCAAGAAAAAAAAAATTGAGCATGTTTTTGGCACTTTAAGTTTTTTTTCATTTTGTTTTTTTTTTCTAATTTTTTTTTTTTAAGTGATGTTTTTTATGTCGATTTTGAATAGTGGTGGTGTATCATCACCAATGTTTTTTTATAGGATTGATTTTGACACTATAGATTTTCTAATGTCTTCTTCTTCTGTGAGATGTTTATTTTTAAGTGCATTTATGTACTTGTGTTTTAAAAATTAAAAAAAAATTAAAAATTTTTAAAATAAAAACTTGTAATGATATCTTCACTTTTTCACATACATAAAAGATGGAAAAAGGGTCAATATTCTAAAGTTTATATTTTCTACATGTTTATGTATTGTTAAATAATTTTTCAATGCACATCAAAGAAAAAGTCACTAAAAAACCAATATTTTGAACCATATGACAAAAAAATACAATTTTTCAATATAAATAAAATGCAAAAAATACAATTTTACAGAGTTTTTGTTGGAAAAAACATGTTAAAAAAACTAATTTTTTGGGAGAATCTTAACAAAAAAACTTAAGAAAACAACATTTTTATTGAATTTTATGTCAAAAAATAATAGCAATCACATGTTTTTTGCAAAAAAAAAGGGTTGTTCTCATAAAATATCAAAGTCTAAACATTACAAGTAAAACTGATTAATAATTCTAAAAAATAAGCTTTGTTTGCAAGCATAACTTAAACATCATCAACAATATCAACTAATACATCTTCAACATCATCTAGAACAGCATTGATGGCTTCTTCCGCAGCATTTTCTTCTTCCTTTTGATCATTGCCGTCTTCTAATGGATCTTTCATGTCAGCAAATCTTCCAAAGTGTCCCTTTCCAATCATTTCATATAATGGTGGTTGAGGTTCCTTTGCTTTTTTTGCCACACGTGATTCATTAAAATCTCTTTTCCTCAAACCAACTTCTTGCTTCGCATCTGAAAGGAATTTAAGAGCGTTAATTCTTTGTTGAATAAATTTGCATTGAAATGGGTCTTTCTCAATGGCAATGCAATTTCTTCCTTTTAGTATGCAACATGCTAGTGTTGTACCTAATCATCAAGCACAAAAAAATAAGTAAGAAAATTAGTATGGAGACATAAAAAGTAAAAAAGACAATATTTAAATTTAAATTTGTATAATAAAACTTACCTGAACTTGAGAATAAATCCAAAACCCATTCTCCTTCATTTGAACATAGATCTATAAGATAGTTAATCAATGCTTGTGGTTTTTGATAAATGTTAACTATATCTCCTTTTGCATCTTTATCCTCATATATTAGTTTTCTTACAACTGCATCATAAACCAATACTTGACTATGACTCTTCCCATCTACTCAATTCATAATAATATGCTTATAGCTATCGTCTTTTGTCCAACATTCAACATGGATGAACTCACAATCATTTATAATAGGCTGATCTTCGGAAGAAACAATATTTGACTTTTGCCTATAACATAACATAGTAAAAGTTCAATTAAATTTTACATGAATAAAAAAATTTAGGAGGAATCAAACATACAATTTCAAAATCTTACCATGTAAGTTGCATCCTTGACTTTGCTTTACCCTTAAAGCTTGTTAATAACATTGGAAACTATGTGTCTGAATGAAATGTCACAAATCGCCAAAGTGGTGATGTTGTCACTTCTTGAAAACCTGTAACCACTTTACTAAAAGCTTGATAAGTATATGGTTCTCTATCATATTCAATGTCTGGGAAATTGAAACCATGAGGAATATCTGCAATAACTAGGCCATATTCCCTTTTAGGTATTAGTGATGCAATGTCTTCACATTCACCTTGTATTATATGATATTGGACACTGTCAAGCCCATTCCAAATGTAATGATTAAGAGTAGGATCTAGTTCAACATTCATAAGATGCTTCCTTCTCATGTTCTCCATCTTAATTTTTTCAATAAAGCTTTTGAAAGTATCTGGTACTCCATTTCCATCCTTCTTCGACATCTTTAATGACATAAAAATATATATATAGATATGTATAAGTAATAAAATAAAAATAGTTTAAATATGAATAAAATAAATTTATGAATCAACATACCTTATTGAATGCAATATAAAACTCTTTTAGTGTTGATGTAGAACTTGCTTATGGGTAGTTGCATACAACATCATCCCAACTGTCTTCATTCAACATTTTAACCATGTGTTCTTGTATTTTCATAAAAATTTTCTGACTGAATAAATCAAGTTAAAAGCGTTAATATATTGACATGTATAAAAAATTCTACCAACATCATTATGTTTTATTTAAAAGAAAATTATAATGAAAGAAAAATAAGAAATAATTCAAGAAACTTACTTTTGAAATTCTACACACATTTCTTCCATTGATAATTCGTCCGACTTCACACGGGCTAATACTGATTTGACTAATTTATCATCCTTCGCACCTTGCATTGTTCTCCAAGGTGTAATAGTCATATCCTCTGGAAGCTACTTCATTTCAGGACCCCCCTTACTGTTGGTACATATTATGGGTTTACTCTTTCTAACCTTCTGATTTTTTATGGAAATATTCTCCCACCGATCAAAAATATCATCAATCAAATCCCATACCTCCCCAATTCTAAATGCCAACTGAAAAATGTTATCTGTGCCTCTGAAGAGATTTGTATTCAATTTTCCATCTTTTGTTTTTTTTTCATCAATTTGATAACTTGTTTCCATTAAACATTCCTTTCGAAATGCTACACTAACTTGTGTCTTATCCCCACCACATTTTTCTATGAATTCATTATGAATAAATCTGACCCTTTGGATGAAAGTCATTTTCATTCTGTAATCATTATCTGCATTATGATCCCATGCCAATAACTTCGATTCCATTTCTGCTAAGCCAGCGTAAATGATGCATTTCACTGTTTGGAAAAGATAGTTATTGGGATATTCTGCAATCAATTGTCTCTTAGCCTCTATTGAATGGTTCCCTCCAATTACATAATATTTATAATCAAAACATTTTGTCTTGTAAAATTCTTGTTTGTTGGGAACCTGACATGGATCGAAAAGAACCACATAATCCACCACATGCGCATATGGATTGAACCTGAACAATGTTTTCATATTATGTACATGTAGGTGATGGGCCTTTCTAATTTGATATTGAGATTGTCCTTCATCTGGGTGATAAAATTGGTTAACATTAAGCTCAAATGTTTGACCACCAAGAATTAATTTATTCTTCCTCAACTCTTGTCGAATAACATTTTGTTTTGTTTTAATAATGCCATCCTCTAACTCAGCACCTGGTGTTATGATTTCTCTGCTTCTGTAAGAGCTTTCAATTTGTTCTTCACTGCTGCTCACGACCTTTACAGGTTCACCAATATTTGATTTCCTAGTCTTATTGGATAACATATCATTTTTTTTATAAACAAGCTCTCCTTCATGAGGTAAAAGAGAGACATCTTTGGTAATTTTTCTTTTTGGTGTCTGATCTTTTTTCTCCTTTTGCACAATGGTTCTCATCTCCTCCTCACTAATTCTATCATAATTTTCTATTTCATGTTCGACACCTTCAAAAGAAACATGTTTAAGTTTACTAGATTGACCAACCTTAGTGACTCTTGGTTGATCCCCTCTTTGTATTGTTGCAGTGTCACGAGCTATTGCTCTTTGCTTCAATCTCCTTTCCTCTGCTTTGTCTTTGTGGAAAGTTTTCATCACATCCATAACATTTGGCACCAACATATAAATACCATCAAACATGTTTGAAAGACCCGGAACAAAATCCTATGAAACAAAATAAAACATGTCAATGATCAATAATTTATAAAAAATTGAATCATCCTTACAATAATGCATAGAGGAAATAAAAATAAGCACACTTACAATGTTATTTGCAATGTTGCTTGATATTTCTTCAGAAAATTTTGAAGATATTTCATCTGTGTCATACTTGACGATTGATAGACGATATCTAACCTTCTCACGTTTATGAGCCTTCCTTGCAAGAACATAAATAGTGTTTGTATTCGGGACCATACATATGTCTCGTACTCTGCCCATCACATCATATGGCTCATTTAAGTCAATCATACCACAAATCAGATAGATGTGTATATCAGCCTCCATTTCACTATCTTCAAGATACCATGAGAAATCGGTTTTATCTATTTCCTCAACATTCTTCCAATCAGAAATAAGCTTTAATGAACTTGGTGCCCCACTTGCTTGACTTTTATTAGTGTGTGCAACAATATCCTTATTGCGTCCAACAGTGTCCATAGTTCGTCCAGCTGCAACTTTAGATTTGGGAGTTGTATCCATAGTGCGTCGAGCTGCAGCTATAGATTTGGGAGTTGTTGCCGTAGATTTGGGAGCTGCTGCCCTAGGTGCAGAAACATTCACAGAAATCTTTTTGATGCCATTTTCCTGATATATATATATATATATATATTAGTTAATGTAAAAATATTGCGGATAAAATAAATTTAATAAACAAAAATTATTTCTAAAACTAAATAGTTTGAAATTAAAGCAGTAAAATTAACTATAAAAATTTTCATTTAAAAACAAAATATTATAAATCATATGTATATATATCTATATAATATGTTTTGAATACATTTTATAAAAAATCTAAAAATGTGTTTAAATTGTATAAAATAATTTAAAAAAAATAAACTAGTATTTTCAAACTTCAGTTTTTGTTTAATATTTAAAAAAAAACAAAAAAGTTACTAACTATTTATAACAAATGTTATAATATTATATAATTTTTTATTTTTTTAATTGTATTGTTATATAGTTTTTTTTTAATTAATTTATATTGTTATATTAAAACAAATGTTTTTTTTTAATTTATTATATTGTATTTTTTTTAATTATATAATGTTTAAAAACAAAACATAATTGTTGTTTAATGATTTTTTTTTTTTTGATATATATATATATATATATATATATATATATTTGTTATATTTTGAAATTTTTAACAATTATTATTTAACAATGTTTTTATTATATTATATAACAATTTTTTTTTTATATTTTTTTATTTTTTTTATTTTTTTAATATATAACAATATTTCTATGAACTTTTAATTGTTTTATTAAAACAAATTATTTAAAAAAAAAATTAAAGAACAAAATAAAATTAAAAAAAAATCAAAATTAAAAAATGTTTTATTAAAACAAATTATTAAAAAAAAAAAAAACAAAATTTAAAAAAATAAAAAAAAAAATCCAAAATTAAAAAAAGTTTTATTAAAACAAATTAAAAAAAAAAAAAAAATTTAAAAAAAAAATTTAAAAATGAATAATAAAACCGCCGGCAAGCCTGTGAAATGACGCCACGGGGAGCAGCTTCGAAGCTGGCCTCCGCGGCCTGAGCCCGGCCATTTCCCGTGGCACCTCTGGGCGGCCCGGTGCCTAGCGCGCGGGGTCTGCGTGCCGGGAATCAGCCCTCGGCCCAAGCGGGGCGGTGGGCGGGCCCCGGGCCCACCCCCGGTGGCGTCGCCGTAGGCCGGCAGCCGGCGGGGCGGGGTCTATGCGCAGGCCCGCCGGCGGGCGCGAGAGGGGACGGCCGGGCGATGCCACGGGGGCAGCCCAGCCAGCCTCACGGCCCCGCCTGGGCCGAGGGCCGATTCTGCCTAGGCCAAGAACCGATTCCCGGAATCGGCCCTCGGCCCAGGCAGGGTCGTGAGGCCGGCTGGGCTGCCCCCTTGGCGTCGCTCGGCCGGCCCCTGGCACCCAGCGGGCGGGCCTGCGCGCGTTTGTTTTTTTTATTTTTTATTTTTTTTATTTTTTTATTTTTTTTAATTTTTTTTTGTTTTTTAATTTTTTTGTTTTTTAATTTCGATTTTTTCTTTTTTTCTTTTTTTATATAATATAATTATTAAAACATTATTTAATAATAAAAAAAATGTTAAAAATATCAAAATATAACAAATAAAAAAAATAAAAAATAAAAAAACAATTTATTAAATCACAATTATTTTTGGTTTCTAAACATTGTATAATTAAAAAAAAAAAACAATATAATAAATAAAAAAATACATTTCTTTTAATATAACAATATAATAGCCCGGATGCGGGTGACAATTAGATATGATGGGATGCCGACCCCTGCGCACCTCCCAAAGAAGCTCGCGTGGGGTGGCATTAACAAGTACATTAAACAGCCAACTTGCAGCGTCATTAAACCAGTGCAGAAATTCCTCTACACTGCCATGGGCATTCAATTGGCAATGGCATCCATTCTAGATGGTTCGGCTCGCAGTGAACGCCGTATAGCTCCTCGGCTCCCTTTAAATAGCGCTTGCCCTCAGGGCTATGAAGAACCCTGCACTCGCACTCCTACAGGTCGTCGTTTCACTTTGTTAGCCTGTTTTGAGCCACTCCCTGGCGAGCATTTTTCACAGAGTCTCTACTATCGTTTCAATCCTCTCCGGACTCGAACAGTGGACTACAGTGGCAATGTCTCCTCCCTTGGAGCTCAGACAGCAGTTCATGCTCGCGGAATTCTCCCACACAGTGTTTTTAGGCCTCCCGCCTACCCCTTTCATCACTCTTGTTCTCCTCACGTCTCTGCAACCATGCCACGCATTCGTCACAGAATGCGGAGTAGGCGTGGCTCCATTCGAGGTTGGGCCTCGCAGCAAAGACCCCACTCTAGTTCGGTTTCTGGGTCTTCTTTAGCTGAAGAGACACAAGCTCAGACTCAAGGGATAAGGCATGATAGAGGCTTAAGGCGTCAATGTGCTTTGGAGCCAATTCCACCCCCTCTTGCTGACCCTCTCGTCACTGAGCTTCCCTCTGTCTCCCATAGACCTGACCGCCCTCCCATCTGCCTTTCTTCTCAATGCGCTGAGCTCCGCTTTGAATGTTCTCATGATCATCCTGTGGTCACCACCTTCATTACTGTTACGTTGAAAGAGGAAGCACCTTTGCCCATTCCTTCCCCTGGAGCTTCCCCTTTGCCCCCTCCTACCTCAAGCCCTCCCTTTTGCTCGGCTCCGTCTGCAGGTACAGCCCACCAAGTAGTAGACTCTCCGTGGGCGATGGACGAAGACGCAGACCTCAGCGGCACTCTCCAAGGCAACCCGAATGACTGGGAAGACGAATTTTCTTGTAGAGTGGCGGAAGAACCTTAATCTCCAATGAATGATTAGTAATAATCTCAGTACACAGCTCTTTTTGATATTTTTGCTCAACTGCTGCAGGATTTTTTTGTATCTTTGTCTCGATGCGTAGCTGGGAAGGCTGCTTGTTAATCTTAGTTTCTTTCTTGCTGTTAAGTACTCATGTTTAAATTATAGGACGATTTCCCTTTCAAGGGCGGTCAAATTGATCTTTACAGGACTGGTTTCCCTTCTTGGGCAGTCCGGACTCTCTCTGTTCAGCATGCTCATCAAGCCCAGCGCTCAGGCTCACATAGATGACGTTGTGGCAGTTTTGTAACATTATCTTTTATACATAATAGAATTAGTCTTATTTAGAAAAAAAAATATATAACAATATAATAAATTTAAAAAAAAAAAACTATATCACAATACAATTAAAAAAGATATATATATATATAACAAAACAATAAAGAAAAAAAAAATTAAAGATTTAAAATTAAAAAGAATAAAACGAAGATTTAAAATTAAAAAATAAAATAAAACAGAATATAAAATAAAAAAATTCTCAACTTAAAAAAAAAAAAAAAATTAAATAATGAAATCACTGACATATTTATGATAAAAAAAAAACAAATAAAAAATGTTATAATATTACTTTTTTTTTTATGTGCATGGTCATTTTATGGATTTTTCTGTCTAGATGAACCTATAAGTCTTAAAAAAGAAAAAAAAATCTAAATTTTTGTTCTTAAAACCCTAAAAAATTTAGTTTTTTTTGCATTTTCTTCACTAAAAAAATATTAAAAAATTAAGGTTTTTGAACCTAAAAACCTTAAAAAAGTAGTTTTTTGACACAAAAAAACTAGAGAAAAACATATTTTCTCCAAAATCATCTTTAAATTGACAGAATAGAAGGAAAACTAACCTGTGAAATGCAAAAAGTTGTTGTCACCAATGCCAACACAACACCTCCACAAAATTACGAATAGCAACACAATGCCTCCAATGCCAATGCAATGCCTTCACAAAGTTACCAATGTCAATGCAACACCTCCACAAAATTACCAATATTGACACAACGTCTCCAATGCCAATGCAATGCCTCCACGAAGTTACTAATTCCAACGCAACACCTCCAGAAATTTGGTCTAACAAATACCAGAAAACTTGATGTGATGTGATGAATAGAAACAATCATTCCTTTTAAATAGCGAATTTTGTCTGATTGGTTTACTGTTTAACGAATGTGGGATTAAATTTTCAAATTTCAAATATTTACATTTAGTTTATTATAGTTCATACTATAGTTAAAATACTTATTATTTGCATGTAGTTATCATAATTAATATTTTATTTAGTATTTACATGTACTGAATGTTGAATAATTCAAATATAATCTCAGATTAAAAATTAAAATATGAAATACTTACATGTAGTTAATTATATTTAATATTATAGATAAAATAGTTAATATTTGCATTTAGTTATCATAATTAATATTTACATGTAATCAATGTTTAAAATCATGGGATTAAATTTTAAAATCTAAAATATGTACATGTAGTTAATTATAGTTTAAATAGTTAATATTTACATCATGTTATTTTTGTAAATATTTACATGTAGTCAATCTTAAACCATTTAAATAAGAAAATTATTTTTGTTTCGAAGACATGCATGAAAGGAATATTTTGTGGATATTTTGAATAGAAAGTATGGTGAAATATTTGAAGACCAACAGTTTATTAATAAATTTTGAAATATATTTTAGATGAATATAACGTAAGTTTAAAATTTAAAATTTAAAATATCTACATGTAGTAATTATAGTTAAAATAGTTAATATTTGCATGTAGGTATTATAGTAATATTATAGTTAATACTTACATCTAGTCAATGTTAAATCATTCAAATAAAAACATTATTTTAGTTTGGAAGGCATCCATGATAGAAATATTTTGTGGATATTTTGAATAGAAATATCGGTAAAATATTTTAAAATAAACAGTTTATGAAAAAAAATGTTAAATACATTTTTTGATTAATATTTGTACCAAATATATGAAATGAAAATTTTGGAGGGAAAGTTTTTCGCGAAATTGGGAAATTTTGGAGGGAAATTTTTTCGCGAATTTTTTTGGAGGGAAATTTTCAGTCTTTAAGCTATATATTGTAAGTGGGAGAGGAATTTGTATCATTCAACCTATTCTTGTTGAAAGCCATGGTTTCTTCTGATAGCAAAGTTTTTCTTTCTAGAACATCAACATCTTCGTCACGCAACAACTCTATTCAGAGTGATGAATATAACGGGAGTTCATTCACCATGAATAGAGAGTCAAAAAATCGACTTGGTCGTTATCCTAAAGATGATGAGAACAAAATTGATGAGGTGCAGCAAAATGAAATTTCTGTAAATCGAGCGCCAGTTATACCACTTACTCTTAATCCTAAGGATTATGAAAGCAACAATGATGAAGGGCATGATGAAGAATTTCGAGAGTCAAAAGTTTCACTTCGTCCTAATCCCAAGGATTATGAGGACACCATTGATGAAGAGGGAGATGAAGAATATCCACTTCAGCTTAATCCTAAGGATTATGCGAGAACAACAAATGAAGAGGGGAATGAAGAATCTATAGAGTCAAAATATCCACTCTGTCCTAATCCTGAGGAGTATGCCAGCACCACTGATGAAAAGGGGGATGTAAAATTTCCAGAGTCAAAATATCAAATTCATCCTAATCGTAAGGATTATGCGAGCACCACTGATGAAGAGGGGAATGATAATGTTTCAGATTCAAAACATCCACTTCGTCCCAATCCTAAGGATTATGCTAGCACCACTGATAAAGAGGGAAATGAAAAATTTACGGCGTCAAAATTTCCACTCCGTCCTAATCCTAAGGATTATGCAAGCACCATTGATGAAGAGGGGGACGAAAAAATTCCAGAGTCAAAATTTCCACTTCCTCTTAATCCTAAGGATTATGTCAGTACCACAGATGAAGAGGGGAATGAAGAATTTGCAAAGTCAAAATATGCACTTCGTCCTAATCCTAAGGATTATGTCAGCACCACTGAGGAAAAGGGGAATGAAGAATTTGCGGCGTCAAAATATCCACTTCATCCTAATCCTAAGGATTATGCCAGCACCACTGATGAAGACAGGGATGAATTTCCAAAGCTAAAATTTTCACTTCATCCTAATCATAATGATTATAATTTAACCACTGATGAAGGGGGGGATGAAGAATTTCCAATAAATATAGATTCAAGGCATTCACTTATTCCTAATCCTAAGGATTATGAGAGCTTCAGTGAGGAAGCGGAGGGGCAGGATGAAGAAATTCTAGTGAATACAAATTCAAAGCTTCCACTTATGCCTAATCCCAAGGATTATGAGAGCACCACTGAGGAAGGGGAGGATGAATAGTTTCTTGCAAATGATAATTTTAGAGGCACGGATCTGAATATTGCATTTTCTCCAAGTGACCATTTCAAAGACACTCATGGTGATGAAGAATTGAATCCTCCCAGGGAAGAATTTGAAAGCATGGGTCAAGATGGTGAAGAATTTATTTTGAGTCAGGGTTACAAAAGTGCCAATGATTCTTGTGAAATGTTTTCTTCAACTGATGATGGTAAAGAAAATTTTCCACGCAATGATGTTGATGAATTTCTTAGCTATGTTGAGGATGATGATAGTGGGGATAATATTCCTCCTAATGGTGATGAAACTACTTTTACAAAGGATGATGGAATGATGAAGTCGTTGCAAGCAAATATTGCAACTAGGAGTAGGAGTAGACCTTTTCATATCAATCCAAAGCATTCCAGTTATACAAGGGCGAGGACAAAATATCTCACGACAAGAAGTTCTATCATTCATTTGATTTTAAGTGAATGTTGTCGAAGGGATTGCTTGAAAAATATGGATTTCAACTTTGCTTTGGAGAAAAGGAAAACATATATGTCAATGAATAAAAGCATGCAAAATTCATATTTAGTGGGTTGCATGCAATCTACACTAGCAGGTTATGATTATCATATTGGGAATGTATTGCTTTGCAGAAAGGCATTCAAAATGTTGTATTCAATTGTTAATTGTCGTTTGTCAAGAATCTAGGATAGATTGGAAAGGGATCCCACATATTATTCAGAAGCACGTTATAAATGGGAGGTGGGGCCGTTTGCAAATACTGCTAAGACATGGATGAAAGACTTCTTTTCAAATCATGGAGAGTGTATGCCAAATAAAGACACAATACATATTCCAGATAATTTCTCGAGACGAGAAATATTCATGTTATACAAATATTATGCAAAAGTTGTTGAAGTAATTGGTAATTTTATTGCATATTCTTATTTTACAAGGATATGGAAAACTAAATTATAACAATGTTCGTATTCCTAAGAAGACAAGGATGGGGATTTGCAGCACATGTGCTTTTCTTAAAGCAAAAAGAGATAAATGTCAAGGGGCAGAGAGAGGTATGTGTTCAAAACATTGTTTTTTAAAATTTGATACTTATCAACTATGAAAATATATTTATTCATATGTTTCTTTTATTTTATGTACAGATTCCGTTGTCAAAGAACTTCAAGACCATTGCAATCAGCAAACAAGTGAAAGACAAAAGTTGTATAAACATCGAAAGAAGTGTTATGGTCATCCAAATAAATATCTGGGATTGATAATTGATGGTATGGACCAAAAGAAAACACTTCTTCCACATTTTGTCCGCACGCCAAAAAAATTACAGGAGGAAAATTTCATTCAGTTTCACTTGGTTGGTTGTATGGTATTTAATGAGAAGATGTTTCCAAGAGTTTTCTTCACAACTCCAAATATTCACAATGATGCAAATCCGACCATAACTATAATCCATGATGTGGTTACTCATTGGTCTGGGATTCTTCCTGAAGTTTTGTATTTACAATTAGACAACACAAGTCGTGAGAACAAAAATCAAGTTCTTTTTGGGTATCTAAACATGCTCATTGAATTGGGGATTTTTAAAAATATAAAGGTTGGTTTCCTTCTTGTTGGGCATACTCATGATCATATTGATCAAATGTTCAGTCTTTTTTCAGTAACATTGAGGAGGAAAGGTGTTGGGAGCCTGCCATCATTAATTGAATGTATTAAGAAATCATACATTCTAGAGCCTGTTTTTCATGTGTTGGAAGAAACTATGGACATGCGAAGGTTTATTTTTGGATCCCAGGGTGAGGAGAAATGCATTTAAAAACTTAACGACATTAGCTTCCAACATCAATTTCGTATCAAAAAAATTGATAGGATAACACTTATATGGGGCAAGAAGTATTCGACTATTGAATAATGGGGACCATCATCAGGTTTAGCATTTTTGAAGTTTATTCCAGAGCGTCCAATGTTTTCATCAAAGATATTGTTATTACAGTCAGTTTCTGAACTCCATAATGCACGAAGGCAGAAGAGAGACATAAATTATTCTGAATGTCTAGATGAAATTAAAATATGTATTGGAGATACATATGAATACTTCGATGTTGCTGATTCAGTTTGGTGGGAGTCCTTTTTCAGTAATCAAAGTGATATGATTTCAAGATCAGTAAATGGGGATACGCTTTTGAAGACTCCTTTTTTTTGGCCACAAAATATGCCAAATGAACATGAACATCAGGAAACACACAATGTTGAACAACAACAGCCTCAAGCTATTATTAATTCCCCACAAGTAGAGGAAAGAGAAATCTATATTGGTTCTAGAAGATCACGTGCACAACGTGAAGCCATGGAAGACCTTTACAGGGGTTCTATGCAGGATCTTAAGGAGGGTTGCATGATACCAGTGTTAGCAGATGAAGATCCACTTGGCTATCCATTCTGGATTGCCAAGGTTATAAAGGTCATTAATGAAGATGAAGAGACTACAGCTATTGATGTACATTGGTATGCCACAAGTACCCACCCTTTCAATGGTGTGTACAAGCCATAGATGGTAGTGGAAAAAAGAATTGGCAGAAAGAGAAAAAGAAAGGGCACAAATATAAATCGTCGCCGCACAGATGTCTTAAAATTGGAGGATGTTAACATACTTGTGTATGACTTCAATTTGACAAAGAGAGGAACTCTTCGGTTGCAGACCATAAATATTTTGAAGAAATTGCTACCAGAACAATTACTGTTGAAATGGGACTCTGCAGAATGTAGACATAGATCTACAAGACTTTTGAACTCTAAAATGGTGGGCATGCATGTTGACTCAGATGGAGCACTAGTTGATGAAAGAGAAGAATATGGATCATCTTCATCTGCATCGAGCCATTCATCTGAAGATGTATATTATGATGGTGTGCCAGAACCTATGGCTGATTTTGAATAACTATCTAAGACACTTTTATGTAATTGATGTTTGCATGGTAGCTTGAAATAAAAATTTTGACTTCCATCTCATTTTTCATGAAGTTATGAGACATTTCTATGTTTGTTGGATTATATGTTTTAATTATGAAGAATTCATTTATTTAGAATATCGACAATGTAACAATGAATTACAAAAATAATTTATGTTATATTCAATGTACCAATGTTGATATTTTAATTCTAAGTAAAATAGAAAATAGAAACTAATGTTTAATTTTTAGATTATGCAGTGATATTACCATGATATTATGTATTGTTACCATTTGGTATAAGATACTTTTAAAAGTTTTAATAATTGTATGCGTCATTGAAACAGAACAATTGTTTTGATGCTTGATTTTTAGGTTTTGGTTGAAATTATATTTAAATTTGTCTTATGCTAAGATTTGAAAAAAGATAAGTTTTTATCCTTTAAAATTAAAATTACTCTTACTTGTTTTTGTTCAATAATAATTTTTTCATTTACTTGTTCATTTTTTTAAATTGTTAAGTCTTATAATTTCTCCATAATTTCATTGTTCAAGTATGTTGAACACTTAAGATTGAAAAACTTTAGATTTACAACTTGTTATTAAGGTTTTTATGCGCTACCAAATTTTATCTTTAAGGTTATGGTTGACAATAATTACAATTTTGGGGTTGTTTAAAGTCAAGATATTTTATGTTTAACAACATGGATGAAAATTGTTCGAAATGATAAGCCCTTCAGACATGTATTTGTTTATATTTAAAATCATCTATCAAAAATGTTATAAATTTACGATTTTAAAAAATGTCCTAATATGTTGTCTTTAATTCCATTGTTACAAGTGTCAAAATTATGACACAATTTTTTTTTTTGTTATTCCAGCATCAACTGGTTTTGTTTTGAGGGTGTTTTTCAATCCTTTTTTAAACAAACAATTTTGTTTTTAGCATAATTTTATAAAATGTTGAAATTTGATCTTCAAAAAAAACCAAGTGCGTTCTGGAAGACAGACTTTTTGTTTTTGGGGTGTTTTTTCATGTTTTTTGAGACTTTTTGGGCTAGAGTTCCCATTTTGAGGTCAGGTTACCTATTTCAACGGTAACATTGTTTAGAATGGTTCAAATAGTGTGAGATAATGATGAGTTAGAAGAATCTGTGTCATATTTTTTTGAGATCTAAGTGGTTTATCTTTGGTGACTCCTATTTATCTTTAGGAACTCATTAAGGTAGATGGGGTGGGAAGTACATGGAGCTCTAAATAAGTGTTGATTGTGGGATACCCCACACCCAATCAGTGGTCTAACGTCTCACGGAATTATAATTTGATATTGTGTAGAGGGAATTTGATAAGCCCACAAAGATACAAATTAAGTGAAATGTGATAGACTACTTATGAGTTGTAAAGTATACAAGAATCAGTGAAAAGAGTTGCTAGGCCATGTGATGTCCAACATGTGGATCCCATCATTGTTTAGTAATTTTAGATAATTTGTGTTGGGAATAAATTAAGGATCGTGGGGATTATCATTCATACTCATGAATAAAGGAGAATATAGAGATCTCTCATAGAGATTAATGGAGAGTTCTCATAGTGAAAAGGAGACAGAATGCTAAGCTGAGAATATTCCTAGTCTATTGTATCCAAGGCAAGACTAAGATCGAATAACACCTTTCAATATATTTTAATGTTTTTAGAAGGTGTTAATCTCATGTTTTGTCACTAATAGTAGCCCATGGAGGCATATATGTAATATATTTAACCTTTAATTTAATAGACTAGTTAAATAACACCGTACATTCTACATCAAATTTGGATGTTTTTCTTGTGTCATGCTGGGATTGCATGTTTAAACCATGATTTCTTAGAGAATAGGAAATTCATTGCATTGGAAGAAGTTTGTTGGACAATCCTAGAGAAATAGAGGTTTCCTAGGCTACTATGAAGCCAAGTATTTGATTTGCATACATTGTTTGGCATATTGAATTTGTAAAGAGAAATAATTTTTGAAAAGAGACTTATGACTAAAGTGTGCTCCATCTAGTTTCATATATGGGTTTTCCAACCATGATGGCATTGCTTGATACAAACACTAGATTTTACAATTCCCATGAAACCCTTGGCTAAATTAATATGGTTGCATCTCAATCTTATACATTTGGTTTCGATAGAATTTTGTTGAATGTGAGTTTAATTTTTCAATATCACAACAAGGCGTACCAATTTTTTTCCATTGGAAATTCTAGTACAAAAAATAACAAGTGCTTCAAAGCCTTAACCTTCACTGTGAATAAACTGAGAATAGGAAGGTTGAAGTGGACTACTTCAAGTAAGGAAGAACATATGATGTTGTGTTAATGGACAAAAAAATTCTTGTTATGGATGGGCATGAGCTATGTAAGTTTTAAATATTTGGAACTTATAATTTTGAAGACATATTTTATTTTTCATGTTAATATCTCAACCATCTCAATTTTGTAAACTTTTCGTTTGTTCTTATCACTTAAGTGACTGCTTTTATTTTAGGAAGCAAGGAAACTAATATGTATTGTACAACATCTTTATGCTAGATATGGCATTGCTTTTGTTTCTCCAATTTTGTATATACAAGTGATTCCAGTGAGGTTAGGGTGAGTATTTTCACAAGACCATGAGAGCTTAAAACTAATTCTTTCACAAAACATCCAGTTCAAAAATGCCCACTTCTAGGATCCCTTTTAAGATCAATTCTTATGGTTTCCCTTAAAAGTAAAGAAAATGCATTTTCCTCTTTTGATATTTCATTTTGTACATGGTTTCAACAATATAAATCTCAATGATATAGATGTTCATTTTTATTTAATAATAATAATAAGTAATAGATAATTGTGGAGAGAGGTGCTCTATAGCCAAGTATAGAGTAGATGTGTAGGAGTAACGTAAGTATGTAAACGATTCTAAATGTTGGCTTAATTAAAAAAACGAAGAAGTTAAAAGTGACCGGGTAAGAGTACAAACATTTAAATGTTGGCTCAATTAATAATCAAAATTTAAATTAATAAAAATAATATAATTTAATTTGTTATATTTTGATTTTGTTAATAAATTTTTAATAGTCTATGTTACAATACCATGAGCCAATACCATGGCTTATCAATACCACATGCCCAAAAAAAAAAAATTATTTCACAACCAAAATATTTTATAAAAATATGACAAGATTCGTAACCATGCTTATTCACTCTCACTTTACCATGTATATTATTAGCTTGTAAAAATTATGCTTTGTGACAATACCATGGCTTATCAATAACACATGACCAAAAACATAACTTATTTCACAATCAAAATATTTTATAACAATAAGAAAATATTCTTAACAATGGATATTCATCCCCAATTTACCATGGATATTATCAACTTGCAACTCACTTTGTTACAACACTATGTGCCAATACCATGGCTTTGATTTTATAACAATAAGAAAATATTCTTAACAATGGATATTCATCTCCACTTTACCATGGATACTATTAACTTGCAATTCGCTTTGTTACAACACTATGGGCCAATACCATGGCTTATCAATACCACATTCCCAAAAAACATAACTTATTTCATAATCAAAATATTTTATAACAATATGACAAGGTTCTTAATCATTGATGTTCACCTTCACTTTTCCATTGATATTATGAACTTGTGAATAGATTTTGTTACAATAGCATGGGCTAATACCATGCCTTATCAATAGCACGTGGAAAAAAAATAATAACTTATTTCACAATACAAAAGTTTTATAACAATATGAAAATATTCTTAACCATAGTTACTCAACCCCACTTTACCATGGATATTATTTACTTGTAAATAGTTTTTTTACAATACCATGGGCCAATACCATGAATTACCAATACCACATGCCCCAAAACCATAACTTATTCGACAATAAAAATATTTTTATTTTATTTTATTTTATAACCATTTTTTAATTGAAGCTAATAGGAAAAAGGTTATAATTAGTTTTGACATATATCTAAACACTCTATCGTCATGACTACTAAAACTATTCCCATAGAAATTAAATTAAGGTTTTAATAATTTTTTTTTATTTTTCTGAATAATGCTAATTCTATTTATATAACATACTGGTACAAAATTGCCTTAGCTTCAGCTGCGTGAGCCTGAACGCTGGGCTTGATAGCCATGATTTACAAAAAATCTGGACTGCCTTGAGTGGGAAACCAGTCTTTTAGGAAGAAGTTTGGCTGCCCTTGGAAGAGAAACTGGCCCATTGTCCATGCAATTTAACATAGCAGAAATAAACATACTAAAGTAGCATTCAGCTTTTTCAGCCGAAGAGTAATACAGAGAAACAAAAAATCTCCCAAGATGATTGAGCAGTAGTGCCGATGTAGGCCGAGGGTCACGAGGTTCACTGATCATGAGTTGGGGATGGCGGTTCCTCCATAATTCTACACCACTACTCATCCCTTCTATCTTCATTGTATTCATTGGGTGTGTTATCCTTGTCGACGATGTCCACCTGCATCTGTTCCTTGCACTGGTCGGAATGCACGATTCCCGCGGGCGCCTCTGAGTCCAAAGCTTTGTCCTTAACCGGAGTGGGATTGGGGCAGGGCGCAAGGGAGGGGATATGGCTAACCAACTCTTCTCTGAGGATCACAGTGACAAAAGCGGTGATGACGGGCCTGTCAAGAGAGCATTTGAATGAAATTTCGCTCTCTGGGAGGATTGACGAAGGGGAAGACTGGTAGACGCTCGGGAGGCAAGGGAAATGACAAGCCTGGAAGGTTCAACAAAGGGGGGCGGGATGGGCTGGGAAAAATTCACATTCCCATCTTGGCGAGCTCAGCCTCTCAAACTGCATGTATCTGGGTAATTTCCCCATGAGACATCCTCAGAAGAGGAGTCAGAGTCGGAGCTGGTATAAGGCCGAGAGCGGGTCGCACGACCCCTACTAGCGCCACAATGGCACCTCATCCTGTGATGGAGCAACGGAATGGACGCAGAGGCGAGCTGGTAAGGCCTAAGACAAGAAGAGCAGTTTGAATGCAGAGGCGACCAATAGGAATCGATAGTCTGAGCACGAAAATAGGAATTCGAACAGCAAAAAGCACTTTGGGTGAAGTGGTGGCCTGGCAGCATCTCCAGACAACCAAGAAGCGTGCAGCAACGCCCTGTTTGAGTGCAAGCACTTGGCTCAACACATGCAGGAGGGCAGGCTCCACAGAGAGGAGGTGGAGAGCTGCATTTGACATAGGAGAAAGACGAGCAACCATAAAAAAATGCCATCACAAACCAGACGAACAGAGCGGGGTGGTGAAAAAGCTAGGCAAGTGAAGTTAATGCCATGTGAGTTGGCAGAATTAATGCCGCGTTAATGGAGCTGCAGGGGGCCATATGGCCACCCCACGCGAGCTCCATTGCAAGTCACCAAGGGACTAACGTCCCATCATCCATAACAACCATCCGCATCCAGAAAGGTTTTAATAAAATTAAAAATTAGAATACTTTTATATTCAAAGATGTGAAATTTATATCACATAAACAAAAGAATACAAGATGTAGGCTCCAAGCCAAGGAAAAAAATCCTTGAAGGGGGACACCCAAAAAATTATCTTCTAATAGAACCAAATCAAAAAAGATATCCGAGACCCATAACCACAAAAATTTCCACCTTTATATGCCAAGTCAAATCTTCCTTCTTTCCAACAAATCCATCAACAAGAAATCAACAACAAGAGATGTTCCAAGTCACATTTTTGACAGACTCTAGCTCAAGAAGATACCCTTTCTTTTAGACTTCGCCCTCCACTTCTTCTCTACCCTTTCTGTGACATTTCACATCATAGTACATCAAGCATGTGTGTCCAAATGAGCTCCATATTCCCTCTATTTATCTACTTAAGAGGGGGTGCGATAGACATGGCCATTGGTTGGCATAACTGACTTACCAAAACTTTCGACATTTGATGCATGACCATCTCTTGCAAATAGGTGACCCTTCACAATATGAAGGATTTCCATGTATATGGTGGTTAGGAGAGTAGAATGGATAAACAAGAGTGAGGTAATGATGAGTTAGAATAATGTGTGTCATTGCTTTTGGAGATCTAAGTGGTCTATATTTGGTGAATCCTATTTTTCTTTAGGAACTAATTAAAGTAGATGGGGTGGGAAGTACATGAAGCTCTGAATAAGTGTTGATTGTGGGATCTCGCACACCAAATCAATGGTCTAAGGTCTCATGGAAGTATATGTGATATTTTGTAGAGGGAATTTGATAAGCCCACAAAGAAACAAATTAAGTGACATGTGATAGAAAACTTATGAGTCATCAAATATACAAGAATCAGTGAAAAGAGTTGTTAGGCCATGTGGTGGCCAATAGGAGGATCCCATACTTGTTTAATAATTTTAGATGATTGATGTTGGAGGAAAGTAAGGATCATGGGGATTATCATTCATACTCACGAAGAAAGGAGGAGATAGAGAGCTCTCATGGAGAATAATAGAGAATTATCACAGTGAAAAGGAGACATAATGCTAAGTTGATAAGATTCCTTGTCTATTGTATCCAAGCCAAGACTAAGATCGACTAACACCTTTCAATATATTTTAATGTTTTGAGAAGGTGTTAATCTCATGTTTTTTAACTACTTGTAGCCCATGGAGGAATATGTTAGGTCCCTATATTACTAGTGTAATCCCTTATTATTGTTAGTGTATCCCCTTATTTTTATTTTTGTACCCCTGTAGTCCCCATATTGTTATTAGTGTGCCCCATAAAAGACCACTATTGTTATTTTTTTCCCTTACATTATTATTGTTAGGCCGACTAGGATTATATTGTGGTTCCATGTACTCCTATATATAGAAAGGAGGTTTTGTCATTTGTATCATCCAAGAATTATTCATTTATGTAATGTAAAGGAGGTTGCCCGTTCGAAGAGGCTGATTTCTAAGTCGTTGATCTCTCTTTTCTTCTATTTTGTGTGTTGGTTTCATAACATTCAGTATTAGAGCTTTGGATTATAGGGTTTCACTACTGCAAAAAGGTCATCCTGGAATTTTCGCTATAACATTTTTTCTACAAAGTTTTAGATGCCGAAAAAAAACCCATATGAGCCCAAATTTTGAGGGACTTCGTGTAAAAAATGTATATCGTGGTTCACTTAGTTTCAGAGATATGATATGAGGAAGTTATGGTTTTTGCAGGTTCTAGAATTTCATCTCAAAGAGGTGACCTTCGGAAAATCGTCATAACTTTCTTTCTGAGCATCATATTCAAATTCTGTGAAAAGTGGCCGAAAGTGCACAAAATTTTGTTTCTTTTGTATCAATTTCAAAACCAAAAGATGAAACAATGACACATGGAAAGTCGTACAACTTCTCTCTACCGAACGAGTCCATAATTAGGCCATTGTGGGAGATTGGGCATAACGTTGCCTTGAAAAACCCAAGTCAGGTCTAACCTATGGCATTGGAAATATGACTCAGATGGATACTAAAGGCATGAACTTCAAATATTAGGGATTCGAAATCACAGAGATACAATGGGATCAATAGAGAGCTCCTTCAAAGAAAAAAAAAGTGGGTATTATTTTTTAAATTGCATAACGTTTGTTTGAAAAAACAGTTTGAAGTGTTTCCAAGCGCATATTTAAGCATAGATATTAGCATTGGATTCTAAAATTCCTCAAAAAGAAATCCACACCCATTGAGCCCTCTGAAATTTTTACTATGACGCATGAAGAGGAAGAAGTGCAACATGAGATATAAAAATTACGAGACCAAGTGCAACAAATGTTGATCTCGCAAAAAGTAACCAAAAATGAAATGGAAGCTAAAATGGATGGTTTGAAGAAAGGCATGGAAGATAAGATGAATGGCATGAAAGCTAAGATGAATGGTGTGGAATCTAAGATGGATGGTTTGAAGAATGTCATGGATGGTTTGAAGAATGGCATGGACGCTAAGATCAATGGTATAGAAGAAAAACGAAAAGCAGACATGGAAAGTTTGAAAGAATGTTTGACAAAGTTGCTACAAGAAATTATTCCTAATGGTGAAAAGGTAATAGATAAAACTTATGATGAGAACAAAAGAAATATTAATCGTGATTTTATAGACTCTAATATTGGATTTAAGAACGACCATATTCCAAGGATCGATATGAGGAATTTTGATGGCAAGGATTCGATAACATGGATACTACAGATGGAGCAAGTCCTAGTTCAAACTATATTTCCATAACTTGATGAGCAATGAAAAATAGTATTGGAACCTGAAGCAGTCACAGAAAAAAGAACTCAACAACTACTAAATCGATCAATTTCAGCGTATCTCATCAAGTGGAAAAACTTACCAGCTAAAGAATCCACATGGGAGGATGAGAATTTTATACAAAAGCATCTAGAAGTAATCAAGCGTTGAGGATTTTTTTTTTTTGAAAGATAGGTTTATGTTAGGTCCCTATAATTGATCAGGAGATCAAGTCTCTAGTAGAAAAATGCTCAAAAATGAAGTTGCTCAGAATTGGTCTGAACTAGATCGTCTGGAAAGAGCTCGGAAAAACGATCCTGTAGATGCGAACGGCACTGAAACCCGACGTCGTATGAGGAAGATATTCAACTTTGAAGTTTGCCAATTTCAGTAAAAGGAAGGCAAAAATTTGACTTTATAAAAAATATTTTTATTTAAAAAATAATATTCCACAAAATATTCTGGGAATATTCCACATAATATTCTAGGAATATTTCATGGAATATTCCACAAAATATTCTGCGGAATATTCCAGTGGCAACCAATGAAAGGGCGCCACGTGGCCAGCCCGGAGGCCACCACGTAGCACCAAGGTGGAATGGAAAGGCGTTCAAAAATTTTGTTTGGTCATGGGCAGGATTTGAAACCGGGTCGGGCAGACACAAACACAATGGACCGGCCATTGGGCCACACCATAGTTCTTGTTATAACATGGCAACGAAGTATTATGAAAATATTTGAATTCGGTTGGGCGGGCCCGAAAGGGGGCCAGCCCCCTTCTCCATAGAACCATTCGCATGGAACCACAACAAAACTCATTGGCGCGCATATATGTGGTTCTTGATCACATGGTTCCACGTTTGGTGCGGATTTCATTTAATACATGATTTTTAAACCTTAACAAATGCCGATTAAAACTCAAGGTTATTCAATGTATTGCATTCGGTGCGGTCACTTGGAGCTGCACGTCCAGCCCTCCAATACGGCGGCAGTTTTGGTGGTTCCCTAAATTTAGCGCCATCACCAATTTTAACTGGAGTTAACTCCAGTTCTCCACATTTAGTGGAGTTTTTCTAGGTGACACTGGGCAAACTTTAGTTAGCCATAACTTTGGCTAGGAAAGTCCATTTGGGACGAATTGTTTTTTGATTTTGGGGTATTGGAGCATTCTAGAGTTGTTGGGATAGGTTAAAAAGCCATCATGGCACTCTATCAATGATTTTACCAGCAATTTTGGTTGTGGAGCCACCAGGGCCTAATGAAATATCAGCTGTGTTGGACTATATTCATCCATTGGAGGTGAATGAATAGTCGATTTATACTGACTTCAGCCTTCTGTTTCTAAATTTGCAGCTTATTTTTCCTTTTGAGGCTTTCTACACAATGTAATTCAAATTTTAAGCATTAATGAAAAAGGGAAAAGCCTAATTAGAGGCTTTTGGACCCAGCAGAGGTAGCCCAAGAGAGGGGTGAACTGCTTAAACAAATTCTTACTGTTATGCTGTGCATTTTTGCTGTTATATTTCAGATTCTGCTACATTAAACAGTAACTTTTCATAAGTACACTTTTCCCAAGAAGCCTTATACAGTGAACAAAACTCATTAGTTCAACTTCAAACCACATTACTTCATTTGCAGAATACTTGAACTTGCTTATTCACACATAAAATTTTGATTAATGAATACTTTGCACAGAAACAAATACTTTCATTCATCGGATCTATTTTAGTTTTTACATTTTATTTCTTTAGGCATAGCCAGTTTGTGGGCCAGGAGCTTCTGCTTTCATTCTTTCTAGTAAAGGTGAAATAACCAGTAAAATCCCCCTACTGTCAATCTCTGTATAAGAAATACTTTGTTCTCACAATTTCAAATCAATAATCCTAGTGTATCCCCTTATTTGTATTGTTAGTGTAGCCCCTTATTGTTATTTTTGTGCCCATGTAGTCTCCATATTGTTATTATTGTGCCCCATAGAAGCCCACTATTGTTATTGTTATGTCCTTACATTGTTATTGTTATGTCAGCTAGGATTATATTGTGACCCCTTGGACTCCTATATATAGAAGGGAGGTTTTGTCACTTTTATCATCCAAGAATTGTTCATTTATGTAATGTAATGTAGGTTTCCTCCTCGAAGAGGTTGATTTCTAAGTCATTAATCTATCTTTCTTCTATTTTGTGAGATGGTTTCACAACATAATATATGTAATATATTGAACCTTTAATTTAATATAATAGTTAAATAATATCTTACATTCTCGATCAAATTTGGATGTTTTTCTTCTATCATGGTGGGATTGCATGTTAAAACCATGACTCGCTGAGCAAATAGGAAATTTAGTGCATTGACAGAAGTTCGTTGGACAATCCTGTAAAAATAGAGGTTTCCTAGGCTGCTATGAAGCCAAGTATTTGATTTCCATTCACTGTCTAGAATATTGAATTTGCAAAGAGAAGTACCTTTCGAAAAGATACTTATGACTGAAGTGTGCTCCATATATTTTCATATATGTGTTGTGAAACCATGATGCCATTCTTTGATACAAATACTAGATTTTAAGATTCTCATGAAACCCTCGACTAAATCAATATGTTTCCATCTCAAGCTTGTACATTTGGTTTCGATAGAATTTTGTCAATTGTGATTTTAATTTTTGAATAACACAACAAGGCTTACCAATTATTTTCCTTTGCAAATTCTAGTACAGAAAATAACAAGTGCTTGAAAGCCTTAATCTTCACTGTGAAGACACTAAGAATGGGAAGGTTGCAGTGGACTACTTCAGGCAAGGTAGAATATATGATCTTGTGTTAATGGACAAAGATATGTTTGTTATGGATGGACATGAGCTATGTAAGTTTTAAATCTTTGGAACTTATAATTTTGAAGTCTTTTTTTTATTTTTCCTGTTAATATCTCAACCATCTCAATTTTGTATACTTTTCGTTTCTTCTTATCACTCAACTGGTTGCTTTTATCTCAGGAAAGAAGGAAACTAATATGTATTCTACAACATCTTGATTCTAGATATGGCATTGCTTTTGTTTCTCCAACGTCGAATTTGTATATACAAGTGATGCCAGTGAGGTTAGGGTCAGTCTTTTCACAATGCCAATAGAGCTTAAAATTAATTCTTTCACAGAACATCCAGTTCAAAAATGCCCACTTCTAGGATCCCTTTTAAGATCAATTCTTATGGCTTCTCTTAAAAGTAAAGAAAACACCTTTTCTCCTTTTGATATTTCATTTTCTACATGGTTTCAATAATATAGATGTTCATTTTTATTTAATAATAATAATAAGTAATAGCTAATTGGGTTGAGAGGCCCTCTACAACCCAATATAGAGTAGACTTGAAAGTGTAATGTAAGTATGTAAACAATTCTAAATGTCGATTAATTAAAAAGAAAGTTAAAAGTGATGAGAGATGAGTACAAACATTTAAATGTTGGCATAGTTAAAAATCAAAAGTTAAAGTAATAAAAATAATATAATTCAATTGTTATATTTTGATTTTTTTAATAACTTGTGAATAGTCTTTCTTACAATACCATGAGCTAATACCATGATTTATCAATATAGTATGCCTGAAAACCATAACTTATTTCACAACTAAAATATTTTATAACAATATGACAAAATTCTTAACCATGAAGGAGAAGCTCTACCCCACAACATTTAAAGTATCTGCAAACTAAATCTTCTTGATTCCTTGCTCTTCCTTTCTTTGTTTGCATACCGTATCTAACTTTCGTACATGGTTTTCACGTTGAAAATGAGAGCGTCTTTGCCGATATCTTCTCTGAGTCTGTGCAGCTACGAGCATCCCAAAAACAAAGTGGCATTCGTTCTGGCCATGGAGGAGGAGCTCTGTGCTGGCCATGGAGGAGGAGCTCTGTGGCACAACATTTAGGGTATCTACAAACTAAATCTTCTTGATTCCTTGCTCTGCCTTTCTTTGCTTGCGTAGAGTCTCTGACGTGCGTACATTGTTTTCAGGTTGACAATGAGAGTGTCTTTGCTGGTATCTTGTAAAATTATTGCAGATCTGGATCATCTGACCAGCAGAATGGACAAATTACTCCTAGAATAAGTTTTTATTGTGCATAGATACCTGAAAGGCCAACAGGGACTTCCCTACCTAAAGATAAATTTGGCATTAAGTATTTACTCGCAACTGATGTGCATAATTTTATGTAGCTCAGAACCTAAATCGAATCATATATTTTTCATGTTTCTTGTGCTGTGACGAGTCATATTTCCATGATATTCCCTCATATTTTTTCATCTCGGAGATGTTCGCAAATCCAAAGGTATATACTATATATCTATAGATCATAAATGATTTTTCATATATTTTTTCTTGTCAATTTAAACACTTTCCTCTCTTGATCTTAGGATCAGTTATGCCAAACATAGTAAAATCAAGAGAGAAAGATTACACTACGGGGAATCAAGTGAGATGGTACAACTTAGGGTTAGGATTATTGCGTTATTGTGTAAGATATATATACATACTATATAATAATGGTATACACATATGTAAGGGATGCGTTCATAGTTTCAGCTCATGGTGGTTCCAGCAATGAACATTACAGTGGATCTAATTCGCTCCGGAGGGATTGACCTAAGCTGGTAAGAAGGTAGTTCACTATGATTTGTTATTATCTGGTTTGTTGCTAAACAAGTTTAAGCTATTGTATACTGTAATGTCATGAACAATTCATCAGTTTTACATATATTAATGCATTTTCTTTATACATTTCCATAAAGTTTCAGATGTGCCTGGAGTTTTAGCAATGCATCAGACGTGTGTGGAGCTTTAGTAATGAATCGTTACTTTAACTTTATCTGTTGCAAAAACCCCAAATGGTAGAGTGTGGGCTGACTTGATTGAATATATAAATGTGTAATTTTTCTTTTGCAATTCAGAATCGCCAGAGAATGAAGGGAGGAAATGAAATTTCTTAGTTTCCATGATATTGATCATCACTTTAAGACTCATGGTTTTTACATAGCTATTGCATCAATTGAATTTATAAACTTATATACCCTCTATATCTCTAAAACCTTGTTTAGCCTTCAGGAGGACTGAATGGTTAACCTAAACCAGGATACTCTTTCTTTTCTTTTTTTCTTTTTTCTTTTTTTTCTTTCTGGGGAAGAGTGTGGTTTCAAGTTGGAAGCATAAAACATTACATTGGAAGTTCCTGACATTATGATCTAATCCATAATGGAAACAGAATATTTGTATTTATTGGAAGTTCTTGACATTATGATCTAATCCATAATGGAAATAGAATATTTGTATTTATAGTTTAACAGGAAAATATAATACGATCCACATCATTGTAACTAAATAGGGTGAGAAATATGCGGTTTTTATACCCTCTATATCTCTAAAACCTTGTTTAGCCTTCAGGAGGACTGAATGGTTAACCTAAACCAGGATACTTGTTTTTTTTTTTTCTGAGGGGGGGAAGAGTGTGATTTCAAGTTGGAAGCATAAAACGTTACGTTGGAATTTCCTCACATTATGATCTAATCCATAATGGAAACATAATATTGGTATATATAGTTTAATAGGAAAACATAATACGATCCACATCACTGTAACCAAATGGGGTGAGCAATATGCGGTTGTGATCAATATTAGAGGTTGATGAAGATCTTACCCTTACTTTAATAAGTTAAACTACACATTTCTATGCACCTATTCTTCAAAGTGTCCTCTAGTTTATAGCCAGACTACTGGTTTAATTGTAAAATAGAGAGATGACAAGAAGTTTCGACTCTGATTTTCTTCCTTTGTAGTTTTCCATAAGCACTGTTACCTCATTTTACTAAAGACTACATCGATTATGGGTTTTCAAGAAATTGGGATCCAATGAACTTTTATCTTATATGTCCTATGATGTTCTCTGACACCTAAATTTAGTGTTACTATAAAAACTTACAGTCTACATCATCATATTTAAACAGTAGATACTACAGCTGCTATTTAAATTTAGCTATGATTACCAGACATCTCAGGTCTTTTACATTGATCTTTCATTTATAAATATCAAACTAAGGTGCATTTACCATTCTCGTCCCAACCCTAAAATGGCCTCCCAAACATAGATTTGAGTTGAGTAGTTCACCTTTTTTATTTAATGCATACATTGACCTAAACTCTTAGTACATAGTTAAAAAATAGTGCCACCGCCCACTAAAAACCAACCTAAGCGTTTCCCGTGCAATGTACAGAAACATGAAAGTACAAAGTCCTACATAAGTGTTTCATCTGCTCTGGGTATTGAGTAATTATAGTAATATATATAGTTGTAACTAAATTATGTAACTAAATAGCCCAATCCTTTAACACATACTTATTTGATAAATGTGATAATATATTTTTTAAATTGAAAGGATTATTGAGTGCTTTAAGATTTTTATATATTCTCATAGTAACCCATTAATGTTCATGTATTTTTATTGTTGTAACATAAATTAATGTTCATTTCTTTTGAATAGCCATTGACGATGTTCTTATCTTTTTAATACTATGATGTAAATTAATGTTCATTTATTTTTAATTATATGAGGTAAAGATTATAATTACACATTGAGGTTTATGTTGGATTATTTAAATGATATAATTAGTTTTTTTTTGTTGAAATTTTTGAAAAATGAAAAATTTATGATTACTCAAGAGGAAAAATGATGAAATTATTTATCTGTTTATCAAGAGATTTTGTAATTTATATCATTAAATACCTAAGTTATACCATAGATATTTTTTATTCTTTGTAGCTTTTAAGTAATCTCTTTTTTCCCATTGAAAATATGTTTTTTTGGTACTTTGATACTTGGTTCTTAGAGAAGAAAAGGTTATACTAATCAAACACCTCATTTTCTAAACTTCTAGAATGATGATATTTCATCTTAGGACCAAAGAATTGATACTTATCTAAAATTGATATTAACATATGTAGTTGTAACCAAAATATGTAACTGAATAACCCAATCTTGTTGTTCACTCTTTGTAGTTGAAGTTATCCTGCATGATTCATGTGAGAGCATTTCCTCTATACTACTCTTTCATGTGTTACTGCTTCACAATATTTCCTTTCCTTTGCAACATATGGTGTAATTTCTAGTTTATAACAATAATAAAATATTCTTAACCATGGATATTCATCCCCACTTTACCATGGATATTATTAACTTGTAGATGGGTGTTGTTAAAATACCATGGGCCAATATCATGGCTTATCAATACCACGTACCCAAAAAACATAACTTATTTCACAATCAAAATATTTTATAACAATATGACAAGATTCTTAATCATGGATATTCATCTCCACTTTGTCATTGATATTATGAACGTGTGAATAGAATTTGTTACAATATTATGGGCTAATACCATGGATTATGAATACCACATGCCAAAAAATAATAACTTATTTCACAATAAAAATATTTTATAACAATATGGCAAATTCTTAACCATTTTTATTCACCGTGACTTCACCATGGATATTATTAACTTGTAAGTAGGCTTTGTTACAATAAGATAGGCCAATACCATGACTTATCAATATGACATGTCCATAAACCATAACTTATTCCAGAATAAAAATAATTTACTTTAATTTAATTTTATAACCATTTTTTAATTGAAACTAATAGAAAAAAGGTTATAATTAGTTTTGAGATATATCTAAACGCTCTATCCTCAAGACACCTAAAAATATTCTCATAGAAATTAAATTAAGGGTTTAATAAAATTAAAAATGAGAATATTTTTTAATTTAAAGATGTGAAATTTATATAATACAAATAGTATTAGTAAGAACCAATATAGATCCATATTAGAAAGGGGAAGTGGGAGAGAGGGAAGGAGATAGTGACAAAGCTCGCTCGAGGGAGGAGAGAGAGAGGGAAATAGAGAGTGACTAGGGAGGAGAGAGAGAGAGAAAGAGAAAGAGAGAGTGATGGGGGGAGACCAGAGAGAGAGAGAGAGAGAAATAGAGAGAGTTGGAGGGAGGAGAGAGAGAGAGGGAGTGAGATGGGAGAGATAGAGAGAGAGTGAAGAGGAGGGAAGAGAGAGAAGATAGGGAGAGAAGGGAAAGAGAGAGAGAGGGAGGCAAAAATATAGAGGGGAGAAAGAGAAGGGGAGAGGGAGCGAGACAGTTATAGAGTTGGAGAGAGAGAGAGAGATATCAGGGGGAGAGACAGAGGAGGTGGGAGGGAAAGGGAGAGAGAGGAGGGAGAGATGGAGTTGGGGAAGGAAGAAGAAAGGCATAGAGGGAGAAAGGTAGAGAGAGAGAGAGAGAGAGAGAGAGAGAGAGAGAGTGACAAGGGAGCGATGGAGAAAGAGTAAGGGAGATAGAAGAGCATGAGGGAAGAGAGAGAGGTGGAGAGGAAGAGGGAGAGAGAGAGAGAAAGATAGATATGGAGAGAGAGTGTGTATGTTTGTGGGGTGAGATAAAGAGAGGGAATAAGAAAGAGACACACACATAAAAATATAGATATTATAGTATTATATAACCAAATCTCTGAAGGTGCAAACCTTTCCTCAAGTTTTGTACTCAAAAAAACAGTTTGCACCTTGAAAGATTGGATCCATCTCAACCCTTGATAGATTCGGGTTAAGATGGATCTAGGATCGTGTTTAAGACAATTAACTCTAGTTTGGGTAGTTGGACAAAATGGTTGTAATTCTTTCCACTTTCATGCCTTTTAGATGAGAGCAAGGTAAATAAAGCTCTCCCAATTTTTTTCAATTGAATTAGTTGGTTACGTGACATCATTGTGATCCCAAATTCAACTCTGTTAAATTCACATGTTTAACCTCTAAAATATAGTCAATCTGTTGTATCTTTAAGTGAATATACTTTGTATACTATCTATATTGACATAAGGTTATAAAAAAACAATTTCTTTATCAGAACAATTCTCCAAACCTGAAATTTCTTTTTAAATAAAATAATTCATATTTATAATTTAAATATTCAATTAAATCCCATAACATATCACATCTTCTTTCATCAATATTACTCTTCTCTCTTCTCTATACTATCAACTTAATGTGTGTTTCTTTTGCAACATATAATACAATTACTAATTTTAACCACATCCTTTTTTAATCTTTTAAATGTAGACCATTACTCTCTCCAAGTTAAGATATGGATTTAACCCAACCTCAATTGTGGTGTTACCTTAAAAACTAAAATTTGGTTTTGTCGGCATAGAGCCATCTATGGCTGCAGTCAAGCTGGGATCTGCCTTTATGGACGCCACAGAATTCATGCTTTAAGAGTGACCTGATTGATTCTGATCCAATACCTTACTGATATCGGTAGGCGCTGTAGGTAAGTCTTGGAAGCTGCCTGCCACTAAATGTGGATGCTGCAGCTTTGATTCTGGACTCAGCCTGTTATCTGTGAGGTCGAGAGTGATTGTGGGAAACGGGCTTGAGGTCGATATTCTCGCAATGCAGGGTATAAAATGATTTCCTGCAACGAAATTTTCTGTATTCATTTCTTTTCCAATGAGGTAGTTGGACGAGCCAGCATGCATAGCAGCCATAGCCAGAGAACTCAGAGAATGAGTGTGTTCGCCTTCGTAGGTTGTTACTACAATCGTCGGGTCCTGCGCGCATCTCTGTACCTGCGCATAACCCGCCATCATTTTAACATTTTTATATTGGCAGGCAGGCAGGCTTGTATATATTTCATTCCGAATTAGAGCACGGGGATCAGATTTCCTCTGAAGAAAGGACGAGATCGAACCTGTTTTTTAGCTGGGCAACTGGGCGCCATCGCACATCTGTAATAAGATCTTGGACATGGATTGTTTCTTGTCGACTTTTGCCCGTATTTTCGCCAGCGGCAGCCATCGTTTATCTGTTTACTATGGATCACATCAGTTCTTTTAAACCGGAAAGCAAGAAGATATATATAACGGAAAAGAAAAGTATCAGTGTCTATATATATATATATCCTGTAAGCAACCGTTTCACAACATTTAACAGATGGGTTACTGGTAACACCATTCCATTACCGCATTTTGCATTCTTTAAAGTGGAAACTTTTACTCCTTTATCTATCGTCTCACAACGATTAACCAAAGTGATTAAAATATGTGGAAAAGTATTATTTTTTATTTTAATGCTATGGCCAGGCGTGGAAAGTGGAAATGGTCATGATTTGGGAACATGTCTTATTTAATGCTATTGGTAAAGTATGTAAAGTGGAAAATAATGTTGATTTAAATATTTTTATTAATATGGTTGTGTTAGTTAATTAATTTGGGTAGAGAATTAGTAAATTAAAATTAATTATGGTTAAATATGTTCAAATTATAGTTAGAGATTTATTTTAAAAAAATTCAAATTAAAATTAGAAAAGATTTTCTCATTTTTATTTATCTAGAATTTTTTTTTTTTTAATAAGTTATTATATTAAAAGGTATTACTCATCTTTAGCCAAAAACAATGTCGACTTGAATAATAATTTACATAAACATATAAATGAACAATTAAAAATTTATTAAAAATAAATTTAAATGATATAAACTTAAAATATGAAGAGGTTTACTCACACTCAAAAAAGAGATATGGTAAATGAATAAAATATGGTAAATAAGTAAAAATATAAATAAACCATAGATATAGTAAATAAATAAAACCTCTTTTTATATTACTCAGGAGGTATGGTAAATAAATAAAAATATAAATAAACTACAGGCATGGTGAATAAATAAAACTGATTTTTATATTTACTTAATAAACCACTTTATATTTACAAAAACTGAAAAAGGGGTTTTATTTAGGTGAAGCCTATGGGACAAATTATTAATAATACCATGGGCCAAATACCATGGGACAAATTATTAATAATACCATGGGAAAATACCATGGGCCAAATAACATATTTATAAAAGAGGTGTGGTAAATAAATAAATATAAAAGAGGTATAAATAGGTAAGGTAAATAAATAAAAACATTTCAAATACGATTAGAAATCAACATCTAATTATATATGAAGTATAAGGGCCAAATACCATGGACCATATTATTATTAATACCATGCCAAAAAAAAAACATTATTAACCCTAACATTAATATTATTAAATTTAATATGTTTAGATTAATACAATATTATATTTATTATATTGTAATATATATTAATATATCATGATATATGATAGAGGTGGAGAAATAGGGGGAGTGACAAGGGAGATATGGAGATAAATTGAAGGAGAGGGGAGAAGAGGAATGAAGAGAGAGAGAGTTAGAGAAGGGTAAGAGAGGGAGAGGGAGAAATAAAGATGGAGGTGGGAGAGAGATAAGGAGAGAAGGAGGGAGAAGGAGAGAGGATTGGAGGGTAGAGAGTGAGAGAGAGAGAAAGAAGGGGGAAGGGAGAAGGGAGAGGGAGGTAGGAGAGAAAGGGAGAGAGAGAAAGGATGAGAGGAGGAGGGATAGAGAGATGGAGTTGGAGGTGAAGTGAGGAAATGAAGAAGAAATACATAGAGAGGGAGTGAAAAGGGAGAGATGGAGAGAGTGTGTGTATGCTTATGGGTGAGAGAAAGATGCATAGGAGTGATGGAGACAAGGGGGGAGAGAAGAAGAAAGGGGGAGTGATGGAGACAAGGGGGGAGATAAGGATAAAGGGAGAGTAACAGTAAGATAGTTGGAGAGTGAGATAGAGTGATGGGGGAAGAGAGAGGACAGAGAGAGAGAGAGAGAAAGAAAGAGAGTTGGGGGGTCAAATAGAAGGAGGTGAGAGAGGAATGATGAGAGAGAGGAAGAGAGTGATGGGGAAAGAGAGGATTGTAGGGGAGAGAGAGACAGATAGAAAGATGGGGGAAGAGAAAGGGAGGTAGGAGATAAAGGGAGAGAGGGGAAGGAAAAGAAAGGGGACTTGAAAGAGAGGAGGAGAGAGGGGAGGAGCGAGGTAGGGATAGAAATATGGATTTGGAGGGAGAGAGAGGGATGAATTTATATATATATATATATATAGAGAGAGAGAGAGAGAGAGAGAGAGAGAGAGAGAGAGAGAGGGGACTTGAAAGAGAGGAGGAGAGAGGGGAGGAGAGAGGGAGGGATAGAAATATGGATTTGGAGGGGAAGAGAGGGAGGTATTGAGAGATGGAGCTGGATGAGGAGAGAGGGAGAGAAGAAGAAATACATACAAAGTGAGTAGTGGAGAGAGAGGGGGAGTGACAAGGGAGAGATGAAGAGGGAGTGTGTATGTTTTGGGGTGAGATAAAGAGAAAAATAAGGAGATATGGAGAGAAGGGGGGAGAGAAGGAGAGAGAGAGGCATATGGTAACAAAGTTGGAAGGTGAAGATAGAGAGAGAGGTGGGGGGAGAGAAAGGAAGAGAGAGAGTGAAGAGAGGTAGGGAAAGAGATATGAAGATGGAGAGGGAGAGAGGGGGAGGTAAGAATAAAGACATAGATGGTGAAGATGGAGAGAGAGAGAGAGAGGGAGTGATAAAGAAGATGGAGAGAGAGGGCAAAAGGGTAGCAGGAAGGAAGAGAGATAGAAGCGAGAGAGGGAGGAAAGGGGAAAAGAGAGAGAGAGAGAGAGAGGAGGAGGAGGAGGAAGGAGTGATAGATTGATAGATAGATAGATTGGAGAAAGAGATTTTATGTTTTGGAGTTGATATAGAGAGATAGAGTGAGATATAGATATAGAAGTAAGGTGAAGAGAAAAAAATATAGATGGAGAAGAGGTAGGGACAAGGAAATTGATAGATATGGAGTGAGAGAGAGTGTGTCTTTGGTGGGGTGAGATAAAGAGAAAAAGGAGAGATGGAGGGATATATTGATATATATGGGGGAGAGAGGGAAGAAGATTTCTTGCGATAGATGCATTTATTTCAGTGTAGATGGTGATTTCTAATCCTATTTGATTTCTTGCACTAGATGAATTGATTTTGGTGTAGATGCTAATTTCTATTGATATTTGATTACTTACACTAGATGGATTGATTTTAATGTAGATGATTTCTAATCCTATTTGATTGCTTGCACTAAATGCATTAATTTCAATGTAGATGACTATTTCTAATCCTATTTGATTGATTTCACTAGATGCATTAATTTTAATGTAGATTTTGATTTTTGGTTATATTTGATTTCTTGCACTAGATGAAATGATTTCAATGTAGATTATTTTTAATCCTATTTGATTGCTTGCACTGAATGCATTGATTTCAGTGTAGATGGTGATTTCTAATCCTATTTGATTTCTTTCACTAAATTCCTTGATTTCAGTGTAGATGGTGATTTCTAATCCTATTTGATTGCTTGCACTAGATGCATTAATTTCAATGTAGATGTTTATCTCTAATTATATTTGATTGCTTGCACTAAATACATTGATTTAAATGTAGATGATTTAACTAAATGCATTGATTTAAATGTAGATGATTTATAATCCTATTTGATTTCTTGCACTAAATGCATTTATTTCAGTGTAGATGGTGATTTCTTATCCTATTTGATTGCTTGCACTAGATGCATTGATTTCAGTGTAGATGTTGGTTTTAAATCCTATTTTCCTACCTGCACTAGACTCATTTATTTGAGTGTAGAAGTTGATTTCTAATCATATTTGATTACTTGCATTAGATGCATTGATTTTAGTGTAGATGTTTTTTCTATTATTATTTGATTTCTTGCATTAGTTGCATTGATTTCGGTGTATATGTTGATTTCTAATTTGATGTAATTGGATGTATGATGGTACATTAATTTTAAAGTCATTGGATTAATAGTGTGTGTGCAATGATTTCAGTGTAAGAACAAAATATTATTGACAATGTACATTGATTTTTGTGTTATAGTAATTCAACCTATTAATATTGGAGAGCAAGAGAGACAAGGTATGATGTTTACTACAACAGATCGAGCTAAATATTTAAATGGTTTACCATTCCAACTGTCCTTTTCAAATAATCAATATGAAAATATGACAAAACTAACATGGGTGAAAATAAGAATAGTAGAAGAAAATAGTTTGAAATCGATCACAATGAAGACTATTCATAATTGACTACATTCTTATTATTTATAGTTTCTATCATTCAATATTATTACATTGTCACTTTGCATTCAAAATTTTATTTCATCATTAAATTTGTTTTACAATATTTATCATCTCGACAAACTGAGGTAACTAATCAAATTTAAAATGAAAATGACTCAATAAATCTCAGACATATTTAACATATTTAAAATGGTTATGTTAATATTAGATGTATTTACATATTATTGATAAAATTAAGCATATGTTCCTCATATTATCGATATATTTTCCTTGATCGCACACGACTGAAACCAGCCTAGATCCATCTTAACTACGGATCTATCAAGCGCTGAGAGTGATCAAATCTCTCGAGGTGAAAGTCTTTCCTCAAGTTTTGCACTCAAAAAAGAGGTTTTCGAGATTTGATCCCTCTCGGCGCTTGATAGATCCGGAGTTAAGATAGATCTAGGCTGGTATATAATTATCAATGTATTACTATGAAGTTATTAAAATTTAAATGATATTATAAATTTTATTAGAGACTTCAATAATTGTAAATTTGATTAGATTTAAGATTTATAAATAATGCAGAGTTATCAATAAAACTATATTATTATTAAATCTAATTAATAGATATTAATATTAATTATATTTATATTAATATTATTAATATTTTTTCGTTCTTGATCCAGCAAAAGTATAAATCATAAATTTCATGTATTACTTCAGATAAACATGATCAATTTAGCTACCTATAAAGTATTATTAATAAAATCTAAGATTTATGAATATGTATGAGTGACTTGCTGCCCTGATACAAGCTATCCTTCCAATGTGGCTATCAAACAAGCATACAAACACTTGAGAATTACGATAAATATTTAATTATTAGTTTGTATTATTACAAACTATAATAGCACGGCTTAATTGAAATGATTGAATGAAATGGAAAGAGGAACGAAACAGGGACGGTTTCTCAGAGAGGAAAATGTCATTGAATTTAAATTTATTAAATTAAAAACCAAAAAGCGAAAACACCCAAAATTAGGGTTTGAAATAAATTTGAACGAAATCCAACCATCCATGAGATGGTTCACACATGCCATAGCATGAGCCAAAGTATGATATTTTAACTTATGTGGGGGAGGATCATGACAATAGTATTCTGTGACAGCTATATAGACAGTGATAATAGTATTTTGATTCCAACTAGGGTGGGGAGGATGAGAACAGTATTCAGTATTTTGAATAATAGACATATCATAACATGAGTATTAGAACAAAGATGGAAAGGATGATAACAATATTCTGAATAATAGGCATATTATAATGTAAGTATTAGAATAATAACACTATTCTAACAACTATATAAACGGTCAATTTTATTCTGATTCCAACCTTGGTGGTGAGGATGACAACATGTCATAACATGAAATTCTAACTACATGTCATAGCATAAATATTGGAGCATAAGTATTCGAACAGGGTGAGTAAAATGGCAATAGTATTCTGACAACTATATAGACAGTAACAACAATAGACATATCATAACATGAGATTGGAACTATATAGACCCCAACAACAATTTTCTGAAGATTCCTCTAATATAGACATATCATATATGAAATTTAAGGACAACATACCAAGAAGACAACCTACCATCCCTACCACAGAACTAGACTCCCTTGACTACCCTACTATTGATTTATTTGTGTAAATTTGGTATTTTATTTGTGTGAGAGTGAATTACATACATCAAATACACAACAATTTTCTGAAGATTCCTCTAATATAGACATATCATAATATGAAATTTAAGGACAACATACCATCCCTACCACAGACCTAGACTCCCTTGACTACCCTACTATTGATTTATTTGTGTCTATTGATTTATTTGTGTCAATTGGGTATTTTATTTGTGTGAGAGTGAATTACATACATTGAATACTGTGCCTAGTCGAGACTTATGTAATCCCAGGTTTAATTTTGAGCAACTTGCCATTCTTAGTGAAACAAACACAAGATGGGTTTGGGCTAGTGTCACGTAATTATACATTCACAAAAAAAATACGAATTCGATTATTACCATGGATGCGTCAGATCTTGTCCACACCGGTACGATTCTTTTGGGCACAGTCGCCGTTTGCTCGTCCGAGCCCTTGCTGAGCGCCTGACGCTTCTTTTTTGGTGACTCGCCCATGGACGAATTAATCATCCCATTCTGAAACTGATCCGACCGCAAGTTATTTATCTCCCCCTTATTTGAAGGCAGCTGCTGATCGCCCATAACTATGGTGTTCTTCCCATCCTTTTCCCGAACTCGTTCATGATCAGAATCAGAAGGCTGTTGGGAAACTGCTTGGCTGGAATGATCGATATTAACAGATGTTGGACACAATATTCTGAAATTGAAATTGTCTTCGTTTCGATTTTCTGGACTGAATATCTACGAGACCAAAAATAAAAATCATTTAGAATTACTTCCTAATTGAATCCCAAGGCCAAATTATATATAATCTTCCTAAAACCTTAAATACCTGGCTTCTGTCAACGCGTGTCAACTGTTGTCTTTCCTGATACCTGATTTGCTTCTGCAAATCGTCACAGTTACTAATCATGCGCTTCAATATCGAGTTGAGCTTGCGATTCTCCTCTTGCATGCGATTTATCTCACTGACAAGTATAGTCATCTGCATGAATTACAAGTCGTTCTGTAGAACTGCTATTTAGATCATAAATAAATAAACAACAGTGGCTGTGAAAATTTCTGTGAGAATACCTTCTGTTTGTGGCCTTCCATCTCATGTACGTTGTGGAACCTTCAATGTCCTCTACCTCCGTATTGGCGTCTGAAAAATTCGTTGCAAGAGATAAGCCGAGTGGCGTCTGTGTACGGCTTACGAAACATATTTATGGTGCTCAGTCAATCGTTGACTAAAACGAATGCCTTCAGACAGACGGCAAGGAAACATTATATTTATCCTCCATATCTGTCATGTCGGTGATAGACTTGAGGGTAATCTACTTGGCCACGTGATTCAACTGGTGAGCGCGAACGATTTTCTATGGGAGAGGTTGGAAAGGTTGAATTGCCCATCGTCATTATCTTGACCATAAACTAAAGTCGTGTACTTCATTCTTATTCTGGAAATTTTTGTGATAAGTTTTTATCACCGAAAATTTAGTTTCGCTGATTTTAAATTCGGTAAAAGGAAAGTTAACCTTACTTATAACTAAAACAGTCTTTCCATTTTCTACACGTGTAATAATTATTAATGGAACAATGATTTGGTTTTAAAACACCTGGCAGATGAAGATTCCATTCCCATTATGTGCTTCAATATTCCAGGTCGGCGCGCCCTTGTTTCATTTCAATTTTTGTAAAACATTGACTTGACTTGCAACTTGCCAATTTTCTAGTCAACAGCCATTGGCTGTAATAACTGAAACCACCACACAACTGGTCACGTCCAGCCATAAAGTCGACTTCTAGATCTTATTTCAATAAAACTTTGGTGTAGGTAGACGACAAAGCACTACTTTTAAGAATTATTTATAGCTTTGATTAGTGCACCTCCGACATCCGAATGCAAAAGTTGTAGTAAGTCATGGTGGTGGTCAAGGCATATATATTTGAACGAGAAATTCGGGTGCCGGGGTCAAAGGCGATACCAGCCCATGATAATTGAAAAAAAAAACATTTTCAATTAAACTTATGCTATAATATCTTGGAATCGGTAGTTATATACATATAGTTATCCGAGTGAGCACTTAAAAAATTAGAATAAAACAAAGACAAATTAGACTAATATACATGTGATGTACAGTAGGGCCCAAAAGTCCATAAAAATTATAACTTTGTGCTACTAATGGACTTCCATCCATGGTTACAAAATGTGCGGAGAGAACGAGGAGAATGAGGAAAATTATAGGAGAAACAAGAAAAATGTAATGAAGCATATAATCAACATATTATCTTGAAAATTGGAGTTGTTTATGAACAAAAGCTGTAAATAGAAGACTAATCGAAGATTATGAAAAATCCAAAATCAACTGTAGTTGGGGAATGGGAAACCCCCACACCTCATTAAGTGCAAACATGACGTTCTTCATAGAATATCCAACCATCCTCCATGGAGAGAGCTTGTTTGGACAATTTATCGGCCTAGATATTCCATTCTCGATGTATATCTTGAAAGGTAAGGGTATGGAAATAACCCTTGTGAATATTGATCCTATCCATCTAATGATGAAGGGAGATCACCTAGAGATGACTTCTTCTATCTATCCATTCAATAATCATACTTGGGAGTCCCCACAAACTTGAAAAGGGTCAAATTTCATGGATGTAGCAAAATAAAACAAAGTCAAGCAAGATATAACCTCAGCTTTGGTATTGGATCTCGATCTTATATTCAACTAGATCTAGAAAGACATGTTGCTAGGAATAAAAATAATAGTTCCCCCTCCACAAATACCATCCTAAGTTGTGCCATCAAAGAAGGCTACATTACATGAGTGTGGGTTTGGAGGAGAGTGAAATGGGCGGGCCCAAGTGAGATTCAAAGGGTGAAAGTAATCTTTCAAAAACCCAAGAATCTAAGGTAGGATACAAGATAGATTAATTGGACAACCATCAAAAATAAAATTTTTACGCACCTTCGATATGTCCCTTGCAATGAAAATAGGTGGAGATTTAAACATGCCCATCTTATGTTCCCACCAAAAAATACAGGAGTCAAGGGGAGATAGAGGCCCTCCATATAGAATATTAAGTGAGCCAAGTACTCCATTCCAAATAGCCTTCGGAAAAGTACATTGAAAAAATAAATGATCAACAAATTTACCTTCATTTGAGCACATAACACAGACATTAGGCCCATTAAAACCCCTAAGAAGCAAGTTGTCTCCATTGAGCATATTTTTCTCCATGGCCAACGAAATAAAACATCTGATTTTAAGGGCAATGGGCCAATGCAAAATCTTCCTATGCCACCAATTAACCCTGGGTTGCAGAGTACAAGTAGTGATAAAATTATATGCTATGCTAGCATTAATTTGGCCTGAGGAGGAATTCCACCACCAGGAAATAGTATCCTCCTCAAAAGACATAATAAGACCATTTAAAACCATATTTTTGACATAAGATTCCTATTCCTCTGCTAAATGACCCTAGAGTCCCTTGTTAGAAGAGGATTTCCACCTTCCAAGGTAAGTGACCTACGAGGAAGGCAAGTAAGCGTGACAAAGCCTGGAGACACCCTAAGCATTAAGTTATGAAATGAGCTCAGACAATAGCAGATAACATGAAGAAACACCTATAAAAGTGTATTTCCCCAGTCTAATAAGTTTACCATTACCCACCTTCCACATGAGTCGTTTAGTAATCTATGGAACATAAGCCACCAGACCCCTCCAAATGTTCAAACCCACAATATATTTTTGCGACTCATAAGTCCATAGCCACTTCGGAGATGGTCTCTTATGAATATATTTCTTTGAAATAATACAACTCCAAATATCAATACGAGTAATTAACCACCAAAATTTTTTCATAGCGAGGGAAAGGCCAAACCACTAGAATTTTTTGAACCCCCAACCCCCAAGACATCTAGGTTGGGATATCCCACTTGACCAAGTGACAACTAGCATGATTTCTCTTTCTAGACCATAGAAAATTACACATACATCGGTGAATTTTTCCAATAGTTCATTTGGAAATCTTTGAGAGAGGGAGAGAGAGCCAATAGACATGTGTGCTCTCTAAAACTGATTTGACCAATGTCATCCTACCATCAAGAGAGAGTCATCGGTAGACCTTCTTTCAATCCATTTAATTAATTAGTTTCAATCCTCCACATGATAGAAATTAGGTTTAAGATGATAACCCAAGTAAAAAAACCTTGATCCAGAGAGGCTACCTTATAAGGGAGAAAAGGCACAATAGAGGAGATAGACTAATAAAAAATGTTATTTTAAAAAAAGGCCAATTTTTGTTGACTAATCAACATTCCTTTAGCAGAGAAAAAGGTTGAAAATATACAGTTTAAGATGTTCCATTCTACTATCGTTCCATCGCCAAATATTACAACATCATCAACAAACAAAATACGAGTTAAGAAAATAGATTTAGTCACACTTACCCCTTTGATGTGCCCTTCTCTCTTTATTAAGATAATCATCTTGCTTAAAACTTCAATAAGTAAGAGGAATAATAGAGGGGAGAGAGGACACCCCTGCCTCAAACTTCTAGATGTAGATAAAAAAATATGAAGGAGAACCATTGATGAACACAACAAAATTTGAAGATGTGATGCATCCCATAATCCTGTTGGTCACCAAAGGGTCTAGATCGATGTGAAGAAGTAGTAGTCTAAGAAAACTCTAGTTCACCTAGTCATATGGCTTAGCAAAATCCATCTTAAGAATAAGTGCACAACATTTTTTGATCTTGATAGAATGCAGGGCCTCTTGTGTCGACCAAATGGCATGATGTATCAATTGATATGAAAGGAAGAAAAATTTCTTGAGTGAAAGAGAAGAAGAGAGAAAACCTTCATCTTGTTTGACAATACCTTTATAATCACCTTGTAAATGAGGTTGCAAAGAGAGAATGACCGATAGTCATTGAAATATTGGGGCTTGGAGAATTTGGGAATAAGTGCTAAATAAGTGGAATTAAAAGCCCCAATCACCTTCCTTGTCAATCTGGCCTCCTCCAAAACACGCAACATATCATTCACAATCAAGTTGAAAAAGGCTAGATAAAATTCAAGAGGCCAACATCAAGGCCAAGACTCTTTTCCTTGGAAAAATATTTGAGAACCAATTTTATCTTCTCCGACATGAACTGATCACCAATTCTAGCAAAGTCATCATATGAAAATATTCTAGGGAAATATTGAATGACCTAAAGTTGATCTTGGATCAGATAGTCCCCAGTATCGTTGTAAAGCATAGAGAAATGAACCATAGAAATCCTTTCCAAATCATGTTGGGAATAGTGAGACTTACCCTCATCATCCAATATATCTCAAGTATCATTCTTATTCTTGTGATGAGAGGAAAACTTATGGACTAATTTAGTATTCCCCTCACCCTTCTTTATCCAAATCACCCTAATTCTAAGATGCCAACTATCCTCCTCTGATCTAAGTAGGTGATATTTCCTTTCAACTAAGGATTTTGTCTTAAATTTGAGAGCTTCCAGAAAACCTGAGAAATTGAAAGACAATTAGCATGTTTTAATAATAGACTCAATGACTTCCAACTCTTGTTGTTGCTCTCGAATATAAGAATGAGCCTGTGATTTAACATGAAATTTTTAATGTTTCATTTTAGAGACCCATAAATCCATAGCTAAAAAGGAAGGATCACCCTAATAATGTTTCCAAAAATCATGAACCAAAGAAATTAAAGACTCATCCTTGAGCCAAGGGTGATTGAATTTGAAAGAAATATTAGAGTGGGAAACATTGAAATCCAATTGTAAGAAAATAGGAAAATGGTCATAGAAATTTCCTGGCATATCCATGACCAATATTTTCCAAGTTTGGAATTAGCTATTAATAAATTTTCTAAGTTTTTAGCAACACCATCACCTCCTAAATGTTCGTTCCTTTGGGTGGCACCATGGGGGATAGGGAAAATATCTATACAATTTGAATCGAGGATAATTTGTGAGATTAATTGGGAAAAAGGATACACACATGAATTCACTTTCAAAAATTCACTAACAGAAGTTGTGAAGTTTAAATATCCTACCTTGATAAGGGAGTGTTCACTAAGTAAATCACTGCTAGCAAGGTGTTTTCAAAAATCCTCCCTATCCTAGTAGGGACCATAACAATTTAACAAAATAACTGGTACATCCAGACCCCTAATATGTGCTTCCAACATGATACAAACCATGGAAGAGTATGGTCGTAGTGTATCATCTTGGGGGTTCCAAAGGACAGAGAAACCCCCAGATTGACCCTTTGCATCCACAGAGCATATACACTAGTTTGGAAAATTTTTATGGAGATATTCCCTAGCCTTCTTTCTAGAAGCCATGGTTTCTTGAAATAAATAATCTAAGGGAAATGTAGAGACACCACATTTGGAGGGAACGGATATTAGGAGGGCCCCAAATCCCCTAATATTCAAGGACATAATATGAGTGATTTTGGAAGTGCAACATTGCTCCAAGGGCCTTCGATGGTTCAGATCCATTTTGAAAAGAACATGAGAGGAACACATTTAGAAACAGAGTCATGTTGGGTTTTTTCTTCTGGACTGTGGCATTGTTGAGTGAGCAGTGGGAAAGATTAGGGGGAGAAGAATTAGGCGGAGGGGAAGGAAAGTGTAGAAAATCTACATATATTCAACTGATCTTGTAATATGCTAAAAGAAATACTTGAATCTATTCTACGAATTTCAGAAACCAATTACTATCTCACAATCACATGAACAAGAAAGAGAAAGAATTTCAATCGCACAACACAAAGATGTATCTAGGGAAAGCCTCAGTTAAAAACCTCGCTATCCGTATATTGCATTAAGTCAAGAATATGAAACAATACAGTGCTTCTCTAAGGCTTGAGAGCTCTCTGCATTATATCTGACTGCCTTACTCTGATCCAAGCAAGTTTGGTCCAATACTTAACCAATTTCCTTGCCTCTGGATGCTCGGCCTTGCTTACGGTTTCCTGAGGGAATTGAGCCCCTATTAATTGAATTTGAAGGGAATATTTGAGAGGGAAACATTGAAATCCAATTGTAAGAAAGTAGGAAAATGGTCATAGAAATTACCTGGCATATCCATGACCAATATTTTCCCAGTTTGGAATTAGCTATTAAGAAAATTTCCAAGTGTTTAGCGGCACCATCACCTCTTAAACGTTCGTTCCTCTAGGTGGCACCAGGGGGTATAGTAAAAATATCTATATGATTTGAATCAAGTATAATTTGTGAGATTAACTGGGAAAAAGGATACACACATGAATTCACTTTCAAAATTTCACTAACAGAATTTTTGAAGTTTAAATATCCTACCATGATAAGAGAGTGTTCACTGAGTAAATCACTGCTAGCAAGGTGTTTCCAAAAATCCTCCCCATCCTGGTAAGGACCATAACAATTTAACAAAATAACTAGTGCATATAGACCCCTAAGATGTCCTTCCAAGATGATACAAAACCATGGAAGAGTATGGTCCTAGTGTAGCATATGGGGGTTCCAAAGGATAGAGACACCCCCAAATCAACCCTTTGCATCCACAGAGGATATACACCAATTTGGAAAAAAATTATGGAGAGATTCCCTAGCCTTCTTTTGAGAAACCATGCTTTTTTGAAATAAATAATCGAAGGAAAATGTAGAGACACCACCTTTGGAGGGAACGGATTTTAGGAGGGCCCCAAACTCCCCTAATATGCAAGGACATAATAATATTTGGGAGTCATTTGGGAAGGGAATCATTGCTCGAAGGGCCTTGGATGATTTAGATCCATTTGAAAAGTACATGAGAGGAAAACCTTGAGAAACAAAGTCACATGCAAGCTCTTTTTTGTTGTGTTTTTTCTTCTGGACTATGACATTGTTGAATGAGGAGAGGGAAAGATTAGGTGAAGAAGTATTGGGTGGAGGAGAAGGAAAGGATGGGATGGAAGCAAGGTTTGAGGAGGTTTACTACGAAGGTTTTAAAGAGCATGGCGTCATTTTATCATAGACCCCCTCCTTGAGGACTACTTACAATATAGGTTTAATCATGGCGGGAGACCAGAACTTCAGAGTGTAGAAATTATACAAGATGCATGTATATTACTAGACTTCCCTGATCTAACAAATTAACTTATGTTAAATACAGAATCCTTCCACTTAATTCTTTGCAGAAATTAAATCACCAATTGCAAAACACATATGAAGCAAAATCAATCTCACATAAACACAACTGTTTAATGGGAAAGCTTCAAGCTAAAAACCCCAACTATCATATATTATTTATATCAATGGATCATGTAATAATATCATAAAAATATTAGTACATCAAGCTCTCAGTACAACCAACAATCATTACACACTGTCATGCAGAAATTTGCATATCTATGCACCAATTTCTTGCCTCCTGACAACCTACCTCCACTACGCAATCCCTATTGAAGAAGACCTCAGAATGAATTCGAATTGGCCTTGCCTCGACTGCGCAATCCTCATTGGCATCTCCAATGTGTGTCATATGCATTGAATGCATTACTATAGTCACAAAAGATAGTCCATCTCACCCTTTCACCTATCTCTCCATTGGGTCTCCATTGAACCTGACATGCAAGTAGTTAACTGTTGTATTTGTTCAGTTGCAAGTGAGTCTCTAGTTATGAATTAATTAAATAATTAATTCACTAAAATCTCACTAGTGTATATTTAGTTAGAACTAGATACAACTAGCACAACTGAGTTTAACTCACTTAACTGAGTTAAACTAAATAAAAACTTCCATAACTACTCTTCCAACTCTGTCACAACTCTGCCACTTCAGTTCTAACTGAGTCTTCCATGCATGAGTCACCAACCACCCTAGGAATTGCGTAATTCCTTCAGCCCACTGATTTTCCAAATCTGTTCACTGAAATAAAGTGCTCCAAGAGAATAAGTTGATATTTATTGTCAGATTATTATTAAGGGCTAATAATAATCGACATGCACCTATTTTTAGATTAGAGATCTATAAATAGACTTCACCTAATCTTCTAAAAATAGAATTTCATCTATTTTTCCAAATTTATCAACCATCTACAAAATATCATCCTGCAACTTATATAATATGCTCACCATGTCTAAAAATATACATACACCTAAAAATATCCTGCGAGCCCCACTTAATGAAGGTGCTTAATTTTCACTAAGCTCATCATCTTGTTGAATCTCAACACTCCCTCTCAACAAGATAGGGATTATCCTTCACCCTGATCCTGCCTTTATGGTATTCAAATTTTCTCCTGGTGAGCGCCTTCATCAGAATATCTGCATCCTGATCTTCCGTAGGAATGTACTGAAGCAACATGATCTTCCGCTGCACACAATCTCTTATATGATGATACCAGATATCTATATGCTTAGATCTATCATGAAACACAAGATTAATCGAGATTTTAATGCAACTCTGATTATCACAATGTATCACTGTAGGATTTAAATGAGAACCGAACAAAACGACCAGGATCTTCCTCATCCAGATAACCTCATATGTAGCTTGACTTGCTGCCATGTATTCTACTTCTGGTGAACTGAGTGCCACAGATATTTTTTTCTTGCTGTACCAAGAAACTATTGTAGATCCGCTACTGAAAAATCCTCCTAGTGTGCTCTTTCTGTCTGTTGGGCTGCTGCCCAATTTGCATCCGTGAAACCATGAAAATTCACCTCATTCATTTGTTTGTACCATAAGCCATACTCAAATGTGCCCCTGAGATATCTCAGGACATGCTTTCCTGCCTTCCAAAAGATCTTGGTAGGATTAACCATCGCTTGAATAAGTTGGTTCACCGCATAGCATATGTCCCGTCTTGTATTAACTAAATACATGAGTGAACCCACCAACTTTCGATAGACAATAGCATCCACTACCTCTGACGATGCAACATCCTCTTTCCTCCAATTTCCTAGAAGAGGAGTATCCATGGGCTTGCAGTCCTGCATGTGAAACTTACCAAGTATCTCTCGAGCATACTTGCCTTGAGACACAAATATTTCACCTTCTCACTGCCATATTTCCAATCCAAGGAAATAATGAAGGATGCCCAAATCATTCATCTCAAAATCATTTACAAGGTCTTCCTTGCATGAGTGTATCAACTGCTCATCACCTGTTAGTATTAAATCATCAACATAAAGAACAATGATTAAAAGCTTACCCTCCACCACAATTTGATATAGGTTTGCATCCACCTCACTCTTGGTGAAGCCAAGTCCAGTGAAATAATTGTCGATCCGTGTTTACCAAGCATGGGGTACTTGCTTCAACACATACAATGCTCTTTTGAGTCTGCACACATGCGACTCACTGCTAAAGATCTCAAATTATTCAGGCTGCTCAATGTACACTTTTTCCGCAATGATCCCATTAAGTTACATAGTCTTCAAATCCATCTGATGAATGTTCCAACCCATCTACACTGAGAGAGAAAGGATGGTCCTTATGGAAGAATACTGTGTGACAGGTGCAAAGGTTTCTTCATAATCAATCCCCTCGATCTGTGAGAAGCCTCGAGCAACAAATCTTGCCTTATACTTCTCGATGCTCCCATCAACAACTTTCTTTACCTTGTAGATCCATCTTGAACCTATGACTGATTTACCAACCAACGGAATAATCTCCCAAGAATTATTTTTGACAATGGAGTCATACTCCTCCACCATGGCATCTACCCATGTGGGCTCCTGCGCTGCTTCCTCAAAGGAAGATGGCTCTGTCACGATACACTTGCTCATGAGATCCATGTATCCAGTGAATCAGTCATGTGACTGTCTCTGTCTGCACTGTGATGTAGGGGCTCCTACATTCTGTGTTACATCAAGCTTCAGTCTCTCAGCTTCTGTGGTACAACTTATTCCTTGTTATGAAACCAACTCCAAAAATAAAATAAAAGAGAGATCAAAACCTTTGAAATCAACCACTTTGAGGGGGAAACCTCCAATACATTACATAAATTAACAATTCTTGGATGATACAAATGACCAAAACTTCCTTCTATATATAGGAGTCCATGGGCCCACAATATAATCCTAGCCGACCTAACAATAACAATGTAAGGGCACAATAATAACAATATTTAGGTTACAAGGGTACAACAATAACAATAAGGGGGCTACATTAATAACAATAATGGACTAAACTAGTAATACAGGTACTTGACATGCCCCTCTCCTTCAAAAAAGTGTTGTCCTCAACACTTAAGTAGCTCTGGGTGCTTCTGTAAAAAATTCTCATCCTCCCATGTAGAATCTTCAGTGGGTAAGTTCTTCCACTTGATGAGATACTCTGAAATTGATCGATTTTGTAGCTGTCGAGTTCATTTTCCATGACTTCTTCAGGTTCCAATTTTAATTTTCCTTCCTCATCAAGTTCTGGCAATATTGTTTGAATTGGAATATTTTCACCTATAACCTTATTTAAGCATGAAACATGGAAAACTGGATGTACTCGCAAAGAAGCGGGAAGCTCCAATTTGTATGCCTTAGTACCAATCTTTTGCAACACCTTGTAAGGACCATAGTACTTTGGCGATAATTTATTATCCTTCTTAGCTTGCTTGAGGGACATTTTTTTGTATGGTTATAGCCGTAAAAATACCTAGTCTCCTACATCAAAACTTCTCTCGCTATGATGTTGATCTACCTGTTGTTTCATTCGATTTTGTGCCAAATTTAGGTTATCCTTTAAGAGTTGGAGAACTTCTTGTTGATGCTCGATGTGATCTTCCACTACTTGAACCTTAGAATTTTCTCTTAAAGATGATGTGATGGATGGTGGATGATATCCATAAAGTGCCATAAATGGGGTCATTTTTGCAGCAGTATGGAAGGAAGTGTTATACCACCATTCAGCGAGAGGTAACCACTTGACCCATTGTGTTTGTTTATCAGATACAAAACAACGAAGATATCCTTCCAAACATTTATTTACTATCTCAGTTTGACCATCGGATTGAGGATGATAAGATGAGCTATGAGCTAATTGAGTACCCAAACAAGAAAATAACTCCGTCCAAAAATTTCCAGTAAAAATGGGATCTCTGTTGCTCACAATAACCCTTGGGTTTCCATGTAGATTTTGAATTGTGTCCATAAATGTAGTGGCAACTGTACTTGCTTTAAATGGATGAGATAATGCACAAAAGTGTGCATACTTGGTAAGTCTATCAACTACCACCATGATGACACTCTTTCCTTCGGAATTAGGTAAACTTGTGATAAAATCCATTGAAATCTCCTCCAAACGTTGACTTCGAATGGATAAAGGTTATAGAAGACCCGGGGTCTTAATTGTCTCAACTTTATTTTGCTGGCAAACCAAACATTCCACCACAAACTTTTGAATATCAGATTTAAGGCCATCCTAAAAAAATTATTTTTTCACCTTGTAGTAAGTTTTTAAAAATCCCGAGTGTCCTCCTAAAGGAGAAGTGTGCAATTCCAAAAGAATATTTTGTTTTAGATGGGAATTCTTACAAAGATATAAGCAATATTTGTACCATAAGGAATAAATTTTCCAAATAAACGTATCAGATGTACTAGGATGTTGCTGCAACTTTTGAATGAGTGTCCAAAATTCTTTGTCCCTCTTCCATTCATCCCTTGCTTGAGTTATCCAATCTGGTTCGATAATAGGAATGGCACAAAGCAATGTTTCCACCTCTTCATTCTTTCTTGAGAGTGAAACTGCAACAACATTTAGCTTCCCTTTTTTGTAGATTATTTCAAAGTCATAACCCAACATCTCTGTGACCCATTTTTGCTGCTCTTCTAAAGATAGCCTTTGATCCAAAAAAAATTTAAGACTATCATGATCAATTTTTACCTTGAAGTGTCTTCCCATTAGGTAAGGTCGCCATTTCTTTAGTGCATGTAGTATTGCTAACATTTCCTTCTCATAAATAGCTTTCTATAAATACTTTCCTTTGATTGAATGAATTTCAAAATTAATGGGTCTTCCTTCTTGCATTAAAACAACACCAATTCCATTTCCTGAGGCATCACATTCCACAATAAAGGTTTTTGTGAAGTTTAGCGTAGCTAAGACCAGTGCTAGGCACATTGCCTCTTTAAGATGTTCAAAGGCCTTAGTTGCTTCAGGAGTCCATGAAAATGCATCTTTCTTCAATAATGTTGTTAGAGGTGCTTCTATTCTCCCATAATTCTTAACAAACTTGCAATAATACCATGTTAAACCGAGAAATCCTTGCAACTAATTTATGGTTGTGGGGACTTTCCATTCCTTAATGGCTTTAATTTTGTTAGGGTCTACCTTAACACCCTCGTGAGATACAATATGACCTAGATATCCCACCTCTTGTATTCCAAAGAAACATTTGGATGATTTTGCATATAATTGTTTCTCCTGCAATAGCTTGAGCACCCTATCAACATGTTGAACGTGATCCTTCCAAGACCTGCTATAGATTAGTATATCATCAAAAAATACTAGCATAAATTTTCTAAGGAAGGGTTTGAAAATGGAATTCATCAACCCTTGAAATGTAGAAGGTGCATTGGTAAGGCCAAAAGGCATGACCAAAAATTCATAATGACCCTCATGAGTTTGAAATGTTGTTTTCGAAATATCTTCAGTCTTCATTCTAATTTGATGATATCCTGAATGAAGATCCAACTTGGTAAAATAAATTGCTCCATGTAATTCATCCAATAATTCATCAATCATAGGAATGGGAAATTTATCTTTAATGGTGAGCTTATTGAGCTTCCTATAATCCGGACACATTCGCCATGATCCATCCTTCTTGTGTACCAATACTACAGGAGCAGAGAAAGAACTTTGACTAGGTTGAATTATACCCGCCTCTAACATTTCTGCAATCATACGTTCAATTTCGCTCTTTTGGAAGTAAGGATATCTATAAGGCCTGATGTTTGGAGGAACACTTCTGGGAATCAAATGAATAGCATGATCATGATCACGAATAGGTGGGAGTCCTTTGGGAGTTTCAAACACCTTGGAATGATTGTCCAAGACTTGTTGGAGATCTGCAGAAATAGATGATTTTGATGTTGGAACTTCTAGTGAGCATAATTGTGCAATTACGCCTAGTTGTTCTTTCTTTAGAAGCTTTGTCATGACATTAGAGCTTATTATCCTTCCTGGCTTCCCCGCAATACCCCGTAATTCGACTTCCTTTCCTTCTGAAAAAAATTTCAAGAAAAGTTCTTGAAAATTAAAAGCTACCGTCCCCAAAGATTGTAACCATTGTACTCCTAGTACAACATCGACACCTCCCATAGGAATGGAAAGCATTGGACTAGTCAATACATATTCCCCCATGGTTAGCTTAATATTATGGCATTTTCCAGAGCAATTTATAGTTCCTCCATTGCAACCATCACTTGACATTCTGGTGCTGGGTATAGGAAACAATTTAATTCCTTGGCTACCTTACAATGAATAAAATTATGGGTGCTACCTGAATCAATCAACACTATTACCTCTTTCTTCTTGATATGTCCTTCTATCTTGAGAGTTTGAGGAGTGGTAATTCCTGCCAATGCATTACACGATATGGTCGGACTCATTTCTTCCTCTTCTAGGGTTGGTTCTTGGTGTATATCCTCTTCTTTTGAATATTCTTGTTCATTTTCTTCTTCCTCTTCACAATCTATGTAAAATAATTTCTTCTCAGCACACTTATGACCTTTAGTGTATTTGCTATCACAACTATAGCAAAGCCCTTTTGCTCCTTTTTCTTCCAATTGTTGTGGTGTCAACCTTGTAGGTTGTGGAAATCTAGGAGTAGCAACACTTCCCTCTTTATAGAAGTGAGTGGTAGGCTTCCTTGTCGCCATAATTTTACATTCAATTTTCTTGCCAACCTGAATGCCTTCTCCAATGAATCAGGTTCCAAAACACGAACTTCATGTTGGATGTTATCCTTTAAAGTACCTATGAAGAGATCAATCTTGTGTTCCTATGGAATATCAGTTACCCTTATATTCAATTTTTGGAAGTCCTCAATGTGCTCCCCCATTAAACCCTTTTGTTTGAGATTTATCAATTGGCTAAAGAAGGTGTTTCTTTTTGTATCCTCATAATGTGCTATCATTTCCTCCGTAAAAATTGACCAAGTGACAATTTTTTTACGGGAGCAAAGCCATCGATACCATACAAATGTATTTTGTTCTAAATGTAAAGTTGCAATGTGTACCTTTTGTGTGTTTTGCAAATTATTGAGATCAAAATATTGCTCCATCTGTAGTATCCATGTTACGAGATCCTTGCCATCAAACTTCCTCATATCCATCTTTGGAATATGGTGGTTCTTCCATCCAACATTAGAGTTTATGAAATCACGATTAACATTTATTTTGTTCTCATCATGAGTTTCTTCTACTATCTTTTCGCCATTAGGAAAAATTTCTTGTATCAACTTTTCCAAACCTTCGATGTCTAATTTTAGATCTTTCTTCATGTTTTCCATGTTGTCTTTCATTTTTTCATCGATCTTAGCTTCCATGTCATCCATCTTAGCTTCCAAACCATTCATCTTAGCTTCCATGCCTTTCTTTAAACCATCCATCTTAGTTTCCACGCCCTTCTTCAGCTTCCATTTCATTTTTTGTTTCTCTGCGATATAAAATTTCCCAGTGCACTTGTTCTTGTAATTTTGATATCTCATGTTGTGTTTCCTTCTTCATGAGTCATATTAGAGCCTTGTCCTAGAAGGCTTAATGGGTGTTGAATTCTTTTTAGGGGGCATTTTAGAACCCAATACTAATATCTATTCTTCAATATTCCCTTGGAATAAATTCAAACTACTTTTTTTTCAAACAAGACTTATGTAATTTGAAAAAAATACACACCTTTTTCTTGATTTTGAGGAGCTCGATATTGAAACTGAATTATCTCTATGATTTCATATCTTCAATATCTAAAATTCGGTCCTGAAGTAGCCCTCTGAATCTTCTTTCGAATGCCATAGGTCTGACCTGATTTGGATTCTTCAAGGCAAAGTTATGCCCAATCTCCCACGATGACCTATTTATGGACTGGTTCAGTAGAGCAAACTTGTATGGCTTGCCACATGTCAATGTTTCCTCCTTCAACTCTAAAATTGATATACCAAAAACTAAATTACGTAGTAGCACGGCCACTTTTATAATCTCAATCCGAGAGCTCGAGAGAGATTTATGATGTTTTTCCCACGATGCCCTCTTTGAATGAAATAGAAATTCAAGGCACAATTACAACTTCTGAATCCTCTTCCAAAAATATTGTAAACCAATATCTGAAATTTGTACGGGAGGGTCTTGGAGATTTAGAAAAACCCCTCTGTAAAAATTTAAACACGAAACCTCGTAGAAAAATATCTATGAAAAATTCCGCGATGACATGTTTAGGTTAAATTCAAGAGCCTACAAAAAAGCCCTAACTTCCACAGATCATATCTCCGAAAATATTGCGAACCAAGCTCTGAAATTTTTAGATGATCTTCCTTAGGATTTCAGCTTTGCACCCTAAAAATTTCAGCTTCTGAAACTTTGTAGAAGAAAATTTATAGCAAAAATTCCACGATGACCTGTTTGGAGCAGCGAAACCCTAGAATCCAAAGCTCTGATACCAAATGTTGTGTAACCAGCTCCAAAAATAGAAGAAAAGAGATATCAACGCCTTATAAATAAGCCACTTCGAGGGGGAAACCTCCAATACATTACATAAATGAACAATTCTTGGATGATACAAATGACCAAAACCTCCTTCTATATATAGGAGTCCATGGGCCCACAATATAATCCTAGCCGACCTAACAATAACAATGTAAGGGCACAATAATAACAATATTGGGGTTACAAGGGTACAACAATAACAATAAGGGGGATACAGTAATAACAATAATGGACTAAACTAGTAATATAGGGACCTAACATGCCTGTTCTGATGTTTGGCTCTGTGTAAGTGGACTCCTCCACTCCATGATCCTCCTCCTATGGCTGATCCACATCTTGAGGCTCATCTTTGGGAACAAGAAGTTCCTCCTCTGCGTGCAAGTGTAGCTCCCTCTCAAGAGACAACTTCATGGCTTTCATCTCATTGAATTTTATATCCCGTCACACCACAGTCATCCGACTATTTGGAAAATACACACGATAATTATGGGGTGTTTCTGTGTACCCCACAAATATCCCAACTTCTGCAGTCGACTCCAGCTTCTTCCTGGCATCCTTTGTCACATGAAGGTAAACAGATGAACCAAAAATCTTCAAATGAGAAATATCAGGCTTCTTACCAGTAAAAGCTTCTTCAGGTGTACTCATGCCAAGTACTCTATGAGGACAACAGTTTTGCACATAAATTGTATTGTTGCATGCTTCCACCCACAAGTGCATTGGTAGGCCCTGGTCATGCAACATAGCTCATGTAGCACCCAAGATCATTCTGTTCTTCCTCTCCGCGACCCCATTCTATTGTGGGTTATGAGGCGCTATGATTTCTCTTCGAATTCCTTCTTTTCTACAGAAGTCTTTGAATTTTTTTTAGATATATTCACCACCATTATCGCTCCGTAGAGCCTTCACTTTCTTCCCCAACTCCTTCTCCACCAATGCTTTAAACTCACAGAACTTTGAGAATGTTTTGCTCTTCTTATGCATGAAGAAGATCCAACATCTATGAGAATATTCATCAACAAATATAACATAATACCCGTGTTTTGTTGTTGAAGCAACCAATAAAGGTCCACACACGTATGTGTGAATTCCCTCCAGGATCATTGAAGCACGCTTCTCCTTCTCATGAAAGGTGGTCTTCACAAACTTACCCATAGTACATCCCTTGCACTCCTCTGACTACACAACAGTACCCTTGGGAATTCTAGTAGAAATCTGCTGCAAAATCTTCAAGCTGCCATGGTGAAGATGGCCCAATCTCCTGTGCCATAATTTTCCCTCATCCCAGCTCACCAATTCTTCTGCTTTGACCATCATTGTAGCACAGCCATCTACCTCTAGCTTGTAGATATTCTTAACTCAAATCCCTATCCTCTTGGTTTGACCCGTTGTTTTATGTCGCAATAAATCTTTTCCCTCACTGAAAACAATGTCATAACATTTGTCCTCCAACATTACGACCGAGACCAAGTTCTTCTTTAGACCTGAAACATGCATAACATCTTTCAACAGAAATGGTTTACCTAACTCCCTCTCAAAGGTAATGGTTCCAATGCCAGTCGCACTGTATCTACCATCGTCGCCCATCTCTATATGCATTTGGAGATCTTTCTCCTCCAAGTCACTAAAAAAATCCTTGTCTCCCGTCATGTGGAAGGAAGCACCACTATCAAGATACCACACAGATCCCATTGCACTTGAAACCAAGCATGTGACCAAAGAGAAATCAAGTTCAAATTGTGAGGCTAAGGCCTCACTCGTTGTAGCTCCAACAACCTTCTTGTTCTTATTTTTCTGTGGGCAGTTAGTGGCAATATGCCCATGTTCGTGATAGTGAAAAAACATCACTTTGGACAAATCTAGCTTCTTGCCTTTAGCCTCAGATTTTGGATGGAATTTCTTCCCCTAACTTTCCTTGCTTTGGCATCCGAAGCACAATTATCTTCATCATCATTCTTCGACGAAGAGCCATCCTTGGTACTTTGCCTTATCTCCTCCTGCACTAGATCAGGCCAAAGTCGCTCCCAATCCGGGAATTTCTCCCATCCATTGACAGAGTCCTGATAACTGTGCCAACTCTTTGGTAGCCCAAGGAGAGCCAAGATCACCAAGTCATCATCCGCAACTATGATTCCCACACTACCCAACTCATCCCTTCATTGGACAAACTTCGTGAGATATTTTGGAATACTGTTGCCCTTCTCCATTTTGATTTTTCTGAGCTTATCTTTCAGTGCCAACTTCCTATGGTCGCTTCTGCTTTGGAAAATATCTATCAAAGCCTTCCACATTGCAAATGGAGTGGCTTTCCCATGAAGGCTTGACACAATATGGTATTTCACACCTTCCAATAGAATTCTTCTTGTCTTTGCTACTTTCTTTTTCCATGCGTTAAGTAATGCAACATCGCTAGAAGTAGGCTTAGGAACATCACTATCGATGAAATCCTTTAGACCCTTATCTTCAAGCACCACCTCCATCCTGTCCTTCTAGGCTATGTAGTTTGAGCTACCCTCAAGGGCATACTCCAACCGCAACCCATTGAAAGCCATTTCAATGAATACTCAACTGTCGCACCAACAAATTTCTGCAGCAAATTCAAATTGTCCACCAGCACAAAACTCAACACTGCTTCAAGTTTGCAATCTTATATTGTGTAACCAGCTCCAAAAAGAGAAGAAAAGAGATATCAACGCCTTAGAAATGAGCCACTTCGAAGGGGCAACCTCCAATACATTACATAAATGAAAAATTATTGGATGATACAAATGATCAAAACCTCCTTCTATATATAGGAGTCCATGGGGCCACAATGTAATCCTAGCCGACCTAACAATAATAATTTAAGGGCACAATAATAATAAAATGGGGGGTTACCAGGGTACAATAATAACAATAAGGGGGGCTACATTAACATAATAAGAGACTACACTATTAATATAGGGACTTAACATGCCCCTCTTCTTCAAACAAGTGTTGTCCTCAACGCTTGATTATTTCTTGATGCTTCTGTATAAAATTCTCATCCTCCCATGTGGAATCTTGTACAGGAAAGTTCTTCCACTTGTTGAGATACTCTGAAATTGATCGTAATTGTTGAGTTCTTGTTTCTATGATTTCTTCAAAACTTCTTTCAATGTGATGTTGATCTTCTTGTTGTTTCATTTGATTCTGCACCAAAGTTAGGTTATCCTTTGAGAGTTGGAGAACTTGTTGTTGATGCTCGATGTGATCTTCCACTAATTTATCATCCATATTAGCTATTATTGTATCCTTCAAACCATCCAACTTAGCCTCCATTTCTATTTTTAAACCATCTATGTCATCTTTGGTTGCTCTTCGTAAGATCGAAATTTGTTGCAGTTGGTACTGTAATTTTGATATCTCATATTGTAATTCTTCCTCTTCATGCGTCATAGTATAGCTTTTTGAGGGCTTAATGGGTATGGAATTATTTTTAGGGGACATTTTAGAACCCAATACTGGTATCTATTCTTCAATATGCCCTTCAAATAAATTCCAACTAATTTTTTTTCAAACGAGACTTATGTAATTCGAAAAAAATACACACCTTTTTCTTGCTTTTATGTAGCTCGATATTGAAATTAGATTATATATATTATTGTAGCTCTTAAATATCTGAAATTAAACACTGAATTAGCCCTCTGAATTATCTTTCAAATGCCACAGGTTTGATCTAATTTGGATTCCCCAAGACAAAGTTGTGTCCAATCTCCCACAATGACCTAATTTTGGACTGGTTCAGTAGAGCAAACTTGTAGGACTTGCCACGTGTCACTGTTTCTTCATTTGTCTCTGAAATTGATAGCCAAGAAACTATAGTCTGTGTACTTGCGACCACTTTTTACTGCACTCAAATCCACTGCCCAGAGAGAGATTTATTGAACTTTTCCCACGATCACCTCTTTGAGATGAAATTCAGGAGCCTGAAAAAGCACTACCTTCCACAGATCATATCTCCAAAAATATTGCGGAAACCAGCTCTGGAATTTTTGACCCAATTTCATAGGATTTTAGCTGCACACCATACAGATTTCAGATTCGAACCTTCGCGAAAAACATTTATAGTGAAATTCCACGATGACCTGTTTAGGAGCTTGAAAGAACACTTCCTGGGATCATATGAACCAAAATATTGCAGACCAAGCTCTAAAATTTTTAGAAAATATATTGAGTAGGTTTGACCGCACCTAAAATTCATGATTTTCAGCTTCGAAACTTCGTAGAAAAAAAATTATAGCGAAATTCCGGTATTTGTTTGGGCAGGCGAAACCCTAGAACCCAAAGCTTTGATACCAAATGTTGTGTAACCTTGACTCCAAAAAGAGAAGAAAAGAGATATCAACGCCTTAGAAATGAGCCACTTCGAGGGGGAAACCTCCAATACATTACATAAATGAAAAATTCTTGGATGATACAAATGATCAAAACCTCCTTCTATATATAGGAGTCCATGGGGCCACAATGTAATCCTAGTGGGCCACAATGTAATCCTAGCCGACCTAACAATAATAATTTAAGGGCACAATAATAATAAAATGGGGGGTTACCAGGGTACAATAATAACAATAAAGGGGGCTACATTAACATAATAAGAGACTACACTATTAATATAGGGACTTAACATCTTCAGTGATTAACACTGCTCCGATACCATGTAGAAATTATACAAGATGTGTGTATATTACCAGACTCCCATGATCTAATAAATTAACTTATGTTAAATATAAAATCGTTCCACTTAATTCTTTGCGGAAATTAAATTGCCAATTACAAAACACATATGAAGCAAAATCAATCGCACATAAACATAGTTGTTTAATGCGAAAGCTTAAAGCTAAAAACCCCAACTATCATATATTATGTATATCAATAGATCATGTAATAATATCATTCAAATCTTCGCACATCAAGCTCTCAGTACAATCAACAATCATTACACACTGTCATGTAGAAATTTGCATATCTATGCACCAATTTCTTTCCTCCTGACAACCTGCCTCCACTGCGCAATCCCTGCTGAAGAAGACCTCAGAATGAATTCGAATTGGCCTTCCCTTGACTGCACAATCCTAATTGGCATCTCCAATGTGTGTCAGATGCATTGAATGCATCACTATAGTCACAATAGATAGTCCACCTCACCCTTTCACCTATCTCTCTACTGGGTCTCCAATGGAACTGACAAACAAGTAGTTAACTATTGTTTTTGTTCAGTTGCAAGTGAGTCTCTAGTTATGAATTAATTAAATGATTAATTCACTAAACTCTCACTAGTGTATCTTCAGTTAAAACTAGATACAACTAGCACAATTGAGTTTAACTCACTTAATTGACTTAAACTAAATAACAACTCCCATAACTACTCTTCCAACTTTGTCACAACTTTTCCACTTCAGTTCTAACTGATTCCTCCATGCATAAATCACCAACCACCCTAGGAATTGCGTAATTCCTTCAGCCCACTGATTTGTCAAATATTTTCACTGAAATAAAGTGCTCCAGGAGAATAATTTGATATTTATTGTTGGATTATTATTAAGGGCTAATAATAATCGAAGTGCATTTATTTTTATATTAGCGGTCTATAAATAGACTTCACCCAATCTTCTAAAAATAGAATTTCATCTATTTTTGCAACTTGATCAACCATCTACAAATAGCATCTTGCAACTTATAGAATATGCTCACCATGTCTAAAAATAGACTTACACCTAAAAAAAGCCTACAGGCCCCACTTAGTGAACGTGCTTAATTTTCACTAAGCTCATCATCTTGTTGAATCTCAACACGGAGAAGTGGAGAACCCAGAAGAGGAGGACTGATTATTAGTAATGCCAACCATAAATAGGGTGAATTTTCTAGTATCAGAGGCATGCAGGATGGGGCCCTATGCGATGGGTTGGATTCAAATATTAGGAGATGGATGGAGAAGGAGCCCATGTTGAGGGAGGAGGAATTTCACAGAGTGTGTCTGAATGGGATAAATAACAAAGAACATAAGATGTGCCAGATGAGGGCTTAGGGAAAGAATTAGTAAGGCTATCTAACAATATAATGTCATCAGTCGAGATAGATTAAATGATATTATTGGATAATTCACCCAACAAATGCTTAGAAACCCCAGGAGGAAATGAAGAGAGATTCGTTCTAGAGGAGAGTGCCTAAAGAAATTCACAGGAGCCTTTAGCATTTGACAAGGTTTTAACCCCTCTAGAAAATTATAAAACCACCCTTTCCACATAAATTGAAGGAGAATAAAAGTAATTCGCCACCATCAATACCCCCTCAATGTTATCAACCACATATCCAGACCCATTGCAGTGGACTATAGGTTCATCTGATGAGTTTCCATAATAAACCCTAGGAAGGTATGAAACTATTACGTGAGGACCAAGGGGTGTCCAACCATGATTGACTTTCCTTTGACCATTAGAAACATTTCTCATAAGGCCACCATCAGAAGCATTGAAACTATACTTGGGTGAAAACATATCCTTAACTCCCTAGCTAGGGTTTGAAAACCCCTCGAGCTCAATAAGATAGATGTCGCCATGAGATGACCCATGTTATGGCAGGTTAAGAATCTGAAGGGGACTTTCGAAAAGTGTAGGTGTTGTTTGAAATACACATCCCCTAAATATATCTCAATTTTAGCAGGAATACCCTTAGAAATATCCATCTTAACCAACACCAACAGAATCCGCTTGTCGAAGTTTTCTAAGGACATGTCATCAAAATTAATAGAGATCCCAACATAATTAGGCACCTTCACCACAATTTTCCTTGTCCAAATTTCTAATGGAAACCATACTAGTTTAACCCACATATAACTTGATATGGGTTTGTTAATAAGTGGGTTAAACCTTAATTGGCACCAATGTAGCCATAAATACCCTCTACCGATGACCCAAGCACACTAGAGGATGGTGAGGACTCAAGAGGTCACTTTCATCCAAAAAGTGAAACTAAATCCAATTGTTCATAAGTAGGCTAAAGGTAAGGCAGTAATCCAACAATGGCTTCAAATTCATAGTAACCCAAGAAAACATCTGAGATCTGGAGAGGTAAATGTATTGTAATCTACCCATAAGAGCACATGTTGATAAAATTGAAACCCTAAAGATATCAAATTTTTCACCCAGAGATAACAATGGTTTCTCAGCACTAGGAATCAATTATTTTAGGGTCGAAGAATGTTTAATCCAAGAAACCTTTGAACATGAAGAAGGGACATTAGGCTTGCCTAAGACTTTGTTGGCCATAGTACTAGGTGTAACCCTGAGACCCCCTTTCTCCTCACCTAAGGAAAAATGTGATGATATTAGTGACATGGAGAAATGAAGTGACAAAAAACAAGTATATAATGAAGCCTTGTGGTAAAAAAGAGTGCCAGGTTTCAAAAAACCTAGAAAGACTGGAGACAGAAGGGGCCCACATATTCCTAAAAACCTGTGTAAATCCAAACCACACTAGAAAATAATCAATGAACAAGGGTGTCTAAGGAAGAAACAACAAAAGCCACATACCTCAGTACACCCTTTGAATAAAACACCAAGTAACATCCAAAAAATGATGAATAATGTCCTAGAGGGTATCATAAACACTGCCATGGCCACTTGAATTCAATGTGTTTCTGACCAAGGTTTTCCAGGGTTTTTAGAAACCAAGGTTTGCTAGGATCTTCATAAAAATTTGGATCATTTATCAATTATTGTGTGTCATCCTTGCGATAAGCCATGCTAATCTTCTTTATATCGTTCCAATTTTATCAAATTTCTTTTCTCAATCCCAAAGGTGTAAAATTAGCTATAAATCACATATTGAAGCAAATATTATCCTTAACTAAAAACCATTTTACACTTTTAGGCTATCAACCTTTTTATCTATTTAAACTAATTTGTACTTCATATTTCAAATATATTTTTCAAAGGCATTCTATCTTATTGTATTAAAGTGTTGAATAAAAATAAGTTTATTAATATTAAAGGTTATGATTAATGTTACGTAAGAGAATAAGTATTTATTAATACTAACATGATAGTTTATGAGAAGAAGAAGGATTGATTAATCATAATTTAAACACAATTTTACTACATATTAGAAATAGATAAATTTCATATGAATAAATCTTTACTATTTATTCATCGAGATCGATTAATTTCTCCACTTTGTCCTGAGGATGAACCACATTAGTTGGTTCGAAACGTCGACCTAATCCTAATGATGTGATTAATCCGAAAGACATTTATCTATATTATGAATCACGAAAATCTTAGATTTAATAATATTTCAAATACATTATGGATCACAAAAACCTTAGATCTAATAATATTTCAAATATATTTTTCAAAAACATTTTATCTTATCGAACTAAAGTGTTGAATAAAAATACGTTTATTAATACTAAAGATTATGATTAATGTTATGTAAGAGAATGAGTATTTATTAATCATAACTTAATAGTTCAAAAGGAGGATTATAAGTATTCAATAATCATATTTTTAACAAATGACAACGTAGGTTTACACAAAGAAAAAAGGAGATATGATTGCATTTTATATAATGCATCAAATATAAGATTGTTTATTTTTAAATACTTGAAGATATTATATTAATAAATATGCTACATAGTTTGTAAAAGAGTCACAATAAAATCTTCCATATTTTTTTAAAATAATAACCAGCATAATAAAAAACCAGACTTCTTCAATCAATAAAGAGATTGAACTCTATAAATTCTACAATTTAAATTTATTATTTTTTAATTACTAGATTATTGCCATAAAATAATGAAAAAGAAAAATACTCATTAATATTTATTATTTTTCTTTCTTAATTTTTAATTTCAATGTTATATATATATATATATATATATATATATATATATATATATAATAATAATAATGAAAAATGCTAAACATTGAAGCACGTATCTTTTATAGAATTATCCCAAAGTTTTATAATCTGGAAGTATAAAACTTCAAACATGATAACAATTCAAACACTTTATAGATGCATATATAAAAGGATGCGTTCTATATATCAATGTCCATATGATGCAAGTGGCATCTTGGAATCATATATTTGGACATATATTAAACGTATTTTACCATGAGAGTAGTTTTCATTGATCTTATTAGAAAATAAACTTAATTTTAAATTTCATTAAAAGAAAATGTGTGATAGATCTAGGCATTTTTTTTGAAAGGTGATAGCTTCATAAAGATTCAAAACATTATGAAAATAATGAAGATACACTATTCTCCATATAAGCCTCTAAGAACATGAAACATAAGATGACTGTATTTATTAGTTATTATTTAGGCTAATATGTCTATCATTTGGAGCTCACAACTAAAGAAAATTACTCATCACTTGGACTCCCAAGTATTTTTATGTTTACTATATTACTTAGTCACTTTTTTTCCCAAAGGTGGCAATGCATGTCAAAGTGGGTGTTACAATATAATCTTGAATGAATTAGTTTAAAGATAACAAAAAATAGTTATCCTTCTCCTTTCCTTTCTAAATAATTTCACTTAGGAATATTTTTTTTTCTCTAAGAATCAATGATACTAAGAATATTGTATCTTTAATATTGAGCTTTGGATGAAATGGAAAGAAGACTATGGGGCATTCTCAAAAAATTTTGTATGCAAAGTATTATCATAATAATGTCTATGTTGCAAGAAACAAAAAGAAGAAAGTGAAAGAGTGTGATAGATAAAGATACATGGAATTGAGAAAAGGGGAATGATAATTTTGGATAAGAAATGAATGATGATTTGATGATGCAAAAAATTGAACCAACAAAATCACAATTCTTGCAATATGATCCCAATTCTAGGTCTTGTGATGTTGGAAACTTTCATTTTGTGCAAGTTCATATCTAAACTTAATTAAGAAGATACAAGTTAGAAAATGTTAATAAACTCAATAAAATTTTCCAACCCCCAAAAAACCATTAAATAATTTTTTGTCAAACAAATAAAAACTATGCATTATCTTTATAGCTAACTTGATGAAACCTACACAAGATGAATGATTCTCAACATATTTACATTTAGTTATTAATTTTTTTTGTTCCTATTAAGTATATATGGTAATAATGAGGATTCAATAATTGGCATTCCACATTTGTAGTTAATCTTACTAATAAGTTCCCAAAACTAATACAATTTACACCCGTAACTAATTGTTTTGATGTTTTATAGAGCCTCTTGAATAGATGAAAAAATCATAGAAAAAATGGCATTAGAGTGACTATGATATGGGAAAACATTAAGTATGGTAACTAAATGTGATATAAATTCACATATCAAAAAGGATGGACAATGCTTATTATCAACACATGAATTCAAGTAAAGACAAGGTGAACTAAAGGACAATTCTCAATTCTTGTTATAAATACAACCCTAGATGTTTGCACAACTTATTGCTATTGAAGGATTTAAGTGATTAGGGTTTCTATAAATGGAGAATATTAATAATGGGTTCTTGTATGGATTGAAAGTCCATACAAAGTTCATGGACATCATGGCTCAATAGAACTCATGCATGGGGTTCAAGTTCATCAAGTCTGAGTTGAGGAATGGTAATTTTTTGTTGTATTTTGAAAAAAACTCTCACCTTTACCTTACTTCTCTCACTATGGTTGATGGATCTTTGGTCATTGGTGTTAGTCATACAAACAAGATTTAGCAGACTTTCCCAGTAATGGGCTTATCTATTAGTCTAGGGTTTACATGCTTGTAGCTTGACGATCCTCCATTATTAGGTGTATACCTTGATGCACTTTGGTTATCCAAACATTGGGTAAGGGTTTCAACCGTATTTTGGCAATGGTTTTTGTTGGAAACCTAATCCTTAGGGATTATGGTAAATTGTATTATCCACTTGAGCAAGAAGATGAAAAGTCATAGGTTAACTTGAATAGCCATCGAGAGTCTAAGAGACCTTAGAAGATGAATTCAAAGATCATACTATGATGTAACTTTATATGTATTATATTACTGAGAAAATCATCTCACACTTATCATCCAATTTTGATGTGCATTCCAATAGTGGTATTAAAATCGTATGTTTGTGTGCCATGCATTTTGTAGCCCTCCTTGGCTTACTTGTTCCTCCTCACATGGTTGATATTTATGAGAAATGTGTAGAGAATTAATCTATTTATGAATGGAAACTAGGTGCAATTGTAATCCAAATTTTAGGTAGTTGTTTTAACACTCAACCAAAATGGATGAAGAGGTGAGAACATAGTTTCATTTATGCCTCTAATAATCATCACTAAAATTCCTTTGTTGCTTCACGAATTTAAAATGTAACCTATATAATTGGTGATATTTCTCCATAACTTGCACCCATTCTCCATTCTTAGTTATTCTTTGCTCCTTAGAGATTAGATCTTGTTAGAAAATTAAATATTACAGAGAAATGCAACACATAAAATATGCGGAAAATAAAAGCACACAAAACACATAAAACTAGAGAGACACAGATATACGTGGTTCACCCAGTTTGGGCTACATCCACCCCGAACAGCCAGTCCTTCCTTTCTATTATCCAGCAAAAATGAATAGACAAAACCTACAGCAGATCCGCTGTAATATCCTCTGTTCTCTCTCACAGTCTCCCTCTCTGTTTCTCTCTCCGAGAATACACATACAATACACAGCCGCAATACAATGCCCTCATAAAAGCGAGGGGTTGCCTTCTAGGGAAAAAAAACCCTAATCTAAACATAACTTCTACCGTCAGATCATTTTCGTAATGAACAACCTAGATTGACTAGAAATTGCTATACTTTTACAAGGCAATTTTACATCTGTTTTTAGCTTCGGGGGTGCTGCCCTCGAAAGCCCCCGCCAGGGGGGGGGGCTCCAAAAAGCGCTGCCGCCCCCCCTGGACCCCCCACAGAAGTGATTAATTACGGGCGGCGTTGCCGCCCCTTTTAAGGTACAGTGGTCCAATGTTGTGATACAAAGTAAACAAGATAATCAGACTCCACACCCAACAAATCTAGCTTGATTATTTTGTATATAAAATTTATTTAATACACGTGGATGCCAAAGGGGTCCTTGCTTATACTTTACACCTATTGGCTCTAGTTTATCTATCACAAGAACTGTTTATTAGGATGGAATTTGTCTATTTCGGTTCTTATAGCTCTCTCATTCATTTTGGTATTGTTTGATGCTAATTCTAAATATTTATTGTATCTTTTACATTCATACAAAATATTATTTATAGATAGCATGCAAACTACACATATGTGTCCATAATCACATGCATTTAGTCTTTTGTTGAAAATAGTGTTAGATCATCCACTTGGAATTGCGACCAAATTGATGGCACCACAATAGATCATTCACTCAGAAAAAGTCAACGCGCCCTTCTTGTTTTATTTTAGATTATTGTTCCAAGTGAAGGTGACAATCCATATTTTATGATTCCATGAATCTTGTAATGATTGGGATAACATCTTTCAGTGAAATCATAGAAAAAATAAAATAAGGAAAAATAACAAATAAAGTGTGCCATATCAATATATGAATGTTATATGATAAAACTGAAAGAATAAGAGGATACTACATGCGAAAAGTAAACCCATGCATTGTGAATGGTGCCATAGTAAGACCATTAGTTAGTCATTGATTCATGGTTGCTAGAATTTCCTAATGTATATCAGACCATCTACTGTCATTTACATTATGGAAAGTCAATTTCTCTTATGTCAATAAGTGTGCCTATTGATGGGCCTCCTAAATAGGTAAAACCTAAGGTCCATCTAAACTTCCCTGGGCACATAAATGTTGTATTAGACATTTCCTTTTGCACTTAATAACATTTTATTAGCTTAAATAAGTTCTTAGGAAGCTTCGAAATATTTATCAGGCTTTATGTGCCTACTGTTCTTATGATGTAGGATATTGAGGATATTTGGAACATATCATGAGGATATCAAATCATAGAGATTTATGGGACATGTCCACTACTGCAGGAAGATTAAGCTCGACTAACTTGAAGTACTAATTACACCTCGTTGTAGTTGCAAGGTCACTTAGGTAGCATGATCTTGCTTTTTAGGAGATTCGGAGTGAAAGAAATCCTCCTTTCAAGGAGGTTCCCCCTCAATAAACTTGTATAAATAGAGGTCCCAAGTAGCCCATTAGGAGTTAGAAGAAGCTAGCAGTATTTGAGTTAGAGGAAACAAGAGCTTAAGAGTTTTTCAATTCTGCAACTTTTAATGTAGAAGCAATTTTCTAATTAATGAAAGACATATTTTCTCATTAGACTATTATTCCTTTAGGGATATGATATTCCTTTGGTTAGGGCCACCCCTATTTCTCAAGGCCCCTTCTATATTATTATCTTTTATTCACTTCTTCATTTCTTCAAATTTCATTTATAGGTATTGTTTTATGCAACGCTAATTTGTTTGTTTGTTTAGAATGTTTTATTGTAGAGTAATTTTAGCACTAGATGGTAGTTTTAGTCGTGGTTATATTACTTATCTGAGATCCCTTTTCATGCATTATGTTCACTTTGTTTTCTTAAATTTAATCACTATTTATCATTTATGTGTGTTGTAACTGTACAGTCCCTTCTTTGCAAAGTTACAAGAGACTTTGTTGTCACCTATTTTTTAATAAAACCTTATATCATTGACATGAGTACATGGAAATACATTCTTGATCATTTATCAGTTCCAACTCAATTTTACTTTAGACCACGTCTTCAACACATTTTCCTGCTTACTGCATTGTCTCCTATAGAGAAAAATGGACTCCTATAACAGTTTGCATTTTACATCCAAAACTAATCTAAAATTGCATCCAACTCATGTCTAATATTCTTTTATGTTTCATGAAATCCCTAGAGCCCTGAATATGAAATTTAGAAGCCAAAATACCAAGTAGAACCTTTGACCTATTTTTTTGTAGAAATTTTGTTTTTCCTGCAAAATTAGGGTTGATATTTACATGCTTTATTTCATTTATGAGTTTTCTTTCTCCATAAAATAGAATAGATATGTTTTCTTTTATTCAAATTTAATATGGTTTGCTTCCTTTTCATGCGGGTAGAATATATTTTCTTATTATCTTTCATTTCCTACAATTCTAAATTTTGCTTATACCATAGGAAATTTAGTATGGTCTCTCAGTAACTAGATCTCATCTCAGTGCTTTAATAGAAGTCAACAAAGGAAAAATATAAGTACATGTTACACATATAGTTCCAAACCCTCTTAACTTTGTATAAAACATGGCTTGGTAATTAAAGTTGAGACCTTTGGTAATTGCAGCATTCTTGTTGCAATACTAAGGGCCATCACTTTTTCACGTCGTTGATGGGGAGGTGTCAAAGTATGCATTGTCTTATTCCCTCATTAATTTACTATTTCACTTACTTCACTTGATGAAAATAAAAACAAAATCTACATTATGCATTCTTAAATCCAAAAATAGAAAATTAGCATTTCTCATTCAAAAACAATTTGAAAATAACATTTCTTTTTTAATGCCTCCAAGATTTAGGGATAACACAGGAAAGTTCTTATAAGAAACCCCCACTTCCACAAGCATCAAGCCTTCTTTCGATGATTGTGAGCATCCTGCCCTATCCATAGGGGATATTTAGGCCTTCTTAGTTGAGCAAGTGAGGATCTCTAAGGAGCCTGCATAAGGATAAAAGGCTTCACAACCCACTAATAACATGGCTGAAAATAAGAAACTTGAAGTGTTTACATTCCCTACTATAGAAATATATGGAGAAACAAAAATAAAGAATATTAATCCATTTGTCCTTCCACACTTCTATAGGATAACTACTAAAGATAGTGACACTTTTATGTTTGAGTTTGTTGTAGTTTTTGGAGCTTATGATTACAAAAAAGATGATCAGAAGCTCGTATTACTCACTTCCACTATTAAGGATGCAAGCCTTCCTTGTTTTATGAGCCTAGAAAGTGTCAGCATCACTTCATTGGAGCATATGCAACAATCTTTCAATACTAAGTGTTACACCAATTTTCGTTCATCTAACCATTTACAATTACATGGATCAAAATACACCATGTAAGACCAATTTTACCATGGTAAAATTACTTTCACTATAAGAAATAATTTAATAAACCAAAGTTTATTAAGTCATTTCTGGTCCAAATAGAAAACCCCAAGAGGAATAATTTAATAAATCCTTATTTATTTGATTTTCCTCTAGGAATAATTAATTAAACCTTTGTTTAAAAATATTCCTAGCCATATTTAACCCAATTAATGAGAAATAATTAGATAAATCATTATTTATATTATTATTCTCTAGGAATAATTAATTAAATTAGTATTTGTTAAATTATTCCTTGATCCCATCCTTAAATGATAAATAAATATTTTATTTGTTTTTATTTCTAAATAAAGGGATTTAACCAATTTAAATTCCTTTTCCCTCAAAAAAAAATATAATAAAAGATTCCAAGCAGTTTGATCTAGATCCTCGTTAACAATATTTTATTATGCACCATTATAAAGGATAACTCAATATTTTGTTATAAATAGGAGGGTTTTACATTCACTTCTTACCTTTTATTCTTTTATCATGGTCGGACTTTGATCCTCTTATCATTGTCATACTTTGATTATTTTTATTTTCTTTTTTCTTATTGAGCTCCCTTTGAGCTCTACATGTCTTGGGTATTCTACGCCATTGAGAGAGAAACTCTGAAGCTGAAGCGTTTGAGGACAGCCAAGAACCCATCCCATTGAGGGGGATTGGTAACATCATTCTTAGTTCCCTTACTAGGTGTTAATATAATACAAAAAATTCTTTATAATTCTTGTCTTGTCCATTGGATATTTTGGAGAAACTCTTATTTCATTTTTCTGTTTAGCTGCTTAATTTGCATAAACCTAGATTTGTTTTGCATTTGTTTCAATAATCTATTGCATATATAAGATGTTAGACAAGCATCTTTGTTGTTAGGGTTGTTTTTCATGTGCAACTAAAGTGATCTCTTTCCGTACACTTGCATTAAGAATTCATTCTAACAATTGGCGACTCCATAGGGTTTTATTCAAATTTCCTACGTGAACATTTGCTTCAGTACCTAAGGTTTTTATTTAGTTATTTTTTAGCCTCTTACTATCTTTTTTTACCTTTTATGCCCTAAAACACTAAAAAATCTTACTTTTGCATGTTTCTGGGTGTTTTCCGCAGGTAACGGGTATCAGCTGTGCCATAGACGGAAAAACGTTTCCACAACATGCCGTCGAGAGTTCCAGAAGTAAAAATTGCACTTTTTAGCCCAGAACCTGCAATTTCAGCGCCCATATAGCAACATTTAGGCCAAAAACTGCGAGTTCACCAGCAAACAGGTCAGTACCTGCGAGCTACAGTTTTTTCCGGGGTTTCTTCTATAATTTTCAGGGTTTTCCACAAGCACCGTTCAAGGTGATTTGACCTCTATCTCTACCCATATTAGGCCTAGATATGATCATTTTTTATTTTTGAAGTGGGAACAAGCACCTTAGGGCTTTAGTACGCTTCCACCTTTTTAGGAAGGGTTTAGCTGAGTAGGTAGTCTGAGATTTCGCACCGCTTTCAGCCATTTTTTAGGGTTTTATCTCTCTTTCTTTTAGATCCATTTATATCAGTTATTATCTCATCCAAAAATCCCTCTTGAGTCTTTTTTGGCTTCTCCCTTAGGGTCCCTCTTGTTTCCCTTAGGGTTTTAACCTATCGCCTCCCATTTTGCAACAATTTTCCCTCTGGTTTCTTGTTGTTTTCTACACCTGGTTTCAGCATATCTGAGTCATTAGATCCCTCTCCCTTAGACCTTAGATATTTTGGCCACCTTGTGTGTTTTGATTTAGTTTCACTCGCCTCTTAGAACAGTTGCTTGGGAGCCCTTTTTTTGGGTATAATTTATGCATCTTTAGCTGTTTATTTTATTGTCATTTCAGTTTTATTTACACTTATACGACTTTTTTTTTATTTTTCTTTATACACAACCATATGGGCTTAATTAAAATTAACACATAGATCATACACACACACCTTAATCGAAGAAAACTTGGTTTATGTTGCCAATCTAAGACATAAGAATCGTAATTAATTTATCTGCCCCTCTGCACCTTTGTTTGTCTCTCTTCATTATTGGATTACTTGTGTCTTGCGATCATTTCACCCCCAAGGAATTTATCCCGAAGACTCGTAGGACTTCATCCTCAGTTTCTGTTAACAAGACTTACTCCACCTTGTAGATGCAGAGTTAGTCCTTCGCCAAGTCCCTGTACCGACTTTGATTCTGGTCCATCGGGCCCTCACTCTGATTCTGAACCCAGTTTCCCTCTACCTCATTCTCCCACCATATCAAGTGTCAATATAGGTATTGGTCCTAACTATGGTGGTAGCCCCGACCCTAAATCTAGAGCTGCTAGTAGTGGAACCAATACCGGAACCATCCCTGATACTCCCTCGCTACCTTTTATGGTTGGTTTGAGCCTCCCTGATTTCAGCAAGTTAATAAAATACCCTATACACCATGATCTGGGTTGGCCTATTATGCCAATTAAGCTTCCTTCTGACATCCCTAAGTGCAAAGGAAAATTTGGAGAGGACCCTACTAATCACATCTGCTCCTTCCACATGTGGTGTTCGTCTGATTCTATCATTGATGACTCTATCTGTCTTTGGTTATTTCAGTGTACACTCACTGGAGATGCTGCAAAGTGGTATGTCAACCAGACCTATGCCTCTCATTCCACTTTTTTGACTCTTGCTAAATCATTTCTGTCATACTTATAGTTACCTATCCGATATGATACCAGTACCGAGTTTTTGACTGCATTCCGTCAAACTTTTGCCACCCGCCTTTTTGACCATGTCCAAGAATGGCGTAGAAGAAGGAGCTTATGTCGAGCTCCCACATTCGATGACCGTGTCTATATGGATTGGTTTCTCGGAACACTTTTTCCTCCTATTGGTAAATATGTCTCGTCTCACTTTCCTCGGAAAGAGGAAGAAGCTCTCCAAATCACATTGAAATATGACCTTTTCTACGCCTAGTCTGGTTATGTTTATATCGTCTTACTAGATCTTCGTAGACCTGGTGGTGCCAACACATCGGTGGCATATCATGCTACCGACAGTATCATTGGATCTCTTTCACATCCATATACTCATCCTCCCATGGGTTATGGTTTCCTTCAGGGAGGGACCAGCTCCTCCAGCACTTATGCCCCTCCCAGCAACATGTATCCACGAAAAATCACATTTTCCCCATTGCATTGACCGATGCCAAGACCTTCGGTTGCTCAACCTATTTACCCCAATGTTTCTCAACTTCCTTTTCACCCTTATCAACTACCTGGTGCTCCAACCCCTCTAGCATTAGCACCCCAGCTTCCTATGCATTATCAACCTCCGCCACAATAGCCACCTCCCCCTCCAAATTAGGTGTATGCGCAGTAGAGCACAACTGATCCTTAAAATTCCAAGAAAAAGAGGAAAGGAAGCCAAAATAAACGAGCCCAAGGTAATCAAGGGTGCCAGGGGAACCCGCCAAACACTAAAAACTAGCAACAGGGCAATCAACCCAAGCAGGATAGGCCTCTTCGTATGAACAAGCCTTGTTATTGTTGTGGTGTCCATGGCCATTATACTCACGATCATCCTCTTTAATCCCAAATGTGTCAGTTGTGGGAAGTACAAGCAACATCTAGAGGAAAACAAGCCATGGTTTCGGCTCTTCCAAATACTGTGCATCTTCAACCGGTTGTTTTTACTGATCCTTTCCCTTAGTAAGGATATGTGGCTACCAAACCCCATCAAGGTTAGGTCGCCCCTTAAACCTCTTAGTCTGGTACCTCTGATTACTAGATTCTCATGATGAATTATGAAGTGGTTAATACTGCTGATCTTAACCTTCAAACTCGGTAACACTAATATGGCAAGCCACCTGCTTCCTCTGCAACCGAGTCTCAAACCAAAGTTTCCATAGAGTCCAGTTCAACACCTAATGCCATTTTACATATCCCTCATCCACGAGCAAAGGTCCTTCTCAAGATCCCCAAAGGGCCATTACGTCGAACTATTTCTTCTGCCAAAGCCGCCCATAATCACTACATAATAGATGAATCAACACAATCTCCTACTGCTATGTCAACGTTGGAAGTCATCTAGTTGTGCCCTTCACAATGTAAAGCTCTATTATCTTCTCTAGGTGTTGTGGATCCTTCAGATGATCGTTTGATCATCTTTTATGTTGACAAGTCAGAACATCCCCACTTACCTTCATCCACCACCTTCCAAATACCAGTCAAGATTTGTAACGCCCATGTCTCACGATGTATCATTGATGAGGGCACATCCACCTGCATGATTTCTTCCTCTATTTGGAATAAATTCAGATCACATGAGTTACCCCTATCCACCATCACTTTTCTTGCTTTGGATGATCACTCTTCTCAGCCCCTTGGCATGTACCACGATTTTCCTGTCACTCTTGTGGGAAAGACAGTTTCTATTGACATTGAAGTCATTGATTCCCCCTTGGATTAAAACATCCTGTTGGATCGTAGCTACACCTATGTGATGTTTATTGCTGCATATGTGGTTCACTGTAAGATGTGCTTTCCCCACAATGGAAATATCGTTACCATTGATCAGTTGACATATTACGAATCAAAGTCTCATATATCCCTTGATTCTATCATATCTTCGGTGGCTGATAGAAAATCAGTGACACCTTTTACCAGTGTTTCACTTAGATTCTATAAGTATTCCACCGTGCTAGGTGAATTCCCTGGTCCCTCCCCTCTTATCGCAGATCTAAGCTCGTCGAATTTTTGCATGATGCAATCGTCTCAGACTAGCCACAGGCGGTCTGATTTAACTACCCAGAAGCCTATGCCTCCACAACCTACTGGTGGTCACTTGACCGAGCCTACAGGGCCTTCCTTTCAAGCGCCTTCCTCTTCTACTAGTGTCTCTTCCACTCATTTTCAACCAGGAACGGTTGCCCCTAGCCTTAAATAGTTGGGAGCCATTCTGACAGGCCATTACCCCTCTGGTCAGATACTGTTTCCCATTCCCCCCTTTGGAGTATTTTCGGTACTTGTTATGGTTATGTTGAGCCTTCCCAATTTGAACTTGGGGATCCTAGTCTGATACATCGATCTCCCAATTGAAACCTCGCCTGGTCAGCTCAAACCTTACACCTCTTTTACCCTTGTCCAATCGGTCACCATGACTCCTACCGTTGCTTCAGTGCCTCAGCCACCTCCGATTTCGAAAACATCTGGTCAGGGGGGGAATTCAGAAAGAAGGAACCAAGGGATAAAGCTGCCCAAACAACTCTTGCTCCTCCTAAGCCTCCAAATAAGTCACCTTTGTGTGCTTTTTGTGATGTTGTTGGGCATGCCACCCAAAATTGTCCTAAGCTCCCTCTTCTCAAACCCATGGTCAACGAAACGTTTCCAGAATCTGATATCCCTAAGGTACATGTTACCTTACCTAATTCAGCTAAGAAAGTAAAAATTTTGAGCATGAATCACCCTTGTGATTTGTGTGATCTTTATGAAAACTACTCTCACTTTTGTCCTCATCTTGAATATTTTCGTAACACCCTTGAAGCCGTCCGCCGAATGTAGTGAACCCACCACTCCTCTACTGGTGCATTTGGTTTAGCCTGAACAAGATGACATTTTCATACCTCCTCATGATGTAGATATGACGGAACCTTCAGCCACCATCCTCTATCTATCATCATTCATGATATCGTTAGCATAAAACCCCTCCAGGGAATTCCCTTCTGTTTCGACTGAACCTCCTTCGGCGATCACCTTGGGCTAAACATCGGTAGATGTTTCATCTACTAGCTCTTTGTCTACCCTCAATCGTCATGCGTATGTGAACCATATCTCTCATGATGATGCATCAGGTAGCCCTGCCATGTCATGTGGTCTTTCTTCTGCCAATCCCCCCATATTTCACTCGGATAAAGATATTATGGAAGAAATGACCACCCATGAATTTCCATGGGTTTATATGCACTACCGTGAATGCTTCCCTCCACAGTAGTTCCATGACCAGTATGCTGTGGAGTCTAAATACTTCATCTCATATGAGGTCGATCAATTTAGAAATCCATTCTTGTACCCGATGATTTTGACGAAGAAAACATTTCCTTGGGGGCACACTGCACCCTAGATGAAATTGAGACTTACACCAAGCTACTCAAATAATTCTGTAATGTTTTCACCAGGTCCTATTCAGAGAGGCTCAGACATGATCCTGCCACTGTCAACCACCATATCGACACATGGCCCGATGCCTACCCTATCCGTCAAAATTTGAGACACATTTCTCGACAAGAGGCTCTCAAAACCAGAGTTGATAAGCTCAAGAAATATGGTTGTTCCTATCCCATTCTCAAGAAAATCGGCACCATTCGTGTCTATATGGACTTTCGTGACCTCAATAAAGCTTGTCCCCACGATTGCTTCCCTACACCATGTATTTACCATATCTTTAACAAGTGTAAGGGGCATATAAATTTTACCCATAGCATCCCCCATGTGTGTTTTATTTATTCCATGCATTCAGGTTTCTTGCATTTTCCATCATCTTCTCCTTTGTTGTCTCATGACGCCTTTCATATGGATCCTTCATCCACACCATACATCGGCTATGACGATAGTGCAAATCACTACTCGCGGAATCTACCCTCAGCAGCGTGGGCTATTTTTACCCCCATACATTCATTCGTCCTTTCCGACGGCATATGTATTAGATTTGCCACCAATAATCAGGATGAATATGATGCAGTGATAAGTTTGTTAGTCGATTCCCTTGACCATTGCATCCTTCACATTCATGTTCATTTAGATTCCTTGCTTCTTGTCAGATAATTGAATGGTGTTTATCGTGTGCATAATCCTATCCTTTTTAGAAGATATTTACGAGTGAAACTCTTAATGCATGAATTTGAAACCATTACTTTCAGTCATGTACCTAGAGTCCAAAATCACTATGTAGATAGCATTGCAAACAATATTCTAGATTGGCACTTATCAGATTCATTTAACAAAAGACAATAACAATAAACAAATGGCGAGCCATATACTTGTCATATATAAAAAGGTGCATATCCATAATATGTGTCCACAAAATCATAAATGTTTTGGAGTCCTCTACTCTAATACATCCGACATGACCATAGCATGTTACGAAAATCAAAACTGGGGGCATCTCATTCCCATACATCTAATCACTATTTGGAGGGTCCCAAGCCAATGGCTCGGCTCCTACAGCCCACAGATCCTGCATACCCTATTCGGCCATCGCCATGCGTCGCATGACCCCTCACCACTCCAAGGGTAGACCAACACATGCCTCAATGTAGTAGTCATGTAGATATTGTTAGTCGCACTCTGATACCCTGGTCACCAACAACTCACATCTGTGGCAAACATCCTCCAATAATGCCTCTAAATCTGCTTGGCCAGCTCCACTAGCTATACTAGACTCTATAGCCCCTGGCGCTGCAAGTCATCCCATACACACGGTCGGTCTCACTGATGCTATATATGCATAACAAAATTAATGAATCAGTACCATATACATCATTCTAAAACTTTAAATGCATCATGAAATATAACAACTTGTCACTTACCATCTAGTCTCCATGCTTGACTGGGCGTAAGTGGCAAGTCTGGGTCCACCTGATAGTTCATCCCACTATATGGATATTCGTCTATATACAATGGCATTTGGTCCCAATGTGAAAAGAAATCGGTTCAGAACACCCACCCGACTCCTCCTCCTCCTCCTCTCCTCATTAGTCGCCCCCAATGGTTCATCCTGGGCTCTTGTGGGCCCCCATCTTGGATTTGTACATGAGGCCAAAGTGTGGGGATATTCTCAAAGAAGAATGAACACAACACTGTCCCAAAAGCACAGTCATGGTTCACTTGTCACTTGCATAGCGACAACTGCCATTTCAGTGACAACAACATCATCTGGGCCCACCCATAATAGGTCCCGCTCAAAACACTCTCAACAAGCATCATCTGCCCTCTGGTGATGTGGTGGAAGGCCTCATTGCCCAAGATCTGCAGCAATGTTGTGACGACAGCCTGAGCCTCTAGTCTCTTTAAGTCTCTGATCGATATAGTCGTGCCCTTGGCATGAACATTCGGTCTACAATGGCAGTCCACAAACTCAGAGATATTTTGCCCCCGTGGTAACACTGGTTGGATGTTTCCCACCATCCCCAATGGTGGGAGACCGGTTAGGAAATAAATTTCATGAACAGTTAGCTCAATCTAGTGCCCCTGCACTATAAAGACCTCTAGGTCTAGGTCCCAATAGCTGACTATCCTGGCTAACAAGGGCTCTCCTACCCTGATCATGGTTTTCTCAAACAACTTAAGCACCCCATATTTTTCCAGTGCGCCTCGAACAACTTGATCCCCCTAGATCTCAAAACAAAGTGCCTGAAGATCTCCCTCACTCCGGTTGATATTTAACTCTGCCATACCTGCACAAACCCAGCAATTTTTTAGTGAGAGGAAGGAAAAACTTCCTAAAAAACATCAAGACCTAATTCCCAGCGAAAAACAGGACAAAATCCAACTTTTGGAATCTCACACATTTTTCAGCCCTGTACTTGCAAGGTCGTATTTTTTCCTTTGAAACCTGCTACCCAAGTCACAGAACAGGCCCCAAAAGGTGCGAGCCGTCCGTGAGCTTTGGGAACTTAATTAAAAATTATAAACTATTGAAATTGAAGAGTATGGTTAGGCCACCTACCTACAACTGATGGATCTTGATTTCGACAGTCGATTTATCTACTATGAACACCACAAGATTGAAGGTTTTTTCCTCCTGTCCACATTCACCATAGCTACCCTTGAAAATGAATCAAATTGGAGGGAAATCTCCCTATTAAAAGAGAAACCCTAATTTTTATTTCACCAATTGCGACCAAACTGTAGCTCTGTTTAATGAACCATCAACACCGTTGGAAAGCTCTCACCGAGCTCTAAAATGGGTATTCGTTAGTTTTTGGTGATTTGATACTCAATATGGAAGCCTTTTTTGCAAGAAGGGTCACTTCGATGCCTCTCAAAATTGAATTTTTGCACTTACGCCACTTGTACTTGGGGCACCACTTAGCCCTCATACTTTTCTTCACTCGTGTATATTTTCGTCATGAATAACCATGTTTTTCTCATGCTTTTATGGTCCCCACTAGGCCTATTCTGTGTCTACAAAATCATCGAATCGCCCTTGTTTAGAGCATTCGAGTTGATTCATCATCGCATTCATGGAGTCTATCCTGAGTCCCTTTTGCCTCCTATTATAGTATTCCATCCATTCATGCCTTGTTCCTCTCTCTTGTAGCCCATTTTGGCCTCCAGTCCCAATGTCCCCCATCCCCTCAAGAGCCGAGTCAGTCGCTGCCAGGACATCTATGATTTTTAAGCTCTGACAAGGGAAGTCATCCATTTGCTACTTAATATACCCCATTCCATAATCATCCTTGGTGTCAGTCCATTAGTTGCCCTACTATGTTCCCTCATGCGTTGGTTGAGGAGCCTCATTGCCTTACCTATGGCGGATCCCCTTCTGTCAAAATCATCACATTTATTCCAGAAGATAGGTCTATAGGGCGGTGTGTCTTGGTTCCATCTTCCATCATTGTTCAGTGCCTCGGATCAAGAAAAGGGACTACTTATTTCCCTTTGAATTGATTGTTTCTCATCCACTCCACTTCAGCATGATCGTGATTTGTATACTCGATAGTTCGGTGATCCAGCAGATTGATCCAGTGATTCATGGGTGTGTGTGAGATATTTCAGACCTCATGAGGGGGTGGCCCTTTAGGTAGCCCCCCACATGCCCGAATGACCTCATTCTCTTCTACAACCTCAAATGCAGCTACGCAAATTTGATAGGTTTGGCTCTAGCCGCTTGTAGCAACTATAGCATGCATGTATAACTTAGATGATCCATTTATATTTTCAGAGCCCTTTCTTGTTTATCGGGGCTTCTCTGGTTGTTATTATATCTCATGTACTCATATATTATTGTATTCAGTCCTGGTTGTTGTCACAGGTGTAGTATGTATGTGGGATCCATTATATTTTTTGTCTGGCCCATGTTTATGCCAGCATTTCATGTACTTTTTAGCTTAGTCTCATTTTATTGGGTGAACAATTATTCTTTGTACATTTTCATCTCGACAGGAATAGGGATGCTTCCCCCGCCTCATTGAGAACAACTACCCAAACATTAAAGGAGACTTACCTTTGTCGGTCTTACCCGCTCAGGGTTATCATCCTCTTGCGCTTCACTTCACCTACACATCTCTCTCTTTTTGAGTCCCCTTCAATGTCTATTGATTCTGTTCTTACAATGTACTTCGGTCATACGATTAGCTCCTAACGCTCGCAGGTTGGGGGGCAATCTGTTACACCAATTTTTGGTCATCTAACCATTTACAATTAGATAGATCGAAATACACCATGTAAGACCAGTTTTACCATAGTAAAATTGCTTCCACTATAAGAAATAATTTAATAAACCATAGTTTATCAAGTTATTTATGGTCCAAATAGAAAACCCCATGAGGAATAATTAAAGAAATCCTTATTTATTTGATTTTCCTCTAGGAATAATTAATTAAACCTTTGTTTAATAATATTCCTGGTCATATCTAACCCAATGAATGAGAAATAATTAGATAAATCATTATTTATCTTATTATTCTGTAGGAATAATTAATTAAAACATTATTTAATTAATATTCCTTGTTAAATTTGACTAAATCATTTAGGGATAGTATAATAAATCATTATTTGTTAAATTATTCCTTGATTCCATCCTTGAAATGATAAATACATATTTTATTTGTTTATTATTTCTAAATGAAGTGATTTAACCAATTTAAATTCCTTTTCCCTCCAACAAAATATAATAAAATATTCCAAGCAGTTAGATCTAGATCTTGGTTAATAATATTTTATTATGCACCATTATCAAGGATAACTCAATATTTTGTTATAAATAGGAGGGCTTTCCATTCACTTCTTACCTTTGATCCTTTTATCATGGTCAGACTCTGATCCTCTTATCATTGTCATACTTTGATTATATTTATTTTCTTTTTGATTATTGAGCTCCATTTGAGTTCTACAAGTCTTAGGTATAAAATATAAAGCTGCAGCGTTTGAGGATAGCAAAGAACCGATCCCATTGAGGGGGATTGTTGACATCATTCTTAGTTCCCTTCCCAGGCATTAATATAATACACAAAATTCTTTATAATTATTGTTTGTCTATTGAATATTTTTGAGAAAATCTTATTTCATTTTGTTGTTTAGCTACTTTATTTGCATAGATCTAGATTTATTTTACATTTTTTCGACCGTCTATTTCAGATCTAAGAAGTTAGACATCCATCTTTGTTGTTAGGGTTTTTTTTCATGTGCAGCTAAAGTGATCTCTTTTCGTACACTTGCGTTAAGAATTCATTCTAACACCAAGTATTGATATTATTGCAGAGCAAGAGACACCAGAGATAAGATATGTCTTAAGGGGTAGATGAATCTATAAAAGATTTCAAGGAAAGATTTAATTTGATTGATATAAGAGCACACAACTACACTCTAGATCCAGATTCCTTGAAATTAGTCCTACTATGGGGAGTAAGAGAATAACTGATGAAAAAATCAATTTTATGGCCAATGAAGACATTTATCAACTCAGCTATGATGAAATCAAAAGGGTGTTCCAAAATAATTCTAGACCTGCTAGAAAATATGTAGAACAAACAAAGGTTTGGTTAGTCCCTCTTCCTCCTCCACAATTACTAAGAATGAGATATGAGGTATGTTAAATGACCTAATAAACGATATCTTACACAACTTTACTATGGAGATGGATAAATTATAGATCAAGAGAAAAAATTATTCGTACTTATGCAGAAACACAACAAAATACAGATATAAACATAAACACAAATATGCAACAAAAATAAAATTTTGTTTCATTAATATCAAAGAACTGAAAAATGATTACATACAAAATGGAAATAAACTAGCTTGGGCGATGGTATCTTATCTATGAGAAGAGATGTGATGACTACATGCATCTGAACATTGTTACAATGAGGTTCCAGGGTCTATTTATTATTGAGAAACAATGGAAAACCCTAAACAATAAAAAACCAAATCCTAGGAGATGGTGAGGAGATGAAGCGCCAAATTGTGGGCCCGGTTGGGGTAAACTTGTACATCAACTTCCCAGAGTCGTAAATTTAGCATACAATCTATGTTTGATGCATACAATACCTCGTTAGAAATATATATCCGAGGAATACAACTTTCAACTACAAACTTTAAACTCATATTTTCCCCTTTTCCAAAAATATGTCCTTTAGGGCCTCAAAACGACTTTGAAAGTTCAGGACTTGAAAATCTGACAAACATAATAAACCATGGTACAATTAAGGAAACTGAAATTGTGTTACAATTGAGGAAACTAAAAGAAACAATGGTGGGGATCCAAGTGGAATAGGCAGATGGCCGCCAATATCCACCTGGATAAGCTCCCCCTGCGCCCCCGCCAGGAAGTAATGGTCCCCATTGCGTTGAGTGCCTCCATCAGATGGGGAAAATTCTGCTGAACTTGGTCCCTGATGAGCCACTTGCCTTGGTGCAAGAGTTGACGAGATTTTAAAACCCGATACAGTTGGATTGCATGTTTAAACCATGATTTTCTTAGAAAATAGGAAAGTTATTGCATTGGCAGAAGTTTCTTGGAAAATCCTATAGAAATAGAGGTTTCCTAGGCTACTATGAAGCCAAGTATTAGATTTCCATTTATTGTTTGGAATATTTAATTTTTAAAGAGAAATACTTTTCGAAAAGAGACTTATGATTAAAGTGTGCTCGATCTATTTTAATATATGGGTTTTCAAACCATGATGGCATTGTTTGATACAAATACTAGATTTTAAGATTCCCATGAAACCCTAAGCTAAATTAATATGGTTTCATCTCAAAATTGTACATTTGGTTTCGATAGAATTTTGTCAGATGTGAGTTTAATTTTTCAATAATGTAACAAGGCTTACCAATTGTTTTCCTTTGCAAATTCTAGTACAGAAAATAACAAGTGCTTCAAAGCCTTAACCTTCACTGTGAATAAACTGAGAATGGGAAGGTTGCAGTGGACTACTTCAAGTAAGGAAGAACATATGATATTATGTTAATGGACAAACAAATTCTTGTTATGGATGGGAATGAGCTATATATGTTTTAAATCTTTGGAACTTATAATTTTGAAGTATTGTTTTATTTTTCCTATTAATATCTCAACCATCTCAATTTTGTAAACTTTTAGTTTGTTCTTATCACTTAAATGGTTTACTTATTTATTTTAGGAAACAAGGAAACTAATATGTATTCTACAACATCTTTATGCTAGATATAACATTGCTTTTGTTTCTCCAACACTGATTTTGTATATACAAGTGATTCCAGTGAGGCTAGGGCTAGTATTTTCACAAGGCCAGCAGAGTTTAAAACTAATTCTTTCATAGAAAATCCAGTTAAAAAATTTCCACTTCTAGGATCCCTTTTAAGATCAATTCTTATGGTTTCTCTTAAAAGTAAAGAAAATTGTTTTTCTTCTTTTAAGATTTCATTTTGTACATAGTTTCAATAATATAGATGTTTATTTTTATTTAATATCAATAATAAGTAATAGATAATTGCGCCGAGAGGCACTCTACAGCCAAGTATAGAGTAAATGTGTAGGTGTAATGTAAGTATGTAAACAATTTTAATGTCGCCTTAATTAAAAAAGAAGAAGTTAAAAGTGATTGGGTGAGAGTACAAACATTTAAATGACAAAATTCTTAACCATGATTATTCACTCTCACTTTACCATGGATATTATTAACTTGTAAAAATTAGGTTTTCTGACAATACCATGGCTTATCAATACCACATGCCCAAAAAATATAACTTATTTCACAATCAAAATATTTTATAACAATAAGAAAATATTCTTAACAATGGATATTCATCCCCACTTTACCATGGATATTATTAACTTGCGGGCTCTCTTTGTTACAACACCATGGGCCAATACCATGGATTATCAATACCACATGCAAAAAAAACATACCTTATTTCACAATCAAAATATTTTATAACAATATGACAAGATTCTTAATCATGGATATTCACTTACACTTTTCCATTGATATTATGAACACGTGAATATAATTTCTTACAATAGCATGGGCTAATACCATGGCTTATCAATACCACATGGCAAAAAATAATAACTTTTTTCACAATAAAAATATTTTATAACAATATGACAAGATTCTAAACAATTGTTACTCACTCACACTTTACCATTGGTATTATTTGCTTGTAAATAGACTTTTTTACAATACCATGGGCCAATACCATGACTTATCAATAGCACATGCCCAAAAACCATAACTTATTCCACAATAAAAAAAAAATTTAATTTAATTTAATTTTATAACCATTTTTTAATTGAAGCTAATAGGAAAAAGGTTATAATTAGTTTCGACATATATCTAAATTTTCTATCCTCGCGACAACTAAAACTATTCCCATAGAAATTAAAATAATGTTTTAATAAAATTAAAAATGAGAATACTTTTATATTTAAAGATGTGAAATTTATATCACAGAAAGAAAAGAATACAAGATGTAGGCTCCAAGCCAGGGAAAAAATCCTCCAAGGGGAGCACCCAAGAAATTCTCTTCTTATAGAATAAAATCAAAAGATATATCTGTTGAGTCCCAAACTTGCATCTTTCTTATACACCTTTCTAGACCTTTTCCATTCACCTGGACCTTCTAAGTCATCAATATCATTGCATATTAATTATAAAAGAGCATTTAAAGTGGTTTTTAACTATGTTTTGTGTCTGCTGTTTGAATTAGATTTTTGCTCAATAAGCTGCGGAATCTTGTCACTTTCTGTAGCTGCTGCAACTTTCCGCAACCATTTTGTTAAAGTCTATATTGTAGGTGTCTTCAGGAAAATAGAGCCACATGGGCAAGTTGGAAATGACATGGACATGGATCGAGTCCTATTGGCTCAGTCGAATTCACCTAAGAAGGCTGTGGTCAAAGGTAGCCAAGTGGTGGTCAACCGAAGAGTCCCACGGTGACAGAACTTTGTTTTTCATCACGAGAAGACTTGCGTGGCCATTTCTAAATCACGGGAGACATATCAACACGTGTAAACGACTCCATAAGCCAAATCCAATAGCCACTTTCCATAGATTTAATCTTCACGGCAGCCATGATGCTCGATTTTTGGACGTGGTTGTTCACGTGTCTTCTATCAGCGCAGACTTTAGGGAATTAGTTATATCACCCTCTTTTATAAATAATACGTTCTCATACGCATGATAGTTTGCTCTGTAATGTAATTGCGTTGCCACCGTGTTGTAATATCATTTCTCTGTTATGACCGCATTTTGAATATATAAGAAGACTTTGTTCATAAGCACAATTCGTGTTTGAAAGCTGCTTCCCGAGGATTGTGCAGAGGGCCCTTGCACACGCCGAGGTTTTGTGTATCACTGTATAGTTTCATGCCTCATTTCCTTACGTTCATTGTGCCATAGGCATTCACGTGTATATATATATTACATCTTTCATGGTATTTACGTTTCATCTTTGTCCATAATCTTTCATGCTTTACGTTTTACTTCTGTCCATAATCTTTCATGCTTTATATTGTTGTTAACTGATCAGTGTTTTTGTTCCAGATTACAATAGGTAGCTCGGGCATTTGCGCATCATTTTATAATGACTAATGACATGGAATCAATCTTGTCCTTCTGCTGATTTATCTTTTTCTCTTAGTTTTTAATTCCAGCACTGTTTTATTCATTTCAGTTTTGTAAATTTGCTTTACTAGTTAGATGAGATATTAAGCTGCTCATTTCATTATCAGTTACCTCCGAAAGCCATAGCGAGAATAATGGTGAGGGATTGTAGTATTAATGTGTAGTTTGATGTTAGTTTATTTTTCTCCAAGTTAGATATTAAATTGCTCATTTCATTATCAGTTACCTCCGAAAGCCATAACGAGACTAATGGTGAGGGATTGAAGTATGAGTGTGTAGTTTGATATTAGTTCATTTTCTTTCTGCAAATTAGATATCAGATTGCTCAAGTTGTTTATGATTACCTCTGAAAGCCATAGCGAGACTAATGTTGAGGGTTCAGAATATGAATTGATGTAATTTGATTTTAGCTTTACTTTACTTGCAAATCTTTGGATTTCTTTGAGTACAGTTTCTTTTGTGTTAGACAGCAGCAAGGGTAATGGTTTTCATGATCAATAGTTCACTGTTTGTTTAACTAGAATAGTGACACATTTTCATTTTCTTTTAGAAATTAATTTTATCATTGTATGTTTCAAAATCCTTTTGAAGTTTGAAGTTTGGGAAATAATTATAAAGGACATCATTGCCTTGAACATTTATATCCATACTTGTCTTTTCGAATTTCCATCTCACATTAGGAAACCAACCAAGATAAAAAGAAAAAAACCAAAAACGACAAAAAGTAAGAGATAGGTTATCTTGCACATATAGTGCGCCACACTTCGTCAGCTTACGAATCCCGGATTGACAAATTAATGTAGCAATTTAGGACACACTAAATTGACCAAAAAATATCAAAGACCCATAACCACTGTTGTGGACAATTTTGTCTCCCCCTAGAGAAAGTCTAGAGTTGCCATAGACCAGTGCCTAGGACATCTTAATATAGCAAGGATTTCTTCATATAAATTGGATTTTCAGTCCAAGAGCTCACTCACTATCTCTTGTTTGAACAAGGAAATAAGTTCTGAATGGGACCAAACTCTCTCAGAAGCTGACACAAATATAAGAGTAGTGTAGGGACATCATGTAAAACTCCAATACAAAGGCATCAGACAGTTAAGAGATAGCTTACTGTAAAGAGGGCCAGTTCAAATAATATATCACAGAAATCAAATATCAGGGAGTGAGTGCAGTGAGGAAACATAGAGAAGATATTAGTTAACATGAGACTGATACCCAGATACACAACAGAACCACATAAGGGCATATTAATTTATGAATCCTTATATGACAATGGCGTTTTAAAAGCACCCTCCTAAAGTAACTAATATAGCAGAAAATATGGAAGAGATGAGCATGGAACAGTATATCATGACTAGGCCTATTTAAAGCACTTGACTAGTTCCAGAAAGGGCATCAACAAGGATGAATCCTTAATGCAAACTAGTGAGCCACTCGCATTCTAGAACATGATACAAGAAGATAAATAGCATGAAAGGAGATTTTGTATTAACACATAAGAGAAAATTACATACTGTGAGATACCAAAGACCAGAATCCTCATTACAGTTATAACTCCTCCTCACTGAGACCCTACGGGCTCTGAACCTTCATACAGAAATATTACAGAATGTATACAAGAGCCTTTTCACTGCACAGTTTGCTGAAAGAAATCTGGAACCTTTGCAATGTCTTCTTTTCGGGCCTTTATAGAAAAGATAGAGAATTCTAGAGGAGGAGGTAGATGGAGCACATTTAATGACTCAATTTGAATAAAATGGCAGAAAACATTCGCGCCCACTCTATGAATGACTAACTATAAATGGATGTACTTTACAATCTGTCTCTAGAAATAAATGCTGGGAGATGAAAATCTCCTTATAAACATGACACAAATAATAAAATATACATCGTTCTGCCTCTTACTGAAAGAGGGAAAATCTGCTGCCGTAAGAACCCTGAGATAGTATGCAATTCTGTACTGTACTCCTGACCTTCAGCTCTGAATTTAAATCTTGGACCTTTAATGCAGGGCGAAGCCTCCCTTGATTTTCTCTGGAGTGTTCTGAAGATTCATATCTTTGTTCTCTTTAATGATGGTCACTTCTCACACCTACCCTCGTCTTCTTCTTTAAGTTTCACCAGCAGAATGTCATCCTTTAATATGCTTTTTAACTTCTGCAATGGAGGCGATAAATAATGAGGCTTCATTATCGTCTTAAAACATGCAAAACCCACAAAACATTAGGGAAACAAAACTCGGAGGCAAAGATCATGGAGGTGGAGGTGATAATGACGTCATGGACATGAACAGAGGACAGGAATATAAAGGATGGCGGATGAAACACAACGAGGGCTTTGATAAATAGACGAGATGCAGTTTTTCTACGTAACACAGTGGGGAGGCGGTGACTGAAGAACGATGAACGCAAATAAAAACACATATGAACACATATATATATATATATGACGCAGAGGAATATTACGGATGCACGAGACGGGAACACGTGGATGTACGATGGATAGATGGGGGACTGATGCGGCACCAGGGTCAATGGATGAGGAGACTAATTTCTGGCCGTCGGATCTTTGGAAGACAGATCGATGGTTGGAAGCGGATGAGAGCGGCAAGATGGTGGGCCACAAGACATGGCGGACACGAAATAACGGGCGAACAACTCCAGAGGGTATCCGTCGTTGGATTAAGATCAGCAGATCCAACGGCTTAAATGAATTCCGCTGCCCGGCGATTGTACAGGCTTTAATGTGTGGGGAAAGCGATTTTAGGGCCCGTACCAAAGACACGCGGCACATGTTTAGTGGAATCGCTGCCCCCGTGGTAAATACCGCCGGTCCGGTGTAAGAAGTGCGGGATTATACCGCCGGTTTTCTGCGCATGGGGGGTCCACCTTATAGGACGATCGCCGCTCCGTTGATTTAACTTGATCGGACGGTGGCTATCGCGCCCGAACATTTATGATTGAGCTCCTTTCCCTATAGCCTGTGATTTTCGGGCTCGGGTCATGTGACGACGACAGGAAAGGGGGCTAAGGCCTTGGGGCTTCGGCTCAATATAATTTTAAAGGCGGGTTTTAAACCTTTGGATAATGCATTTTAGGCGGAGATGGTAAAATCAAGCAGGAGCATCAGGATTTTAAGACACGGTAGAGGTTCGAAGGATATTCAAAAATGTGGCAGACCAAAAATTTACATGCAGGGGGAAATATGTACAACATCGGCTCCATCTGGGGACGGCATGACCGTCCTCGGGCATGTTGAGAACACGCAGACCACTGAGTATTTCATTCTGCTTTTCAATTTCCCTGCGCTTCTACCCCAGGTAAATGCCAGCTTCCTTTTCTTCATGAAAATAAAAACTAAAACAACTTATATACAGTATGATACAGTCAGGCATCTCCAACCTGGGTCAGAATTGAAAGTATGGTTTGAGAAATTGGCCATTTACAGGGGCATCCAACAGATCACCCTGCAGGTTTTCTAACATGAAAGTATTATTTCGCCCTTGACTCGCAATTTTGAATGGACCAAACCATAGCGGATCAAACTTAGCATGCTTGCCCTTTTCTGCTCTGCGAACATCCCATCTGAGAACCAGGTCTCCAACTTGAAATTTCCTATCTTTTGCATGCTGATCAAACACATTTTTCATTTTCTCTTGGCATTCTATCAATCTCTGATCTACCTGGTTCCGTGTTTCCTCCAGTTCTACCAGCTGATTAATCCTCCTGATCATGTCATCTGGTTCTTCCTGGCTTTCTTGTATAAAGCGTGCCACTGGCAAAGCTAGTTGCACAGGAAACATGGCTGCTCTTCCATATACCAGCTCATAAGGAGATTTCCCTGTTTCTCTTTTGCTGGTTATCCTATTCGCCCATAGAGCAAACTTTAATTGAGAGTCCCAGTTCTTCTGATTTTCACTGATTGTTTTCTTCAGGGCTCTCACCAAGTTTTTATTAGAAGATTCTGCTAGACCATTTCCCTGTGGATAGTATGCTGTGGAGTGAGTCAGGATGATGTTATACCTTTGGCAAAAATTCACAAACCTAGCAGACCTGAAAGACTGTGCGTTATCAGTTACAATCCTGGCAGGACAGCCAAACCTAGATATGATATTGTCCTCCATAAACTTCATTATCACAGCATCTGTAGCATTTCTTGTAGGTATGGCTTCCACCCATTTCGTAAAGTAATCTGTGGCTGTTAGTATCCATTTATATTGGCCACTTGATGGGGGATGTATTTCTCCTATAAAATCTAATCCCCACTTCTGAAATGGTTCATTTACATGAATAGGAATCAAGGGCAAAGCTATTAATTTCTGTCTTTCTGCAAACCTTTGGCATTTGTCACATGCTCTGACCCAAGAAAAAGTATCTGTATATAATTTTGGCCAGTAAAAACCAGCCTTCAAGATTTTATGAGCTGTAGCCCTCCAGCTGTAATGCCCTCCACATATTCCCTCATGGAATTCTGTAAATATATTCTCCACTTCATTTTCCGTGAGGCATAACAGTGATATACCCGAAGGGTCTCTCCAATATAGCTGTCCATTGGCAATTATGTATTTCTGAGATTTCATTCTTACGGCTCTGTATTTCACCTTATCACAACTCGGAGGACAGCTAAGTGTTAAGATATATTCAACTATTTCTTTGTACCAAGGACTAGTTAGATATTTCATATGTATCTTTTGAGTAGCCATCTCCAGCCCTTGCTGTTCTTCTCCTCCTTCAGATTCTTCATTTGCTATCACGGATAAATTAATGCCCAAGGCTTGATGATTTGATTCAGATAACATCTTGGCAAGTCCCTGTCCTTTAATCAACTTAGTGGGCTTTATGTCCAAATCATACTCCTGTATTTTTGCAATCCATCTTCCTCTTCTACCTTCGCTATCTCCCTGAACAAGGATGTCTTTGACAGCTGCTGTGGGAACATATGCAGTAATGTGAGATTGCAAAACATATACTCTAAAAGCTTTAAGGGACTTTACCAGGGCATATGCCTGCTTCTCCAATATATTATATTTCAATTCAGCATCATAAAGCACTTGACTGAAGAAAGCTATAGGCTGTTCATATCCCTCTTCATTTTTCTGTAATAATACTCCAGCAATTGTGTGAGGTGAAGCAAATGAAAAGATCATAAAAGGCTTGTTGTAATCTAGCCCAGCTAACACAGGAGCTTCAGCAAATGCTTGTTTTATCCTTGTGAATGCATCTCTAGACTCCTGGGACCATTTTACTTCATTCTCCTTTTTCAACATATCAGTTATATGCCTAACTATCTCAGCATAGTTAGGAATAAACCTTCTCAAAAAATTGATTCTGCCTAAAAACACTTGTACTTCCTTCTTATTCCTTGGTAAAGGAATGTTGTTTATTACTTCTACCCTCTTAGGGTCTATTTTTACACCGTCTTTAGTTACAATGTGCCCTAAGAGTTTTCCCTCATCTAATGCAAACAAAGACTTTTGAGGATTGAGAGAAAGGTCGTACCTTCTGCATTTTTCAAAAGTTCTTCTTAAATGTTCAATATGCTCATCATCATTCTTTGAAAACACTGTGATATCATCAAGATATACTACCAAAAACTTGTCCTATTCTCCAACAAAGGCTATGTCCATTGCCCTTTGAAAAGTAGCTCCTGCATTAATTAATCCAAATGGCATCCTAGCATACATAAATGTTCCCCATGGTGTAGTAAATGCAGTTTTCTTCTAGTCCTCTAGGAATATAGCTACCTGATTATAACCAGAAAATCCATCCATCATTGACATTCTGGATGCTCCCACTACTTTCTGCAGGATGTGGTCCATTTTAGGCAGTGGATAATTATCTTTCAATGATGCTCTATTTAAATTCCTGAAATCTACACAGAGCCTTATTTCTCCGTTTTTCTTTCGAACAGGAACAAGGTTTTCCACCCATTCCGAGTACCTCAATGGCACAATTATTTTGGCCTTCAATAGCTTCTTGACTTCTTTTTCAATGGAGGGCAGCAGTAGAGGATTTATCTGTCTGAGCTTCTGCTTATATGGCTTTGCATCCTCCCTCAATGGAATCTTATGCTGCATTATATTTACATCAAAAGTTTTTAGGTCCTGATAGGACCAAGCAAATACATCTTTGTAAGATTGAAACAACTTCAAATATTTTTCTTTATATTCGTCTGGGACTCTTTTAGATAATTTGACAATTTTGGGATCAGCATAAGTACCCAGATTCAAATCTCCCACTTGATCTTCTTATGTTACTTTGTTTGGCTGCAACGGAATGTCATCCTTGTTAAATAATCTTTCTAGAGGCACCAACCCTCTAGGTATAACATTTCCTTTCAGCTGCAGCACTCTGTTACCTGCTATTCTTTCTTCCCATTTGTTTTCTGCAATATTTCCAACTTCTTCCTCCTCATTATCATCAATATCCATGTTGGAGAATTCTCCCACTGTCTCCATGAATCTCTTCATCTGTTCATCATCTTCAAATACCTGCCAATGCTTTATATTATCTGGAATGGATGGCCTGTAACGTACCTCCACTTCATATCTTAATACTGGATTCTGAGGAGGACGGAATGTACTGGCGGCTACAGCAAGAGAATCTGATATTCTGTTTTTCTCCCAGGGCATGAACTGTATATTAAATGCTGAGAAGAAATTTTCTATCATGTCCCATACTTCGTTTCTATATGCTCTCAGCCGAGGGTGCTTGGTTTGGCATTGATTTTTGATCTGTCTTACCACCAGCTCAGAGTCTCCCAAGACTTTTAAACTTTTGATGCCCATGTTTCTGGCTGTCTGCAGTCCTAACAATAGTGCTTCATATTCGGCTACATTGTTTGTAGCCTCATACTCCAATTTAAAGGATAGTGGCACCCATTTCCCTGTGGGAGAGATTAATAATACCCCAGCTCCATTGCCTTCCCTTGAATTTGCTCCATCGAAATGCAAAGTCCAAATTTCTGATTCCTGGTCTCCTTTAGGCTGCTCAGCTTGAATTTGACCACAAAGGGGCTCATGAGCATAATTTTGATTTTCTTCTAACATCAAACATGAGAAGTCTCCCTCTTTGTTATAAACTGGAGAGTTCTCTGAGCAGTCAGCCTTAGTTACCATTTTAACAAATCTAGTCTCCCTGTATAGCCTCCTTTCTTGACCTCCAAAGACTGGGACAGTAGCATATGTTAAATCCAATTTAATTGACCCCCCAATCTTGGTACCCCAGGACCTTGACAGCAGCATGCCAAAGCGGGCTGGGATATCAACAACCACAATGTTCATGACCACACTCTTTGCTGGGATTTGGGCCAAATTCACCACTAAATCTTTAATCATTCCCAAGCATTTAACTCTTTTAGAATCAAATGAATATAAATCTTTGTATGGTCTTGTAATTTGCAGCCCTAGTTGCTCCATGACAGACAGAGGCATAAGATTATGGGAAGCCCCAGAATCTAACATACAATTGTGTAACAACAGGTCATGAATGACTAGGGACACGTAAAAAGGAGGAGTAGAAGGGTCTATCTCCTCGACATGTGGGCCAAAGACTACCATGGGTCTTTCTTCTTGAAGATTTAGACTATCAGGTGAAATTGGTATTTCAGGAGGAAGCATAAAGGAAGTGACTTGATACTAGTATACAGGTTGTTTTAATAATTCTGTTAAGGGGACTGGAATCTTAATCTTCTCAAGTTATTTTTGCAAATTGAAAGAAGGTGAGGGCTTTTCTATCACAACTTCTTTTGACTCCTTATTTTCAACTGAAGACTTGACTTCTTTTGACACTGGCTCAGCATTAGGAGGACTGACTATTTTTGAAGAAGAAGGAATCTGATCATTGGACTGCAAAGGAGTATTCAGAGGATTCTTACCTTTTTCTACATTTCTCTTTGTTGCTGATTCCTTCTGAGCAGATACTTCTTTCTGAGGTGGATCCTATTCTTGATCTTGAGTTCTGGTCCTCTTCCTTGAAGATCTAAGATCATATTTGACATTGAATTGTGCTTGCATGAAATCAGAAAATTGCTTACAATAATGATCAATCTCTGCTTCTTCGTCTTCGTCTTGCAATGGACAATCCATATCATCGGTATTTGAAAAAGCCAGATTTGAATCTTCTAATCCATAAGCTGCATCTCCAGTGGAGTCATCTACTAGTCCTTCCAGGTATAAGGGATGAGGTACCTAGTCTTGTTGTTCTTTTTCTTCTCTCAGCAATAGCTGCAATGGGGGTCTTCTATACTGAGGATTGTATCCTCTGTTTGGAGCGTTGTAATAGTTCTTGGGAGCTGCATTTTTAGCTTCCAGTTCAAGCTTGACCATCTTCTTTATCATTTTGCTTATTTCATCCATTTTATCTGAATCTTTTTCCTGATTAGAGGTGGAAACTTCTTCTTTGTCTCTCCTCCTAGTATCCTGTTCAATTTTTCCCTTTAGTTTCCCAGTGGAGGCAAAGTTTTCTTCTAATTCCAGAGCATCTGATTGTGCATCATCCAACGTGGCGGGTTTTCTTTCTCTCAAGGAGAATCCAAAGTAAAAATCAAAGGCTGCTATAAAAATTATCTTGGCAGCAGCTTCATGGGGCGTCATCTCAGGAGGCAGGCTCAGATATAACTTGTTGAATCTTTTGATAAATTCTGAAACCCCTTCATTCTGTTTCTTCTTCATTGTGTTAAACTCAGTAAGACATTGGCCATGATCTTTCTTTTCTCCCCACTTTCTGAGAAAAGTATTCTCCATAATATCCCAGGTGGTTATTGAACGGTTCCCCAATGTCTTGAACCATTTTCTGGCTTCCCCTTCCAAAGACTGCACAAACAATCTCAAGACCACATCAAGGTGTTCAACATTTAAGTTCTCTGCAAAAGAGCAGAAAGTCTCAAGATGTTTCTGAGCATCAACTTCATTTTCACCATTAAATCTCGGCAGAATCTTCAAATAATCCTATGGCATATCATTCAGCACTTGGGGCAAGGCCAGTGGACCGTATTTGTTCAATAGAAAAGCAGGAACGTTGGCCATTGGAGGCGGTGGGGGTTGTACAACGGTTTGAGACACAAATGAAGGAAGAGGAGTAGGAGGAAGTGGAGTATGAACAACAATGGGAATATATTGCACATAAGCCTGAGGTGTGGATGGGAATAATTCACGGTTAACAACAACTACTTCTGTGACTTCTTTAATTTCCTCAACCTCGGGAGCAGGATGAGATTTTTCTTCAATCCAAGCACTTCCTCTACGTGGATTTTCTGAGTAAAACTCGGGATTTTCTGTTCTAACTTCTTGAGAAGAAGAGGGCGGATAATCTTCAATGGAATATTTAGGGTTTTCAGCACGAACCAACTTCCTCTCTTTCCAAACTCTTTTATGAATGATCTTCTCTGGGTCAGACATGTAGGGTGTTTTCGACTGAGATGTATCTGACCTCAAATGTGGCTTTCGGGAAGCCAGGACTACCAATAAAATTTATCAAATAAAGAACAGTGGAGTCGCCAAGGTGAGGGATATGCAACTCTTCAACTCTCTGTGCTCACCTGATTAGAGAGTGAAAAAAATTTGTCGAGGCCCAGGGAAACTGATATTCTTGAATTCGATCCCCGGCAACGGCGCCAGAAAGATGTTGTGGACAATTTTGTCTCCCCCTAGAGACAATCTATAGTTGCCATAGACCAGTGCCTAGGACATCTTAATATGGCAAGGAGTTCTTCATATAAATTGGATTTTCAATCCAAGAGCTCACTCACTATCTCTTGTTTGAACAAGGAAATAAGTTCTGAATGGGACCAAACTCTCTCAGAAGCTGACACAAAGATAAGAGTAGTGTAGGGACATCATGTAAAACTCCAATACAAAGGCATCAGACAGTTAAGAGACAGCTTACTGTAAAGAGGGCCAGTTCAAATAATATATCACAGAAATCAAATATCAGGAAGTGAGTGCGGTGAGGAAGCATAGAGAAGATATTAGTTAACATGAGACTGATACCCAGATACACAACAGAACCACATAAGGGCATATTAATTTATGAATCCTTATATGACAATGGCGTTTTAAAAGCACCCTCCTCAAGTAACTAATATAGCAGAAAATATGGAAGAGATGAGCATGGAACAGTATATCATGACTAGGCCTATTTAAAGCGCTTGACTAATTCCAAAAAGGGCATCAACAAGGATGAATCCTTACTGCAAACTAGTGAGCCACTCGCATTCTAGAACATGATACAAGAAGATAAATAGCATGAAAGGAGATATTGTATTAACACATAAGAGAAAATTACATACTGTGAGATACCAAAGACCAAAATCCTCATTACAGTTATAACTCCTCCTCACTGAGACCCTACGGGCTCTGAACCTTCATACAGAAATATTACAGAATGCATACAAGAGCCTTTTCACTGCACAGTTTGCTGAAAGAAATCTGGAACCTTTACAATGTCTTCTTTTCGGGCCTTTATAGAAAAGATAGAGAATTCTAGAGAAGGAGGTAGATGGAGCACATTTAATGACTCAATTTAAATAAAATGGTGGAAAACATTCGCACCCACTCTATGAATGACTAACTATAAATGGCTGTACTTTACAATCTGTCTCTAGAAATAAATGCTGGGAGATGAAAATCTCCTTATAAACATGACACAAATAATAAAATATACATCGTTCTGCCTCTTACTGAAAGAGGGAAAATCTGCTGCCGTAAGAACCCTGAGATAGTCTGCAATTCTGTACTGTACTCCTGACCTTCAGCTCTGAATTTAAATCTTGGACCTTTAATGCAGGGCGAAGCCTCCCTTGATTTTCTCTGGAGTGTTTTGAAGATTCATATATTTGTTCTCTTTAATGATGGTCACTTCTCACACCTACCCTCGGCTTCTTCTTTAAGTTTCACCAGCAGAATGTCGTCCTTTAATATGCTTTTTAACTTCTGCAATGGAGGCGATAAATAATGAGGCTTCATTATCGTCTTAAAACCTGCAAAACCCACAAAACATTAGGGAAACAAAACTCGGAGGCAAAGAGCATGGAGGTGGAGGTGATAATGATGTCATGGACATGAACAGAGGATAGGAATATAAAGGATGGCGGAGGAAACACAACGAGGGCTTTGATAAATAGATGAGATGTGGTTTTTCTACGTAACACAGTGGGGAGGCGGTGACTGGAGAACGACAAACACAAATAAAAACACATATGAACACACACATATATATATATATATATATATATATATATATATATATATATATATATATATATATGACGCGGAGGAATATTACAGATGCACGAGACGGGAACACATGGATGTACGATGGATAGATGGGGGACTGACGCGGCAGCGGGGTCAATGGATGAGGAGACTAATTTCTGGCCGTCGGATCTTTGGAAGACAGATCGATGGTTGGAAGCGGATGAGAGCGGCAAGATGGTGGGCCACAAGACATGGCGGACACAAAATAACGGGCGAACAACTCCAGAGGGTATCTGCCGCTGGATTAAGATCAGCAGATCCAACGGCTTAAATGAATTCCGCTGCCCGACGATTGTACAGGCTTTAACACGCGGGGAAAGTGGTTTTAGGGCTCGTACCAAAGACACGCGACACATGTTTAGTGGAATCGCTGCCCCCGTGGTAAATACCGTCGGTCCGGTGTAAGCAGTGCGGGATTATACCGCCGGTTTTCTACGCATCGGGGGTCCACCTTATAGGACGATCGCCGCTCCGTTGATTTAACTTGATCGGACGGTGGCTATCGCGCCCGAACATTTATGATTGAGCTCCTTTCCCTATAGCCTGTGATTTTCGGGCTCGGGTCATGTGACGACGACAGGAAAGGGGGCTAAGGCCTTGGGGCTTCGGTTCAATATAATTTTAAAGGCGGGTTTTAAACCTTTGGATAATGCATTTTAGGCAGAGATGGTAAAATCAAGCAGGAGCATCAGGATTTTAAGACACGACAGAGGTCCGAAGGATATTCAAAAAGGTGGCAGACCAAAAATTTACATGCAGGGGGAAATATGTACAACAACCACCATGGAGACAACTTGTTTGGATTCCCTATAGTTGATGAGGAAACTCATACAATGATGAAAAACATCTCACCATCTGTCCTCCCCAACTTCTATGGATTGCGAAGTGAGGATCCTGAAACATTTCTGTTTGAGTTTGAAGTCGTGTGCTGAACCTATGACTATATGGAAGACTCTCAAAAACTCAAACTGTTTCCTTCAACATTGAAGGGAGCCGCTTTGAAATGGTTCATGGGATTAGCCACCCAATCTATTAGGAATTGGAATGATATGAAACAAACATTTTTGGATAGATACCTGGACTATTGTATGCCCACCAATCACAAGGATGAGGTATTCAAAATGGTGCAAAAAGAAGATGAAAATTTGGAAGATTTACTTGAAAGATTTCAATACAACTTAAAAAGAGCAAAGATGAGCAACTTAGATGAAGAAACTTTGAAAGCCCTTATATTAAAAGCCATCAGAGATGAATGGATAGATATTTTAAACATGATGGGGAAAGGAGACATTTCTCAACTTCCACTTCGTGACATAGCAGAACTATGTGTCCATCTCTCAAGGGGAAAATCTAAAATGGGAAAAGGGCCTAGAGATCCTTCTCTTATCAGGGAAAACAAATCTGCAACTGGATCAGTAAGTAGGGCAGAGATTGGTAATATGCTTGATGAATTCAAAACTGATATCTTAGGGAGCCTTAGTGAACAACTAGACACCCTTAAAATACAAAACAAGCAGAAAGCAGAAACAGATGCTTTAGCCATCTTTTGTCTGAAATGTAGGAAGAAACATGCTTTAAGGGAATGTCCCTTGGATGCAAAAGTTGTAGAAACATGTATGATTTTCTCAGAGAATCATGAGACCAAGGATTGTCCTTCAATTCCTAGACTCAAAGTTGTCTTTCAAGAAGATCCAAATTCAGTAGAGTCTCTCTGTTTTGTTGCAAGAAGACCTTGGCAAGGGCAAAAAACTCAAGGGTTTAACAACCCTATGAATTTTCAATCCCCACCAAATTGGAATCCTTGGCAACAACCTTGGCCCCAACCTCAAAATTCATATCAGTCATGGGTACAAGGTATGCAAAATCCTTATGGGAGATTTGCTCAATTTTTTCAATATCCTCCATCTTTTCAAAATCAACAAGCTCCACAACTTCCAAACCCAAATCCACAACTTTCATTGCCATTTCCACAACAAAAACCTTCTCAGCAGAATCCAAATCTTCAACTCATGCTTCCATACCAAAAAAATACAAATCAACTTCCAGCTCAGCCATTGCCAAATCCTAACAATAAAAATCCTCAGAATACTTACATGATAGAAGGACAACAATTTCCTACCTATATGATTGTTCCTCTCAATGATGTACAACTCGGATCTGGTAGAGTTTTAGAAAAACCTTCTATAGATGTCCAAGAGCAAGATACCTCTAAGGAGGACTCTCTTAAAGTCAATAAGGGTTCTGAGGAAGCATCTCTTCAAAACTAAAACATTCAAAAAGAGAAAGAAAATTTAACCCCCACAACTCCTATAGTTGAGCAACCTGCATCTTCATCCACACCTCCTTTCCCTGAAAGATTACAAATTGATAAAGGGGTGGAAAAACAAATCTTGTTGCCTAACTATGATTTTCTAGATGAATTAAAAAATGTTTGTATCAAGATTCCCTTGTTACAAGCCATTAGAGAGATTCCTATTCTAGAAAAAACAATAAAGGAGTTGAGTCTCAAAAGACCAGGAAGGAAACTAAGAGATACAAGAAGAATCCACCTAGTAGGAAAAATTGCAGATATCATGATGGGAAAAATTACCATGCAGAAGTATGTAGATCCAGGTAGTCCAATTGCCAAGACACATATAAATGGGATAGAAATTCCAAACACATTGATTGACTTAGGGGCCGCTATCAACATTATGAGTAGACAGACTATGGAACAGCTAAAACTTCCTAATCTTCTTTTTACACCTACTTTACTGCAACTTGCAGATCGATCAATTATCAAACCAGATGGTGTATTAGAAGATATTTCAGTCTCCTTAGATTCTTGGGAATATCCAGTAGATTTTATGATTTTGACTCCCATGAGTAATCTAGGAGGGCACCCACTTATCTTAGGAAGACCTTGGCTAGCCACAGCTGATGCTTTTATTAGTTGTAGATCTGGGGATATGTACATTTCTAATGGTAATTCAACAAAGAAATTCAATTTGTATCCTCCAGCAAAAGCAATCACAGAAGTAGGAGACAATGAATGGGTCGATGATGAGGACATTATACAACCTGTCTTTACCATTTCTGAAATCAGTGAGGATAGTCAAATTCTAAACACATTATAAAATTTTGAGGCATCTTCAGAATATGACCCAACACAATTTCAGTTGGAATCTGACATAGAATATTTATCATCAAGACAAATGTCTCTTTACTCTATGGAAGAGTTTGGTAGTTCTACCATTGAGATTTTTGCAGAAAAAAATTGAATATCAACAAAAATTAGGAAAAATCACAACAGGAAGAACTAACCAAAATCTTGCAAAAACATTCTACTGCATTTGCATGGGAGTATACTGATATGAAAGGTATTGATCCTAAGACTTGCATTCATCATATCTATATTGAGGAAAACAGTAGACCAATCAGACAACCTCAAAGAAGGATGAATCCAAACCTTAGGGAGATATTGAAAGAAGAGCTCCAAAAACTACTCAATGTAAACTTCATTTATCCAATTTCAGATAGCCGATGGGTTTCTCCTTTGGTTATAGTACCTAAAAAGAATGGTAAATGGAGGGTATGCATTGATTACAGGGAATTGAACAAAGCAACTTTGAAGGATCACTTTCCTTTGCCCTTTATTGATCAGGTATTAGACACATTAGCAGGCAAAAAGTACTTTTCATTTTTGGATGGTTTTAGTGGCTATAATCAAATTCAGGTAGCACCTGAAGATCAAGATAAGACCACATTTACCTGTCCATGGGGGAATTTTGCCTATCGAGTGCTTCCTTTTGGGTTATGTAATGCACCCGCAACATTCCAAAGAGCAATACTAGGAATTTTTTCTGATCTAATCCATGATTGTGTAGAGGTTTATATGGATGATTTTACAGTTTATGGTAATTCATTTGAAGAGGCATTAGAAAATTTGGAAAAAGTTCTTATAAGATGTAAACAAACAAACCTTTCATTAAGCCATGAAAAATGCTTTATGATGTTTACTGAAGGGATTGTTTTAGGACATCATATTTCAGGAGATGGGATTAAGGTTGATAGATCAAAAGTTGAGGTTATCTCCAAGTTGCCTATTCCAAATTGTCAAAGAGATGTTAGAAGTTTTCTAGGATTTACTGGTTACTATAGAAGATTTATAGAAAACTTCACTAAAATAGCATCTCCACTCTTCAAATTGCTTACAAAAGACTGTGAATTTAAATGGGATCCCGATTGTCAATCAGCCTTTGAAACTTTGAAAACAAGAATATCTGAAGCACCTATCTTGAGAGGACCAAATTGGAAACTCCCTTTCCATATTTCTACAGATGCTTCAGATACAGCTCTAGGAGCTGTGTTGGGTCAAAAGGATTTAGTCCCTTATGCCATTTACTATACCAGTAAAAATTTGACTCCCACAGAGCTGAACTATACTGTAACTGAAAAAGAGTTTTTAGTCGTTGTTCATGCAATTAATAAGTTTAGACATTATATAACAGGCTATGAAAATTTTATTCATACTGATCATTCTGCAATTAGATATCTAATGAACAAACCTGTTACTAATGGCAGAGTGACAAGATGGCTCTTACTTTTGCAGGAATTCAATATTACTGTGTTGGATAGACCAGGAAAACAAAATACAGTTGCTGATTTCTTGTCTAGTTTCAGAATTTTAAAGAAGATTCTCCTGTAGTGGATAAGTTTCCTGATGAATACTTGTTTGTAGTAACTATTAAGACTCCTTGGTATGCAGATATTGCTAACTATTTGGTTACAGGGAAACTGCCTCCACATTTATTTCCAAGTGAAAAAAGAAATATTATTCAGGAGAGTTCAAGATATTCATGGATTTATAACGAATTGTTTAAAACAGGGCTAGATCTTGTGATCAGAAGATGTGTCAGGGAAGATGAAATGCCTGATATCCTCAAGGCATGTCATGATGAACCATGCGACATACACTTTGCTGACAAAAGGACAGCCTATAAAATCCTCTCTTTAGGATATTATTGGCCTTCCCTCTTCAAAGATGCAAAACAATATGTCAAAAGGTGTGACAGCTGCCAAAGAGTAGGGAAACCTACCCTTTCAAATGAAATGCCACTGCAACCACAGGTACTCATTGAACCCTTTGAAAATGGGCTTTAGATTTCATTGGACCTATTAATCCACCATCTAAGCAAAAGAAGTATATATTGGTTTGTACTGATTATGTTACTAAATGGGTAGAAGCCAAAGCATTAGTGTCTGCTACTGAAAATTCAGTTGCTAATTTTCTTTATGAGGATATTTTTACTCGCTTTGGTGTTCCAAGAGAAATTGTGACAGATCAGGGAAGCCAATTCACATCCAACCTGGTGGAGAAGCTGATGGAAGAATACAAAATCAAGCACAGAAGATCTACTCCCTACCATCCGCAAGCAAATGGTCAAGTGGAGTCTACAAACAAAGTTCTTGAAAGTATCATCACCAAAACTGTTCATCTACACAGAAGAGATTGGGCAGAAAGGCTTCCTGAAGCCTTGTGGGCCTACAGAACTACATGGAGGAATACAACAAGACATTCTCCCTATGAACTTGTTTATGGGAAAGAAGTCCTGCTCCCCATTGAGTTCCAAGTCAAAACCTTCAAGATAGCAGTTCAGTTGGGGATGGATCTATCAAAAGCCCAAAAGCATAGAATGGAGCAGTTGAATGAGCTAGATGAGATCAGACAAGAGGAAATTCTAAGAACTGATCTAGTTCAATATCAAAGAGCTAAATGGCATGACAAATACATCAAAGAGAAGAAGTTTCAAGAAGGAGATTGGGCATTTTTATTTGATTCCAAGTTTAAATATTTTAAAGGAAAATTTCAGACTCATTGGCTTGGGCCATATGAGATTGACAAGATCTTTAGCAATGGAGCAGTAAGAATCAAGACCATTGATGAATTTCAAACTCCTCTTATTGTGAATGGCCACAGATTAAAAGTCTATCATAAGCCACTCTCAAAAGAGGAATTTGTCAAAATGTTTCAAGAAAATTCTGCAATAAGGCTGGTAAAGAAGAATTCTTCTTCTCCACCAGCCTAGTTTTTGTTCTTTTTAGCTTAAAAAAAAAATTAAAAATAATAATAATAATAATAATAATTGTATAAGCCTGAAAACCAATCACTGATTGGAAGTCTTATACAGAAAATGTAGGGTGAAAATCAGGAACACCTGACACCCTATATTTTCCAAAAAAAAAAAAATTCTCTCTCATTTCATAAGTTTTATGACAACCCACTCCATTTCATTCCACTCCACTTCATTTCATTTCACTTCATTTCATCTATTTCATTTCATTTCACCAATAAAATTTTCTTTCATGACCATTTTCATTTAGTCAGTTATCATCCATCTATTTCCATTCACCCAAATAATAGCTGTGTCAGTTTCCGCACCTGACACTAGTTTCCGCACCTGACACCAGTTTCCGCAGCCAGAAGCAGTTTCTGCAGCTACCACTCTGTTTTTCAAAAAAATTGTACAGCCAGATGTTAGTTCAACAATCATGAAATCAAATGCAGGTATTAAGACCTATTATGAAGACATGGGGCATTCAAAGACATCAATGAGGAGCAACTGATTGAAGACCAATGAAAAATGGCAAGAATTCCAAGGTATGAGTAAAAATTTATTTCAAATAGCATTCAAGCACATTTTTACATAGTTATAAACCATAGCTCCATTATATGCAATGATTGTGTTGACAAACTCCGTAACCATTCCACGATCTCTATATGATCCTCCCACAATCCTTGCATTCATTTTCAAACGGTCCCATAATCAAGCCTCCGATCTTCACTCGTACTTTGATACTCCACCTGTAATGATGAAACGTGGTTGATTTCACTACGGATTCTTTTAGCCGCATAAAATCCGTAGCCGTTTCATAAACGTGCTAGCATTTAATTTGCAGCCACCCAATTTTAAATACTGCCGGATGCGTTCTACTCCTCCTATTGTTCTATTGATCTCACAGCTGCATTTCCACCGTGCTCACGTAACCCTTCGCTGTTCCGCTTCACCCCATTTTTTTCTATGTTACGCTACATTTCGTATACCTATTCTCTAATATCCGCTTATAGTCACTGGTCTCCTTCATAAATCGTGCTCATTTCCGCTCATTCAACCATCTTACCTCCGTTAAACCCTCCTCACGCAAACGAGTTTTAAAGAGTAGAAGGAAGGATGGGTCAGTTGTTGAGGACAGAACCAGAGGGACCCAAATTCATGGAAGGATACCCGCAAGTCAAAGATATATTGAAAAAGGCAAAATGGCTTTGGTTTATTCAAAATTTTAGAGGCTACCATAAAGAGGTGACAAAATCTTTTGCAAGGTCTTTCAATGGTCTGGAGGTAGAAATTGGGGACCTCAAATTTACAGTGAATGAGGCATCCACAGCAACTGCTACAGAACTCCCTCAAGAAGGTGAACGCTGGTTCAAGAACAAGAGCATTAGTGATGAAGCCTGGAGAGTGATCCTACGTAACCCAGGTATGGATGTAACTATTTTTAAAAAGGGAATTCCTGTTCATGCTTTAAAAGAGGAGTGGGCCAGTTTACTGTTGGTCATTCAACAGTTTATCACCTGTGAGGGACGTTTTGGATCAATGTATATGTATCATACTTGATTGTTGATGAATTTTCTAGACAACCAGACCCTCAATCTGCCATAATTTTTATTAAATAGTTTGAAAAATATGTCTGTAGCCGTCCAAAAGCATCTGGGGGACGTAGAACCACATTTGTATCACCATGGTCTTGTGAAAATTTTGATTGAAAAACAGTTAAAAGAGAAAAAGGACACATGGGAATAGTTTTTAATTAGGAATTTCTATGAAGAACCCCAAGAAACCCCTGAAGGCAGTACACCAAAAAGAAGGAGAACAAGTGATAAAACTCAAAGTACTCCTACTAACACAGTTGAAAGAACTAGTAGAGAGGAAAGACTGTCTAAAAGGAAGAAGGAAAAGACTGAAAAGAGAAAAAGCATTGAGGCTGTGCATCAAACCCCTTCTTCATAAGAAGACCATCAAATATTGTCTGAGAGACTAGTTCACCTTCAGGAACAGTCAACTATGGCCAAAAAGAGAGGAAAAGAAAAACAAAAGGAAAAAGACAGTAGTCCACAGAATGTAAGAAGAAGCAGCAGGCTTAAAGGAAAGTGGAGGAAAGTACAAACAAAAGGACCCCATTTTATTGATTTGGGAGAAGGAACACCTAAACAAACTCCAGCTGGCCATAGTCCATCTCATTCTCAGCCAGACGTTGAACATAGTCCACCACATTCTCAGTCAAATGTTGAAACTAGTCCTCAAGATGTTGACATGAGTCCTTTTCGGCCAGATTTTGAAGTCAATTCTCCTCCACAGAATTTTGGGAACAGCCCAAGGCAAACGACACCCGAGATAGATCCAAAGCAGCAAGAGGTGTATGACTACATAGAATCTTTGGAAAGAACAGCCACGGGTCCCAGCACCTCATCCACTCAGCCTCACACAACACAAGAAGCTCTAGTCCAATCATTGAAACAAGAAGTCTTTGAGTTGGAGATTTTAAATAGACACATTAAAAATGAAAATGAGGCATTAAAGGAACAAAGAAAATTGGACAAGATCATTCATGACAATACCATGCTACATCTGGGACTGTGGCAGAAAAAGAATAGGAAATTGAAGAAGAAATGCCAGAAGATAAGTAGAGCACTGATTAATCTTATATTCAAATACTTAATGAAGAAGCCCAGGATGTTAGCAGCACCAAGGAAGAGGAGAAGAGGACTGGATGTACTGGCAGAGGTATCAAGGCATATGAATTGAAGAAGGATTATCAAAATTTTGGTTGCATGAGGACATGCAACACCTTCACAGTGGGGGTATGTTGAGTCCCAAACTTGCATCTTTCTTATACACCTTTCTAGACCTTTTCCATTCACCTGGACCTTCTAAGCCATCAATATCATTGCATATTAATTATAAAAGAGCATTTAAAGTGGATTTTAACTATGTTTTGTGTCTGCTGTTTGAATTAGATTTTTGCTCAATAAGCTGCGGAATCTTGTCACTTTCCACAGCTGCTGCAACTTTCCGCAGCCATTTTGTTAAAGTCTATATCGTAGGCGTCTTCAGGCAAATCAAGCCACATGGGAAAGTTTGAAATGACATGGACATGGATCGAGTCCTATTGGCTCAGTCGAATTCACCTAAGAAGGCTGTGGTCAAAGGTATCCAAGTGGTGGTCAACCGTAGAGTCCCACGGTGACAGAACTCTGTTTTTCATCACGTGAAGACTTGCGTGGCCGTTTCTAAATCATGGGAGACATATCAACACCTGTAAATGGCTCCATAAGCCGAATCCAACAGCCACTTTCCATAGATTTAATCTTCAGGGCAACCATGATGCTAGATTTCTGGACGTAGTTGTTCACGTGTCTTCTATCAGCGCAGACTTTAGGGAATTAGTTATGTTATTCTCTGTTATAAATAATGCGTTCTCATACGCATAATAGTTAGCTCTGTAATGTAATTGCGTTGCCACTGTGCTGTGACATTATTTCTCTGTTATGACCACATTTTGAATATATAAGAAGACTCTGTTCATAAGCACAATTCGTGTTTGATAGCTGCTTCCCGAGGATTGTGCAGAGGGCCCCTGCACACGCCGAGGTTTTGTGTATTACTGTATAGTTTCATGCCTCATTTCCTTACGTTCATTGTGCCATAGTCATTCACGTGTATATATATATTACATCTTTCATGGTATTTACGTTTCATCTTTGTCCATAATCTTTCATGCTTTACGTTTTACTTCTGTCCATAATCTTTCATGCTTTATATTGTTGTTAACTGATCAGTGTTTTTGTTCCAGATTACAATAGGCAGCCCAGGCATTTTCACATCATTTTATAATGACTAATGACATGGAATCAATCTTGTCCTTCTACTCATTTATCTTTTTCTCTTAGTTTTTAATTCCAGCACTGTTTTATTCATTTCAGTTTTGTACATTTGCTTTACTAGTTAGATTAGATATTAAGCTGCTCATTTCATTATCAGTTACCTCCGAAAGCCATAGCGAGACTAATGGTGAGGGATTGCAGTATGAATGTGTAGTTTGATGTTAGTTTATTTTTCTCCAAGTTAGATATTAAATTGCTCATTTCATTATCAGTTACCTCCGAAAGCCATAACGAGACTAATGGTGAGGGATTGAAGTATAAGTGTGTAGTTTGATATTAGTTCATTTTCTTTCTGCAAATTAGATATCAGATTGCTCAAGTTGTTTACGATTACCTCCGAAAGCCATAGCGAGACTAATGGTGAGGGGTCAGAATATGAATTGATGTAATTTGATTTTAGCTTTACTTTACTTGAAAATCTTTGGATTTCTTTGAGTACAGTTTCTTTTGTGTTAGACAGCAGCAAGGGTAATGGTTTTCATGATCAATAGTTCACTGTTTTTTTAACTAGAATAGTGACACATTTTCATTTTCTTTTAGAAATTAATTTTATCATTGTATGTTTCAAAATCCTTTTGAAGTTTGAAGTTTGGGAAATCATTATAAAAGACATCATTGCCTTGAAAATTTATATCCATACTTGTCTTTTAGAATTTCCATCTCACATTAGGAAACCAACCAAGATAAAAAGAAAAAAACCAAAAACGACAAAAAGTAAGAGATAGGTTATCTTGCACATATAGTGCGCCACACTTCGTCAGCTTACGAATCCCGGATTGACAAATTAATGGAGCAATTTAGGACACACTAAATTGACCAAACAATATCAAAGACCCATAACCACCAAAATTTCCACCTCTAGATGCCAAGTCAAACTTCATTCTTTCCAACAAATCCATCAACAAGAGATGTTCCAAGTCACATCTTCCACAAATTCTAGGTCAAGAAGATATACTTTCTTTCAGACTTCACCCTCCACTTCTTCTCTACCCTTTTTGCAACATTTCGCATCACAATACATCAAGTGTGTGTGTCCAATTGAGCTCTATATTCCATCTATTTATATAGTTCAGAGGGGGTGCGAATAGACACGTCCAATGGTTGGCATAACTGACTTACCAAAACTTTCAACATTTGATGCATGACCATCTCTTGCAACTAGGTAACCCTTCACAATATGAAGGATTTTAATGTCTCTAGTGGTTGGGAGAGTAGAATGGATAAAAAAGAGTGAGATAATGATGAGTTAGAATAAGAGGTGTCATATTTTTTGGAGATCTAAGTGGTCTATATTTGGTGAATGTTATTTATCTTTAGGAACTAATTAAGGTAGATGGGGTGGGAAGTATATGGAGCTCTGAATAAGTGTTTATTGTGGGATATCCCACACCAAATAAATGGTCTAAGGTTTCACAGAAGTATAATGTGAGATTGTGTAGAGGGAATTTGATAAGCCCATAAAGAAAAAAATTAAGTGACATGTGATAGACAACTTATGAGTTATCAAGTATACAAGAATCAATGAAAAGTGTTGTTAGGCCATGTGGTGGCCAGCACGAAAATCCCAGGATTATTTGTTAATTTTAGATGATTGATGTTGGGAGGAAAGTAAGGATCTTGGGGATTATCATTCATACTCACAAAGAAAGGAGGAGATAGAGAGCTCTCATGGAGAAGAATATAGAGTTCTCATAGTGAAAAGGAGACATAATACTAAACTGATAAGACTCCTTGTCCATTGTATCCAAGCCAAGACTAAGATCGACTAACACCTTTCAATATATTTTAATGTTTTAAGAAGGTGTTAAATCATGTTTTGTAACTACTTGTAGCCCATGGAGGAATATGTTAGGTCCCTATATTATAGTGTAGTCCCTTATTATTATTAGTGTATCCCCCTTATTGTTGTTGTTGTACCCCTGTAGTCCCCATATTATTATTATTGTGACCCATAAAAGACCACTATTGTTATTGTTATGCCCTTACATTATTATTGTTAGGTCAGCTAGGATTATATTGCGACCCCATGGAATCCTATATATAGAAAGGAGGTTTAGTCATTTGTATCATCCAAGAATTGTTCATTTATGTATTGTAAAGGAGTTTTCCCCCTCAAAGAGGCTGATTTCTAAGTCTTTGGTATCTCTTTTCTTCTATTTTGTGCGTTGGTTTCATAACATTTGGTATCATAGCTTTGGATTCTAGGCTTTCGATGCTGCAAACAGGTCATCGTGGAATTTTCGCTATAACATTTTTCCTACGAAGTTTCAGACACTGAAGGAAAAACCCATTTGAGCCCAAATCTCGGGGGAATTTGTGTAAAAATATTATATCTTGGTTCGCTATATTTTCGGAGATATGATCTGAGGAATTTAGGATTTTTATAGAATACAAAATTTCATCTCAAAGAGGTGACCTTGGGAAAATTGTCATAACTTTCTTTTTTAGCATCATATTCGAATTCTATGAAAATTAGTCAAAATTGCATGGACTGTAGTTTCTTTTATATCGATTTCAAAACCAAAAGATGAAACCGTGACATGTGGCATGTTGTAAAATTTTTCTCTACTGAACTAGCCCATAATTAGGCCATTGTGGGAGATTGGGCATAACGTTGTCTTCAAGAATCCAAATCAGGTCTGACTTGTGGCATTGGAAATACAACTAAGAAGGCTACTAAAGGTTTGAAATTCAAATCTTGGGGATCCGAAATCACAGAGATACAACAGGATCAATAGCGAGTTCCTCAAAAGAAAGAAAAATATGTGTATCGTTTTTTTTAATTGCGCAACGTTTGTCTGAAAAACCAGTTTGAAGTGATTCTAAGGACATATTTAAGCATAGATATCAGTATTGGGTTCTAAAATTCCTCCAAAAAATAATTCCACACCCATTAAGTCCTATGAAACTTCTACTATGACGCATGAAGAGGAAGAAGTGCAACATGATATATCAAAATTACGAGACAAAGTGCAACAAATGTCACTATCGCAAAAAGTAACCAAAAATGAAATGGAAGCTAAAATGGATGGTTTGAAGAAAGACATGGAAGCTAAAATGAATGGTATGGGAGCTAAGATGAATGGCGTGGAAGGTAAGATGGATGGTTTGAACAATGGAATGGAAGCTAAGATTGATGGTACAAAAGAAAAACTAAAAGCAAACATGGAACGATTGACAAAGTTGCTACAAGAAATTATTCCTAATGGTGAAAAGGTAGTAGATGAAACTTATGATGAGAACAAAAGAAATGTTGTTCATGATTTTATAGACTCTAATATTGGATTTAAGACCAACCATATTCCAAAGATCTATAGGAGGAATTTTGATGGCAAGGATCTGATAACATGGATACTACAGATGAAGCAAGTCCCAGTTCAAAAATTATTGCGAGAACTTGATGAGGAAGGAAAAAGAATATTGGAACCTAAAGCAATCACAGAAACAAGAACTTGGCATCTACTAAATTGATCAATTTCAGAGTATCTCATCAATTAGAAGAACTTACCAGCTGAAGATTACACATGGGAGGATGAGAATTTCATATAGAAGCATCTAGAAGTAATCAAGCATTGAGGAAAACACTTTTTTGAAAGAGAGGGGCATGTTAGGACCCTATAATACTAGTGTATCCCATTATTTTTATTTTTAGTGTAGCCCTTTATTTTTATTGTTGTGCCCATGTAGTCCCCATATTGTTATTATTGTTCCCCATATAATCCCACTATTGTTATTGTTGTGTCCTTACATTGTTATTGTTATGTCGGCTAGGATTATATTGTGACCCCCTAGACTCCTAAATATAGAAACAAGGTTTTGTCACTTGTATAATCCAAGAATTGTTCATTTATGTAATGTAAAGGAGGTTTCCCCCTCGAAGAGGCTTATTTCTAAGTCGTTGATCTATCTTTTATTCTATTTTGTGAGCTTGTTTCATAACAGAATATATGTAATATATTGAACCTTTAATTTAATAGACTATTTAAATAATCTCTTACATTATAGATCAAATTTGGATGTTTTTCTTCTATCATGTTGGGATTGCGTGTTTAAACCATGATTCGCTTAGCAAACAGGAAATTTATTGCATTGGCAGAAGTTTGTTGGACAATACTGTAGAAATAGAGGTTTCCTAGGCTGCTATCAAGCCAAGTATTTTATTTCCATTCATTGTCTCGAATATTGAATTTGCAAAGAGAAATAACTTTCAAAAAGAGACTTATAACTGAAGTTTGCTCCATAAATTTTCATATATGGCTTGTCAAACCATGATGGCATTGTTTGATACAAATACTAGATTTTAAGATTCCCATGAAGCCCTCGGCTAAATCAATATGGTTGCATCTCAAGCGTGTACATTTGGTTTCGATAAAATTTTGAGTTTAATTTTTCACTAACACAACAAGGCTTACCAATTATTTTCCTTTGCAAATTCTAGTGTAGAAAATAACAAGTGCTTCAAAGCCTTAGCCTTCATCGTGAAGAGACTAAGAATGTGAAAGTTGCAGTGGACTACTTCAAGAAAGGCAGAACATATGATCTTGTGTTAATGAACAAAGATATTCTTGTTATGGATAGACATGAGCTATGTAAGTTTTAAATATTTGGAACTTATAATTTTGAAGTTTTTTTTTTTCCTGTTAATATCTCAACCATCTCAGTTTTGTAAACTTTTTGTTTGTTCTTATCACTTAACTGGCTACTTTTATTTTAGGAAACAAGAAAACTAATATGTAGTTTACAACATCTTGATGCTAGATATGGCATTTCCTTTGTTTCTCCAACACCAATTTTGTATATACAAGTAATGCTAGTGAGGTTAGGGCCAATATTTTCACAAGGCTAGTAGAGCTTAAAATTAATTCTTTCATAGAACATCCAGTTCCAAAATGCCCACTTCTAGGATCCCTTTTAAGATCAATTCTTATGGTTTCTCTACAACACACTACAGAGTAGATGTGTAGGTGTAATGTAAGTATGTAAACAATTCCAAACATTTAAATGTTGGCTCAATTAATAATCAAAAGTTAAAGCAATAAAATTAATAGAATTCAATTTGCTATATTTTGATTTTGTTAATAACTTGTGAATAGTCTTTGTTACAATACCATGGTTTATCAATACCGCATGCCCAAAAACCATAACTTATTTCACAAATAAAATATTTTATAACAATATGAAAATATTCTTAACCATGCTTATTCACCCTCACTTTACCATGGATATTATTAACTTGTAAAAATTAGGCTTTGTGACAATACCATGGTTTATCAATACCACATGTCCAAAAAAAACATAACTTATTTAAGAATCAAAATATTTTATAACAATATGACAAGATTCTTAATCATGGATATTCGCTTCCACTTTTTCATTGATATTATGAACTTGTGAATAGAATTTGTTACAATAGCATGGGCTAATACCATGGATTATCAATACCACATGCCAAAAAACAATGACTTATGTAACAATAAAAATATTTAATATTTTATAACAATATGACAATATTATTAACCATTGTTACTCAGCCCCACTTTACCATGGGTATTATTAACTTGTAAATAGGCTTTGTTACAATACCATGGGCCAATACCATGACTTATCAATACCACATGCCCAAAAACCATAGCTTATTCCACAATAAAAATATTTTATTTTAATTTAATTTTATACCCATTTTTTAATTAAAAATAATAGGAAAAAGGTTATAATTAGTTTTGAGATATATCTAAACGCTCTATCCTCACGACTCCTAAAAATATTCCCATAGAAACTAAAGTAAGATTTTATTACTTTTAAAAATGAGAATATTTTTACATTTAAAGACATGAAATTTATATAATTCAAATAGTATTAGTAAGAACCAATATAGATCCATCTTAAATAAGGATCCAAGAGATGACAACAAGCAAAGTGAAGGGAAGAGAGGGGAAGGGGGAGAGAGGGAAGGAGATAGTGACAAAGCTAGCTCAAGGGAGGAGGGAGAGAAAAAGAGGAAGAGAGAGAGAGAAAGAGAAAGAGAGAGTGATGGGAGGGACTGAAGAGAGGGAGGTGGGAGAGAGAAAAGATGGGAGAGAGGGAGAGAGAGAGATGGGGTTGGAGGGGGAGGAGGGAGGAAAGAAAAAATACATAGATAGATATAGGTGGAGAGAGAGAGGGAGGAAAGAACAAATACATAGAGAGATACAGGTGGGGAGAGAGAGAGAGAGGGAGTGACATGGGAGAGATGGAGAGAGAGTGAAGAGGGGGGAAGAGAGAGAAGATAGGGAGAGAAGGGAAAGAGAGAGGGAGAGATGGAGGCACAAATATGGAGGGGAGAAAGAGAAGGGGAGAGGGAGCGAGACAATGATAGAGTTGAGGAGAGAGAGGGAGAGAGAGAGAGAGAGACAGAGAGAGATGGGGGGAGAGACAGAGACAGGTGGGAGAGAAAGGTAGAGAGAGGAGAGAGATGGAGTCGGAGGGGGAGAGAGAGGGAAGGAAGAAGAAAGACATAGAGGGAGAAAGGTAGAGAGAGAGAGAGAGGGAGTGACAAGGGAGTGATGGAGAGAGAGTGAGGGAGATAGGAGAGCAGGAGGGAGAGAGAGAGGTGGAGAGGAAGAGGGAGGGAGAGAGACATAGATAGATATGGAGAGAGAGATAGATTCAGGTTAAGATGGATCAGGGCTAGTGTTTAAGTCAATTAACTCTAGTTTGGGTAGTTGGACAAAATGGTTGTAATTATTTCCACTTTCAATTATGGCAAGTGACATCATTGTGATCCCTAGTTCAGCTCTGCTAAATTCACATGTTTAACCTCTAAAATATAGTCATTCTGTTGTATCCTTAAGTGAATGTACTTTGTATGCTATATATATTGACATAAAGCTATGAAAAAACAATTTCTTTATCCAAACAATTCTCCAAATCTGATATTTATTTTAAAATAAAATAATTCATATTTATAATTTAAATACTCAATTAAATCCCTTAACATATCACATCTTCTTTCATCAATGTTACTCTTCCCTATGCTATCAACTTAATGTGTTTCCTTTAAAACATGTAGTACAATTGCTAATTTCAACTACATCCCTTTTTAATGTAAATAATTACTCTCTCCAAGTTAAAATATGGATCAAACCCAACCTCAATTGTGGTGTTACTTAAAAACTAAAATTTGGTTTTGTAACTTGCATACATAAGTTTACCAGTTTTCATCAATACTACTCTTCCCTATACTATTCGCTTAATGTGTTTCATTTATCACATCTAAACATCTATCTTAATATTTAATTGAGTCTTTCCTGATTTGAACCATCGCCGCTTTGCGTACGATGACAGAAATCGAGCATTCCCTGGCCCGGAGCACACAAATTGAGCATAAAGCCAGCTATGGCTGCAGTGAAGCTGGGATCTACCTTTATGGACGCCACAAAATCCATGCTTGATGAGTGACCTGATTGATTCTGATCCAATAACTTACTGATATCGTTAGGGGCTGTAGGCAAGTCTTGGAAGCTGCCTGCCACTAAATGTGGATGCTGCAGCTGTGATTCTGGATTCAGCCTGTTATCTGTGAGGTCGAGAGTGATTGTGGGAAACGGGCTTGAGGTCGATATTCTCGCAATGCAGGGTATAAACTGATTTCCTGCAACGACATTTTCTGTATTCATTTCTTTACCAACGAGGTAGTTGGACGGGTCAGCATGCATAGCAGCCATAGCCACAGAACTCAGAGAATGAGTGTGTTCGGCTTCGTAGGTTGTTACTACAATCGTCGGGTTCTGCGCGCATCTCTGTAACTGCTCATAACCCGTCATCATTTTAACATTTTTATATTGGCAGGCAGGCTTGTATATATTTCATTGTGAATTAGAGCATGGGGATCAGATTTCCTTCTTAAAAAAAGGACGAGAACGAACCCGTTTTTTTAGCTGGGCAACTGGGCGCCATCGCACATCTGTAATAAGATCTTGGACATGGATTGTTTTTTGTCGACTTTTGCCCGTATTTTCGCCATCGGCAGCCATCGTTTCTCTGTTTAGCATGGATCACATTAGTTATCTTAAACCGGAAAGCAAGAGGATACATATAACAGAAAACATCAGAGTGTATATATATATATATATATATATATATATATATATATATATATATATATATATATATATCCTGTTTGCAACCGTTTCACAACATTTAACACATGGGTTACTGGTAACAAACATCGAAACCATGGATTCCGTTCCAGTACCGCATTTGCATTTCTTTATAGTGGAAACTTTTCCTCACATCGAAACCATGGATTACATTCCGGTCCCGCATTTGCATCTCTTTGTACTGAAACTTTTCCTCCTCCTTTATGTCTCACAACAAGAAAAATGGTTGAAATATGTGGAAAAGTATTATTGTTTAATTTTAATGCTATGGCCAGGTGCGGACAGTGGAAATATGATGATTTGTGTATAGGTATTATTTTTTATTATTTAATGTTATTGGTAAAGTATGCAAAACTGAAAATGATGTTATCTAAATATTTTAACAATTAATTTTATTAATATAGTTATGTTAGTTAAGTAACATGTATAGAGAGAATTAGTAAGTCATGATTGGTTATAGTTAAATATGTTCAAATTATAGTTAGAAATTTGCTGTGAAAAAGATTCAATTTAGATTTAAAGAGGATTTTGTCATTTTTATTTATTTACGAAAAGACATTTTTATTTATTAAAAAAAACATTTTGTATAAGTTAATATGAATGTATTATTAATATTTATATTATATTTAAATAAATGTATTATTAATATATAAATTAATATATTATTATCAAATTATCAAATTATTATAATTTAAAATATATTATAAGTTTATTTAAATTTTATTTGAAATTTCAATGATTATAAATTTGTTTTAATTCAATTTTTATAAATAATGCATAGTTATACATCAAACCATATTACTATCAAATTAACTTAATAAATATTCCAAAGTTTAAATCTTGAATTTCATGGATCACTTCATAGAATGACCGTGACCGTGATCAATTGAGCCACCCTCTAGACTATTATTAACAAAATTTTATTAATATATATGGGTCACTTGCTGCCATGATATATCAGCAAAAATCCCTCCAATGTGACTATCAAACGAGCATACAAAGTTATAATATTTGTTATAATAAAGTACGCATTTTTTTTTTTTTTGGCTCCGCAATGGGAGTCCGGATACCTCTTTTGTACAGATCTTACAGTATTCATAGAAATAATATCAGAGCACAATATGACTATAGATGAAGAAGAGCAACGTAGATGAAGAGATTGCAAGAACTAGCCGAAGGACGGACTTTGGAAACAAGCACCTGACAGGTATGGGTATGGAAAGTTCTGAGAATGAAGGCACAAACTTGGAACCTTTCTTCTTAATGATATGATAATGTAGGATGTTTTAATGGGGGAATGAAGTCATATGGTCTGATAATTCTTAACCGGTTATCTTCTTGCTGTGTAAGTCATATTACAGTTTAGGTGCCATAACTATTTGGGTAATAACTTTTCTCCTTACATACATTTCTCGATATACAACGCCTATAGCTGATGGATTTTGCTATGTCATAGTGGTCATATGGTCCGAAAGCTCTTACCCAGTTATCTTATTACTATGTAAGACTTATTACAGTGTCAGTGCCATAAGTGTTCGGGTCATAACTTTTCTCCATACATACATTTCTCTATGTACAAATGGCCTCAGCTGTTGGACTTTGTTATGTCATAATGGTTCTATTTACCTGTTTTGGTCACTGTTTCACTGTTCCACAACTGGTGGATTTTGTTTTGTCATAATGTTATTTTACCTGTCTTGGTCGCTATTCCGCACATACTAACCCTACAGTCCACAAATAGGCGTCTTACTACTCTGGATAGACTTCCTCTCTACTATCACCACCAAGGTCTATGTCATTCTCGGATGAGGTGGAGATATGCATTATCATTATTCTCTCAATCGTTGCATATATGATTCTATCAGCCCTATTATCTGAGTTCAAGACGAATGGTCAAAAACACAGATAAACCTTGCATATCCTCTGTTTGCTCTTTGGAATCCTCGTCTGAATCTGATTATCAGTCATCTGCTAGTGTCAATAAATGGTATTGTCTATGGCGCAAGTGGGTTGATACTCTTATTATTTCTAGGCCATGCAAAAATTTCAGTTTTAGAATTGGCGATAGGTGGTGGATATGTCCAGGTTGCCTCTGTTGTTGTTGTTGTAACATATAGGTCTTTGATTGTTCCATAGGGCCTGGTTTTCTCGGTTGTATCTTCCGATATGATTCGATATCCGGCTGCTGGAATCGACGTCAATTAATTATTTCCGAATTTGTTGGTGACTCTGCTTGGGGATTGTTGTGCATTATGACCATTTCATATCTTATGGGATTTGGATATGACATGAGGGCGGCAGATTTTCAAGATGGTTGCTACCACTGAACAGCTGGTGCAATTCTTTATGCCTTCGGATGGTATGATTAATATTTCACAGGGATAGATGTTCCATTGTTGCAGTTGACAGAGGGCCTAATAATTCTATTGTCCTCGGGATGGTTGTCTATTTATCTATTTCCATGGTATCCAGGTTGTATTTGGGACACTATATATGGATGGTGGTGTGTATTAGCGGTGATTGATATCTGATTAGGTTCGTTGACCGAGGCTGGATACACATTTTATATTCTCTCTTTTGAGTTGACATAAGGGCAACGTCTTTTTATTTTATTTTGCCTTTCTGGGATGTTGTACTTGTAATATTCTCTTTGGAATCATATCATAAGCTGAAGTGTGTGTTCTGATCTCTTTGTCAGAATCCTTTCTTCCTTTTTTGGACAGATATTAGGTAGCCTTCATATCTTTCATACATTTGTGGCTTGTTTTTCGAGGCTACATTTACCTATTGTCCAATTTGGCGGTGCTCTGGGGTGTGGGTTTTTCTGGACTTTCGTCTGACATTGTCATGTCAGATCACATGAACATGACACATGGGTCCATTCTGGGCCTTGAATCGGATACCTCGGCTCATGAAGCTTTCATCAGAGCTACCATTGATGCCGAAAAACAATTTGGACGAGAATGTGAGATTGACAGTCTGATCATCAGACAGACCTGTCAAGACCTTCAGACTGCGGATGTGAATTCTCAACAGGTTGCCAATGGTTCGATAAACAAGAAGTAGAAATTAGTTCGTAGAAGCAGGAAGAAAGCTTTCTACAAACAAAAAATGGAGATCAAGGAAATAAAATGGGACCACGATGATTTATGTCGCAGGGTGGCTAGCTTACAGAAGAGAGTTTTGATAGGGAGATGGATGTTTCCAGATGGTAATGATGTCGATATGGATTGTTGGGTTCAACAAGTATGGATACCCTTGATCGGATATGCTCCCAGAGTCAATAAACTTCTCAATGGATGGTTTAGTATAGATTTTATGGACGAAAGAGATATTTTCAAGGTTATTAATCGTACCTGGGTCAGAGGTCATATTTTCATGTAGCTTGTCTCGTGGTATTTTGGGTTTAACCCTGTTATGGAAGCCCCTAAGAGTCGGAGTATATGGGTTAAACTCCCTGGGCTTCCCCTGGAGTTCTGGAATCATAAAGCACTTAGAGCCATTGGGAATTCTATTGGCAGAACTAAATACATTGACCCCAGTATTGTTGGTGCCAATGAGAAAAGGATTGCATGGCTCTTGGTCGAAGTGGATTTTGCTAGTGGTCTGCCAGGGGATGTGGACCTTTTATGGGGTCAGCAACGTCACAGATAGCGCATCGATTATTGGGGTATCCCGTTTTGGTGTCTCATCTATCATTGGACTGGCCATCTTCGGGATCACTGTCCTCTTCATCACAAGTTTGGTCGAAAAGGGCAACTTAAGTCGGATGATCGATGACAAAATCAAGCTGCTCCAGGTACACCGGGTGGACTCAACACAGGTAATTCTTGTCCTATTACCTCTGATGATGATGAAGCGTATGTTTCTGCCAATGCACATAGTGATAGAACTATATTGGTTGATGATGGGGTGGGTCGAGATCCACTTAATTCTGCTTTGGATCATTCTGTATTTGGGATGGGTCGGGATGAAATACTATCTATTCCGAAAATAGGGCAGATGGATGCTCTTGAATCTCTTAAGACTGTATTTTTTAATTCTAAACATGGGCAGGTTGATGCCCGGGGGGTTGTCCAGGAACCTCTAAACGTTGTAGAAGTCAATGCCATACATGGGCGGGTTGTTGACCATACTTCCCCTTCTCATATCCAAGAGTCAAGCCACTCCACGAGACACGGAAATGTGTCGAATAGTCCTCCTACTCCTGGGTTCTCTGCGGACCTTCCACTTTTCACATCTACAAATTATCACATTGGGGAACCATCTCAGGTGAATGATGCCTATAATCCTGATGATACATATCTCCCTCAAACCATGTCGTCATCTGCTGACGATCAAGCCGATTACACTCCCTCTCCTCATAATTCAGTCGGTAGTGATATTGACTCGCTCTTAGGCAACCCAAACCTGGACCTTGCTGCCCTTACAGTCTTTGAAAAAATCATTGTCACTCCTGATATAGACATTTCTCCATCAAAAGTGTCCAACGTCACCATCCGAAAAAAAGAGAACAAAGGTCAGCGTCTTCCTAGGGTTTCTCCAAGAGCATTATCGCTTATCTCTGATGAACATGATAACTACACAGGCATTCCTATTGTTGTGACTGATGACATCAGTGACAACATCTGGGCGCTTAGAGAAAGTCAACCCGCTGCCACACCTCAATGATCCATTTCCTCTCAATGAACATTCAGGGGTTGGGCGATGCCTCCAAACACCATTGCCTGAGGAAAATAATCAAGTCTCAGAAGCCTTGTATCATTTTATGCCAAGAGACACTTAGTAATAGAGAAAAGGCCATTAATACTTTTCTAAGCATTTGTAAAGGTTGGCTGGTTGTAGCTGTTGATGCAACTGGACACTCGGGAGGTCTGATTTCCCTCTGGAATCCATATTGGGGGAATCTTAAGGCATACAAGTTCTTTGGAGGGATCATATTGATGGGTCCAATTCGAGGTTTCGATGGTATTCTTAACATAGTCAATCTCTACGCCCCTTATCATAACAGGCTGACCTTCTGGAACATGATTAAAAATTCGGGGATTCTTTCCTTAAGGAACTTGATAATAATGGGTGATTTTAACTCCACCTTGAATCTGAATGAAATCTGGGGTGACAGGGCTAGGGTCGACTGCATGGCTGGTTATCTACATGAATTTTTCACGGACTATCATATGGTAGACATTTGTCCTTCTCCAATTATCCCCACATGGACGAACAAAAGAATTGGTACTGAATTCATTGGTAAAAGATTGGATCGCGCTTTGGTTAAAGACAGTCTATTAAACTCTTTGGGTTTACCCAGATAAGACGTGTTGGTCTCCTATATTTATGATCATATGCTGATCCTACTTACCTGGCAGTTGGGTGATAAACCAGTGGGCCTGCATTTCAAGTTCAACAGAGCATGGTTGGAAGACCAAGATTTTATTGAGCTCATACAGAGGACGTGGCTGAAGGGAGCGAATATGGTTGATCTGGTTGGGTGGAACCTTTTCCACCACAAAATGCAGATTCTGAAACAAGCGACAAAAAACTGGGAGATCAACAAGAAGAAGGAAATCAATGTTGAACTGACAACGATTAAGGATGAAATGAGTTCTATTTATCTGGGCTTCAAGGACCTTGCTCCGGACACACAGTCTTATGACCTCCTCAAATCCCTTGCTGATAGGGAAAAAGAAATAATTAAAATTGAAGAGATTTCTTGGAAATTGAAGAGTAGGAATAGATGGTTAAAATAAGGAGACCATAATACTAAATATTTCCATAAATGTGCTAATGACCGTAGATGTCGTAATGCAATATGGCGGATCAAAAGATCAGACGGTAGTTTTGCTACTACTACTCCGGACATTCAGGATGAAGCCCTACGTCATTTTAAAGCGTTCTACCAACAGGACTAGGAGATTGATTTCACCTACCAACAATGGGTTTTAGACCATGTACACAGAATATATGAGGAGGATGATATAAAAATTCTAGATGAACAGATTACGTCAGAGGAGGTTGAGGGGGTGCTCAAATCTCTTCCACACGACAAGAGTTCGGGTCCCGACGGGTGGACATATGAATTATACTTATTTTTGTTTGACATTATGGGGGCTGAGCTGACGGAAATGAAGGAATTATTTAGATCCACAGGGCATATTCTGTCAAGCCTAAATTCTACATTTATAACTCTTATCCCAAAAAATGATAACCCTTCATCATTTGGAGAATATCGCCCTATTTCTCTATGTAATCTTCTGTATAAGATTACATCCAAGATCATTGCTAACAGGTTAAAACTGGCACTATCAAGCCATATTTCTCCAGAAAAATATGTTTTTCTTAAAACCAGGTCTATTCATGATGCCATCGCTGTTGCACAAGAGATTCTACATTCCATGCATTTTTAGAAACGAGAGGCCCTGGTAATGAAAGTTGACTTATATAAGGCCTACGATACGCTGGATTGGTCTTATATCCGTCTGGTCCTATTGAAGATTGGTCTACCGCTCAGGATCATCCGATGGATTATGTCTTGCATAACCTCGGTCAAATATGCTATCATTGTTAATGGACTGCCTAAAACTTTTTTTGAGGTGGGTCGGGGGCTCAGACAAGGTTGTGCTTTGTCCCCTCTTATTTTCATTTTAATTATGGATGGATTCAGTAAGCTGATGCACATGGCCACACAAAAAGGTTACATTTATGGGTTCCATTTCTCTAAATCTACATTTGCCTCCCACTCTTTATTCATGGATGATATGTTACTATTTGGAAGGCTTAAAAGGAATAACTGGTTTTATGTCCATTTCTTTCTCAACATATTTGTTGCAGCCACAGGTTTATGTATTAATAAGGCCAAGTCCTTCTTATTATATGAGTTTGGTGATGAGAACGAAATCCATTTCATAACTGAATTTCTTGGGATTGGCATCCAAATGCTCACGGAGGGATTACAATATCTAGGATATAAAATCAAGCCCTGTGGAGACAAGCATTTGGACTGGCTTTGGCTGGTTGAGCGTTTCAGGCGGAAAATCAATAAATGGACTCACTGATGGCTTTCTTTGGGCGGCAGATACATTATGATACAGGTGGTTTTATCTTAACTATTGGTATTTTGGGGTCACTTATTCTTTTTACCTACAAGTATTATAGAGGATATCAACAGAATACTGGCTCGTTTTCTATGGAATGGATCTGAAAACACTCACAAATTCCATATGGTCAGGCTTGATACCTTATGCAGACCCAAAACACATGATGGATGGGGCATCTTGAATACGAGGATTTTTGACATCGCCCTTCTTATTAAATCTTTCTGGCGTGCCATCAATGGCACCTGTATTTGGTCTGATATTATTAAATGCAAATATCTTGTCGGTGATACTCTTCATAAACTACTCTGTCATGATTTCCATATTCTTGCGACCTACTCGATTATTTGGGGCAATTTTAAGAAGGTCCTGGGACACACAGCTGATAGATTAACATGGTTTTTCAGGGATGGGAGTCGTATTCCATTGGGAGACATTAATATTCAAGGTTTTGACAGGAATCTAAGCCATCTATCTGCCTCATATATAGATTGGCTTACAGGGGCATATGCTATCTATCTCAAGCTATCTATACATGGTCCTTTGGCGCCCCTGTATTTAAAAACGCTACACATTTGGATCTACAAGGCGAGGAGGCTTCTGAATGGGAGCAGGTGTTAGTATCATTGAGGGCTGCTGGAGTTTGTCATTCGGTTGGGGGTGATTGTGTCATATGGGACGATCCGATCATGGAGAACCATCCTATAGTGAGAGATATATACTACAGGATCAACACTCAGGTATACTCTGAACAAATCACCAGTTTTTTTCCCCTTTTTGGAAGCAGAATCTGCCTACGAAAATTATCCTATTTGGGTGGCTCACCTGGAAGAATAAAATACTCACTTGGAATAATCTGCTAAAGAGAGGTATTTTGGGGCCTAGTAGATGCTCCATCTGCGGTCGATCTGAGGAGTCAACCGTGCATCTATTCTTTCAATGTCTTGTGGTCTTTCAACTTTGGAAACTGTTCTCTGCGCATTTCATCGATCCTGCCTGGGTTCCAATTTATTTTAACACTGTTGCAAATGAATGGGATTCTATGAAAAACAAATTTCGATCGCTGCCTTTCTTTTTAATTTGGGAAGTGTGGATTGCCAGGAACCGACTCATATTTGATGGAACTCCATTAAACCCTCCCAACATCTATAGTGCCATTATGAGATGGATCGATGATCACCCCATCAAACTTAATAATACAATTGATGGATCTCGTAGGATTCGACCACATGAGATTGGCCTCCCTGCTGTTTATTTCGATGGAGCTTCCAAAGATGGAAATATGGGATGTGGCGCTTGGATAAAACTATCGGGCCGAGAAAGGATCCATATGCATTGGAATGGTGGCCCGGGGACCAATAACAAGGTTGAAATCATGGCCCTTTAGGGAGGGCTATTAGCTATTGTCAACATGGAATTGTCTGAGGTTCATGTTTATGGGGACTCTGAACTGATTATTGGATGTATCAAGGGTCAGCTACAAATACATATCCCAGATCTACAGGGCTAGATCAGCAGAGTTCGACGGCTATGGCATAGACTAGGCTCCCCACCTATCCCCCACATATACAGAGATCTGAATATGCGAGCTGATGGACTGTCCAAAATGGGGTTAAATTCAGATTTTGGTAAAATACAGGTGGTTCACTACAGGGATGGGGCTCAATTATGGGAATCCACAATTCCTATTCCTTAACTCTCAGACTCTGCATATGAAGCTGTCATCCGATAATAAATGTTTCCACGGTTCATATATTTGTTTTTGCTAATATTGATCTATTTTTGGTTGTCTCATTTTCCTACGATATTCTAAGTGCCTCATACAAGCGAGCCTGGTTATATTTTCTATCAACAAGTGAGCCTGATTCAACTGTTGCTTCACTGTTCGGGTTCATTTTTCTCCTTCCATATAACTGAATTTTATGATTATGGATCCGTCACATGGGATCCTAATAGATCTGCATTTTTTACTTTCCTTCTGTTATCTGTCTGAACTGACAAACGGTCAAGCGAGCATATTCCATACTACTCCTCTTTAGGAGCTGTCAAGCGAGCCTGTCACATATCCTTTACAGTTTTTTCTGATTTTTCAAGCGAGCCAGATATGGATAATACATAACAAGCGAGCCTGTTTAAAAGAATACAATTTTTTTACAATATTCCTAGATGCTTTCACATTAGCAGGGCCTCACAATTTTTTTCAAGCAAGCTAGCTATCACTTCTTCACTCTGCATACACCTTTTTTCCATCATTTCGTCAAGTATCTGAATTGTTCAATCTTCTCTTCTAATAGGGTTGTTTTGGATGTTTTCTTTTATCTGGACTCGAAATTTGGTTTGGGTGGTTTCTACCCCCAGTAATGTATGATCCCAACATATTTTTAGTTTCTGACTCCTTTCTTCCTTAGAAGTTGTCACAATTAAAAATGTTGATTTGGATCATGGTTTTCTTATCTACACAAGATGAGAATGTAATGTTTTGATATATGCATTGTTAATGAAAACAATGTTTTTTTCTTTCTGAAAAAAAACAAAGTACGCATTTTTATTGTATTTTCCAAACAACAAGTATATATATATATATATATATATATATATTATTTTTATTCGTGTAAATATTTTGTTTGTAAAATATTTAATTATTGATAAACAATCAAAAAACACTTTCAAAATTCAGCAAACAAAATTTAATCGATATACTTCGATTATTTGTACAAATAAAACATTTAATGAAATGTGGACACCTTTTGCTTTAGAGAGACATAAAGCGCTATTGACTCCAAACTGGTTTTTATGATTATTTGAATTCGGATGGATGGTTCAGACATGCCAAAGTATGATATTCTAATTTAGGTGGGAAGATTGACGATAGTATTTTGATAGTTATATGATTGTGATAATAATATTCTGATTTTAATTAGGGTAGGGAGGATGAAAATAGTATTCTGAACAATAGAAATATCATAGCATGAGAGTATTATAATTAAGGTGGGGAGGATGATAATAGTTGAAAATTATACAGACACTTAACCTTATTCTAATTTTAATGTTAGTAGTGAGAATGACAATGATATTATAACAAACATGTCATAGCATGAGATTCTAACTACATATCATAGCATGAGTATTCAAACAAGGAGAGTAAAATGAAAGTATTATTCTGACAACTATTTAGGTAGTGATGATAATTGACATATCATATCATAAGATTGGAACTATATAGACAGTAACAACAATTTTCTGAAGATTCCTCTCATATAAACATGTCATAATATGAGATTTTACTATTAAGAAGACAACAGAGAATTCATATATCACCATAATAAAGAAAAAGACAACAAACCATCTCTACCACACCTTAATAGAAAAAAGGCAACAAACCATCCCCATCCCTACCACAGACCTAGAACTAGAACTAGTCTCCCTTCCCTCGACTACCCTGCTATTGATTTATTTGTGTCAATTGGGTATTTTATTTCTATGAGAGTGAATTAGATACATTGAATACAGTGGCTAGTCGAGACTCATGTAATCCGAGGTTTGATTTTTAGCAACTTGCCATTCTTACTAAAACATACCAGACCCAGCCGTTTCAGATGGGTTTGGGCTAGTCCCACGTAATTATGCATTCACAAATTACAAAATGGGAATTTGATTATTACCATGGATGCGTCAGATCTAGTTGTCCACACTGATACGATTCTCTTGGGTACAGTCGCCATTTTCTCATCTGAGCCCTCGCTAGGTGCCTGACGCTTCTTTTTTGGTGATTCTCTCATTGACGAATTAATCATCCCATTCTAAAACTGATCCGACTGCAAGTTGTTTATCTTCCTCTTATAGGAAGGAAGCTATTGATCGCCCATAAATCTGGTGTTCTTCCCATCCTTTTCCCGAACTCGTTCATGATCAGAATCAGAAGGCTGCTGGGAAACTGCCCGGCTGGAGTCGGTATTAATAGATGTTGGACACAATATTCTGAAATTGAAATTATCTTCGTTTCGATTTTTTGGACTAAATATCTACGAGACCAAAAATAAAAATCATTTAGAATTACTTCCTAATTTAATCCCATGTTACGCTCCCTCTCTCAACTGGAGTTATTTTTGGAAACCACTGGAGTAAAATTCTGGAAACCAACTGCAGTGATTTCCTTAATTTATAGAAACTAACTGCAGTAATTTCCTTAAATTATGGAAATCAACTGCAGTTCATTAATTTCTTGTTGGGAGCTTCTGAAGTGGTCCATTACTCCCACTGCAGTTCTCTACCATGATCAGTGGAACATTTGACACATAGCCAATAAAAGCTTGATGGAAACTTGGCTATAAACTCTCATGTTTGGTCCCTAAGCTCACTAACTCAATCCCCTTCAGTTTTACACCATCTAGCTAGAGTGAGTAGAGCTTGGAAGTGCCTTTCAGATTTTATATATCTTTTCCTTTCTACTTGCCTCAAGATTGTCTTCAGATTTTCTCGTTAAATATTTTTCCTTCCGGTTTGACTGTGTGAATCCGATTGCTTGGGGGTTGCTCGTTTAAACCTTCTTGCAACTTCGTCTCATTTTTCTCCTGTAAACACTCTACTTTTGGCTATACAGTATGTGGCCGTAAAGCATTTGCCTATTGTGATCTCACCTTTTGGAAACTAAATATTACATCTGCCTGTTCAATAAATTAAGGAAACGAGCACATGCAAGCTTTAGAATTTCAATGGCTGGAGTTAATTTGTATTGATTAGCTGACCCAAGAACGCATGCAAGAAGAGTTGGAGAGCCAAGCATATTTTTTTATTTCACTGGTGACATTGTTGTGAAGTTTACACATTTTATACTTCTACACAACTTTTCAGCAGCTAATTTTTGGGGGTGGTTACAAAGCTTTTGGCAAGGAGAGGGTTGCAGGTTTTAAACCCACAAACCCATATTAGTTTTGGTTTGCGTACAAAACAGATTTGGAGAATCATTTCAACACCAATGGTTGGAGGTATTTAAAATTTACTAGGCAAATTTTAATTTTTTATTTTTCGGTTCTATTTAAAAAAAATGTACTCTGCATTTTATAGAATCGATATTCAGTTTACATTACTGGGTATTACAATTTTGATATTCCAGTTTTATTTTCCATAATAAAGAATTTTTTATTTAGATATTTAAGCTATCATTTGGCATCGAAGCGAAGTTTATCTCTGCCTTGGTAATTATAGACATATTTTGCTAAATGTTTTATTTTAAAATTTTTTGAATTAAAACATTTATTTGGAAATATGTCTCTTCAATTTTTATGCATATACTATTTACTTAGTTTTATTGTATGCAATTTGGAAAATATGCTCGTATTTAGTTTGCATGAATTTAATTGTTTAAGTTTTAATTAAAACATGTTATTATACGAGACCTATGGTTAAATGTTATGCATGAATATTATAGTTTTATTCATGCAAATTATCAGTTATTTTTTTTTTATTAAAACAATGTCTAGTGATCCATATAATTTTAATTGATTAGAGAATAGCCACAACATCTTTAATCAAATAAAATTATATACTATGATTGATTAGGATCACATAAAGAATATTTAGACATTAATTGTAATTAATTATACTAAATATAATAAATTTTATCCCATAGGAATTTTTGTTATATTTATGTAATTAATTAGGATAAAATATTCATAACTTACCCACAGGAGTTATGAATTAATAGTTTTATCATAAATTTCAAAAGAATAACTGAATCTTCTTGAATTAAAAATTTAGTCCACAGACAATTTTTATGTCATTAGATTCAATTTTAAAACATGATTTACATTGGTAAAGCATGAAATTTTATTTATGCCTCAATTTTAACATAAGCATGTGTTTTTTTAATATTATGCAGTTGTACAACCTGCAAATTTCTATGAAATTCATACTGATATCCCTGAACTTAAGGGAGATAACTATAAAGTGTGAAAGGAGAGAGTTCTCGTTCATTTGGGGTGGATGGACATAGACTATGCTATTAGGAAAGATGAACCACCAGCACTCACTAATACCAACACTGCAGCAGACATCACGCTTTATGAACGATGGGAATGATCTGATCGTCTAAGCGTGATGTTCATTAAGACTAAAATTTCAGCTGGTATTCGTGGTTCCGTTGAACAACATGAAAAGGTCCGAGACTTGTTGAAAGCCATTGATGATCAATTCGTCACTTCAGACAAGACACTAGCAAGCACCCTAATTATGAAGTTCTCATCGCTAAGGCTCACCAGTGTAAAAGGTGTGCGCGAGCACATTATGCAAATGAGGTACACTGCAGCTCAATTGAAGAAACTTGAGGTTGAAATATCAAATTATTTCCTGGTGCACTACATCCTGAACACCCTTCCACACCAATACTGACCCTTCAAAATCTCATACAACACACCTAAGGATAAATGGTCAATTAATGAACTTATGACCATGTGTGTTCAAGAGGAAGAGAGACTGGTGATGGAAATGGGAGAAAGTGCAATGATGGAAACACGAGGAAAGGGAAAATCTCAAGTCAATCGGAAAGGGAAAGGTAAAATACCTCCCCAAGCCGATATCAAGAAGGATTCCAAGTGTTTCTTCTGTAAAAAGAAGGGACACATGAAGAAGGAATGCGCCAAATTTCAGAAATGGCTTGCAGACAAAGGTTATCCAATCTCGTTTGTTTGTTATGAATCTAATATGGTTAATGTCAATATTAACACTTGGTGGATTGATTCTGGATCAACAATTCACATTTCAAATTCCTTGCAGGGTTTGCAAAACCCAAGGAAGCCAATGGGAAGTGAGCAAAGCATCTTATCAGGAAACAAGATGGGCTCGCATGTGGAGGCTATAGGAACATGCTATTTAACTTTAAGTAGTGGCTTTGTTTTAGAATTAGAAAAGACCTTTTATGTACCAAGTTTTTCTAGAAACTTGATTTCAGTTTCAAGGCTTGTACCTTTTGGATATTCCTTTAACTTTTTAGAAACATCTTTCAGTTTATTTTATAAATCTGATTATGTTGGGAATGGTATTTTTTCTAATGGTCTTTACTGCATAAATTTACAAAACAATTTCACTTATGATTCAATGCATGTTCACACTAGTATTAAAAGATGTGTTATTGATGAAAATTCCTCTAAATTATGGCACCGGAGACTAGGTCATATCTCCATAGAAAGAATTAAAAGTTTGGTAAATGAAGGAGTACTTAATACTCTGGATTTTACTGATTTTGAGACTTGTGTGGATTGCATAAAGGGAAAGCAGACCAACAAGTCAAAGAAAGGTGCCAATAGGAGTTCAGACATATTAGAGATCATACATACTGATATATGTAGTCCAGATATGAACTCACATGGTTAGAGATACTTCATCTCTTTTATAGATGATTACTCACAATATATGTATCTCTACATGCTTCATAAAAAGAGAGAAGTATTAGATGCCTTTAAGATCTTTAAGGCTGAAGTAGAGAATCAATGCAGTAAGCAAATTAAGATCGTGATATCAGATAGAGGTGGAGAATATTATGGTAGATACACAGAAGATGGACAAGCACCTGGGCCATTCACTAAATTTCTTCAAGAGCATGGGATTGTTTCCCAATACACCATGCCTGGTTCACCCGACCAGAATGGTGTAGCAGAAAGAAGAAATCGAACATTATTGGACATGGTGCGGAGTATGCTTAGCAGCTCTAATCTTCCTAAATCCTTGTGGACTGAAGCACTTAAGACGACAATGTATATATTAAACCAAGTTCCAACCAAGGTTGTTCCTAAAACTCCATTTGAATTATGGAAAGGTTGGAAACCGAGTTTGCGACATATGCGCGTTTGGGGATGCCCGTCTGAAGTGAGAATATATAATCCACAAGAGAAGAAACTGGACCCAAGGACCATTAGTGGGTATTTCATTGGATATGTTGAAAGGTCTAAAGGTTACAAATTTTATTGTCCATCTCATAGCACTAGGATTGTGGAATCAAGAAATGAAAAGTTTCTTGAAAAATGACTTGATCAGTGGGAGCGATCAAACCAGGAACATAGTTTCTGAGAAGGATCATTCAGAATCTCAACCTTTCACCTCAAGTGATAGATTGGTTATTATTCACAACACCCCTCAAGTACAAACTGGTGTTGAACAACCAATTTTTGAAGTTCCACAGGTTGCCGACGATATTCCAGTAGATCAGATAGTTCAAGAATTGCTAAGAATTTTTTAACAATGACTTGAACCACATACTTCTCAGGAAGATAGTGGTACAACATTAAGAAGATCTACTAGACCAAATAAATCAACAATTCCTGATGATTATATTGTGTATCTACAAGAATCTGACTACAACATGGGAGCCGAAAATGATCCCGAGTCTTTTTCACACGCCATGAGTTGCAAAGAATCAAAATTATGGTACGATGCCATGAAGGAAGAGATGAATTCTATGAAGAGTAACGAAGTCTGGGATCTTGTTGAGTTTCCTAATGGTGCAAAAGCCATTGGATGTAAATGGGTCTTTAAGACAAAGAAAGACTCATTGGGCAACATTGAGAGATACAAGGCTAGACTCGTTGCAAAGGGATTCACTCAGAAAGAAGGAATCAATTATAATGAGACTTTCTCTCCTGTATCTAAGAAAGATTCATTGCGCATTATTATGGCATTATTAGCCCATTTTTATTTGGAGTTGCATCAAATGGATGTGAAAACGACATTTCTCAATGGAGATCTAGAGGAGGAGGTATACATGAAACAACCTGAAGGATTCTCCTCTAGTGATGGTGAGCATTTGGTTTGCAATCTCAAGAAGTCATTATACGGATTAAAACAAGCATCCCACCAATGGTATTTGAAATTTCATAATGTAATTTCTTCTTTCGGTTTTGTAGAAAACATTATGGATGAATGTATATACCTTAAAGTCAGTGGGAGTAAAATCTGTTTTCTTGTTTTATATGTGGATGACATTTTGCTAGCAACCAATGATAAGGGTTTGCTGCATGAGGTGAAACAATTCCTCTCTACAAATTTTGATATGAAGGATATGGGTGAGGCATCTTATGTCATTGACATTAAGATCCATAGAGACACATTTTGAGGCATCTTGGGTCTTTCTCAGGAAGCCTATATTAATAAAATTTTAGAGAGATTTCGGATGAAGGATTGTTCACCAAGTGTTGCTCCCATTGTGAAGAGCGATAGGTTCAGTTTGAGCCAATGCCCAAAGAATGATTTTGGAAGGGAACAAATGAAGAACATTCCATATGCTTCTGTTGTCAGAAGCCTAATGTATGCTCAGGTTTACACAGGACTTGATATTGCATTTGTTGTGGGAATGTTGGGACGATATCAGAGTGATCCAAGTTTAGACCACTGGAGAGCTGCAAAGAAAGTAATGAGGTACCTTCAAGGAACCAAAAACTACATGCTTATGTATAGACGGACGTACAATTTGGAAGTGATTGGCTACTCAGATTCTGACTTTGCTGGATGTGTTGATTCACGCAAATCAACATCAGGATACATTTTTATTATGGCCGGTGGAGCTATATCATGGAGGAGTGCCAAGCAGACCTTGGTTGCCACTTCTACTATGGAAGCCGAGTTCGTCTCCTGTTTTGAGGCTACTTTAGATGGTGTATGGCTTAAGAATTTCATTTTTGGGCTTAGAATTATGGATTCTATCTCTAAGCCATTGACAATATATTGCGACAATTCAGCTGTTGTTTTTATGGCTAAGAACAACAAAAGTGGGAGTCGAAATAAACACATCGACATTAAGTATTTAGCTATAAGGGAACGTGTTAAAGAAAATAAAGTGGTCATTGAGCACATTAGCACTGAATTGATGATCACTGATCCTTTGAATAAGGGCATGCCACCATTTAAATTCAAGGATCATGTAATGAATATGGGACTTGGTTCCACTATGTAGTTTCTCATTGTATGAACAATGTTATTTTTAATGAAATTCTTAATTATTGTGATTTTTTTTCTCATATATATGTGCACCTTAATTTGATTTGAGAGAATTCATTTTTGTAGGACCAAGAATAAACATAGGGTTTATTCATTAAGAAATTGTTGCCGCATAAATTTTAATAGAAATAAATACATAGTAATACATGGAAGATAATACTCGTCATTAGAGGACTTATCGCCATGATTCATGTATCTATTGCTTAATACAGATTATCAATGGGTTTTAAGATGAGACATTAAGTTTGGAAGTATGGACCAAGTGGGAGAATGTTACGCTCCCTCTCTCAACTGGAGTTATTTTTGGAAACCACTAGAGTAAAATTCTGGAAACCAACTGCAGTGATTTCCTTAATATATGGAAATTAACTGTAGTAATTTCCCTAAATTATGGAAATCAACTGCAGTTCATTAATTTCTTGTTGGGAGCTTCTGAAGTGGTCCATTACTCCCACTGCAGTTCTCTACCATGATCAGTGGAACATTTGACCCATAGCCAATAGAAGCTTGATGGAAGCTTGGCTATAAACTCTCCTATTTGGTCCCAAGCTCACTAACTCAATCCCCTTCAGTTTTACACCATCTAGCTAGAGTGAGCTGAGCTTGGAAGTGCCTTTCAGATTTTCTATATCTTTTCCTTTCTGCTTGCCTCAAGATTGTCTTCAGATTTTCTCGTTAAAGATTTTTCCTTCCGGTTTGACTGTGTGAATCTGATTGCTTGGGGGTTGCTCGTTTAAACCTTCTTGCAACTTCGTCTCATTTTTCTCTTGTAAGAAGTCTACTTTTGGCTATACAGTATGTGGCCGTAAAGCATTTGCCTATTGTGATCTCACCTTTTGGCAACTAAATATTCCATCCGCCTGTTAGATAAATTAAGGAAACGAGTCCATGCAAGCTTTAGAATTTCAATGGCTGGAGTTAATTTGTATTGATTAGCTGACCCAATAACGCATGCAAAAAGAGTTGGAGAGCCAAGCATATTTTGTTTATTTCACTAGTGACAGTGTTGTGAAGTTTACACATATTCTATACTTCTACACAACTTTTCAGCAGCTGATTTTTGGGGGTGGTTACGAAGCTTTTGGCAAGGAGAGGGTAGCAGGTTTTAACCCACAAACCCATATTAGTTTTGGTTTGCGTACAAAACAGATTTGGAGAATCATTTCAACACCAATGGCTAGAGGTATTTAAAATTTACTGAGCAAATTTTAATTTTTTATTTTTCGATTCTATTTAAAAAGTTTTAACTCCGCATTTTATAGAATCGATATTCAGTTTACATTACTGGGTGTTACAATTTTGATATTCCAGTTTTATTTTCCATAATAAAGAATTTTTTATTTAGATATTTAAGCTATCATCCCAAGGCCAAATTATAATCTCCCCAAAACCTTAAATACCTGGCTTCCGTCAACGCGTGTCAACTGTTGTCTTTCCTGATACCTGATTTGCTTCTACAAATCGTCACAGTTACTAATCATGCGCTTCAATATCGAGTTGAGTTTGCGATTCTTCTCTTGCATGCGATTTATCTCGGTCACAAGTATAGTCATCTGCATGAATTACAAGTCGTTCTGTAGAACTGATATTTAGATCATAAATAAATAAACAACAGTGCCCGTCAAAATTTCTGTGAGAATACCTTCTGTTTGTGGCCTTCCATCTCATGTACGTTGTGGAAGCTTCCATGTCTTCTACCTCCGTATTGGCGTCACGAATAGATAAGCCGAGTGGCGTCTGTGTACGGCTTACGAAACATATTTATGGTGTTCAGTCAATCGTTGACTAAAACGAATGCCTTCAGACAGACGGCAAGGAAACATTATATTTCTTTATTTATCCTCTCTACCGTGTTGTCAATATCTGTGATGTGAGTGATAGACTTAGAGAGTAATCTAGTTGGCCACGTCATTCAATCGGTGAGCGCGAACTATTTTCAATGGAGGCGGTTTTGGAAAGGTTGAATTGCCCATCGTCATTATCTTGACCATACACTAAAGTCGTGTACTTGATTCTTATTCTAGAAACTTTGGTGATAAGTTTTTATCAGCGAAAATTTATTTTCGCTGGTTTAAATTCGGTAAAAGGAAAGTTAACGTTACTTATAACTAAAACGGTCTTTCCATTTTCTACACGTGTAATAATTATTAATGGAACAATAATTTGGTTTTAAAAGACCTCGCAGATGAAGATTCCATTCCCATTATGTGCTTCAAAATTCCAGGTGGGCGCGCCCTTGTGTCATTTCAATTTTTGTAAAACATTGACTTCCCTTGCAACTTGCCAATTTTCTAGTCAACAGCCATTGGCTGTAATAACTGAAACCACCACACAACTGGTCACGTCCAGCCATAAAGTCGACTTCTAGATCTTATTTCAATAAAACTTTGGTATAGATAGACGACAAAGCACCACTTTTAAGAATTATTTATAGCTTTGATTAGTGCACCTCCGACATCGGAATGCATAAGTTGTAGTAAAGTCATGGTGGTGGTCAAGGCATATATATTTGAACGAGAAATTCGGGTGCCGGGGTCAAAGGCTATACCAGCCCATGATAGTTGTAAAAAAAAAACATTTTCAATTAAACTTATGCTATAATATCTTGGAATCCGTAGTTATATACATATAGTTATCCGAGTGAGCACTTAAAAAACTAGAATAAAACAAAGACAAATTAGACTAATATACATGTGATAGTCCATAAAAATTATAACTATGTGCTACTAATGGACTTCCATCCATAGTTACAGAATGTGTGGAGATAAGAAGGAAAATTATAGTAGAAACCATTAAAATGTAATGAAGTATATAATCAACATATTATTTTGAAAATCGGAGTTGTTTATGAACAAAAGTTGTAGATAGAAGATCAATAGATGATTATGAAAAATCCAAAATCAATTATAATTGGAGAATGGGAAACCCCCACACCACATTAACTGCAAACATGATGTTCTTTGTAGAATATCCAACCTTCCTTCGTGAAGAGAGCTTGTTTGGATAATTTGTCAACCTAGGTATTCCATTCTCAGTGTATATGTTGAAAGGTAAGGGTATGGAAATAACTCTTGAGAATATTGATCCTATCCATCTAATATGAAGACAGATCACCTAGAGATGACTTCTTCCAGCTATCCAATCAATAACACACTTGGAGTCCCCATAAACTTGAAAAGGGTCCAAGTTCATGGATGCAACAAAAAAAAATGAAGTCGAGCAAGTTATAACCCTAGATTTGGTATTAGATCTCGATCCAATATTCAACTAGATCTAGAAAGACATGTTGCTAGGGGTAAAAATAATAGTTCCCCCTCCACAAATACCAGCCTAAATTGTGCCATCAAAGAAGGCTACATTACATGAGTGTGGGCTTGGAGGAGAGCAAAATGGGTAGGCCTAAGTGTGATTCAAAGGTTGGAAGTATTCTTTGAATAACCCAAGAATCTAAGGTAAGATACAAGATAGATTAATTGGAAAACTGATCCACGAGGATCCTTAAAATTCTCGGAATTTTGTGGTATTAGATGCTCCTGAAACCAATGACAAGTTGTAGTGCTCGTCACAATGATTCTGGTGATACATCTGGTTCAAAAAATAGCCTCCGTATGAAGGAGAAAACACCCACTGAAGTTTAAGGCAAACAAGCAAAAATTTGGGGCCTTGAAGGCCAAGTGGCAATCTCACAGTTCGACACGTGGCAGGTGGTCAAAGTCAAACACAGGTGCAGTCAAACAGGTCAAAGTGCAGGTTGGGGGTTGAACCCACGACCTCTGTTGTATTATCACAAAACCTTACCACTATACCATGGCTTTGATTTATTAAATATTGGTTCAAATATCATATTAATTTTTTATTAGGTTGGCAAGTAGGGTAGGGTGGCAGAGCCTGCCACATCCGACAGCCTTGCCAACCCAAAGGAAAAGGTTAAACAACGTTAAAAAAATAGTCAACCTACGGAGTGATACTATGTGGCTATGGAGTTATGGCATCCAAACGATGCAGCGTGTTACCACGTGGCATGGGAGTTGGCAGTCCAACGACGTGGAGTTATGATATGGCAAACGTTATCAGCAGTCAAAGAACGCAGAGTTATGGCAACTCAAACCATGGTTCAAAGGGCACATAATGATGCTATGTGGCAACGGAAATATGGACCGTCAATTACGGTTGTTACATTATATACCATATCCACCAACTAATACATCAATACTATATTCCATGTATATTAAATACAATGCAGCAACCTAATCCTTAATATGACTGTTGTAAATCAATTGCGCTATCTTTTTACTATTGTTAAAACAAACATGCCATATTTTCCAGGAAGGTTCGAGAGCTTCGCAGGTTTGACCCCGAGACCTGCCCGTGACACTATAAGAGACTATACCAATGCGACATCAAGGAGGGAGATGTACAGTGAATCTACAAACTATGTGTTATTTGTGCCTGCAAATGCCATTTTGGGCATAACTTGGCTATCCTTGGGCCTTTTTTAGAATGGAGAGTTGTGTTGGAGAGGATAGGTTGAGGCCTACATGTTGATAGTAGCCATGGGTGCCTATGTGCATAATCAGAATGGAAAAAATGTATGTAAATATCCTTTTTGAGCATTCCTAATATAACAGACGCTCATTAGAAGCAGACCCAGAGATGTAGTCCAGGAGGGAAGAACTCTATCATCAATTTTTGTCGTGTTTGCATCTTTTATTGTTGTTGTTCATGCTCATTTTTTAGTTCTCAAGTTTATGTTTAAGGCACTTTAATAATTCAATTTCTCTCATTCATTCACATAAAAGGAAACTTTAGTTAATGATCAGAAAGTTTGCACAAATAGTCAATCCTATGTGTTTTCAAATCATATTTTGGTATCATAGAAGGTTTATCATGTATAAGTAGGATATTTTTCAATATGGATTTTGAATAGATCCAGGTTGCGGCATGGAGAATGGAAACTTGAATAGAAAAATCTAGAAACTGGAAAGAGGAAAGCCACTTGAAAGATGGTAGGTGAATATGAAGAAGAAACTCTTGAGCCCAAGACTGATGAGCAATTTCAGAAGATGTTCCTCAATATGAAAAGGATGATTGCAGAACTTTATGAAGAAAATAAGACTAGAGATGTAGCTTCATCTTCTAAAGCCTCGAAAGAGAAAAAGGGTAAGGAAAAAGCTGATGGTAATGGATCTCCTTCTTCTCCATCTTTTCCTTCTTCTTCTTCTTCTTTATTCTCTTACAATTCTAGTTTAGATTCAGACTTGGAATCAAAGAAGAAGAAAAAAATATCCTTTATTAAAGCTTGATGTTAAGTTTGAATTGCCTATATATGATGGTGAAATGAATCCTGAAAAGTTAGATAACTAGGTTAAACAACTTGAAGTATATTTTATAATTCAGAATATTGTCAATGATTCTGCAAGAATTCAGTTAGCTATTCTTATAATGGGAGGAACAAATTTGATTTGGTGGGAAAGTAAAACTCAAGCAGATTTGAAGCTTAAAGGAAAAAGTATCACCTAATGGACTATGTTTATTAAAGCTCTTAGAAAGAAATTATATCCTTTAGGATATAAGCAATAGGCTGTAATGGATTGGAAACGTTTAAGGCAAGGTAAAGGACATAGTGTGCAAGATTTTACACATGAATTCAGGAAAAAGGCATTAGCACTTAACATTCCATTGAACACATGGGAAGATTTATTAAAGTATATTGGAATTTTGCATTCTTATTTGAAACATACATTGCTTATGTTTAATCCAACCGACTTTGATGAAGTATGTGTGCAAGCCATTCATGCTGAATCAAGTGGTAGAAAAGAAACTATTCAAGAATTCAGAAAATAAAGACTTCAAAGACAACAAAGGGAAGAGAAAATCAAAAGGGAAGAGATCAACAACAAATAAGAAGGAAGGAGAAAGGCCTACTTGTACTCATTGTTAGAGGGTTGGACATGATGACTCCAAGTGTTGGAAGCTTCATTCAGAACTCAAGCCAAAGAAGTTACTTAAGAAGAAGGGTGAAATGAAAGCTAATGCTGTAGTACAACAAGATTTTGGATCTAACTCTCGTGATGAAAATAAGATAACCGCGATGGGCCTGACAGGTAATGTTTTTGAAGCTAGTTCTAGTTCTACTTGTTTTGCATCTTCTTCAAAATCTAATAATGTGGTTGAGGAAAAGAAGAAAATTAAGTTGTTTCACATAAGGATAATATCCAAGCACACTAAAATTCGCATATTATTTGACGGTGGATCACAAGAAAATGTAATATCTAAGAAATTAGTAAGGAAATTGGGATTGGAAACTAACAATCATCCAAAACCTTACCCTTTAGAATGGTTAAAGGAAAATACTCAGATGCATTTCACAAAACAATGTCAATCAAGGTTTCCAATCACAACTAATTTTGTTGATGAAGTTGAGTTAGATTTGATTCCTTTGGATATATGTGGAGTTGTATTGGGTAGTCCTTATGTTTATGATTGAGATGCCATATTTTATAGAAAGGAGCATAAGTATCATATCTTTAAATATGGAATTGAATATGTTGTTAGGGCATACTGACTTAAGAAAAACTTGGATTTAATCAATGTTAGCCAAATTAAAAGAATCATAAGTTCATGTAAAAAGTATGTTCTCATGTTTGTAAAGGAACAACCTAAAGATAGGTATGATGCTTTTCAAGGATATAATTCTCATTTTAAGGACAAATTCGTTGAAATCATAGATTCCTTTAAATAATTATTTGAATAACCAAAAATTCTACCTCCAAAACGAGAAATACAACATGAGATTAAATTACAATCTCATGCTCCTCTTCCGAACATTGGCATGTATCATATGTTAGTCATAGAAAATGAAGAAATTAAGAAACAAATTCAGGAATTGGTTGATAAAGGCTCTATTCAACCTAGTTCTTCTCCATGTGGATCACTGATCATATTAGTACCTAAGAAAGACAAAATTTGGAGAATGTGTGTTGATTTTAGATATTTAAATAAAATCCCCATTAAGAATAGGTATCCTCTTCAAGAATAGATGATTTTCTTAATCAGTTAAAAAATTTTGTTTACTTCACAAAACTAGATTTAAGAAGTGGTTATCATCAGATTCGTATTGCAGAGAATGATATTTGGAAAAATGCATTTAAGACTAGACATGAGCTTTATGAATGGTTGGTTATGCCCTTTGGTTTATGCAATGCTCCAACAACTTTTATGAGAGTAATGAATAATGTTTTTCATTCTTTTATTGATAAGTTTTTCATAGTCTATCTGGATGTTATTCTTATTTCTAGTTCAAGTTTGGAAGAACATGTAAAGCATGTTAAACAAGTTTTTTGATGTGTTGCAAAGAGAAAAATTGTATCTTAAAATTTATAAGTGTGAATTTGAGAAATTGTATCTCAAAAAATTCCTTAGTTTATCTTGGTTACATAGTTGGAGGTCATCTTAAAATAGATCCAACTAAAATTGATGTGATTGTTAAGTGACCAAGAACACAGAATGTAACTAAAGTTAGAAGTTTCTTGGGTGAAGTTCAGTATTGGACAAAGTTTATTTCTCATTTCTTTTTTATTGGATCACCACTTCATGCTTTAAAAAGTTCTAAAGTTTCTTTCAAGTGGGGAGGAAAACAACAAAAAACATTTGACACTTTAAAGCAAAAAATTGTTTGAGCTCCAATCTTAGCTTTACCATACCTTCAAAAACCACTTGAAATAGAAATTGATGCTAGTGGGTATGAAGTGGGTGCAGTGTTATTTCAGAAAGGAAAGCCTATTTGTTCTCATTCAAAAACATTTTCTAAGGAAGTTTCTAACTATCCAACATATGATAAAGAATTATATGCATTAGTGGAAATTGTTAAAAATTGGAAACATTATTTAATGGGCAAAGTAAAAACAGTTCATACAAATCATCAGCCACTTCAGTACCTTCAATGCCAAACTAAGTTTCGATAGTACCGACATTATAGATGGATGGATTTTTTGCAGCAATTCCACTTATTAATCAAATATAATAAAGGTATTAACAATAAAGTAGTTGATATGTTATCAAGACCATCTTTGAATTCTTCAGTTATTTTGCAAAATAGTTCTTTAGCACATGAGAGTTACATTGAACAATATGTTGAAGATTATGATTTCAAATATGTTTATGAATCATTAAATCATTGCCCTCGGGTGGAAGAAGTGAATTATCATGTTCATGACAAGTTATTACACCATCTTGGCAAGTTGTGCGTACCGCAGGGAGAAAGAGCGCATGTGATTAGGGAAGCACATTCTTCTCGTGTTTCAGGGAATTATGGTGTATATAAGACAGTGGCATAGTTAAAAAGCTATTGTTATTGGCATTGAATGAATTAAGCAATTACTAAGTACATCAAAGGTTGTGTCATGTGTTCGACAAGAAAACCAAACAATATAAAGCTAGGTTTATATATGCCACTTCTAGTTCCTTCTCGTCCATGGGAAAATTGTTGGACATTGGGTTCAACGCTCCCCATGTGTTTCACGACATGGAATAACTGCCTCTCGTGGATACTAACTCTAGCGATTGTACTGGAGACTAACGCCTTCAAGTTTTGGTCTAACGGCAATCGTGATTCCAACAAGTGGTATCAGAGCAACAGGTCTCGAGTTCGAAACTCACCCGACTTGCGTTGGGGGGGGGGATATTGTTGGACATTGGGTTCAACGCTCCCCATGTGTTTCGCGACATGGACAAACCGCCTCTTGTGGATCCTAACTCTGGCGATTCTAGCGGAGACTAATGCCTGCAGGTTTTGGTCTAATGGTAATCGTGATTCCAACAACAATGTATTTATGGATTTTAGGTGGACTTCCTATGTCTAGAAAAGGGAATTATTATTTGTATGATGTGGTTGATCGATTTAGAAAAATGTGTATTCTCGTTCCATGTAGAAAGAAAGTAACTGTTGAATAGACTGCATAATTGTTCTTTTCAAATGTATGGGTTCATTTTGGTTTTCCTACTTCCATCATTTCATATTGGGACTCTCGTTTCATGAGGGAGTTTTGGTCCACTTTTTGGGGACTCATGGAAACTAAGTTGAAAAAGAGCATAAATTTTCATCCAAAAACCGAAGGTCAAACAAAGGTGGTGAAAAAAACAGTGGTACATCTTCTTAGAGGCTATTAATGTGGCAAACATCCTAAGTTGTGGGATGAATCCTTACACTATGTCCATCATGTTTACAACCAAGACTCGCATTATTCTACTGGTAGATATCCTTTTGAGACATGTTTTGGGTACCTACCGAAGTCACCAATGGACTTCATGTTTGGTGAAGAAGCTCAGGAGGATGGACATGGAGATGTCGACAAAGTAATCAATTTCATTCAAAGAATCTAGAAGATTCATGAAGTAGCACGGGATCAATTGGAGAAGAGTCAAGCCAAGTACAAAATGTGCCATGATAAGCATTGGGTGGATCATCACTTTCAAGTTGGTGATCAATTATGGCTACACATCAGCAAAGATAGGATGAAAGGTGAAGATAAAAATTTGAAACCGATAAGGTATGGTCCTTTTAAAATTGTTGAAAATATTGGGCACAATGCATTCCAGTTGAATTTGCCTCCATATATGCACAAATATTTAGTTGTAAATGTCGAAAATTTGAAGTTGTATGAACCTCCTATGATCATTGATCTAGAGGATAATGTTAAAATTCCAACTATAGATGATTTTGTACCTGAATGTATGACTTACTTACAGGAAGATACCATCTTAGACGGGAAGGTCCGCAATTCCAGGCATGGAGATGTTGAATATCTTTGAGTGGGACTCAAAGGCATGAATCCAAGCAAGGAAAGATGGATGGAGATTGGAATGGTGAGGGATTTGTACCCTCACCTCATGTATTCTTAAGATCAAAATTTTGGTGGTTCAAAAGCTTCCAGTGGAGAGGAATGATCCAAGAGGATCCTCAAAATGCTTATAATTTTATGGCATCAGATGCTTTTGAAACCAGTGCCAAGCTGTAGCACCCTTCGCACTGATTCCGACGATATATCCAGTTCTAAAAATAGCCTTTGTATGAAGGAGAAACCGCCCACTGAAGTTTAAGGAAAATAGGCAAAAATTTGGGGCCTTGCAGGCCAAGTGGAAATCTCATAGTTCGACACGTGGCATATGGTCAAACTAAAACACATGTGCAATCAAACAGGTCAAATTATAGGTTGGGGGTTGAACCCACGACCTCCGTTGTATTGTCACAAAACCTTGCCACTATACCATGGCTTTTATTTATTAAATATTGACGCAAGTATCATATCAAAGTTTTATTAGGTTGCCAAGTGGGGTAGGGTGGTAGAGCCCGCCAACCCAAAGGAAAACATTAAAGGGTGCTAAACAAGAAGTCAACCGATGGAGTGATACTACATGGCTCCGGAGTTATGGCATCCAAACGGTGTGAAGTGTTACCATGTAGCATGGGAGTTGGTAGTCTAGCGGTGTAGAGTTATGATATGGAAAATGTTATCAACAGTGAAATAGTGTGGAGGTATGGCAACTCAAACCATGGTTCAAACGGTGCAGAATGATGTTATTTGTTAATAGAAATATGGACCGTCGATTATGGTTGTTACATTATATACCATATACATATCCACCAAATAATACATCAATACTATATGACATGTATATTAAATACAATGCACCAACCTAATCCTTAATACGAGTGTTATAAATCAAATGCGTTATCTTTGTACTATTGTTAAAAAAAAATGCCATATTTTCCAAGTGGGTCTGGGATGTAGAAATTGTACAAAAAGCATGTATATCATGGATTCAATCCAATCTAAGAATGTAATAAAGCTATATATTGATCACTTCTACAAATCAATTGTGGAATTAAAAACACAATTTCCAATCACATGAAGCAAAGAAGAATCGATCAAGCCACAACACAGATAATTTCCTGGGGAAATCTTGCTGCTGAAAACCCCACTATCGTCTATTATATATTCAACATGGATACATGAAACAATTACATACAACTCTTCTCACAAGAGCCCTCCTGTACTCAGCTAACTGTCTCACACTGTTGTGGATAAAACTGACCAATGCTTAGCCAATTTTCTGCCTCTTGACAGCCTGCCTTGCTTGTGCAATCCCTATTTTTTACACCATTTTTTGGTCATCTAATACATTGTTATTGGATGGACCCAAGTACACCAAGTAAGACCAATTTTACCCCAAGTAAAATCGCATTCACTATGAAAAATAACTTGGTAAACCACCTTTATTAAGTTGTTTATGGTATGAACATGAAACCCCATGAGGAAATATTAAATAAATCTATATTTGTTTGATTTTCCTCAAAGAACAATTAATTAAACATCAGTTTGACTAATATTCCTGGTTATATTTAACCCAAAATAAGGAAATTAATTAGATAAATCATTATTTATCTTATTATTTCCTAAAGATTAGTTATTTAAACCTTATTTAAATAATATTCTTTGTTAAATATGACTAAATCACCCATAAATAATTAAATAAATCATTATTTATTTCATTATTACTCAACCACATCCTTAAAATGATAAATAAATCATTTATTTATTTATTATTTACAAATAAAGGGATTTGACCCAAGTCAAATTCCTTTTCCCTCCAACAAATATAATAAAATATTCCATAAAAATTGGATCTTGATTTGGTTAATAATATTTTAACTATGCACCAATATCTAGACTAACTCAATATTTTGTTATAAATAGAAGGGTTTTCCCATTCATTTTTCACCTTTTGTTTCCTAAAGATCACTCTGGATCTAAACTTTTGGTCTGGCTATTGATCCACCATCATAGTCATATTTTGCTACTATTTTTTGTCTAAGTTTTCTACACCATCAAGAGAGAGGAATTCTAGCTCTGAAGTGTTGAGGACTTACAAGAACCAATCCAATTGAGGAGAATAGGGAACACCCTCTTGTGTTTTCCTCCCAGGTGCCATTAATACAAAATTCATTTGATATATTCTTGTCTTGTCTATTGGATGCATGGAGTAAATCTTGTTTTTTCTATTGTTTAATGTCTTCTAATGCATAGATCTAGATTTTTGCGCATTAGCATTTATCTTGATCACCTAACTGCAGATCTGAAGATATTAGCAGTCATTTCTGTTGTTAGGGATGGTTGTTATGCGCAGCTAAAGTGGTATTTTTTCGTACGCTTGGAATTAAGATTCATACTAACAACTGGCGACTCCACATGGGTTTACGATTACGACCTCTGTCGTTTTTCTGATCCTTCCATATCCAACTGCTTCAAACCCTGGGATTTCTCTTCAACCCCTTGTTTTTGCTTTTCTTGATGTTTTTTTAACCTATAAACCCTAAAACAATAAAAATTCTGACTTCAGTGTATTTTCGGACCTATTGTGCAGGTGACAGACATCAGTCGCAGCTGAGACGACAACTTTTTCTGAAACCTGCCGCCGAGAGTGCCGGAAGTGCTGGTCACAATTTTCGGCCCAGAACCTGCGACCTGGACCTTTAGGGTGCACTTTTCAGCCCAAAAACTATGACCTCTGCTGAAAACAGGTCAGAAACTGCGACCTGGACTTTTTGCAGGGATTTTTCTGAAAGTTTTCTAGGTTTTTCTGAGCCTCTATTCAGGGTTGTCTGACCTCTGTCTCCGCCCGTTTTGGACCTATACTTGTTTTGTTTCACTCAAATAAGTGGAAATCTATCCCCCTAAGGCTTCAGTACCCTCCACTTTTTGTGGAAGAGTTTTTACTGTTGCAGGTTGTCTGAAATTTCAGTCTTCAACCATTTTTTCAGATCTGATACCTCACCTTCAGATCCACTTCAGATCAACTCGTTATCCATCCAAATCACCTCATTTAGCTTTTCTTGGGTTTTCCTTTAGGGTTCACTCCACTTCCCTCCTGGAGATAGCCGTTCGCCACCTCTTTTTGCAGCAATTTTTCCTCAGATCTGTTGTTGTTTCTGCACCACTTTCCAGCAGATTTTGTCCTTTAGATCCCTATCCCTTCTGACCTTAAATCTATCGGTTGTTTTAGTGTGTTTTTATTAATTTTTTGACTCACTTATAGACTAGTTGTTGAGAGGCCCGCCTCCTTGGGTTTAGATCATTGAATTATTAGATGTTTATTTTATGTTTTTGCAGGCTTATATACTATTATTTGCAAGTTATTTGTAGCTATACAACACACTTTTTATTTTTCTCTTCAAAATGTCTGGGTTTAAAAATTAAATTTACACACTTTTACACACACACTCTAAGCAAAATAGGGCTTGGTTAACACCGCCAAGAAAATACTCTAAAAACATTGAAATCAATTGATCCTGCACCTTCCTGCCCTTGTTTCCACATTGTAATCAGTTGATCCTACACCTCCCTATCCTTGTCGATCTCTTTTTCCTTTGTGCTTTGTTTGTCATCATTCCTCTACCTCCCATGGGCTCTTGTTTTCCTCAGGGGGGGGCCAGTACCTCCTGCATTTTTTCCTCTCCCGGTAGCACGTATCCAGGATACGACATGCCTCCTCTTTTTGCCCAACCTCCTATTTACCACACTATTACCCAAAATCTTCCATCTGGTACCCCCGATTATCAGATTTTCATGATGAACTCTGATCAACCTTCAACCGTAGACATCAATCTTTAGATTCGGTCCCATCAGTACAACAAGCCTCCCGCTACGTCTGTCCTTGAGCCGCCTCCTTCAGTCTCTACAAAGCCTCTTTCGACACCTAAAGGTCCCTTACAAATCCCTCAGCCTAGGGCAGAGGTTCATACCAAGATCCCTAAGGGACCACTGCGCCGAAATGTTACTTCTGGAAAAGCCGCCCATTCGTATAGCATAGTCGATGATTTGGCACAATCCCCTACTGCCATTTCAACGCTGGAACTCCTCCAGTCATGCCCTTCACAATGAAAAGCTCTAGTATCTACCATGGGTGTTGTAGATCCTTCCGACGATTGATTGATTGTCTTTGATGTTGACCGGTCAAAACATCCTGCTCTCCGTGCTTCCGTTGCCTTCCAAATCCCAGTCAAGATCCAGAATGCTAATGTTTCCCAGTGCATTATTGATGAGGGGGCATCCACCTGCGTGATGTCCGCTTCAGTTTGGAAGCAACTTGGATCCCTTGAGTTGGCTCCTTCCACGATCACTCTCCAAGCATGGGATGGCCACGCCTCAAAGCCCGTTAGCTTATTCAGCAATTGTCCTATTACTCTTGCGGGCAACACTGTTTGCGTTGACGTAGAAGTCATAGATGCCCTCTTATATTACAAAATTATTTTGGGTCGTAGCTACACTTATGCGATGTCTGCTTTTCCTTCCGTGGTCCACCGCAAGATGTCCTTCCCTCATAACCGAAAGATAGTCACCATTGACTAGTTGACGTATTACGAACCGAAGTTTCAGACCTCCCATGAGTCCACTATTTCTTCGGTGGCCAACAAGCAAACCGTCGATCCTTTGACCAATGTTTCACCTGAAGTCTACAAATATTCCTCATTTCTTGGTACATTCCATGGTATTCCTCCTCCTGTCTTTGATCCCAGCTCATCGAATGTTTGCATGATGCAATTGTCTCGGACTGCCTTCAAGCGGCCTGCCTCAGTTAGTCAGCAGCCTCCTTGCCCTCTGCAGCCTTCTCCTAGCCCTTCGATGTAGCCTTTTGGACCTTCTATTCCTGGCCCTTCAGCTGGTACTCATGAGCCTTTTTACCTTGTTGGAACTGTTCCTCTAGGCCTCAACCATTTAGGAGCCATCCTGTCTGGCCATTACCCCTCTGGTCAGATACCATTCCTAGTCCCTCCACCAGGTATCTATACGGCACCTGTCATGGCTACCCTCTCTCTACCTAACTTGACCATTGGGATTCCCCTCTGGTACCTTGATCCTTGAGCCGCTACCCTGCCAGGTCAACCTAAACCTTATCTTGCTTTGACCCCAGTTCAACCGGTCGCCCTGACTTCTCCCATTATCACAGTACCCCAGCCACCTCAACAGGAACCGCCTCCTATTGCGACCGCTTCGGGTAAGAAGGGCAGAGCTCGAAAAAGGGCTTCAAAGGACAAGACCACTCCGACTGACCCTGCACCTCCTCTGCCTCCAAAGCCCTGTGCTTTTTGTGATGTCGTCGGTCATGCCACCCATACTTGTCCTGAGTTGCCCCTCATCAAGCCCATGGTTAATGTCGCGTTCCATGAGTCTACGATCCCTGAAACCTCTGCTTCTTCATCGACTATAGCCAAGAACACCAAGACTATTCACACCAAACACCCTTGTGCTTTGTGTGGTCTCCATGGCCATTAGTCTCATCATTGTCCTCGCCTTATGCATTACCATGCCTCTTTAGAGGTAGTTCGGGAGTATGATATTGAATAGAACCAATCCGCTTCACTCGTACTTGCACAGTATGCTACAGGCCAGACTAAGGATTTAATCGCTTCCATTGACATTCCCCCTCCTGAGGTCGAGATGACAAAGCATGTGGCCACCATCCTCTACCTATCATCATTCATGAGACCTTCGGCAGAAACTCCCTCTGAGTCTTCTCCTGTTGTTTCGCTTGACCTCCCTTCAGCGATTCCCCGAGGCTCAACATCGGTAGATCAATTATCTGCTTGTTCCTACGTCATTCCCTGTAATGATGCGCATGTGACCTTCTATTCTCATGATGATGAGTCAGGTAGCCTCGCTGCGTCATATGGTCTCCCTTCCTCCTGTCCTTCCACCTCTTGTTGTGACAACGAAATCATGGAAGCCATGTCCACCCCTGACTTCATCATTCCCGCCCATAAACGGGATGTCGTCATCCATACCTTTGGTGACTTATGTAGCCTGAGCTCAAGATACGCCTCCGGTAGCTCCCACACTCCCCCTCACCGGTGGCATGTGAGTAGTAGAAATCCTACCCAGATCGCTCCCTTATGCATAATGCATTCGATTTCTACTTTGCGCTCAGGTTTCCTGCATTGTTCTTCATCCTCCCATTTATTGTCTTGCGGCACCTTTCATATGGATCCCCCATCCACACCTTATATCGGTTTTGCCGATGGTGCAAGTCGTTACTCCCGGAATCTAGCCTCGGCAGGTTGGGCCATTTTTACCCCCTTGCATTTGCTTGTTCTCTCAAATAGTGTATGCATTAGTACTGCTACCAATAATCAGGCCAAATATGATGCAGTGCGGGGTTTATTAGCCGATGCCCTTTCACATCGCATCCTCCACCTTCATGTTCGTTTAGATTCCCTGCTTCTTGTCATGCAATTTAATGGTGTCTATCGTGTGCATAATCCTATCCTTTTTAGAAGATATTTACGAGTGAATATTTTCATGCGTGAATTTGAAATCATTACTTTCAGTCATGTACCCAGAGCACACAATCACTATGTAGATAGCATTGCAAATCATATTTTAGATTGGAATTTAGCACATGCATTTAACACAGGACAATAACATTAAAATATCACAACGATGCATATCCATAATATGTGTCGTATAATTTTTTTTCAAGTTCATCTACCTGGATACATATGACATGCCCATAGCATGTTACAAAAAATCAAAACTTGGGGCACCACCTACCCCTATATACTAATCACTATCTAGAGGATCCTGAGCCAATGGCTCTACTCCCATAGCTCGTAGATCACGCATACCCTGTCTGGCCATCGCCATGCGCTGCATGACGCCTCACCATTCAGAGGGTAGACCAATACATGGCTCTATGTACTGGTCATCCAAGTCCTGCCAACTGCACTCTGAAACACTGGTCATAATCCTCTCACATCTATGACGAATGTCCTCCAAGAGGGCTTCTGCATCCTCATTTTGTTGCGCCCTCGCTCCACTAGGTCCTGCGGTCCCCGATGTTGCAGGTCGTCCCATATCTTCGGCCAGTTTTACCGGTGCTGTATCTGCATACCAAAAGAGAAAGAATTAGTACCACATACAATATTCTAGACCTTTACATGCACATAAAATATTAGAAATTTTCCACTTACCATCAGGTCCCCATATTCGACCAGGCGGCAGTGGCAGATCCGGGTCCCTACAATAACTCATCCCACTATAGGGATAGTCATCTATATACAGTGGCATCTGATCCCAATGAACAAAGAAATCAAGACGGAACACCCGTCCAACTGCTCCACCTCTTCCTCTGCACAGTAGTCGCCCCGACTAGCACATCCTAGTCTCTCTCGGGCCCCCATCTTGGAGCTATATGTGAGGTTGAAGTGTCGGGATCTTCTCAAAGAAGAACGAGCGCAAAACTGTACCATATGCACAGTCATGGTTCACTTGCCGCTTACATTGCGACAACTGTCATTTCAATGATGACAGCATCATCTGGGCCCACCCATAGTAGGTCCCACTCAAAACACTCTCCACAAGCATCATTTTCCCCCCTGTGATGTGATGGAGTGCCTGGTTGCCCAGGATACGCAGCATCGCTGTGGCCACAGCACGAGTCTCTAACCTCTCCAAATCCTCGATGGGTATCCGAGTCCCCTTGAATTGGAGACCTGGTCGAAAATGGCGCTCTACAAAATTGATGATATTCCGCCCACGCGGTAATACTGGCTGAGTATTCCCTACCATCCCAAGTGGAGGGAGACCAGTCAGGAAATATATATCCTGGACCGTCAACTCGATCCGGTGCCCCTACACTATAAAGACCTCATATTTTGGGTCCCAATAGCTGACAATCCAGGCCAATAAGGGCTCCCCAGATCTCATCAAAGGGTTCTCCACAAACTTCAGAACCCCAAACCTGGCCAAAGCACCACAGACACCTTGATCCTCCCGGGTCTCCGACCGTAATGCGCCCATGTCTCTTTCTCTCCAGTTGATCCGTAATTCTGCCATATCTGTAGAAAACCATCATTTTTGTCAGAATACAGATAGGAAAGACTGTGCCTCATCATAAAAACCCAGTAATCAGCCAAAAAACAGTACCAGACAACCCCTCCCTGATAGGTCACACTTTTCAGGCACAAACCTGGGACAAGTCGTAGTTTTTTGCCCAAAACCTACTACCAAGGTTGCATGTTTCGCCCCAAAAAGTGTGACCCAGCCGTGAGGAGGAGCAGGGGTCTGTTCCTAAGCCCTGGGGACCTAATATGAACTTTTAATCCACTGAAAAGAAAGAGTAGGGTTAGGCCTCTTACCTGCAACTGACGGATCTCGATTGCAATGGTCGGTTTGTCCGCTAAGATCGCCGCAAGATTTAGGGCCTTCTCTCATCTCCACATTCACCACAGCTCCACATGAAAATGAGTGAATTTGGAGGGAAAACACCTTATTAAAAGAGAAACCCCCGTTTTTTCTTTCGCCTACTGCGACCAAACTGTAGCTCCGTTCACCAAACCATCTGTACCGTTGGAAAGATCTCATCGAGCCCTAAAATGGGTATCTGTTAGTTTTTAGTGATTTTATACTTGGCCATGACACATTTTTTCCAAGAAGCATCACTTCACCCCTCCTCAAATTCGAATTTCTTCACTTGCAACACTCATACTGGGGGCACCACTTTTCCTCCATACTTGTCCACGCTCGTGTCAACTTTCGTCGTGAGTTACCATCTTGTACTCATGTTTTTATGGTCCCCATTGGACCTTTTATGTGTGGCAACACCAGCGAGTCACCCTTGTTTAGAGCATCCAAGTTGAGTCATCATTGCATTCATGGAGTCTATCCCGAGTCCCTTTGAATCTCGTTATAGTCCTCCATCCTTCATTTCTTGGTTCCTCTATCGTGTCACACATTATGGCCTTTAGTCCCACTGTCCCCTATCACTCATGATGTTGTGTCAGTCGCTGCCAGGTCATCCATGCCCTTTATGCTCTAACAAGGGAAGTCATATGTTCGCTACTCAGTACCTCCCATTTCGCTGTCATCATTGGTGTCAATCTATCAATCGCTCTTCTATTTTCTCTCATGCCTTCGTTGAGGATCCCTCATTGCCTCACCTATGGCGGACCTCCTTCTGTCGACATTAGCTCATTCATTCCAGAAGACAATTCTAGAGGGCGGTGTACCTAGGTTCCAGCTTCCACTCTTGTTCGGTGCCCTGGATCAGGAAAAGGGACTCCTTATTTCCCTTTGACTTGATTTTTTCTCAGCGCCAGTTCTATTCAGCATGATAGAGATCCATATACTTGATGATTCAATGATGTAGCAGCTGATATCGATGATTCTCGGGTGTGTGTGAGATGTCTCAACCCTCATGAGGGGGTGGCCCTACAGGTAGCCCCCCACATACCCAGATGACTTCTTCACTTCAACCTTCGATGCAGCTTCATAGATTTGATGATGTTGGCCTCAGCTGCCTGCAACGCCTTCTTGATTGCATATATCCGTCAGATTTTCAGAGCCCTTTCTTGTTTATAGGGGCATCTAGGTTGTATTTGTATCTCATGTACTAATATATTATTGTACGAGTCCTGGCTGTTATCCTAGGTACAATATGTATGTGGGATTCATTATCATGTTATTTATCTGGCTCATGTTTATGCCAGCATATACTATATTATTTTGTCCCGTGGTTTTTCGGATACCTCATTGTTTGTACTTTGCCTTGGTAGGCATAGGTATGCCTCCCCCGCTGCCTATAGCATAGGTACTCACTCATCAAAGAGACTTGTCACACTTGCAAGTCTCACCTCCTCAGGGTCTAGTTCTTTCATCACTTTGGTCTACCTTATATTCCTCTCTCTTTAACTTCCCCTTCGACGTCTAGTGATTGAGTTCTTACAACGTACTTTGGTCATACGATTAGCTCCTAACGCTTGTACACTGGGGGGAAATCTGTTACACCATTTTTTGGTCATCTAATCCATTGTTATTAGACGGACCTAATTACACCAAGTAAGACCAATTTTACCCCACGTAAAATCGCATTCACTATGAAAAATAACTTAGTAAACCACCTTTATTAAGTTGTTTATGGTCTAAACAGGAAATCCCATGAGGAAATATTAAATAAATCTATATTTGTTTGATTTTCCTCAAAGAACAATTAATTAAACATCATTTTGGCTAATATTACTGGTTATATTTAACCCAAAACCAGGAAATTAATTAGATAAATCATTATTTATCTTATTATTTCCTAAAGATTAGTTATTTAAACCTTATTTAAATAATATTTTTTGTTAAATATGAGTAAATCACCCATAAATAATTAAATAAATCATTATTTATTTGATTATTACTCAACCACATCCTTAAAATGATAAATAAATCATTTATTTATTTATTATTTACAAATAAAGGGATTTGACCCAAGTCAAATTACTTTTCCCTCCAACGAATATAATAAAATATTCCATAAAAGTTGGATCTTGATTTGGTTAATAATATTTTAACTATGCACCAATATCTAGACTAACTCAATATTTTGTTATAAATAGAAGGGTTTTCCCATTCATTTTTCATCTTGTGTTGCCTAAAGATCACTCTGGATCTAAACTTTTGGTCTGGCTATTGATCCACCATCATAGTCATATTTTGCTACTATTTTTTGTCTAGGTTTTCTACACCATCAAGAGAGAGGAATTCTAGATCTGAAGTGCTGAGGACTTACAAGAACAGATCCCATTGAGGAGAATAGGGAACACCCTCTTGTGCTTTCCTCCCAGGTGCCATTAATACAAAATTCATTTGATATATTCTTGTCTTGTCTATTGGATGCATGGAGTAAATCTTGTTTTTTCTACTGTTTAATGTCTTCTAATGCGTAGATCTAGATTTTTGCAGCATTTATCTTGATCACCTAACTGCAGATATGAAGATATTAGCAGTCATTTATGCTGTTAGGGTTGTTTGTTATGCGCAGCTAAAGTGGTATTTTTTCATACGCTTGGAATTAAGATTCATACTAACACTATTATTTAGGAATTTTGGCCTTCCCTGACTATGTAAGGATCATGGGCAATCCAATGGGTGTTTGGTTGCATGGGTGCAACCCGATAATCCTACAACTGATAGTCAACTTCCCTTTCACCTAGATCTCAACTGGGTCTCCACTGGAACTGACATGCATGCAGCTAATAATAGTAAATCCTCAGTTGCATGTGAGATCATTGATTGTGAATTAAATAATATTTAATTCACTTGATCTCTCACTAGTGTATCAAACAGTTACAACTAGCACAATTGAGTTTAACTCACTTAACTGAGTTAAACTGATTACAACCTACATTAACTAATGCACCACTGCACTTCGAACTCTGTTACAACTAGAATTACTCTGCATTCCTCAACAACTACCCTCAACTCGAAATTCATTAGTTAAATGAGTTTATCACACTCAGTTAACTATTACAATTTATTTTGAGATTAGATTACATTTTATTGTCCATATTAATTAAGGGATAACTAAAATATACATGCACCAAATTTAGGCCACACCAGTGTAGGTGCTGCAAAGACCTATGGTCCCACACTAGTGTAGGTGCTGCTTGGACCTCCTGGTCCCACACAAGTGTAGGTGCTGATATTTCTTGTTGAACTTCAACACTCCCTCTCAACAAGAAATGGATTATCCTTCACCCCGATCCTACCTCTATGGTATTTGAATTTTCTCCTAGTGAGTGCCTTCATTAGAATATCTGCATCCTAATCTTCTGTGGTAATGTACTAAAGTAACATTATTCGCCTCTACACACAATCTATGAGATGGTGGCACCACATATCTATGTGCTTTGACCTATCATGAAACAAAGGATTAATCGAGAGTTTAATGAAACTCTGATTATCACAATGTATCATTATCGGATCCATTTGAGAACCAAACAAACCAACCAATATCTTTCTCATCTAGATAGCCTCACATGCAGCTTGAATTGTTGCCATGTACTCTGCTTCCACTGAACTGAGTGCCACATATCGTTGCTTCCTGTTGTACCAAGAAACTGATGTCAATCCTATGTTGAAGATCCCCCTTAATGTTCTCTTTATGTCTGATGGACTGCCTACCCAATCTGCATCCGCGAAGCCTTGAAGCCTCACTACCTTTTTCTGTCTGTACCATAATCCATACTCTACTGTGCCCCTCAGGTATCTCAAGACATGCTTCCCCGCCTTCCAAAAGATCTTGGTAGGCTTAACCATAGCTTGACTCAGCTGGTTAAATGTGTAGAAAATGTATGGTCTAGTGTTCACTAGATACATCAGTGTACCAACTATCTGCCTATAGATAGTAACATCCACTACCTCTCTAGAAGTAGCATCCTCTTTCCTCCAATTTACTGGAAGAGGAGTGTCCATGGGTTTGCATCTCTCCATGTGAAACTTACCCAGTATCTCTTCAGCGTACTTGCCTTGAGAACCAAAAATTTCACCATCCCGCTGCCATATTTCCAAACCAAGGAAATAATGAAGGAGTCTCATGTCCTTCATTTCAAACTCCCTTGCAAGATCCTCGTTGCATGAGTGTATCAACTGCTCATCACCAGTCAAAATTATATCATCAAAATAAAGAAAAATAATCAATATCTTACCCTCAACCACAATCTGGTACAAGTTTTCATCAGCTTCACTTTTGGTGAAGCCCAGTTCAGTGAAATAGTTGTCTATTCGAGTGTACCAACAATGAGGTGCTTGCTTCATCACATACAATGCTCTATTGAGTCGACACATATGTGACTCACTGTCGAAGATCTCAAAACCTTCTGGATGCTCTATGTACACTTCTTCCTCAATAACTCCATTGAGAAACATAGTTCTTACATCCATCTGATGAATGCGCCAGGCCATCTGCACTAAGAGTGAAAGGATGGATCTAATGGAAGAGTACCTTGCAACTGGTGCAAAAGTCTCATCATAATCGATCTCCTCAATCTATGAGAACCCCCAGGCCACAAATCTGGCCTTTTATTTCTCCAAACTCCCATCAGCAATTTTCTTTACCTTGTAGATCTATCTAGATCAAACCATTGACTTTCTGACTGGTCTTGGGACAATCTCCCATGCATTGAGTCATACTCCTCCACCATTGCATCAACCCAAATTGGTTGTTGCACTACCTCCTGAAAGGAAGATGGTTCAGTCATAATAAATTTTCTCATAAGAGCCATGTATCCAGTAAACCTATCTGGAGACTGCCTCTTTATGCGCTGTGAAGTAGGGGCTCCCACATTCTTTGCAGCATCAAGTCTTAATCTATCAGTGTCTGTGGTGTGCCTTCTACCATTTCTGATGGATGGCTCTGAATGAGTGTTTTCCACCACTCCATGATCCTTTTCATGTGGCTACTCCACATCTTGAGGCTCATCCTTGGGAACCAAGAGTTCCTCCTCTGTGTGCAAATCCAGCTCCCTCTCAAGGGACAATCACGTGTCTTTCTCCTCATCAAATTTTATATCCCGTCGCACAAAAGTAATTCTGTTGTTTGGAAAATACACCCAATAGTTGTGGGGAGTTTCAGTGTACCCCACAAAAATCCCAATCTCAGTTGTTGGTTCCAGCTTATTCCTCACATCTTTGGTCACATTCACATAAAAAAATGAGCCAAAAATCTTAAATGTGAAACATCAGGTTTCTTACTAGTGAAAGCCTCTTCTGGTGTACTCATGCCAAGTATCCTATGAGGAAAATGGTTCTGCACAAATACTGTTGTGTTGCATGCTTCCACCCACAGATGCATCAGTAGGCATTGACCATGCAACATCATTCTTGTTGCACCCACAATCGTTTTGTTATTTCTTTTAGCGACCCCATTCTGCTATGGGCAATGAGGCACTACCAATTCTCTCTGAATTCCTTCTTTACTGCAGAAGTTCTTGAATTCGTTAGAGATGTAATCACCACCATTATCGCTCCTAAGAACCTTCACTTGCTTCCCCATGTCTTTATCCACCAGTGCTTTAAACTCAAGAAAATTTGAGAATGTCTGATCTTTCTTTTGCATGAAGTAGATCCAGCAGTTATGAGAAAATTCATCAACAAATATCACATAGTACTTATGTTTTTTTGTCGAATCAGCGGAGAATGGTCCACACACGTTTGTGTGAACTCTTTCAAGGATCCCCAAGGTTCAGTTCTCTTTCTTATGAAAGGTGGCCTTTTGAATATTTTCCCATAGTACATCCCTTGCATGTGTCTGACTATGCAAGTGTACCCTTGGGAAGACCCGTAGAAATCTGCTACATGAATTTCAAGGCTCCATGGTGAAGATGGCCGATTCTCCTGTGCCATAACTCGCCCTCATCCTGGCTCACCACTTTGTCTGCCTTGCCCATCAATGTTGCACAACCATCTAAATCTAGCTTGTAGAGATTCTTAACTTGAATCCCAATCTTCTTGGCTTGTCCTATTGTTTTGTGTCGCAAGAAAGATTTCCTTCACTAAAAACAACATCATAGCCTCTATCCTCCAACATTACAACTGAGACTAAATTTTCTTCAAACATGGTACATGCATTACATCTTTTAATTGAAAGGGTTTACCTAACTGTCTCTGGAAGGTAATGGTACCAATCCTAGTAGCACTGTACTGATTGTCATCACCCATTTCAATATGAATTTGGAGATCCTTCTCCTCCAAGCTACTGGAAAATTCCTTGTCTCCTGTCATGTGAAAGGCAGCACCACTATCCAAATGCCACATAGTTCCCAATGCACTTGACACCATGCATGCAATAAATGAGAAGTCAAGCTCAAATTGCGAGGCCAAAGCCCCACTAGCTGTAGATCTTGAAGCCTTCTTGTTCTTCTTCTTTTGTGGACAGTTAGTAGCATAATGCCCATGCTCGTGATAGTGAAAACACTTCACCCTAGACATGTTGCGCTTCTTGCCATATTTGGACTCGGATTTGGAATGGAATTCCTTCCCCTTCCCTTTCTTCACCTTGGCAGCCAAAGAAAAATCTTCTTCCTCTTCATTCTTAGATGAAGATCCATCTCTGGTATTCCGTCTAAACTTCTCCTGCACCAAATCTGACCACAATTGTTCCCAATCTAGCATCTTTTCCCTTCCATTGACAAAGACTTGAAAACTATGCCAACTCTTGGGAAGTCCTGGGAGAGCTAGACTCACCAAATCATCATCAACGACAATAATTCCAATGCTCTCGAGCTCATCCCGACATTGGACAAAATTTGTTACATATTTTGGCATGGAGTCGCCTTTCTCCATCTTGATCTTCCTGAGTTTATCTTTCAGTGCAAATTTCCTATGGTCATTGATGCTCTAAAATAGATTCGTCAAATATTTACACATAGCATATGTTGTCACTTTTCCATGGATACTTGAGACAATGTGGTCTCGTACTCCCTCCAATAGGATCCTCCTCACCTTTCCACTTTATTTTTCCATGCATCAAGATTTGCAGCATCTGTCAAAGCGGGTTTAGGAACATCATTGTCAATGAATTCCTTCAAGCCATTGCCTTCGATTACTACCTACATCCTATCTTTCCAAGAAATATAGTTAGATCTTCCCTTGAGTTCATATTCCAATATCAAGCCATTGAAATCCATTTTGATCCTAAATCAGCTGTAGCACCAAGAAAGTCTTCTGCAAATTCGAATTCTATTTAGTCACAAACTCAACTCCTCCTACACTATTGTGATTTCCTGTGCTCTGATACCATGTATAAATTATAAAACAAGCATATATATCATGGATTCAATCTGATCTAACAATGTACTAAAGCTATATACTGAATCACTTCTACAAAACAATTGTGGAATTAAAAACACAATTTCCAATCACATGAAGCAAAGAATAATCAATCAAGCCACAACACAGATAATTTTGTGGGGAAAGCTTGTGGCTCAAAACCCCACTATCTTCTATTGTATATTCAGCATGGACACATGAAACAATTACATAAAAATCTTCTCACAAGATCCCTCCTGTACTCAGCTAATTGTCTCACACTGTCCTGGATAAAACTGAACAATACTTAGCCAATTTTTTGCCTCCTGAAATCCTTCGTTGCTTGCGCAATCCATGATGAATGAAATCCCTATTATTTAGGAGTTCTGGCCTTCCTTGCCTGCACAAGGATCATGGGCAATCCAATGGGTGCAACCCAATAATCCTACAACTGATATTCAACTTCCCTTTCTAGATATCAATTGGGTCTCCACTGGAACTGACATGTATGCAGCTAGTAATAGTAAATCCTTAGTTGCATGTGAGATCACTGATTGTGAATTAAATAAAATTTAATTCACTTGATATCTCACTAGTGTATCAAACAGTTACAACTAGCACAACTGAGTTTAAATCACTTAACTGAGTTAAACTGATTGCAACCTGCATTAGCTAATGCACCACTACACTTCGAACTCTATTACAACTAGATTACTCTACATTCCTCACCAACTACCCTCAACTCGAAATTCATGAGTTAACTAAGTTTTTCACACTTGGTTAACTATTACAAACTATTTTGAGATTATATTACATATTATTTTCCATCTAAATTAAGGGATAACTAAAATAGACATGCACCAAATTTAGCCCACACTAGTTTAGGTGCTGCTAAGACCTGTAGTCCCACACTAGTGTAGGCGCTACTTGGACCTCCTGGTCCCACACTAGCATAGGTGCTGAAATTTTTTTTCGAACTTCAACACGGGAGGTCTATGGGTTTGACCCTGGGACCTGCTTGTGACACTATAAAAGACAATACCAATGCGCCATCAAGGAGGGAGATGTGCAATGAAGCTACACACTATGTTTTATTTGTGCCTGCAAATGCCATTTTGGACATAACTTAGCCATCCTTAGGCCTTTTTGAGAAATAAAGTTGCATTGGAGAGTAGAGGTCGAAGCCTACATGTTGACAGTAGCCATGGGTCCCTGAGTGCATAGTCAAGATGGTGAAAATGTATATAAAGAGATTTTTTTAGCATTCCTAATATAACAGATGCCCATTAGAAGCAGACTAGGAGAGGTTGTCTAGGAGGGACTAACTCCATCATAAATATTTGTTGTGTTGGAATATTTTATTGCTACTGTTCATGCTTATGTTTTAGTTCTCAAGTTTATGTTTAAGGCAATTTAATAATTCAATTTCTCTCATTCATTCACATAAAAGGAAACTTTAGTTAATGTTTAGGAAGTTTGTGCAAATAGTCAATCATGTGTGTTTTCAGATCAACGACCCTAAAAAATAAATTTGTTACACACCTTCCATATGCCCCTTGCAATTAAAAATAGGTGGAGATTTAAACATTCCCATCTTATGTTCTTGCCAGAAAATATAGGATTCAAGGGGAGATAGAGTTCCTCCATCTAGAATATTAAGTGAGCCAAATACTTCACTCCAAAGAGCCTTCGAAAAAGTACATTGAAAAAATAAATGATCAATTCATTTGAACATATGACACATATATTAGGCCCATTAAAACCCATAAGAAGCAAGTTGTCCCAAATGAGTATTTTGTTCTCCATGGAAAACGAATTTAAAAATCTGAGTTTAGGGGTAATCCGCCAATGCCAAATATTCCTATGCCACCAATTAACGCTGGGATGCAGAGTACAAGTAGTGATAACATTATATGTTAAGCTAGCATTAATTTGTCCAGAGGAGGAATTCCACCACCATGAAATAACTTAATCCTTAGAAAACAAATTAAAACCATTACCCACTTTCCACATGAGTTGTTTAGTAATCCAAGGAACAAAATCCATGAGACCCCTCCAAATGTTCAAATCCACAATATATTTTTACGACTCATAATTCCATAGCCATTGTGGAGATGGTCTCTTGTGAATATATTTCTTTGAAATAATACAAATCCAAATACCAGTACCAATAATTTTCCGCCAAAATCTTTTCATAGCGAGGGAAAGGCCAAACCATAATAAGTTTTTGAACCCCCAACCCCCAAGGCATCTAGGTTGGGATATCCCTCTTGATCAAGTGTAAAGTAGCACAATTTATCTTTCCAGACCACAGAAAATTACACATACATCCATGAATATATTTGATAGTTGATTTGGAAATTTTTGGGAGAGAGAGCCAATAGACAGGTATGCTCTCTAAATTTGATTTGACCAATTTCATCCTACCACCAAGAGAGAGCCATCAGTAGCACCAAATGTTTATCCTTCTTTCAATCCACTTAATTAAATTCCCTTAACCAAAATTCAAGGTTTTCTTACATCTCAATATCTCAAACAAGATCATTCCTTTCATCAGCCTAGATATGGAGAACTCATGCAATGATAAATTGGTTACAAGGTTTGATCGCTCTGATAGTGGATTTATGCTCATTTATGATCTCATCATGTGGTAATGTCTTGGGTTTGTTAAGCTCAGGATTTATCGAGACACTTGGACATGGTTATGTAGGTTTCATGGATTACTCTCATTCTATCATACCAAGTTCCCCTTACACGTAGTGTATTATATAAGGCCTCAAATGCTAGAAATGTGGCGTAATTATGTTTTTCTATTCGATACAAGAGATATACTCTATGGGCCACAAAAATCATCCTCCCAACTTAAGTGAAGAAGACACACGACTATTATAGTGTCTCAAGGTCAGGGTCTAGTTATCCACATTATTCATCCTTCACCATCTCTCAGTTGTAGTTTCTCTCGTTGAAGAGTTTCTCAGTGTATTTGGTCTTTCCTCAATTATTTTTGTGTTGTTCCTAAATAATACAGGGATTAGGTCGTCCTTCGAACTCGTGGTGGTCTTTTCAAAAGCCACTTTGCAAGTGTTTGAACCATCAAGAGTTTCTTTTAAGTAATCAATTTTTTTTTTTGTGGGGTTTGGTATTATGACTCCTTATCTATCTGGTTCTGAATCCGGACTAAGTCTTCTCCCTCTTTTGTATCTCAATACACTCATAAGTGTTATATATCTATCTCATTAAGGTTTTGGGGAGTTCCAATTATATCTTCCCTACTGTTGTATTTTACCTTCCTGTAGAAAACCCAAGTTCTTTCTCTGCATTCGAGTGAGTTTACTTTCTTGTTTGTACCACAATTGGGAATTTGTTCTTCTTGTTGTTTTTATTGGAAAGTATATTGATTATAGGTACATCATGGATCCTAGACGAATATTACCAATGCACCAGGGTGGTGCATCAACTGCGTCCTCCTCAAGGCATAGACAAATTTTTGGTTTCAAATATATATCTAATTTATTCGATGCTGCCCCGTTGAAGGAAAGAAGTCCTCAATTTGGAAGCAAAGGAATTTAGAGACCATAAATACTTCTCTGATCAGAGATATCTCGAAGCATTGTGAAATGGGTACCAGAACCTAGAAAATTTAGAAGAAGAAGAATTCATTTTCTACATTCCATCACTCATCATCGTCAAATAGAGACACCACTCAACATGGTGATATGAGACAAGTATCTGGACAACTGCAAGCTCTTTGTAGGCCAGGAGGAGATAAAACACATACTATGATATATCAGATACAACCTTGATGATATTGTCGTAAGGTTAATATGTGTGGAATTTTTTATAATTTCTGATTCACACACATACTCTAATTCTCAACATGACGAGGAGGTAGTCATCAATTCTATGCCTCTAAATAGTATTCCAGAAAACTCTGAAATTCCTCTAAAAAAATATCAAGCTTTAGCCTATCCTACTTAGCCAGTCATTATTCTTAACTAAATTAGTCTTCTCACAAATTGGAAGTGATCACGTCGAAAGGAATTTGCAGTCTACAATTTTTTAAATTTCAGTTTACACTTCTATATAGTCTTTACTTGCTCTATAGTTTCAATTTCATGCTCGTTATTGTGTTTATCGTTGAAGGTGCTCGTTATATAAACAATTTTACTATGGATAATTTGTATGTCGAGTCTCTGACACAGTTAGTCGAGGGTTTCCTTTCTCAGAATGATGTTTTCATGTGGTCACCTTCGGTCAACTATGTTAAGTTTTTGATAACAGGTTTTGACTTTTATGGTCTCAGTATGATGTAAACCTTAAGATCCAGGTATTTTTAGGTTTTGTATAAGCTCTTGTGCTAACATTGTATGTAATACTTCCAACAATCAATAGAAAGTTTGTTCGTATTTACAAAAAACAAAATATACCTATAAGGGAATAAGGATTAGAGAATAATACCAAATGGATTTAATAAATAGAAGCACAAAGCTAGAGAGAGCATGTGCTGATGTGCATTTAACAAAGTAGAAAAATCACCCAAAACAGTTAAGAGGCATTAACAATTTTAGTTGAGATTTATATTAACGGGTCTAGTTGAGTCTGATTTGATTATAATATTTTTATAGAAACTTTGGTTTTATAATTGAGATTTTTGTTTTGCTTAATACGAATTAATTAGAGAAGCAAGCAGCTAATAAAAAATAATATTGTAAGTTCAATTTTAATAGATAAATGTGAATATTATTTTAAAAAGTTAAATTTGAATATATAAATGTTTGGTTAAATTCATATGTATGCTTATTTTCATTATTATGTTATTAATTTTTTTTTGTATTTAGATATTTTTTTATAATTAATTTTTTAATTATACCTGGATCTAGATGTACCATCGAAAATTGGACCATGTCACTCATCACATGATATACCTAGAGCTAGCTATTAAGTTTATGCTTTGGTGGAAATCATGCACCGCGAAGCACCTTCAATGGAGGTCAGTGATTGTTATTCAAGGAGATCCAAGAGCATTCCCTCTAGTTCTAGCACAAGTTTTATCTATAGCTCCAGATTATTCGCTTGCACATTCATTCTCTCCATAATTCCTTCTTCCAAATAGAAAGTTGTGGCGTGGGAAGTAAGACAATTATGCATAAAACCATAAGACTGTAGAAATTACACCAATGGATTCAATATGATCATGAAATGTACTAAAACAAGATATTGAATCCTTCTACAATATTTGCGGAATATAAATCACAATTTCTCAATCACATGGAAGTAAGAGAAAGAAGTAAATCAATCACACAACACAAGATTTTCCTGGGGAAATAAACTGCTCAAAACCCCTCCATATTTATTATATAATCAACAAATGAATCATGAAACAATACAATGCATGTGTGCTCACAACAACCTCATACACTCTACCAATTGTCTCAGAATGATCTAGGCTAAATTGGACCAATACACATCCAATTTCCTGCCCACTTTCAGCCTGCCTTGCTCATGCAATCCATAGGAAAAATAATTCCTATTAAATAGGAATTCCAACCTTCCTTGACTGCGCAATCCATCATGGGCATCCTATGCATTTATAATTGCGCTCAGGCAATTCACTAATAATACAACTGATAGTTTACTTACCTTTAACCTTTGTCTCAACTGGGTCGTCATCAGAATTCACATGCATGCAACTATTAATAGTGAATCATCAATTACTTGGTAGATCACTACTTGTGAATTAAATATATTTTAATTCACTTGATCTTCCACTAGTTCATCATTCAATTAGGACTAGTTAAACTAATTTTAACTCAATTAATTTTAGTTAACTAATTGCACTCACACCACACTAGTGCTACAACTGCAATTGGACCCTGTAAATAATAGAATCACTCTACATGCCTCACCTTTGACCCTCAACTCGAAATTATTGAGCTAACTAAGTCTTTCACACTTAGTTAACTAATACAAGTCGTTATGAGATAAGATTACAATTTATTTTCCAATTTATTTAAAAATTGGACAACCACATTTAGCACTAATGTGTCATTGAATTCCTCACTTATGTGTGGCTGGAATCCCACACTAGTATGTGGTGCATTTTCTTGTTGAATTTCAACACTCCCTCTCAAGAATAAAGGGATTATTGGCTACCCCGATCCTGCCTCTGTGGTGTTCGAATTTTCTCTTCACAAGTGCCTCCGTCAATATATCTGCATCTTGATCCTCCATGGGAATGTACTGCAACAATGTAATGTGTCTATGAACACAATCTCTGAGATGGTGGTACCAGATGTCAATATACTTGGACCTGTCATGGAATACTGAATTAACCGAGAGTTTTATGCAACTCTGGTTATCACAATGTATCACCGTCGGATCCATCTGATGACGAAACAAACCAACAAGTATCTTCCTCATTCATATCGCCTCACATGCAACCTGACTAGCTTCCATGTACTCTGCCTCGACTGAACTGAGTGCAACTGAACTCTGCTTCCTGATGTACCAAGAAACTATTTTTGATCCTATGCTGAAGATGCCCCTTGATGTGCCCTTCCTATTTGATGGAATACCTACCCAATCTACATCGATGAAGCCTTGAAGCTATTAGAGTCGTCTAATTTACAATATCACAAGGTGAATTTGTATTTCTTACTTGCAAATCTTAATATTGTACATATATTTAAATATTCAAAGAATTTCCAAAGAAGATAAAAATAAACAAAAAGAAGAAGAAAAGAGGGTGTAAAAAGGAAAAGAAAACCCCACAAAAAATGAATAGTTCTGAAAGTGCTGCAAATCAAAATGCCACTACTTTTTAGAAAGGTTTGTTCAATCATACAACTTAAGCATGATTGTACAATTTTGAATTTTCTTCTAATAGGTGAGGACTTTCCAAAATATGTATCTTGGCTTACCAGTAGATAGGTAGAAAATGAAATTGGTTCAACTGCTTAATTTGAGCCAACAGGAGAAATAAGGGATAGGTGTTAGGGTAGAATTTCAAAAGAAAAAGGTTTCAAGTTCTGCAAGTCCAAATGCACCCTAAAAGAAGAAAAAATGTTAGATTGGTAGTTTGGGTAGGTAGAAAGGTCAAGGAGAAAGAATGAAAGGAAAAGGTGAATTTAATCCACCAGGTACAACATTAGAAATCTCATGTTTCCTGTGATGGAAGAAGGTCAAAATAGAGGGTATGCATACACTCAAAAGATTGGAAAAAAGGATTATGCTCTAAAGTTTAGGTACTGAATTAGTATCTCAGAATCATTTGAGGCATACCTTATGTCTAAATTTTATCCTAAGTCCTATACAAGTCCTGCCAAGTCCCAAATCGCAAATATTCCTTTCCTTTTCACATCGGCCTATTATAAATATTCCTTGCCTTTTCACATTGGCATTTCAAAAATATTCCTTGCTAATCCATTTTCTATTTTCAAAAAACTCCCGATGCGATACTAAATGGACCCACCTTTTCCTTGCCACGTCATTTCCGCTCGTCGCCCGTTGCACTTCACAAAGTTTTAACGTCTACTTCCCCACTGCTTATAATAAAAAGTGTCGATCTGCGGGCAGACCCACCTCCTTGCCATGTCACCTCCGCTTTTCATACCTCGCACTTCACAAGTTTTAATTTCTACCGCCCCGCTGCTTATTAAAAAAACATAGATCTGCGGGCTGTGGGCGAGCCCACCTCCTTGCCTCATCACCTTCGCTCGTCCCACCTTGCACTTCTTAATTTTTAACGTCTACCTCCCCGCTACTTATTGTTGAGCCCCAAAAATGTCCTTATTTTCCACCACATTTCACTTCATTTTCTTTGTCCCTCATCAATTATAGGCTTAAATGATCAATAGGATTGATTAGGATTACTTTAAGAATGTATATAATTACTAACTTTCTATGTTTTCATGATTTTGTTATTGTGGCAATTTTTGACTAGACTCAGCTACAGAACGCAGTCATTCTGTAGCCAGTCGCCTATTCCGCAGCTATCTTCATGTTTACATAGGTTCCAGGTGTCACCTCAAGGAAAAAAACATATGGTCGTATTCCACATCACTCCCCCGTCATTTCTTGCTCTCCACGAAGTCTGAGCTCGAGTCTACAGGGGGTTATGCACGTGGGAAACCAAAACTAGGAGATAGACTTCTAATAGGACAAGGACTGTACAGATGTCCTTAATCATAGTACGAGGCCACCACCAGAGTCCTAGTTTGATTTTAGTTGGGAAAGACAATTATTCCTGTTTTATCTCAAAGACAGTTATGTAATTTTGTTATAAGCATGGCTCGGGAGACCGAGAAACAATTAGCTAGATTTATGTTTTATTGTTAGATCTCAGAGGACCGTAATACTCTGTTTTGAAGAATTTCTCCTTTAATGAAAGAAGCATCACTTTATTGCAAGAGCTGAGTCAATATTGAGTAGATTTGCGTGCTAATCCAGTGGTAGAGGGCGCCTGCTACTTGAGAAGCCTTGTTCATATGGTTTAGATAAGTAACTTAGCCTTGTTTCATTATTAGTTTAATCAATTTTCTGAACTTTGTGTTTTTATACTTACTTGCAGCGGATGCCACAGTTAGTATTATCCTTACAAACTCTTCCAAAATACCAATAATATTGGATGGGATATAACTGTAGTATTTTAGGAGTTAGTTTCATTTCCTTGAACTTTATGTTTTTTGTGCTCAATGACATCAGTTGTTACAACTAGTCTTGTTTTTATTAATCTCTTCCAAAATATCACTAACTCTGGATGAGACATAGCTGTGGTGTTTCAGAGCTTACTGTGTTTTGTTGAATTTTATGCTTTTATGCTTGTTTACATAACATGTTGCAGCCAGTCCTGTTCTATAAATTATTCCAAAAAACCACTAACTCCGAATGAGACAAAGCTGAAGCATTTCATAGAATTAGTTGCATTTTAGTCCAGTTGAAATACTCCGGAGGTAAATGTCAATCTAGTTTAATTCTGTCACTATATTTCAATTTTGATAATGGCACTTTAGTTCAACTCTGTTCACTGTATTTTAAGATTAGATTAGTGGCATTCTAGTTCAGTTCCAGTTCACTGTATTTCAAGTTAGGTTAATGGCATTCTAGTTTAGTTGTGGTCACTGTGTTTCAAGTTTGATCAATTGCATTCTAGTTCAGTGTTATCCATTGTTCTTTAAGTTGTGTTAACTTTCAAAATTAGACTTCACGGCCTTCATTGTTTACAAAATACTCTTGTTCTGAATTTCCATTAATACATCATCATATGGACAGGAATTAGTGATATCAGTTTAAGGCCTTGATTGTTCTGCAATCTTTTGCAATTTCACAAATAAGCCTTTTCCCAAAAACTATTCTAGAAAATCTCTAACTTTCGAATGAGGTTTAGTAGTGACAAGTTGAGCTGCAGAATGGATTAATCTTAGCATTACAAGTTAATTCAAAGTAGAAATATTATTGTGCTACAAATAATCTTTTCCAATTGTGTTCCAATAAACTTTTAGCCATGGATGAGATTCTTTGTAATATTGTAAGATGATTGTTTACTTAGGAGAACCTCATTTGCACTAAACTTGTCCTTTTTTCAAGCTATTCCAATATATTTCTAATGAATGAATTGGATGAGTTCATGTTATGAGTTATTGAGTTCATGTTGTGATTTATTTCCTTACTATGAGTCATTATAAAACTTTGCATTTTCTGTTCTTTAGTATAGGTTTTGCTCTGTTTTTAGTGTGACCAACAACTGTTATTTTTTAACATTTAGTTCTTTTCCTTCTTAACATAAAACCACAAAACCAAAAACATCATAAAAACATTAAACACAACGTAGTGAGAAACAGATACCTAGGCACATATAGTGCACCTCACTTCAGCAGTTTACTAACCCTGGTTGATAATTTATGACCTCAATTTAGGAACACTAAGTTGAGCACTACACTTATAACAAAAAGCACTGATTTTCAGGTGGGCCCACCTCCTTTCCACGTCACCTCCACTCGTACCATCCACTCATACCCCGCTAACCATCCCTCACCTCTCCGTCACCCCCGCACATCGTGCCACATCTAACGGTTCGTAATAATTTTGGGCCCCCCTCAACCTCTGAACTTTACCCACCAGGGTTGCGGGGGGGGGGGTACGAACTAGGCGGTATCCATTACCGGTGAATTGGATACATGGAACCCCCACAATACTTCGCACCCCCCATTCCGATACTGCTCACTACTCTCAACCCCTTCCGAAAAGCTATTTTTGCTGTCCACCAAACCAGCACACCTTTTTTCGTTGTCTGTACTCTTGGCGCCACGTCCGCTCTCACCTACCCTCTTCACCCAATCACATCGCCACTCTTCAAGAAGCCGTTGTGCCATGAATGACCAAACCGTTATTACACGGGCCCGTGCCTAATCAACAGCCACCAAATCACCATTTAAAGCTCAAATTCGGTATAATAGCAGGGTTTAATTTGTTATTACTATCAATTTGTTGCAGGTTTCGAATTCACAGGAAAATTACAGAGAAACACAGTTGAAGAAGAGACTTTATCCATCAAATAGAAATTATAATTTCTCCGTAGTTCAACAACAAGGTTCTCTTTCAACTATGCTCCCAGTCCCTTTCAATTATATCCCCTCCCCAGTACTGATCTGCGACAAATCGCTCTCCTTGTTCCCTTATTCTTTCATCCCATTCTTCGTTGCACAGAGAAGAAACAAGCTACAAAAGAGAGAAATTCCTCTAAAGCTAGATCAACAGCATTTTAATCCTCTGGGATACCCACAAGTGGACCTGGATCACTTGGCTCTTGCAGAAAGAGACTATAAAATCCATGAGACAGAGTCAGACTCCAATTTATTCGATGTCTACTGTCGGCTCGAGGACAAATTTATTGATGCAGCTGATGAAATTGGCCTATGGGACACTAAAGTACCTTACTGCATCTTCCCCAAGACCCATATCTACCTATAGTTGATTAGAAAGTGAAAGTTCTACTATGACATTAATCAGGGGACCATAGTCACCCCAACAAGAGAAATTGTATTCGCCATCAATGCCCAATCCATCTAGCAGATGATGCAGGCCCTCACTCCTGAACAAACAGTTAATTTCTCATATGAAGCCCGTAGGGAATTTTATCAGTAGCTTGACTTTGCCAGCAGAGCCAAAACTTTTCAAATTTTCATGGCCCCTGATGCCCCAATGCCTACAAAGAACCCTCCTTATCCTTCATCTATCTTTCCTGATAGGACCAAGCACATTGTAACTATTTTATCTTATTTATTGGGGTATCACACTAATCAGTGGGTAGATGAAGTTATGATAGGATTTTTTTCCATTCTTTCCTCAGATGCTAAACCCACAGTCATGTTCAACTATGCTCAGTTTCTTGCAGAGGCCATTCATGAACAGTTTTTAAATTTTAATACAGGGTTTTCAAATACACCTTTTTGTTGGTATATATGTTTGTCTATTTCCAGTCCATAAGGTGTCAATTTAAAATGACCAAAGTAAATGAAGATGTTGAGCCTCAATTGGCCATTTTCTAGACCACTCTGCTATTAAAGGATCAGAAGAATTATACATATAAGGATTTTGTGGATTTTTTTGTGCACCCAGCCATTAGCACACTCATCATTATAGTAGAGCCCAGGATAAGTGAAGAAATTAAGAAAACCATGCATCTAACAGAGCAAGTGAAGACAACAGATTAGTACTTGTACCAAAATTACACAGAGATTCGAGTCTATGGGAATGAGCTAGCCCCTTAAAAATTGCCAAAGTTCCTCTCCATGAGGGTCTTTGCACTAGAGTACATAAGGAAAATGATACATGCTAATGAGCTCCAATTTGTTTCTGCAAAGAAGAAGGCTCAGTTTAGAATCAAGACACAAATTGGGCCTTTCATTTGTAACAGTAGAACAATAGGAGAGGAGGAAGACAAGATACTGAAGGGGATGGGTTTCAACCATATTTTCACTTGGTCTTATGACCCTGCATGGATTATCTCCAAGAAAAGGGTGGAAAACATATCCACACTCCATACAATTGAGCAGTATGCCAATCAAACAGAATGGGTGACCAACACCCTACAAGAAGATGAGGATCAGGTGATCTCCACCTCGGGCATCCAAAACCCAACCCACAAGAAAGGAAAGGGGTAGAAGATAAAGATATAGGGAGCAAGAGGCCAAGAGAGGATCAATCACCTTTGGTGTCTGATACCTCTAGTAAATAAGTAAAACTAATATATAGGAAGAGGGTCAGAATTCACATGGATATTGATCAAGGAGGAGAATCAGAGCAAAAAACAATGATTCATATTGCAGACACTCTTAGGTCATCTACAGTGGGTGATCAAACAATGGCCTCCCCTACATCTTCAGCCATAATGTCTCTGCATCAACAAGGCTTGTAGACATCTACTTCCAGGCCTGCCATAGAAGGCCAAGAAAAATCAGTTTATGACACATTGAAGGAGATAAAGTTGAGAAATGAGGTGTTGAAGACTAACACACACAATAAATTCTGGAAACAGACCCCAAGTTCACAAAGCAGGCTATTTTCTGCCTTTGACATTGTGAAAGGAAGGATGCAAATGGCATTTCTAGAAGCCTTGGTCCCACAACCTCAAGGAGCAGGGTATTACAAGAAGGCAACATTTGAGTTCAATACCAAGGACATCCATCCTATTGACCAAATGGAATTACACAAGCAGACCGGAGAGGTGGTGGCCTCCACCTTGACAAACATTACTATGAGCTTGTCAAAACTGCAGGTATCTTTATCCAATACTCAATCACATCTCAAGATGGAGAAGATATTTTCCATGGCTAAAGACTCAAGGATCAAGTATTTAGAATATTTAATAGTGAAGCTCGAGTATGACCCAACCAATGTTCAAGTTGCGGGGGAAATTTTGAAGAAAAATAATTCTAACATGGCAGCCCTCAGGAAACAACTCAAGATGCCGATAACAGAAGACCCCTTGGCTATGGGCATTAAGGAAGATGAGTCACAGAAGGCAGAGTTAATGAAGTTAGTTATTGAAAAGTCTTCCCAAATCAAACAGATAGAGACCGAGATGGAGAAGCTACTGAAGGAAAAAGAAGAAGCAGCTCGAGTGGCACCCATCCCACTAGAAGTTGTCCCCATTTCATCAATTCCACCAGTTTTTCCAGCAACTGTTGGAACATCCAGTGGGATAGATCAACTATCCAAGGCCATGGAAAGTATGACCCTCCAATCAAAAGAGATCAAGAAGTTGGAGGCACAGATAGGCATCTTAAAGGACCAAAAGGCAAGATTTGAAACTACCCATGAGATAGCCAAAAAGCAGATTGAGAGGTTGGAGAAGGCAGATAAGGAATTTTCGGCCAACCGCATTCTGGGCAAAATGAAGTTGATAATTTGGGGTAGTATCATAGATTCATTGGATGAATTTTGGCACTCCATCCACATTATTTTTGAACATAAAGAGTTGATTGACAATAGCGTAGTGGCTATTGAAAAAACAAATCGGGAATTAGGAAATATGCCAATTATAACACCTAAAATCATAAAATTCATGAACTCAAAAACCAGCTATGAGATTGAAGAGTTGGATGTATAGGAAATAAAAACAACCATATTAGAGGTGAAAAGGGTCCTCACTACGATGAATTTAGTAAGGCAATTGGAGGAGAAATGTCATGAATTGGACATGGCCATCAACATATTCTTGAACAAGAGTGAACCCCTGACGGAAAAAGGGTTGCCCTCACTATATGTAATTAATAACAAGTAGGTCCAAAAGGGAGATTATATGATCAAGCTCAGGGAAATAGCTAAGGATACCATCAAATTTTCCAACATCAAAGGGAACGTGACCGGGAAAGTCATCTTGGATCTCCTGAGCAATGATAATTTTATTCAACATGAGCTGAAGCATGTTTTCCTCACTAGGCCCAATTTCAAAAAATAAAAAGAGGTGGATGAAGTGTACCGACAGGTCATAGGTATGAGAATTCCAGGCAAGAAGGATTGGGGAAAATTGTGCATGTACCTAGAATGAAAAGGCACGGTGGACACATCAGCACAACCACCGATTGATTAGAAGTACCAACATCGCATCATCTTTAATGATCCAACAGAGGTGGCCCAAAAGTAGAGCTAGATGTCAGACCCACCCATCATTGCCTCTTCGTGACCACCTCACCCACCGTCAAAGCCTAACTTTTGGATTCTCGAAGTGCTGCCTAAGATAATTCTACAAACGATGTTTTGTCAGAGATTTCTGTTCAGGCCTTGCATGGCCACACTCTACTTTTATTTCAATTGTAATTATTGAAGGTTTCCGAAGTAGATTATGGAAACTAATGAAGTTTTTAGTTAAATATTTCATACATTGATAGTATCAAGGGTTGGAAATTGTTAGACCATGCATTATAAGAAATATTGTATTGGAGCACTGTAATTTTTGAGCTGGGCATCAATAATTGAAGAACGTTTATAGGATACTTGAGCTGTGTTAAATGGTGATGTAAAGTCTAATTAATGAATTCTTAACTTCTATTTTGTCACTACTGAACCTTAATATTTCTTCCACCTAATTGTTCATGCTACTCTAAAGATCCATTTAGCATAGTTAGCTTGTCCTGTGATTTTCTTGAAAGTTGATGCACCAATCTGGCCTTTTGACTCCATAGCCCAATGGATTAGTCCCTACAAACTTGCTCATCCAACCAACAAAATCACTCAAAACAACCAATATCACCATCACTGTAGCTAGCCTAACATCAACATTCATAATATTATGGAAAAATTAAATCAGAAATAGAGAGATCCCTCTCTGAGTCTAGGATGGCTAGATCCTAGATTCCAAAGCAGTTTGATGTTGTCCTCTATCATTTATTCTTTCCAATATTATAAATTATAGGGCCAGAACAAAAGCTTCACTCCCTTTGTATGTCTGTACCATAATCCTTACTTTGTAGTGCCCCTAATATATCTCAACACATGCTTCCATGCCTTCCAAAAGAGCTTGGTAGGCTTAACCATAGCTTGACTAAGATGGTTAACTACGTAGCATATGTATGGTCGTGTGTTCACCAAATGCATAAGTGAACCCACAAGCTTTATGTAAACAGTAGCATCCACTACCTCACCTAAAGTAACATCCTCCTTCGTCCAGTTTCCTGCAAGAGGAGTCTCCATGGGTTTGTTGCCCTCCATGTGGAATTTCCTCAGAATATCCTTGGCATACTTACCCTAAGATAAAAATAACTCCCCATCTCTTTGCCATATTTCCAAGCCAAGGAAATAGTGTAAGAGCCCCATGTCCTTCATCTCAAACTCTCTTGCAAGATCATATTTGCAAGAAGTTATGAGCTTCTCATCACTTGTCAGTATTAGATCATCAACATAAAGTACAATAATCAAAAGCTTACCATCAACCATAATATGATATAGGTTCACATCCGCTTCACTCTTTTTGAAGCCCAACTTGGTGAAACAACTGTTGATCCTCTTGTAACAAGCAAGAGGTGCTTGTTTCAGCCCATACAATTCTCTCTTGAGTCTGTGCACACGCGACTCCCTGTAAAAGGTCTCAAAACCTTTTGAATGCTCAATGTACACTTATTCCTCAATAACTCCATTGAGAAAGGTTGTCTTTACATCCATCTGATGTATCTGCCACCCCATTTGTGATAAGAGTGCAAGGATAGATCTAATCGACAAGTACCTTACAACCAGTGCAAAAGTCTCCTCATAGTAAATCACATCTAACTGTGAGAATCCTTGGGCCACAAATATAGCCTTGTATTTCTCCACACTCCCATATACTGCTTGCTTCACCTTATAGATCCACCTGGATCCAACCACTGACTTCCCCACTGGTCTTGGGACCACTTCCCATGCATTGTTTCTGATAATGGAGTCATACTCCTCAACCATGGCATCAACCCATGTTGGCTGCTACACTGTTTCCTCAAAAGAGGATGGTTCTATCACAATACACTCGCTGATAAGAGCCATGTATCCAGTATACCTATCTGGGGACCTTCTCTTCCTACGTTGTTATGTATGTGCACCTACATGCTTTGTCGCATCTAGCATCAATCTGTCAGCCTCTCTCGTGCACTTCCTACCATTTCTGGTGGATGGCTCTGCGTGAGTGGTTTATGCCAATCCATGATCCTTTGCTTGTGGTTGCTCCACATCTTGAGGTTCATCCTTTGGAACTAAGAGTTACTTATCTGCATGCAAGTCAAGCTCCCTATCAAGGGACAATCACATGGCTTTATCCTCATCAAATTTATCATATCTCTTGACAAATGTCATCCTGTTAGACGACAAATACACCTGATAGTTGTGGGGAGTATTAGTGTATCGCAAAAATATCCCAACCTCTGTTGTTGGTTCTAGCTTCTTCCTGGCATCTTTGGTCACATGGAAATAGACATTTGAGCCAAAAATTTTAAAATATGAAATATCTGGTTTCTTACCTGAAAAAGCTTCCTCTGGTGTACTCATGCCAAGAATCTGATGAGGACTATGGTTCTGCACAAATACTATTGTGTTGCATGCCTCTTCCCACAGATGAAACAGTAGGCCCTGATCATGTAACATAACTCATGCTACTCCCACAATTGTTCTGTTCTTTCTTTCTGCAACCCCATTTTGTTGTGGGTTATGAGGTGCAATAAATTCTCTTTGAATTCATTCTTTGGCATAGAAGTTCTTGAATTCATTAGAGATATACTCACCACCATTGTTGTTTCTTAGAGCCTTCACCTTCTTCCTTGTATCTTTCTCTATTAGTGCTTAGAACTCAAAAAATTTGGAGAATGTCTCATCTTTCTTTTGCAGAAATAATATCCAACAATTTCTAGAAAAATCATAAAAAAAATCACATAATACATGTGCTTTGTCGTGGAAAGTGTAGAGAATGGTCCACACACGTTTGAGTGAACTCTCTCAAGGATTTTCACTGCTCGGTTATCCTTCTCATGAAAAGTGGCTTTAGTATACTTCCCCATGGTACATCCCTTGCATGTGTCTATCTGCATAAGAGTACCCTTTGGAAGACCTGTAGAAATCTACTGCATGATCCTCAAAGCACTGTGGTGTAGATGGCCCAATCTCTTGTGCCATAACTCACATGTATCTCGACTCTCCACCTTCCCTACTTTACTTCTCAATGCTGCACAACCATATACATCCAATTTGTAGAGGTTATTCACACAAAACCCAATATTATTTACTTTTCATTTGGCTTTGTGATGAATGAACTCCTTTCCTTCACTGAAAACCACATCATATCCAAGATCCTAAAACATAGCAACTAAAACTAAATTATTTTTCAATCCTAGTACATGCATGAAATATTTTAATATGAAAGGTTTACTTGACTATCTCTGGAAATGAACTGTACCAATTCTGGTAGCGCTATACCTCCCGTCATCACCCATCTCGATGTGCATCTGAAGATCCTTCTCCTCCAAGTGACTAAAAAGTTCTTTGTTTCCCATCATGTGGAAATATGCTCCACTATCCAAGTACCACATAGATCCCATCACAGTTGACGCCATGCATGCGATGAGAGAGAAGTCTAACTCACACTGTGAGGCAAAATCTTCACTCCTTGTAGCTTCTGGAGCCTTCTTGTTGTTCTTCTTCTTTTGTGGAAAATTTGTGGCATAGTGTCCATGACCATGATAGTGAAAACATTTCACCTTTGACATGTCACGCTTCTTGCCTTCTTTTCTGGACTCAAATTTGGAATGGGACTTCTTCCCCGTCCCCTTCTTTTCCTTACCAGCCAATGAAAAATTTTCCTCATCATCAGTCTTGGATGAGGATCCATGCCTGGTATTCCGTCGAAACCCTTCTTGTACCATATTTGACCATGGTCGCTCCCAATCTAGTAAAATTTCCCTCCAATTCGCAGAGTACTGGTAACTATTCCAGCTCTTGGGAAGGCCTAGAAGTGCTAGGCTCACTAACTCATCATCAACTACATTAATCCCAACACTTCCAAGCTCATCTCAACATTGAGTGAAATTGGTCATGTATTTATGGATGGTGTTTCCCTTCTCCATTTTGATTTTCCTGAGCTTGTCCTTGAGTGCCAATTTTCTGTGGTCACTGCTGCTTTGAAATAGATTTTTCAAGGCCTTCCACATAGCATATTGAGTTACCTTTCCATGGTGACTCGAGAAAATATGATCTTGAACTCTCTCTAACAAGATCCTCCTCACCTTTGCTACCTTCTTCTGCCACACATCAATAAGTTGGGTAGCTGTTGCTGTGGGCTTGGGAATATCAATATCTATGAATTCCTTCAACCCATTGTCATCCAACACTGCCTCCATCTTGTTCTTCCATGCAATATAATTTGAACTTCCCTTGAGTGCATATTCGAGTCTCAAGCCATTGAAATACATATTGATCTGCTTCTAGATCCAAATAAAGTATCTGCAAATTTGAATATTGTTAAACACAAACTCAATTTCTTCTCCACTATTGTGATTCCCAACACTTTGATACCATGTAGAAATTACACCAATGGATTCAATATGATCATGCAATGTACTAAAACAAGATACTGAATCCTTCTACAATATTTGCGGAATATAAATCGCTATTGCTAAATCACATGCAAGTAAGCGAAAGAAGTAAGTCTATCACACAACACAAGATTCTCCTGGGGAAAGAAACTACTCAAAACCCCTCCATATTTATTATATAATCAAACAAGGAATCATGAAACAATACAATGCATGTGTGCTCACAAAAACCTCATACACTCTACCAATTGTCTCACACTGATCTAGGAAAAATTGGACCAATACACAGCCAATTTGCTGCCCACCTTCATCCTACCTTGCTCACACAATCCTTAAGAAAAATAATTCCTGTTAAATAGGAATTCGAACCTTCCCTAACTGCACAATCCATCATGGGCATCATGTGGCTTTATAATTGCGCTCGGGAAATTCGCTAATAATACAACTGATAGTTTACTTACCTTTAACCTATGTCTCAACTGGGTCGTCATTAGAATTTCCATGCATGCAACTATTAATAGTGAATCATCAATTACTTGGTAGATCACTACTTGTGAATTAAATCTATTTTAATTCACTTGATCTTCCACTAGCTCATCATTCAGCTATAACTAGTTAAACTGCTTTTAACTCAATAAATTTGAGTTAACTGATTGCACTCACACCAAACTAGTGCTACAACTGCAACTGGACCCTGTAAATAATATAATCACTCTACATGCCTCACCTATGACCCTCAACTCGAAATTCTTGAGCTAACTAAGTCTATCACACTTTGTTAACTATTACAAGTTGTTATGAGATTAGATTAAAATTTATTTTCCAGTTTATTTAAAAATTGGATGCCTACATTTAGCACTAACGTGTCACTAAATTCCTCACTCATGTGTGACTAGAATCCCACACTAGTATGTGGTGCATTTTCTTATTGAATTTCAACATAGACCCCATATCACTAGGCGACATTGTACTAGGCAAGCAGGTATGGTCTATGAATGTGGGAGAGAAAGACATGGAGGTAGAGGGCGAGGATGACCTCCCCTCTCTCCATGGCATGGCTAAGAGGAGGAGTTTCTTGAATAGGATATTCCACCCCCCATTTATTGTTTGGTTGCAATAATGGTGGCAGAGGAGTGTCGACGTTTGGGAAATGGGCACTTGGCAATGAGAAATATATTAGCGAGGCACCTCTGGACCATGGAAGAAGTTAGGGAGGGATATATTCATAGAATAGAAGAGTTCAAAACTAATCTCAAAAATAATTATATGTCTTTGTGAAATCTCTCAAGAACAATTGGCATCAATTTTCCTCCCATCCCTCAATGTCCAGTGTCTACTAGTTCAAAGGAGAGTTCAATTGTAATTGAATCTTCTATCCAGTGGATCATTTCTCCTAACCCTAACCCTTCAGTGGGATAGGTAAAGGATAAAGGCCCATCGAAATGTAGTGGTTCCCAATCCATCAAGAACCTTGAGCCAAAGGTTGACAACTAGCCTCAGTGTCCCACTAGCACCAACCAAGCCACCAAAGGAGAATCCTCTCAACTCGCCGCAAGCTCATATGACTGTGTAATTGAATGGGATCATACCCCCTGGCTACCAGAAGGATACACTGATCCTTCTTCCTACCTAGAGATGTTGGAGCAGGAAAAAAAGGCCAAATCTACGCTAGCCTCAAGACATTCTAGTGCCAAGAAATCAACATGACTAGCTCCCTCATTAGGCTATACATGTCTCTGCCTCTTCTCAGTTTGCATAGTTCTCTTAGTTTTTCCAGTCTATTTCGAAAACATCATTTTGGTACTGTATATATTCTAAACTGTGTCAAATTTCCACATGTATTCTCCAAGGGATCATGTGGTTTCACTTCCAATGGAAAATGGTCCATCACTAGTGCATTTGAGAGTAGAATAAGCACTTTGTGGACATCTCTTTATGTGAACACAATAGTTCATCTCAACTTATACTCTTTGTAAATAATTTTTTGTAATATTAAGTTCCTTGCATGCTTGCAAAAAAAATATTATTTAATTGTAAATTTGGGTGAAAATACGAAGTTGGGTTATGGTTTTTGCCCTTTTTTGAGAAAAAAATGTCATTTTTTATGTTCTTCAACTTTCTGCAAGCCAAAACAAATTTTTTGTTTCAAATTTTATTTTACGATAAAAATAAAAGTTGGTAGAAATATTATTAGCTTTCTATTACTTATTTTTTGGAATTTGTTTATACATATTTGATATGTCAACTTAACATTTCTTTGATTGTGTGTTCTTTAACAATCAAAGGATTCATAAAAATTCATGTTCAAACACGTTGGTGTATTCTTTGAAAACTTTGTGTTTTTGAGAAACAAAATGTGTTACAACAATCTAGACAAAGTCTACTTCGTTTTCATTATATTTACAAAACCAACTGATGCATATCATAATTACTAGAATTTTTTGAACTGATTGAATATGAAAAAATTACACATTTTGAATATGTTTCGGCTCGCACAAAATTTCTCAACATATAAGTTGTAAACTAAAAATCTAAAAACTACCCATTACAGATGACGGACCAATGTAATGCACCATAATTTTTTCAATATTTTTTATAGTGTATTTTGGAAGATACAGAATATTGATTTCACTGAATCATAATGACCTTCAGAATTTTTTTTCACCCATTGTATTACAAAATTAATTAAAATTATTAAATATTTATGAAATTTCATAAAAGTTATATTTCCTGAAAGTAGATTGAATTATGTAAATGCTTGTCTTGGTTCCAACAGTTAATTCATAAAGTTTCATGGATTTTAATCAGTCCAAAGTTGAAGAAATTTGTTCAGAGCTCGACTCTACATAATTGAAGACGTGTTAGTTTGGCCAAACTTTTAATAAAGGTTTGGCTGAATTTTTTTTTGTCCCAGCGGCCCGTCAAGTCTAATGAAAAAAAGGTTCCGCTGAAGTTTTTACAAAAGTTCGGCCAAACTTTTAATTGACTTTACGTCGGCCGAAAAATTCAACGAAGCCCCTCCAAAAAAAAAAATTCTCTGAAATATAAATAGGAGTAAACGGATTCATTATTTTCTCATAATTTTGCACATTTCTTCATTTGGTCTGATTTTGCAAAGGATTTTTTTTGGGCTTAATTTTCAAAGGACTCTTTTTGGCTTAACATTCAAAGGACATTTTTTGGAGGTATGTGATACATTTTTTGGATTCTTTTTGGGCTTAATTTTCAGGGCATTTTTTTGAAGGTATTTTGCTTTTAGAGGTTTCGGGCTTAATTTTCAAAGGAAATTTTTTTGGAGGTATTTTGCTTTTAGAGGTTTTTGGGCTTAAATTTCAAAAGACATTTTTTGGACTTTTTTTAGGCTTACTTTCAAAAAGATTCTTTTTAGGCTTAATATTCAAAGGACATTTTTTGGAGGTATTTTTTAAAGTGATATTTTTTTAGAGGCTTTTTGGGCTTAAATTTCAAAGGACATTGTTTGGAGGTATTTTGTTTTTAGAGACATTTTTTAGAGGTTTTTGGACTTAATTTTCAAAGGACATTTTTTGGAGGTATTTTTTAAAGTGACATTTTTTGGAGGTATTTGAAGTGAACTTTTTTTAGGTTACGTGTTTTTGGTTGAAGTAAGTATTTTATAATGATTTTTTAAAATGAGTTTTTTTCTACCTTTTTAAATGAAATTTTTTTGCAGGACTTCGAAGGAAATATTTTGAGCTTTAAAGTAAGTGTTTTGGATTGAAGTATGTCTTTTGTGCAAAATTTTTAAAATGAGTTTTTTTTTTTTAAATTAAATCTTCTATGATGCATTTTTTAATTGAGTTTTTGTCTAAATTTTTGAAGGAAATTTTTTGAACTTCATACTCAATTATCTCTGGAAATCGAAGGAATTGCAAGAGAAAATATGATCGAACAAGATACCCCGAGGAACGTAGAGAACAGGGGAGAGAATATCGCAAAAAAAAGAGAGAAGAGCGCTCAAATATTGAAAGGGAAAATCAACCTCAACTAGAAGTTGAAGCATGTATATAAATGTAAATATTATAAATTTGATATTTAAAATTTTCCTAGTGTAAATTGTGAAGCTTAATTTTTATTTGATGAACTAATTTGAGATATATTTTTCAATGTAAACAGAGAGAAATATTCCTAAAAAAATTGATGATGAGATACAAAATTTTGAAAGAGAAAGTGAAAGAGGTATTGAACCAATGATTGAAGATGGTGAAAATGTTGAAAGAAATTCAAGTGAAGAAATTGAATCACTAGGAAACTATGGCAGTTCAAGCCCAATTGTTCAAAGGTCTCTTAACATTAAGGAAATTAAAAGGAGATACGAATTTATTAGGTGTTTGAAATCAACAAAAGATAAAAAAAAATGAAGGAAAATGTGATACAAAATATAAATAGTGCTATAAATTAAATTAGAAGATCTAGACAGGAAAATGTTTTAGATGCACGTAGAGAAATACATATGGAAGTGGTTTCATCAAGTACTAAAGAGAATCACTTACTAAAATATATGGCACGAGCATTAGGAACATCACGAAAAACATTGCACAAACATCAGAAATTTCGATTGCAAATAGATGTAAATGATGAACTCACTTGTTGGACAACTATTTGTAGGCAACCATACAAATATAGACTTGGAGAAAATGTTAAAAAAATAATATATTAATATTGGATGAAAAAATGACATGTTTCACCAAAAGCAAGGGATGTGATGCGAAGAAGAATAGCACTAAATCAGTACGAAGAACATCCAAAAAATTTCTTGGACATCACTCAGATAGAGTTTTTCAACAAGTTCAAAGAAGAGAATCGTGAAATTGATGTCTCAATCAGTGCTTTTGTGCAACAAAAACCATGGTATGTAAAACCTATCACCGTACATGACACTTGTTGTTGTCGTTATCATGTGGAATTTCAATTATATTATGACATATTCCTTAATTTTGGTAAAACATTTTGGAAAGATTCACCTCCTACTTCCACTATCCATGATTTCATATCTCAGATTCTATGTGGAAGAGAAAGCCATGAATTATTTTACCAAAAGAAATGTGTTGGTGGTAAAAAAAGCGTTGATTGTGGAAATTTGACTAAATTTAAAAACAAATATCGTACCGATATAAATAACCAATCATTGTCCAACATGAAAGGGAAATGGAAGAGATATGAATATATCCATACATCGATTCAAGGTTCAAGTGCTAAAATAAATAATTTACAAGAAGAAGAAATTTTTGTCATGGATTTTTTGAGAAATTTTGAGGCATAAATTTATAAATACACTAAGCATTCCCATAGAGCTCAATTGCAATATTTGCAATTCAAAAAATCCCATGAATTTTTTCCAACAGGGACCATTTTGTGAGTAACTGATTTTGCAGAAAACTACACATTTGTTCCACAAAAAGAAATTCAGAGTGAAATTCTGTTCAAGTCTCCATGCTCATCCATATTCTATATAGACATGCTGAACAAAATGTTGATCATATAGAAAGCAACAATGAAAATCAACATGTTATTAAAGAATATCACTTTTATATCAGTGACGATCGTACACATGATACATATTTTGTACACCACTATTTTGGAAAGATTTATGACTCCTTGAAAAGTCATGGAATAAAATTCAATGAACATTGGATATTGTCAGATGGATGCAGATCTAAATTCAAATCTTCACAATCATTATTTTGGTTGTGTCATCTTCATATGAAAACCTGCATTAAACATTGTTGGAATTTGTTTGAGACTGGTCATGGAAAAGGAGAACATGACGGTGCAGGGGCATGCATAAAATGAGCACTTAGAAGATATCAAATGGACCCCTCTACAAATCGACTTGTCTCAGCTAAAGAATTTGTTCAATGGTGCATCGCTGTACTAAGCCATGAGACTAATTGATCAAGGGAAGTGTGAAGGTACATTCAATTTAATTTTCATTGGATTTCTAATTTTAAACAATGTACATTTATCGCAATGATTATCTTTGATGGTATTTTGATATCATATTTATATTCTTCTTTGAATTTTCCATATAGGTTTTTTTGTCATATTGGGGTCGAAGATGTAGATAGATCGATTAGAAATGACGTTCAAACAATACAAGGGACTTGAAAAATTGCATTCAATTAAAACAAAGTTGTCCGCAAATGTGTTTGCATTGGACAAAAGAAAATGTTCTTGTTTTTGTCATGTTTTCATAGACAACACAGAATCCAATGATGTTTGTGAAAAAAAATGTATGTACAAGATTGGCAACATACATAGCTAAATACAAAGAGGAAAATGTCTATTGCAATGTTTGAAGAAATGAAATCAGAGGAGACTACAATATCATCTGATGGTGATCGAGTTTCTGATATTTTTAGAGAAGGTAACATTTCAATTGATTTCAAATGAGAGAGATCTAGAAATAGATAAGAAAATCAAGTACATGTATGTTAATTTTAAAGTTAATTTTTCATGTTAATTATGATCTAAATTTAAATTCATAAGTTTTTTTTATTGTGCAGAAGATGTTTTTGCTGTAATTGCATCTACTATGAACGATGAAAATGTGAACTATTATTTGATGCGTTGCACTGAAGGAAAGATGAAATTATTAGAAAAATATAACGATCACGGATTTACATATGATAGAGGGTCTATTATACTAAAAGGTTATTTTTTTAGACAAACTAATCAAAGTGGGGGATTTGTTTACTTTCAAGACTATGAACTTGATGTCATAAGTTGTCAATATAGTCACTTGGTGTGTGTAGCACGCATAAAGTTGATAGAAGTTCAATCAAAGAAAAAAATGAAAATTAAGAAATGGAAAATTTCAAAAGCTGATCATGAACAGATCATTGAAGATGGCATTCCATTGGAATTATTTTGATTAAACTGCCAAAAAATTTCTTCTCTTTGGATTCATCTTTTAGAACTTCCAGAACTCAACTAAAAATTGAACTGCCTTTTTATGTTATCTGTACAAGTGTTTTCACATGTACATTGTTTTGGTACGTGCACACAACTATTTATACACGTGTACACATACACATGTCTAGATATTATCTGGTCTAAACTATTGCATACATTCTCTAGTACAATTTTTCATAATCTCATTATTGAAAAATGTACATGTATATGTGTATCTAGCATAGCTTATATAATGCAAATTTGAAGTTTCACGATTTTGTTTTAGACGTGTGTATCTATTAGAAGTAGATTATAATATTCATTATTGAATGCAAAATGTGTGGTATGTGTTTTGTAATTTCTAGTTTACTATCAACTGAAACTGTCTTTTCTATGTGCATTGATGAAAAATGTAGCATGTACTAGATATATATGTTCTAGAATGCAATTTTAAAATTTTATGATTGTCTGACACATATAAGAAGACCTAGAATATTATGATTTTTTTAAGATATATATACATCGATATGTATTGTACTTCAATCATTTTAACATATATTCAAACATGTACTTAAATCATTTTTACGTACATGTATATTCATGTGAATCTTTTTTTTGTTTGTAAAAGTGACAACTTCAATTCTAAAAACAAAACATTATATCACAATCACATGCCAAATGTAGTTCAACTATCCAATAAAACCAAAACATTATATCACAATCACATGCCAAATGTAGTTCAACCATCCAAAACTTGAGTTTTAAAAACAAAACATTATATCACAACATTACGTCACATGTCAAATGTAGTTCAACTATCCAATAAAAACAAAACATTTTATAACAATCACAGGCCAAATGTAGTTCAACCATCCAAAACTTGAGTTTTAAAAACAAAACATTATATCACAATCACATGAAAAATGTAGTTCAACCATCCAAAACTTGAGTTTTAAAAATAAAGCATTATATCACAACATTACTTCACATGCCAAATGTAGTTCAACTATCCAATAAAAACAAACATTATATCACAATCACATGCTAAATATAGTTCAACCATCCAAAACTTGAGTTTTAAAAACAAAACATTATATCACAACATTACTTCACATGCCAAATGTAGTTCAACTATCCAATAAAAAAAAAACATTATATCACAATCACATGCCAAATATAGTTCAAATATCCAATAAAAACAAAACATTATATCACAATCACATGTCAAATGTAGTTCAACCATCCAAAACTTGAGTTTTAAAAACAAAACATTATATTACAACATGACAAATGTGATTCAACTATATAATAAAAACAAAACATTATATCACAATCGCATGCCAAATTTAGTTCAACCATCCAAAACTTGAGTTTAAAGAAAAACATTATATCACAATCACATGCCAAATGTAGTTTAACCATCCAAAACTTGAGTTAAAAAAAAAAAAACATTATATCACAATCACATGCCAAATGTAGTTCAACCATCCAAAACTTGAGTTTTAAAAACAAAAAATTATATCACAACATTACTTCACATGCCAAATATAGTTCAAATATCCAATAAAAAAAAAAAATTATATCAAATAACATGCCAAATGTAGTTCAAGCATCCAAAACTTGAGTTTTAAAAACAAAACATTATATCACAATCACATGCCAAATGCAGTTCAACCATCCAAAACTTGAGTTTTAAAAACAAAACATTATATCACAATATTACTTCACATGCCAAATGTAGTTCAACTATCCAATAAAAACAAAACATTATATCACAATCACCTGCCAAATGTAGCTCAACCATCCAAAACTTGAGTTTTAAAACAAAACATTATATCACAACATTACTTCACATTCCAAATGTAGTTCAATTATTCAATAAAAACAAAACATTATATCACAATCACATGCCAAATGTAGTTCAAACATCCAAAACTTGAGTTTTAAAAACAAAACATTATATCACAACATTACTTCACATGCCAAATGTAGTTCAACTATCGAAAATATGGTTTGTAATTTGATATTTCCATCTAGAGAGATTCATTTTATATTTTTAACAAGTTTATAAAATGACAACTTGAATTTTTAAAAAAAAAGCATTATATCACAATCACATGCCAAATGTAGTTCAACCATCCAAAATATACACATTGTAAAAATGTAATTTGAAATTTCCATCTAAAGATTCATTTTATATTTAACAAATAAAATGACAACTTCAATTTTAAAAACAAAACATTATATCGTAAAACAAAATATTATATCACAACATATGATTACATGCCAAATGTAGTTCAACTAGATCCAAAATATACACATGTCTGTACATGGTTTAAAAAATAAAATAAGAACTTGAGGTTTAAAAACAAAGCATTATATATCACAACATGTGATCACATGCCAAATGTAACTATCCAAAATTTAAAATCATTCTTGACAAGAGTAAATGTAATTTAAAACTCTACATCCAAACAGTAAAATATGTCCAAAATTTGTATCTCACATGAACCATAAAAATATATATATATATATATATCTAGTTCAATGTATAGAGTTACAAGTATCAAGTTATATAGAAAAATAAATATATGACTACATCTAGATAAGACTATTTATAAAAAAGTAAATTTAAGACTAGATCTATCAAATATAATGTTGCACACATGTGCATCATCCATCAAATATAGATGGATCTAGTATCTTTGCCAACAAACTCCCGATCCTCGAGCTATCCTCTGAAGCATGGGGAACCTGTATACAATGTCTACAAACATTAAAATTTAATGTTTTAAAATTGAATGAGAATATATAACTTATGTAAAAAAAAAAAAAATGAAAAAAAAAAAAAAAATCATGCAATACCTCATGAGGTTCCCTCTCCATTGTGTTTTGTTGCTCGTCCATTATAACTTCCTCCACGGGAAAATCTTCCACAGTAAACTATACAATATACATGTACAAGAATATATATATATATATATATATATATATATATATATATATATATTCAAATGAAAATGCATATATAAACTAATTTTCAACAATATTTAAAAAAAAAGTTAGACAACTTGTTTAAATGGTTCAAATGGTGTGGATGTTTCTATCTCCATCATACACTTCGTCGCTAGAGTCCGTGGAGAAGGGAAATCCTCTCCAGGAACCTAAAATTCAAATATTTTATAAGTATAAAATAACTCAAGATCTAGATCTCAATTTATAATAAAATTTTTGAGCTTCAACTTATAACTTAAAAACATATATTTAAGTTACAAATTGAATACTTGTGATGGTGGATCTGGCACATCTCCTAAGGGTGGCTCCGAAATAAAATTTCCAGAAACCTAAAATTCAAAAGAATTAAAATAACTCAAGATCTAGAGATCTCATTTTTTAATGGAAATTTCGAACTGGAATATATAACTTAAAAACATATTTAAAAGTGAAAAATTGTTCATACTTCTGATGGTGGATTTGGAACATCTCCTAAGGAAGAAGAAGGTACTGCCATCCCAAAAACATCGAACGAAATCATAATTTGTTAACATTTAATTATATATACATGTACATGTGTGCACAATTATTTATTTAAAAAATATGTCATCATGTTTAGATATATATAATAATAGATACAAAATAATTTTACATCATCATGTTCACTTAAAAACCAAAACATTTTCCAACATATCATCTTGATGGTGAGAACCATCTTGATTGTGTGATTGATGGTGAGACCCATCTTGATTGTTTGAAACAGAGGCTCCGAGTCTCCGACCGTGATATTAACATCATCTTCGTTCATCAAGCGTGACAACTGCAAATGGTGTTAACATATAATGATACATTTTTTTTAGATTAATGTATACAAATAAATGTATGTATATATGTATTTATTACAAATTGTACATGTGTTAAAATAATCACCCTAACCATTAACACATACTAATCCCATGCCCTCTTGCTCATGAATAATTAGGTCCTCCCAACCATTGTGACAATTATTTCCATATGTTCTGAGATCTTCAACACCCATTTCGTCTATCTCTTCATCTATGTAATACAAAAAATTAGTGTGTGCATTCTCATGTGCTCTTTGTCGATTGAAACAAACATCAACTCCACCCAGTCAACTCTGAACATTTTCAATGATGGAATCCCTTGCTTCATGACTAATTTGAGAAGTGGCATTCATTTCTGACTGCAATGTTTCGACACGAAGAGATCGACTAACAAATGGTGCATTAGGGCAAGGAAACTCAACATCATGCTTAGTGATCCTACGGTCACAAAATCGACCTTTTCGAGGACCAAAAAATTAAGAGGGAAGGTCATTATAATTGGGTTTCATTCCCAAAAATAATTATGCATAAAATATTTTTTCAAAATAAAGTGGAACCTTGTCGTTCCATGGGAGTCTTCCATAGGCAACAAGGTGTCTATCATACAAACAGACAACTATATCAGGGTGCTTGAAATATTGCACCTTTAGCATCTTTATTTTCAGCCCTTCTTTGAAATTAAACATATACTTGGCCATTTATGATGTAAATATTTGTTTAACAACCTCCCATGTATCGGGACCCATCATTATTTCCATTTTTTTTCTCATCACTTCTACAAAAGTATCAGTGGTTGGCCCAAGATTTAGGTACACATCTACTAGTTCTCTTAAAGAGTGAGTAACTATTCCCAAGCTTTGTTGACTCTCAACAGGTTGTTTCAAAGACATGGTATCTCTTTTCATTTTAAATGAAGATGTTGACTCCTTTGTAAGGTGCATTTCTACATTTTTTGTTCCCAAGGTATATCGGAAATGTTAGACGGATAAGTCGTGGTTGGTGTAGAACCTTATTCTTGAATGACATGTTCTGTCCTACGTCTTTTTCGAGTAACATTTGGAGAAAAATTTTCACCCTCTGCATCAATATATAAAAAATTTTATATTAAAAAAACATGTAAACAAATTTGTACAAATTGAATGAAAATAATATTCAGATTGACGGCCACCTTGATATGGTTGGCTAGCATCTTGCCCACCCTGAGACTGTTGAGAACCAGAATGACCACCGATTGATTGAGAACCAACACGACTATCCATTGATTGGCCTCTAGGGGAATGCATATCACCACCTTCATGCAATTCACCACCACCTATTGATGTCCCTCCAAGGGAATGTGTACCACCACCAACCTCACGAGACGAGAGGGATGTAGAAATTTTATGGCCCAACCCTGGTTTTCAGTTTCTCCTTATTTCTCCCATTAAGTTAAATGCCCATTCCTATAACCATACATTCAACAAGCTGGAAAAATAATTATTTTCTGAAAACACAAATTCTCAAAATTTCACAGTGTTGAAATGCAGAAATAAAAACTCAGAAAACTAAATTAGCCACACACATAATTTTGACACGCTGATTTTTGGTCAAGATGACCCTGGAAAAAACCCCTACAACTCTTGGGGAAAACTAATTCGAAAGCTTCTCTTTATTTCTGAATATGTTTTTATGGTGAACAATAAAACACAGTAAAAATTACAACAAATACAAAACCCACTTATCTCGATTTCCATGTCAACCTCCAACCTTGAAAATCATGCCAACAGCAAACATAAATTTAACAGAAAAATTACAGCATTAAATGTTGTACTTGCAACCTCAAAAAATGTACCAGAATCTGCCTCTACAGGCTGTACGGATTCTGTACGGAATTGTACAGCAGCCTCTCCTCGATTTTCGAGCCGTGAAAAAACCTTGAAATACATGTCCTTGACTGTTGGAATCAGCTCCTTGAAATCTGCGTTGTACCTTACCTTGAAATGCATGCAACCTTGATGTACGGATTTTATGTCTTGGTACACGTGCCAATAAATGTTGTTGTACGGAAATGCTGCCTTGGGAAATTTCCCTCCTGCTGTATGGATTTTCTGTGTAGCTTTTGTTGCTCTCCCTCGGCTCAGAAATTTTTCTTTAGCTTTCTCTCCTCCTCTCTCAATTTTCTCATGAAAGACTGAATGGTATTTTCTCTCATGTTCCTCCTTTAACCTATCCCTAAGTGACTTTTAGGGAATCCCTAAATCCAATGGCTAAGATAGCTTTAGATCTAGGGCTAAGATTAAATGTGAATTTAAATCTCACTTTCTATTTTTTAATTCACCCCACTTTAATAAAGACCCTCTTAGTCATTTATTTCCAAAGTCACTTTTCACTTTCTGATTTCACATTGACTTTATTAAAGTCACTTTAGAATTAGACTTAGTAACTTTATCACTTAAAGTCACTTTTAAATTATATTTGACTTTATAACTTTATAAAGTCACTTTAGGAGAAAATTTAAATTCTTTTGGACACTTTTCCCTAGGCCAGAGATCAAGTCCTTAGGAAGCCACCTGTCCTCCTGTAACCAAATTTCAACACTCCCTCTTATCAAGGAAGTTGTTCCTCACCACACCCATCTTGTCTCTGAAGTAGACATGCTTGCCTCGTGTTAAGGCTTTGGTAAGAATATCTGAAACCTGCTCATCAGTGGGAATATACTCAAGCTTCGCAACTCCCTTCTGAACATAGTCTCTGATGAAATGATATTTGATCTCGATATGCTTTGACCTATCATGAAATACTGGATTCTACGTGAGTTTAATGCAACTCTGATTATCACAGTAAATCACTGAAGGTCTCAACGATTGACCAAATAATCCAAACAACATATTGTGAAGCCACATGGCCTCACAACTAGCTAGACTGGCTGCCATGTACTCTACTTCTGCCAAACTCAATGCTAATGACTATTTCTTTTAGCTGAACCATGACACCACTGTCGAACCCAACCCAAAACAACACCCTGAAGTGCTCTTCCTATCAGAAGCACAACTTGCCCAATCAGAATCAGTGTAACCTACCAATCTCACTCCATCTCCCTACCTATAATCCACACCATAATCCACTGTCCCCTACAAGTACCACAAAATGTGTTTTGTAGCAACCCAGTGCACCCTCCTCGGCTCACACATGAACTAGCTCATTATGTTGACTGAAAAACATATATCTGGTCTAGTGTTGAACAAATACATCAAGGAACCAATCATCTATCTATAAAATGTGGGATCCACCAACTCGAAATCTGAAGTGTGAAGCTTCTTCCAGTTGGTGATCATAGGTGTCGACATGGGTCTACAATCCTCCATGTGGAATCTGCCAAGGATGTCTAGAATATACTTCCCTTGTCCCAGGAAGAAATGCCCCTCCTCCTACCACACCTCCAAACCCAAAAAGTAATGCATCAAGCCAATGTCCTTCATCTTGAACTCTGACGCAAGATCTCTCTTGCAGCTCTCTATGAGTCTCTCTCCACTCGTAATGACCAAGTCATCCACATACAACACCAGAATGAGAGGCTCCTCACCTATCACAATAAAGTAAAGGTTTAGATCTGCATCACTCTTTATGAAACCCATCTCCTGCAAGTAAGTATCAATCCTGAAGTACCAAGCTCTAGGAGCTTGCTTTAGGCCATAAAGGGCCTTCTTCAGTCTGCACACATGGGACTCCTTCCCATGTACCTCAAAGCCCTATGGTTGCTCAATGTACACCTCCTCATGTATGAAGCCTTTGAGAAATGTGGTCTTCACATCCATCTGGTGGATCTTCCAACCCATCTCTGCTTCTATCAATATGATGGAGAGAATCGAAGTATATCGAGCCATGGGAGCGAAGGTCTCCTCATATTCAACTCCCTCTACTTGGGAGAACCCTCTAGCCACAAACCTTGCCCTGAATTTTTCAATGCTGCCATATGCAACATACTTTACCTTGTAAATCCATCTGGAAGTAACCACAGAATTTCCCTCAGGCCTCGGCACCACCTCCCAAACATCATCTTCATGATAGAAGAATATTCATCCTGCATGGCCTCTCTCCAGACCTGCTGGCTAGCTGCCTCCTCATAGCTAGAAAGCTCAGTGTAAACGATGTTGGCAACCATTTACATATAGCTATAGAACCTCTCAGGTGATATGCTCTCTCTGACTGGCCTCTTATGCCCAACAATAGATGTGGCCTCTCTTAAGGTATCGTGAAGACACTTGGACTTACTCTTCCTTGAGCACACTTCTCCCACTGGAGAATGAAACTCCCCCTCCTCATCAGGAGCCTAAAATCCTAAGTGTATGTCTGCTATCCTCCTGCCTGAACCTGAACCTATAGATGCTGAAGTACCATGTGAACTATCCATCAGTGAGCTACCTAGTGAACTTCTCTACGGACTGCTTTGCATGTTGCCTGAAGCACCACCCCATTGACTCTACGAGCCACTGCTCACTGATGGACCTGACACCATAATCGATATACATCCTAATCCCTACCCACTGGATCCCTATGACTGACTCAATTTCTCCTGAGTGTCTGGCTGATCCAGATACTCTAACTCCTGTGACCTCTTGAAAGCCTTATCCTCCTTGAACTTCACATCCCGCCTAACAACAACTCTCCATTAGGGGAATTTTTTGGTCTAAAATGGGCCTCCTAAGAAAAATGTACAACCAAAATAAACTTTATAAGAACCAATAGGATTCAAGATAATGATGTCAACCATGGGGGATGATTCACCATTTTTTAAGTGAAAGGGTAGAAATATTAAAAAATAATAAAATAATAAAACTACTTTTTCAACTTTTATTTTCAACTTATCTCCCAAAGTTTTTACTCAAATTTAAAGTGACAGTACTCATTGGATGAAAAATTTAATTCATCATCCAAGGAGTACCCATGTTGCATACTTTTGATGGACCCTTCTAAGCAAAAAATGAGAAATACATGAAAAAACGTAATTGCAATCACATTTTTCATGTATTTCTCATTTTTGCGCTAGAAGGGTCCATATAGAGTATGAAACATGGGTACTCCTTGGATGAGGGATTAAATTTTTCATCCAACAAGTAATTTCGCTCAAAATTTGAGTAAAAACTTCGGGAGATAAGTTGAAAATACGAGTTGAAAAAGTAGTTTCTTATTTTTTCCCTCTAAAATTTGATGATGTCATCAAATATTATTTTATTATTTCCACTATTATTTTATAATTTCATTAGGAGGCCCATTTTAGACCTTAAAATTCCCCTAATGCCTCTGTGCATGAATATAAATCCGGAAGGCTTTCGAGGTCTCATTGTAGCCCACAAAGATACCCTTCTCTGCGGTGGGCTCTAGCTTGGTCCTCTTCTCCTTGGGTACGTAGGAGTATGCAATACACCCAAAGATACGAAAATGACCAATATGAGGCTTCTTCCCAGAAAAATCCTCCTCCGATGTCACATGCCCCAAGGCATGATGCAGACTCATGTTCTGCAAATAAACAATAGTGTTGTAGGCCTCTGCCCACAAAAACAATGGTAACCCCTGATCATGTAGCATGGCTTTGGAATCCCCTCTGATGGATCTGTTCTTCCTCTCCGCAAACCCATTCTGCTGGGGGTTGTAAGGAACTATGAACTCCCTCCTAATGCTTTCATCCAAAAAATAATCAACAAACTCACCAAGGGTTTACTCCCCTCCATTGTCTGACCTGAGGGACTTGATCTTCCGACTTGTTTGAGTCTCCACAAGAGCTCTGAACTCCTGAAATTGCTTGAAGACCTCACTCTTGGTCTTCAAGAAATAAATCCAGGTCTTCCTGGAGTGATCATCAATGAATAAAACATAGTACTCATATCCACTCAATGAAGCATGAGACATCCGACCGCTCACATCAGTATGAATCAAATCAAGTATCCGAGTCGATCTGTTGTCACTCCTGGGAAAAGGGGATTTGGAAAATTTGCCCATTGTACATCCTCTGCATGTATCTAGGTGATCAATACTGAAATATGACACACCTGTAGTGATCTCCCGCAATGTCCTCAAGGCCCCATGATACATGTGCCCCATCCTGCGGTGCCAAATATCACACAGATCTGAACTGCTAGCTCTGCTACCAGTACTACTGCTCAATGCCAAAAGGGACTGAAATGAAAACTTGTACACCTTTGCATGGCATACACCAATCACTCTAGCTGACTCAGCTGGAGCACCCCTGGGATATATAAGCACCTGTCCTCTACTGAACAATACCTCATACCCTCTGTCCTCCAATGATGAGATGAATATAAGGTTCTTCTTCATCCTTGACACATATAGAACATTTGACACCTTTAAGGGAGGTTTGAGTTCCCTATCAAATGTCACAATGTCCCCACACTGACTGCTCTAACAATGTTGTCGTCTCTGAGTACTACCTCTATATCAGTGCCACTCTCTGAAAGCTCTGAGAAGTACTCATAGACTCTTGTCATATGACGTGAAGCCCCACTGTCAACATATCAAATACTTGAAGATTCTCCGCTAGTGGAGGGAAATGCACACCCCCTCTCACCCTCTGTGGCAGGTGATCCTGCACTAGTGGAATCACAAGAAATGAACCCAAACTCCCGGTCAAAGCTCTCTAAAAAGTCCTCTATCTCTATTGATGTTGACATGGTCTTGTTCTTCCCCTTCTTCTTCTTCTCCAGATACACAACTGCATAGTGTCCCATCTTCTGACAATTCCAACACTTCACCTTGGAATAGTCCTTCTACTTTTTCAACTACTTACCTTTACCTTTGCCTTTGCCCCCACCACCGCTTGTGGAAGCTTGCTTCTTTCCCTTGCCTTTATTTCCTCCTACTAACAGTGCTACATCCTCATCCTGCTAAACTGGTTTGGATGCCCCAAGCTGGTTCTTTCTGATTTCATTTTGTTTACAATCATCCAAGAACCTCTTCCAGGTGGGAAGGTTCTCACGTGCAACAATCCCATCAACAAAGTTCAACCATGAACTGGGAAGGCCATTCACTGCAATCCATACCAAATCAGTGGGTGGAACGACCTATCCAACTACTGCCAACTCATATCTCACATTAGTGATCTTTGTGAGATATGCAGTAGCACTATCTGTCTTTGCCATCTTAATGGCCTTCAACTTCTCTCTTAGGATCATTTTTATGTTTTCATTGGTACTCTGGTAGAGATTGGTCAAGGCTGTCCACATCTCATGAGCAAGTCTCTTTCCTCTCACATGAGGAATGAAATGGTATTTAATACCATCCAGAATCAGTCTCTTACCCTTGTTATTTTCCTTCTTAAAGTCTGCCAACTGAATAGGGTCAGTAGGCACATTAACAAGGCGTTGTTGGGTACTTACCATTATACCCTAGATTTCTGCATCCTCAAAGCTGCTCAACATTCTTTCCTTCTATACGTTGTAGTTGCTATGCCCATCCAACCTATCCTCCACCCTCAAGCCCAAAGACATGCTTTCTATCCTAATAAAATGAAAATGACACTGTTGTAGTAAAGGATCAAAATTTTGTGTGTAAAATCAACTTGCTATAATTTTTCTTCTTGTTGTCTCAAACTGCACTTTTCAGCAAAATAGCTCTGATACCATGTAGAAAATTTATGACCCAACCCTGGTTTTCAGTTTCTCCTTATTTCTCCCATTACGTTAAATGCCCATTCCCATAGCCATACATTCATCAAGCTGGAAAAATAATTATTTTCTGAAAACACAAATTCTCAAAATTTCACAGTGCTGAAATGCAGAAATAAAAACTCAGAAAAATAAATCAGCCACACACAGAATTTTGACACGCTGATTTTTGGTCAAGATGACCCTGGAAAAACCCCATACAACTCTTGGGGAAAACTAGTTCAAAATATTCTCTTTCTTTCTGAATATGCTTTTACAGTGAATAGTAAAACACAGTGAAAATTACAGCAAATACAAAACCCACTTATCTTGATTTTCATGTCAACCTCCAACCTTGAAAATCATACCAACAGAAAAAAGAAATTTAACAGAAAAATTACAGCATTAAATGTTGTACTTGCAGTCTCGAAAAATGTGCCAGAATATGCACGTATGAACTATACAGAGTCTGTAAGGAATTGTACAGTAGCCTCTCCTCGAATTCCAATCCCTCAAACAACCTCGAAATTCATGCCCTTGACTGCTGGAAACCTCTCCTTGAAATCTGCGCTATACCTTGCCTCGAAATGCATGCAACTTTGTTGTACAAATTTTCTGTCTTGGTAAACATGCCAATAAACGCTGTTGTATGGAAATGATTCCTTGGGAAATGTGCCTTGTTGCTTTATGGATTTTTTGTGTAGCTTTTGCTGCTCTCCCTCCGTTCAGAAATTTCTCTTTAGCTTTCTCTCCTCCTCTCTCAATCTGCTCATGAAAGACTAAATGATATTTTCTCTCATTTTCCTCTAACCTAACCCTAAGTGACTTTTGGGGAATCCTTAAATCCAATGGTTGAGATAGCTTTAGATCTAGGGCTAAAATTAAATGTGCATTTAAATCTCACTTTCTATTTTTTAATTCACTCCACTTGAATAAAGACCCTCTTAGTCATTTATTTCCAAAGTCACTTTTCACTTTCTAATTTCACATTGACTTTATTAATGTCACTTTAAAATTAGACTTAGTAACTTTATAACGTAAATTCGCTTTTAAATTAGTTTTGACTTTATAACTTTATAAAGTCACTTTAGGAGAAAAATTAAATTCTTTTGGACACTTTTCCCTAAGCTAGAGATCAAAGCCTTAGGGAACCACCTGTCCTCCAGTAACCAAATTTCAACAAGGGAAGCTTCATAAAAAAATATGAATTTATAATCAATTCAAAAATACATTCATACATATAAATACATGTACATATTCATTGATTAAATTGCATGAACCATACCACGATTGCGTGAACCATGGCCATGCTCCATTGACGGAGTAAACACCCTTGTCCTCCTACCTCCTAAAAAATAAAAGATGAAACTTATTAACAACTAATTTAACTCACAAAATTGATAAAAAATAAATTCCATATTTACACACATGTAAGTATGGAGATAAGATTATATTTAAATATCATGAACATCCCTTGATCCATGATCCCCCTCTCTCATAGAGATATGGGATTCTATTGATCTTCGCCTTTCATCCTCCATGATATATATGGATATATCTACAGTGGACATTTATAATAATTTTTAAATTACTATTTTACAATAAATTCAAAATAAATTTCAAAAAATCAATGTAATTTAGTGTACACAAATGACGTAAAACACAACTTTCAAATCCTTTCATCCTCCATGATATATATGGATATATCTACAGTGGACATTTACAATTATTTTTAAATTACTATTTAAAATAATTTCAAAAGAAATTTCAAAAAATTAATGTAATTTAGTGTACACAAACTATGTAAAACACAACTTTCAAAGCACTAATTGATGTGTGAAACTGAATTTAAGCAAAAATTTTATAAAAATGTTAAGTTCACCAAGTTTCACTTTACATGGTGGGAGCACACTTGGTCTATAATTGAAAAAAAACACATGGTCATTAAAAAAGATGTGTGAAACTCCATTTAAACAAAAAATTGTTGAAGTCCTCACATTTTAATTTTATAAAAATGTGAAGTTCACCAAGTTGCAAATTTGAAGTTCACCAAGTTGTGTTTTACATGGTGGGAGCACACTTGGTATATAATTGGAAAAAACACGTAGTCATTAAAAAAGACACATTTATAATTAAAAAACACACACACATCAAAGATATGTTACAATGTCCATCAATAAATTTTGAAGGAGAGCGTCTCAACACTATTCATCTTTGAGAGATGAATCTTGAATTTTTGAAGAAGAAGGTCTCAACACTAATTCATCTTTGAGAGATGAACCTTGAATTGGCATCATGGAAAATTTTAGGGGCTAATATTTGTAGATGGGCTAATTTTCCATGTTTTTTCCAAAAAAAGGATTCGCCAATTTCCATTTTTTATAAAAAAGATTTGCCCAAATTTTACAATATAAAATTATTTTAACTTAAAAATCGCCAAAATTATATAGAGAGTATATATAAAATCATTATAAATTTGAATAATTTTACAAATATATCAATAAACATTTTATACTTTGCATATTAGGGACTAGTGAGATTCGCCAATGTTTTAAACTTCAAAATAATTTCCCATCCTTAAAATTTTCCCTGATTGGCATTGCCCCATATAATACTATTTCATTTATTAATTCATCTTTGATAAATGAATCTTGAATTGGCATTGCCCCACACAATAGATCACCATAAATCTTATTAACATTTTCACAATGTCTTATACTAAAAATTTGAAATTGGCTAACAATATTGTTTGCTTTTCCATGCAGTTGTTTTAGCCTCTCATTCTTAACTTGGTACACGCCTTTCATCTGGTTGCACACAAGTTCAAAATTAGTGAAAACTACAATTCTATTTGATCCATATTCCCTAGTTGTTCCCAAGCCTTTTATCAATGCAATATAATATGCCTCGTTGTTTGTTGTTCTTCCCAGTATATTCATTTTCATTTGGAGGAATTTGATAGTCGCAATATTGCAAAGCACATATGTAATCACTGCTTTCCCTGGATTGGGATACCAAGAAACATCTATGCGTAATGTCCATTTTTCAACCATATTTAGTGGGTTTTTTTTATCCCTGAAAAAAAAATTCAATAAAATATATTAAATTAACATTTATTACAAATGCATGGGAGAAATGACATGTGCATGGTTTGCCTTAAATTTTATGGGAGAAATCACATCTAGAAATGACATGCCCTAAAGATTTCCTTGCCTAGATTTTAAAGGAGAAATGACATGTACATGATTCCAAAAACACTAGCAAATTATGCCTTAAATTTTATCGGATAAATGACATGTACATGGTTATCCTTAAATTTTTCCTTGAGTTTATGGGAGAAATGGGAGAAATTACATGTATGTACATGGTTATCCTTAAATTTTGCTTTAAAATTTATGGGAGAAATGACATAGAAATGACATGTACATGGTTATCTTTAAAGTTTGTCTTGATTTTATGGGAGAAATGGGAGATATGACATGTATGTACATAATTATCCTTAAAGTTTTCCTTAAAGTTTATGGGAGAAATGACATCTACATGGTTATCCTTAAATTTTTCCTTGAGTTTATGGGAGAAATGGGAGAAATGAAATGTATGTACATGGTTATCCTTAAAGTTTGCCTTAAATTTTATGGGAGAAATGATATAGAAATGATAGGTACATGGTTCCAAAAACACTAGAAAATGCCTTAAATTTTATGGGAGAAATGACATGTACAGAAATGGATATTAAAATGAAGAACTTGTATTTAGATATGTTCTGGAGATTGACTATAAGGTAATTTACTGGATATGTCACCTTTAAGAAAGGATGAGATCCAGAGGATACCTGGCCCTTTACAAAATCTGCCTTTAAACTTGTAGAATTTAACACTCAATAGACAAACTAAAATCCTATGGAAGTTCAACCACTTTAGGTTCAGGTTCTAGGCCTTAAATTTTTCCTTGAATTAATGGGAGAAAGACTTAAGTTTGGGGGATCCTATGGAAGTTTAGCCACTTTAGGTTTGATTTTTAGGCCTTAAAGTTTGGCTTGAATTAATGGGAGAAAGGCTTGCATTTGGGGGAGAAATGACATGTGCATGGTTTGCCTTAAAGTTTTCCTTAAATTTTATGGGAGAAATCACATCTAGAAATTATATGCCTTAAATTTTTCCTTGGCTAGAGTAAAGTTTGTCTTGCCTAGAGTTTAAGAGAGAAATGACATGTACATGGTTTGCCTTAAATTTTTCCTTGAGTTTGTGGGAGAAATGACATGTGCATGGTTTGCCTTAAATTTTATGGGAGAAATCACATCTAGAAATGACATGCCTTAAAGTTTTTCTTGCCTAAAATTTAACAGAGAAATGACATGTACATGGTTTTCCTTAAAGTTTGCCTTGTAGTTTAAGGGAGAAATGACATTGCCTTTTAGTTTATGGGAGAAATGACATAGAAATGACAGAGAAAGTGTTTGTGGAAGAAATGACATGTGCATGATTGGCCTTAAAGTTTTCCTTAAATTTTATGGGAGAAATCACATCTAGAAATTCCATGTCTTAAATTTTTCTTGAAAGTGTGTGGGAGAAATGTCATGTACATGGTTTGCAAAACTATTTTCTGCACTTACTAAAATTTATGGGAGAAATGGGAGAAATGACATGTATGTACATGGTTTGCCTTAAATTTTATGGGAGAAATGACATAGAAATGACATGTACATGGTTCCAAAAACACTAGAAAATGTCGCCTTAAAGTTTATGGGAGAAATGACATGTACAAAAATGGACATTACAATGAAGAACTTCTATTTAGATCTGTTCTAAACTATGGCATGCTTTAAATTTTTCCTAAAAGTTTATGGGAGAAATGACACATGTATGGGAGAAATGACACATGTACATGGTTTTCCTTAAACTGTGTGGGAGAAATGACATGTACATGGTTTGCAAAATTATTTTATGCACTTACTAAAATTTATGGGAGAAATGGCAGAAATGACACGTATGTACATAGTTTGTCTTAAATTTTGTGTTAAAGTTTTCCTTAAAGATTATGGGAGAAATGAAATAGAAATGACATGTACATGGTTCCAAAAACACTAGAAAATACTGTTACACCAATTTTTGGTCATCTAACCTGTTACTATTAGATGAACCCAAGTACACCATGTAAGACCAATTTTACCCTAAGTAAAATTGCTTTCACCACATAAAATAACTTATTTGTTTATATTTCTTGGTCATATTTAACCCAAAATAAGGAACTTAATTAAATAAATCCTTATTTATTTAATGATTCCCTAAGAATAAGTTATTTAAATCATTATTTAAATAATATTCTTAGTTAAATTTGACTAAATCATCCATAAATAATTAAATAAACCATTATTTATTTAATTATATTCCCATCACTTCCCTAAAATGATAAATAAACCATTTATTTATTTATTATTTATAAATAAAGGAATTGACCCAAGTCAAGAACCCTTTTCCCTCCAACATATATTATAAAATATTCCTAAAGGGTGCTTCTAGAATTCGATTAATAATATTTTATTCATGCACCGAGTTCTAGACCGCCCCAATATTTTGTTATAAATAGGGGGGTTTTCCCCATTCATTAGTCACCTTCATTGCATTAGATCACTCTGGATCTACTCTTGGTCACCATTTTACATTTTGTTTTTTGAACTCCCATTGAGTTCCATGTTTGCTTTTCTACATCCATAAGAGAGAGAAATGTTAGATCTGAAACACTGAGGACTTCCAAGAACCCATCCCACTGAGGAGAACCGGAAAACACCTTTCTTGTTTTCCTCTCAGATCTGAATTTGTGCAGCAAACTTAAAGATATTTTGCAGCCATAATCAATGTTAGGGCTATTTTTTATGCGTAGCTAAAGTGATCTTTTACGACGAAAGAATCATACTAACAATTGGCGACTCCACACGGGTTTTCTTTTGCGACCGCTGTCGTTTTATCTATTCCTGCATATCCAGCTATTTCAGACCCTAGGGTTTCTCTTCCATTTTTTGTTTTTCCTATTTTTATGGTGATTTCCACCCCTAAAATCCTCAAACAGTCAAATTTTTAACTTCTGTGTGTTTCTAGCCTTATTGCGCACGTGACAGACATCAGCCGCAGCTGAGACGACAAAGTTTTTTGAAATCTGCCGCCGAGAGAGCCAGATCTGCAGGTCGCACTTATCGGCCCAAAAAGTGTGACCTGAGCCTCAGGACGCCCTTTTCTGCCCCAAACCTACGACCTGGACTGAAAACAGGTCAGAACCTGTGACCTGCAATTTTTCTGCAATTTTTTCAGCACTTTTTTTGGGTTTGTCTGAAGCTTCTGTCAGGGTTTTCCAGCCTCTGTATCTGCTCGTTTGGACTTGTTTCTGATCTGCTTCACTCAACTAAGAGGGAATCTTGCCCCTTAGGGCTCTAGTACCCTCCACTTTTTGTGGACGAGTCTTTACTATTTCAGAAGTCTGAATTTCCAGAGTTTCAGCCCTCTTTTTCTCTGATCTGATACCTCCTTTTCAGATCCCTTTAGATCAGCTCTTCTCCCTCTCAAAACCACCTCATATCTTTTTGTTTGGGTTCATTTCTAAGGCCACTGCCTTTTCTCTTCTATTTTTAGCTGATCTCCTCCTTTTTAGCAGCAACCTTGCCTCTGCTTATTTTCTGTTCTCTGCACCACTTTTCAGCAGATTTACCCTTTAGATCCCAGTCCCTCCGGACCTTCAATCTATTGGCCTCTTTTTAGCGTGCCTTGCCTAGTTTTTTCCCTCTTATAAACTATCTTTGAGAGACCCGCCTTCTTGGGTTAGACTGCTGCATTTTTAGTTGTTAATTTTCTGTTCTTTTAGTCTTATTTACTGCAGATTTATTTTCTGTTATGCAGCACACTCTTTCTTTTACTCTCAAAACGTCTGGGTTTAAAAAATTAAAATTAATGCACGCCACACACTGACCCTAAGTGAAGAAGCGCCTGGTTAACACCGCCTGGCAAAGACTTTAAAATCAATTGTCACTGCACCTTTCTGCCCTTTACCTCACTTGATTTTGTCCCTCCCTGCCCTTGTCGGTTTTCTTCTTCCCGTCATCATTGTGCCCCTAAGGCGCCTCTCCCGGAGACTTCTTGGCCTTCATCCTTAGTTTCCGCTTGGTCGACTTCCTCCTTCCTGTCGTCATCGAGTAAGTCTTTCCCCGAGTCCGCACTCCGACTCTTCCTCTGATTGTTCGGGTTCTCCCCCTCCTGGTTCTCCCCCTGTCACTTTCACCATGTCTACTTCAGGGCCTACCACCAGTAGTAACCCTAGTACTACTGCTGGGTATGTTTACAGTGGAACCACCTCGGGACCTACCTCGACTTCCCCATTACTCCCTTATATGGTCGTCCTTAGTCTCCCCGACTTCAATTAGCTGATTAATTATCCTATCCGCCACGATGTTAGTTGGCCTACTATGCCAACCAAGCTCCCCTCTGACATTCCCAAGTTTGAAGGCCTTGCTAGTGAGGATCCCTCCAACCATATCTGATCCTTCCATATGTGGTGATCCTCCAATTCCATTACTGACAACTCTATTCGTCTTTGATTGTTCCAATGCACACTTACATGCGAAGCTTCTAAATGGTATGTTGAACAGGCCACCTCCTCCCATACCACTTTTGCGACCATTGCCCTAGCCTTTTTATCTTATTTCCAGCTCCCTCTCCGATACGACACTGGTACTGAGCTTTTAACCTCCTTCCGTCAATCCTCCTCAACCCGCCTTTCCGCTCATGTCCAGGAATGGCGGCGCAGAAGAAGCTTATGTCGAGCTCCCCCCTTTGAAGATCGGGTTTACATGGACTGGTTCCTTCGCTCTCTCTTACCTCCCATTGGCAAAGATGTCGCATCCCATTTTCCCCAAACCAAAGAAGTCGCCCTCCAAATCGCCTTGAAGTATGACCTTATCTATGCCCAATCTGGTTATGTTTATACCGTCCTTCCTGACCTTCCCAAACCCAGTGGCCCTAACACCTCAGGGGAATCTCATTCTGTCGACGGTATCGTTGGAGCCCTGTCACATACCTCTGCCCAACCTCCTCCGAGCCATGGTTTTCCTCTAGGGGCCAGCCCCTCCGGCGTTTTTTCCCCTCCAGGTAGCATGTATTCAGGCTACGGCATGCCTCCTCCTTTTGCCCACCCCCTGCTTACCTTACTGTTGCCCACCCTCCTCCTTATCCATATCCGCAACCTGGTGTCCCAGCTCCTCCAGCATTTGGACCTCCCACTCCCTTGCCTTCTCCACCCCCACAACCGCACTTACTACCCCCTCCAGGGCAAGTATTTGCACAGCAGGGGGCACCTAATTTTCCTCCTTCTCAAAGAAGGAGAAGAGGCAACCAATCTGCTTCTGGTAATCGTGGACCTAATCCTTCCAAAATCGACTCTACCACTGCCAACCAGCCACAGGGCTCTCAGCCCAAGCAGGACAGGCCACTTCGCACCAATAAGCCCTATTCGTGTTGCGGTGTTTATGGTCACTACACTCATGATTGTCCCTTATTACCACAAATGTGGCAACTTTGGGATTCTCAGGCCACCGTACGGGGACAACACTCCTCCCCTAGTACCCCTCCCACCCCCGTTACTTCTCAACCTGATGTGTTTACCGACCCTTTCCCGCAACAGGGCTTCATGGCCACTCAACCACCTCACGCCCCGGTAACCACTCAACCTTCCCCTTCTTGTTCCTCTGATTACTAGATTCTCATGATGGCTTCTGACCCACCTCTCACTATCGACCTCAACCTTCAAACTCAGTCCCGTCAGTATTCCACACCTCCTGTTCCTTCTGTCTCTGAGTCTCCATCGTCAGGTCCTACAGAGCCTCTATCGACACCCAATGGTACCTTGCAACTCCCTCTGCCCAAAGCCGAGGTTCATCCCAAGCCTCCTAAGGGACCATTATGCCAAAATGCTGCCTCTGGTCGGGCTGCCCATTCATACAACATAATAGATGATCTGGCCCAATCTCCTGCTGCCATTTCAACACTGGAACTCCTCCAGTCGTGTCCTTCTCAAAAGAGGGCTCTACTATCTGCCGTGGGCGCTGTAGATCCTGCTGATGACCAATTGATTTTTTTCGATGCCCGTCAGTCAGACCATCCCCCTCTTCCTCCTTCAGTTGCTTTCCAAATCCCAGTCAAAATCCGAAATGCCAATGTTGCTCGGTGTATTGTTGATGAGGGGGCATCTACCTGTGTAATGTACGCTTCGGTTTGGAAACAACTCGGATCCCCTGAACTGGCCCCTTCCACCATCACCCTTCGTGCATGGGATGGCCATGCCTCCCAGTCCATTGGCCTATTTCGTAACTGTCCTATCACCCTTTCCGGCAAGACTGTTTGTGTCGACGTTGAAGTTATCGACGCCCCTCTTGAATACAACATCCTTTTGGGGCGTAGTTACACTTATGCCATGTCAGCCGTCCCATCCGCAGTCCACCGCAAGATGTTTTTCCCTCATAATGGCAAGATTGTCACCATTGACCAATTGACCTACCATGAACCAAAATCTCAGACCTCCCCTGAGTCCACCATCTCTACTGTCACCAATAAACCAACTGTTGATTCGTTGACCAGTGTTTCCCCCGGCGTCTACAAAGACTCCTCTTTGCTTGGAACTTTTCCTAGTCCTCCTCCTCATCCCATATCTGAACCTAGCTCAGTGAATGTTTGCATGATGCAATCATCTCAAGCTAGCCTTCCACAGCCTGCTCCGGCTAGTCAGCAACCTCTACCTCACCCACCGCCTCCTGCTCCTAGCCCTTCGCTTCAGTCAACCAAACCGTTTTCACCTGGCCCTTCCCATCACACTCAGGAACCTTCCTACCCTCCTGAATCAGTTCCCTTAGGTCTCCACCATATGGGAACCGTCCCCCCTGGTCACTACCCCGCCATTCAGATACCTTTCATTGGTCCCCCCCCCCGGCGTCTATTTGGTCCCCGTCATGACCACCCTTTCCCTTCCTAATTTAACCTTGGGAATTCCCGTTTGGTATCTTACCCCTCCAACTGAGACCCCACCAGGCCACCCCAAACCATACATAGCTGTGACACCAGTACAACCGATCCCCGTCGCTCCTTCCACCACCACAGTGCCCCTCGCCCCTCCGCAGAACCCTCCTAATGCTGCGACAGCTACCGGCAAGAAACGAAAAACTCGCAAGGGGGCATCCACTGACAAGGCCACCGCATCTGACCCTACCCCTCTCCAACCCGCCAAGCCTTGTGCCTTGTGCGATGGTATCGGTCATCCCACCCATATTTGTCCTAAATTGCCCCGTATCCAACCCATGGTTAAAGTCGCGTTCCCTGAATCTACGGTTCCTGACACTTCTGTCTCTTCCTCATCCGTAGCCAAGAACCAAAAGAATCTTCGCACCAACAAACCCTGTGCTCTGTGTGGTGTCCATGGCCATTATTCCCACCATTTCCCTCACCTCACGCATTACCGAGCCTCTTTAGAGGTCATTCGCGAGTATGAAGTTGAACAAAATCAATCCACCTCGCCCATCCTTGCTCAGTATGCGTCAAGTTTACTTGAGGATCCCCCGGCTACCATTGACATCCCTCCCCTTGATGTTGAGATGTCCGAATCTGTTGCTCCTCTCTTATACCTATCATCATCCGCACACCCCTCGGAGTACATCCCCTCTGAATCCACTCCGTCTGTTTCGCTTGATCCCCCTTCCGCCACTTTTTCGGGCTCTTTATGTTTCGACCATCTTTTTACTTGTTCTTCTGTCTTTTCCCCTAATGACCCGTATGTGCACCTTTCTTCCTCTACCAATGATCTAGGTAGCTTTGCAGCCTCTTGTGGTTTCCACCCCCTTTCCTTGCCTTCCCATCACCTCGATACTCCCATCCATATCTATGATGTACTTCGCAACCTGCATCCCCGCTTTTCCTCCCCTTTCACGTCTTGTGATGATATCCCCTCGACCCTCTCGTCCACTCATTACCTTGGTTATGCCGATGGCGCCAGTCGCTATTCTTGAAACCTTGCCTCAACAGCGTGGGCCATTTTTACCCCCTTTCATACCCTTGTTCTTGCACATGGGGTCTGCATTGGTCAAGCCACCAATAATGAGGCCGAATATGATGCCGTTCGTGGTCTCTTAGTCGATGCTCTCTCTCATCACATCCTCCATCTGCATGTCCATTTAGATTCCCTGCTTCTCGTCTTACAACTTAATGGTGTCTATCGTGTGCATAACCCTATCCTGTTTAGACAATATTTACGAGTGCAACTTTTGATACGTGAATTTAGATTCATTACATTTAGCCATATACCTCGAAATCAAAATCACTACGTAGATCAAATCGCAAATCATGTTCTAGACTAGCATATATCACACACAACACAATAACATTTAACATCATCAACCAAATACATATAGTTCACATATATTATATAACACGTGTTTTTAGAGTCCATCTACTCTGAAACATACTACATGCCCATAGCATGTTACAATAACAAAACTACAAAAATGGGGGGCACTACTCGCCCCTATATCGACACTGGGGGGCACCACCTGCCCTACATCTAATCACTCTTCGAAGGATCCCGAGCCAATGTCTCTGCTCTCGCAGCTCATAGATCACGCACAGCCTGACCAGCCATCGCCATGCGTCGCATGATACCTCGCCACTCTGAGGGTAGCCCAATACACAACTCTATGTATTGGTTGTCCAAATCCTGCCAACCATGCTCTGACACACCAGTCAGCAGCCCCTCACATCTACAACGGATGTCCTCCACTAGAGCCGCCATATCATCGTTCTGTGCCGTCCTTGATCCACTTGCACCTGTCGCCCCCGCTGCTGCAGGTCGTCTCATATATCCAACCGGTTTTACCAGAGCTATATCTGCATTCCATACAACATCAGAATTAGTACCATGAATACTAATCACAAACTCTAAAATGCCCAAAACAGATTAGTTACTTGTCACTCACCATCGGGTCCCCATACTCGACCAGGCGGAAGTAGCAAGTCCGAATCTCCCCAATAACTCATCCCACTATAGGGATAGTTGTCTATGTATAGTGGCATATGATCCCAATGGGTGAAGAACTCTGGTCGAAACACCCGTCCAACCGCCGCTCCTACTCCTCTACACAGTAATCGTCCCCACCGACGCATCCGTGGCTCCCTTGGCCCACCATCAGGTAACTGCACACAAGGTCGTAAGGTCGGGATCTTCTCAAAGAAGAAAGAGCACAACACCGTCCCATAGGCACAATCATGATTCACTTTCCACTTGCATAGCGACAACTGTCGTTTCACCGATACCAACATCATCTGAGCCCACCCATAGTAGGTCCCACTTAGCACACTCTCTACAATCATCATCTGCCCTCCAGTGATGTGATGGAAGGCATGGCTGCCAAAGATTTGCAACACTGCTGCGGCCATTGCCCGAGTCTCCAACCTCTCTAGATCACCAATGGATATCCGAGTCCCTTTGACTCGGACACTTGGGCGACAATGTTGCTCAACAAATTCCATAATGTTATGCCCCCGTGGTAACACTGGATACGTATTTCCCACCATCCCCAATGGTGGGAGACAAGTCAAGAAATACACATCCTGGACCGTCAGCTCAATCTCGTGCCCCTGCACTACAAACGCCTCCTGATCCGGATCCCAATAACTGATAATCCGGGCCAACAAGGGCTCTCCAACCCTCATCAAAGGGTTCTCCAAAAATTTCAGAACCCCATGTCTATCCAGTGCATGACGGACACCCTAATCCGCCTGGATTTTCGTCCGTAGTGTACCTAAGTCTCTCTCTCTCCACTTTATCTGTATATCTTCCATATCTGCACAAAACCATCATTTTTGTCAGCCTTTAGAACAAAAAAACTGTATTATCTTACACCAAAACAGAATTTCAGCCCATAACAGCACTGAAGCCTCCCACACCTAGCAGGTCGCACTTTTTGGGCAAAATCTGGGCCAGTTCACACTTTTCAGGCCAAAACATGCGACCTAGGTCATAGCTTTTTCCCCAAAAAGTGCGACCTGACCGTAATGAGGTAGTAGGGGCAGTTACTGGAATTTAAAACCCTAATCTGCAATTTCAATCCATTAAAAACAAATCTTAGGATTAGGCCTCTTACCTACAACTAAAGGTTCACAATTCCAATGGTCGGTTTGTCCACTACGATCGCCGCAAGATTTAGGGCCTTCTCTCCCCTCCACATTCACCACATCTACATAAGCAAATGAATGATTTTGGAGGGAAAATGCCCTATTAGAAGAAAACCCCTATTTTTTCTTTCGCCCACTGCGACCAAACCGGAGCCCCGTTTGACACACCGTCTGCACCATTGGAAAGCTCTCACCGAGCACTCAAATGGGTATCTGTCATCTTTTTATGTTCTGCTACTTCACTAAGACACATTTTGTCCATGAAGGGCCTATTCACCTCTTCCCAAAATCGAATTTCTTCACTTACGACACTTGTACTTGGGGCACCACTTTTCCTCCTTACTCGTCTTCGTTTGTGTTGACTTTCGTCATGAGCTACCCCATTATACTCATGCTTTTATGGTTCCCCATTGGACCCATACTATGAGGCAACACCATTGAGTCGCCCTTGCTTAGAGCATCTGAGTCGAGTCACCATAACATTCATGGAGTCTATCCCAAGTCCCTTTGTACCCCACTATAGTCCTCCATCCTTCCCTGCTTAGTCCCTTTCTCGTGTCGCACATTATAGCCTTCAGTACCCTTGTCCACTATCCCTCATGATATTGTGTCAGTCGCTACCAAGCCATTTATACCCTTTATGCTCTAACAAGGGAATTCATCTAACCACTCCTCTGTTTCTCTCATTCCATCATTGTCATCAGTATCTACTTTTTTGTCGCTCTACTATTTTCCCCGTGCCTTAGGTGGGGTTCCCTTATTGCCTCACCTATGGCGGACCTCCTTCTGTCGACATCGGCTCATTTACTCCAGAAGCCAGGTCTAGGGGGCAGTGTACCTTGGTTCGAGCTCTTCCTAGCATGATCGTGATATATACACTTGATGGTCCAGTGACGCAGCCACAACTATTGGTGATTCCCGGGCATGTGTGAGATGTCTCAACCCTCGTGAGGGGGTGGCCCTGTAGGTAGCCCCGCACATGCCCGGATGCCTTCATTTCAGCCCTTGATGCAGCTCCTCTCATATGATGATATCGGCCTCAGCCACTTGCAGCGCCTCTTCAATTTGCACGTACCCGTCAGATTTTGCGTGCACTTTGCCGCGTGTAGGGGGCATTTAGGCGTATTTATATCTCATGTACTACCATATTATTGTATAAGCCCTGACGATTATTCTAGGCATCGCATGTCTATGGGATTCATCATGTTATTTATCTGGCTCCTGTTTAGGCCAGGACATGCTTCATTATTGTGTTTCGTGGTTTTCCGAGTGCCTTATTCTTTGTACTATGTCTCGGCGAGCATAGGTATGCCTCCCCCGCCGCCTTTAGCACAGGTACCACTTCATAGAGACTTTTTGCACTTGTAAGTCTCGTCTCCTTAAGGTCTAGTCCTTTCACACCTCATACATCCTTAAATTTCTCTCTCACCTCTCTCTTGATGCCTAGTGATTGAGTTCTTACAACGTACTTCATTCATACAATTTGCTCCTGACACTCGTACGTTGGGGGACAATCATTACCAATTTTGATGTCTGCACTTTTATTACTATTAATTGGCTTAAGTACATATATTAGACTCAAATTTAACCCTAGTGAGAATTTCTTTCACCACATAAAATAACATTGTTTATATTTCTAGGTTGTCACTGGCTTAAAATAAGGAACAGTGTAATAAATCTTATTAATTTAATGATTCCCTAAGAATAAGTTATTTAAATCATTATTTAAATAATATTCTTAGTTAAATTTAAAACAAAATAATCCCATAAATAATTAAATAAACCATTATTTATTTAATTATATTTATCCTTCCTAAAATGATATTATTCATTTATTTATTGTTATAATAAATTGGCTTAGGTAAAAGAACCCTTTTCCCTCCAACAAATATAATAAAATATTCCTAAAGGGTGCTTCTAGAATTCGATTAATAATATTTTGTTCATGCACCGAGTTCTAGACCGCCCCAATATTTTGTTATAAATAGGGGGGTTTTCCCCATTCATTTGTCACCTTCATTGCATTAGATCACTTTGGATCTACTCTTGGTCACCATTTTCTATTTTTTTTTGTGAACTCCCATTGAGTTCCATGTTTTCTTTTCTACATCCATAAGAGAGAGAAATGTTGGATTTGAAACACTGAGGACTTCTAAGAACCCATCCCACTGAGGAGAACCGGAAAACACCTTTCTTGTTTTCCTCTCAGATCTGAATTTGTGCAGAAAACTTAAAGATATTTTGCAGCCATAATCGATGTTAGGGCTATTTGTTATGCATAGCTAAAGTGATCTTTTACGACGAAAGAATCATACTAACAAATACCTTAAATTTAATGGGAGAAATGGCATGTACATAAATGGATATTACAATGAAGAACTTCTATTTAGATATGTTCCAGAGATTGACTGTAGGGGAATTTATTGAATATGTCACCTTTGAGAAAAGATGAGATCCAGAGGCTACCTGGCCCTTTACAGACTCTACCTTTAGAACTTGTAGAAGTTAACACTCAACAGACAAACTAAAATCCTATGGAATTTCAACCACTTTAGGTTTGGTATTTAGGCCTTAAATTTTACCTTGATTTAATGGGAGAAAGCCTAGAGTTTGTGGGAGAAATAACATGTGCATGATTTTCCTTAAATTTTTCCTTGAAGTTTATGGGAGAAATCACATCTAGAAATGACATGCCTTAAAGTTTTCTTTGCTAGATTTTAAGAGGGAAATGACATGTACATGGTTTGCCTTATAGTATATGGGATAAATGACATTGCCTTATAGTTTATGGGAGAAATGTTAGAGAAACGACATATAAATGACACATGCCTTAAAGTTTGCCAAAAATTTTATGGGGTAAATGACACATGTATGGGAGAAATGAAACATGTACACGGTTTGCCTTAAACTAGTAGTGGTTTTCACTTACTTAAACAACTAGTGGTAGTGGTTGATTAAGTTATGTCAAAAGACACACCTTGATGAGTTTGTGGGAGAAATGACATGTACATGGTTTTGAAAATTATTTTATGCACTTACTAAAACAAATAGTGGTTGTGGTTGATGAAGTTATGTCAAAAGTCTCGCCTTGATGAGTTTGTGGCAGAAATGACATGTACATGGTTTGCAAAATTATTTTATGCACTTGCTAAAACAACTAGTGGTAGTGGTTGATGAAGTCATATCAAAAGTCACACCTTGATGAGTTTGTGGGAGAAATGACATGTACATGGTTTGCCTTAAATTTTATGGGAGAAATCACATCTAGAAACCTTTACTTTGACATCTATAAAGAGGCTAAAAACACTAAAAAGGAATTTTCAACTTGCACTAGTTATGTTCTTAATAAGAAGTATGATTCAGCACCTAATAGATTGTTTAATAATTTATAATAATGTCATTTTTGGCTTGTACTATCATTCGTCCTTAAGAATTTCACAATGTGAATATCAACCTACACTATCATCATATCATTGTATTATAATCAGGATTATAGATATCCATTACATCATAAAACACTCCACTTCTAACATTTTACAAGATTAGAAGCATCATGGAAGGTGTAAATTTAGGTACAGTAATAAAATACAACCATGTCAGATGTTGGAGGGACAGAACTAACAGTGAATGTACCATGTGGCTTATTCTATGGAGGATGACAAAGCTACTGTATGTTTCTTGGAGAAAACTTGAAGAGCAGGTACATCTAGAGAATACCTCACAACATACCTATTAATTTCTCTTCTTTTTTTCTTTTAGCACATTAATCTCCAAACAAAGGTAAAATTCCATAATGATCGTAGATAACTAGGATGACTAAAATAGATGATGTCAGAAATTGAGGAATATTTAGAGCTGATAATCATCACGATTCCAAATATTAAGCACGGTATTTATAGTAAATTTGTAAGCATAAATAAGATTAACATGACTTATCATCAAGTACTGAATACTCCATAAATAAGATAACATATTCTTGATTCTGTTGAAGCTGGAGATCTACACGATAATGTTGCAGGTATTCATAAGTTCCTATATGATTTGATAAAAAGGTTTTTATTTCGGTAACTTCATGGCTTGATTGAGAGGCACTAAAAATAGTTCCTGGCTTGTTAAAAGACTATGTAAAGATTTAAAAAAATAGACAGCAACCCACAGCTAGAACTTATGTATCATGGTAACTTTTCCCATGCCCACATTCAATGTATGTTATACCAAATTTGTAGTGAAGATGACCAAGTACAGACCATCTGTCAAGTTGAGTGAAATTCGTATTACATTTTCCAGTTGCTAAATCACAAGTGGGATAAGGGAGACGTTGATAATGACAAATGACAAAAGTAGGCTAAGCGATGTTGAGATTGCGAAAATGATTGGAGAGGTTGAGAAACTCAAAATTGAAGATCAGTTGTGGAAGGAAACAATGGAATCAAGGAATGCACTGGATCAGTATATATACGAAATGAGGAAAATATTGAATAGGGAAAAACTAAGAGGAAAGATGGAGAATAAATATGCTGAAAATATCAATGCAGGTCTTGATGAGGTAGGTGAATGGCTTAGTGAAAACAAGAATGCACAAAAATATGAATTGGTAAAGAAAATGGAGCATGTTAAAAGACTCTGTAAAGATTTAAAAAAGAATAGACAGGAGCCCACAACCAGAATTTATCTAGCATCCTAACTTTTCCCATGCCCACATTCAATGGATGTTATACCAAATCTGCTGTAAATATGCCCAAGTACAAACCAGCTATCAAGTTGAGTGAAATTTGTATTACATTTTCCAGTTGCTAAATCACAAGTGGGATAAGGTAGACGATGATCATAACTAATGACAGTAGTAGGTTGAGAGATGTTGAGATTGCGAAAATGATTGGAGAGGCTGAGAAACTCAAAATTGAAGATGAGTTGTTTAAGGAAACATTGGAATCGATGAATGCACTGGATCAATATATATATGATATGAGGAAAAGATTGAATAGGGAAAAAATAAGAGGAAAGATGGAGAAGAAAGATGCTGAAAATATCGAAGTCTCATTGAGGCAGGTGAATGGCTCGGTGAAAACGAGAATTCACAGAAAGATGAATTGGTAAAGACAATAGAGCATGTTAAAAGACTCTGTAAATATTTAAAACAAAATTAGGCAGGAGCCCACATCCAAAACTTATGTAACATGGTAACTTTGTCCATGCCCACATTCAATGGATGTTATAAGAAATTTGCGGTAAAGATGCCCAAGTAAAAACCAAAATAGAAAATCTGTTTATGAAAATAGAAATGTAAAATTAGCAAAACAATTATATTTAACTCTAAAGTTTTCCCTCATATAAACCCTGCCATAATTGTTTGAAATTTGTACAATATAGCTGGCACCAACTCTTTCAAATTCATATAATAGTTATTAGGGAACATCTCTCAATCTCCCCAAAAGAATCCTTCTACATTCTTTTAATTGTTACAAATATTCCTCAAAATTTGAAAATAATTAAAGATAACATTTTTATATCAAAGCTTAAATATTTTTAATTAGGACAGAGCCATCTAAACTCAGAATCTATTATGTGCCAAATTCCAATTAGTATCAAATTCCATGAGCTAGTCATTCTAACGTTTTTGAATAGGTTCATATGAATAACCGATTTTCCATTTAAACACACAAAATTAAAATATACACAAAAAAATAATTTGACACATGTACCAACCTGGAAATTTAGAGACGAGGCCATAATGAGATGACAAGGCAGGAGATCGCCGAAGACGTCGAGGTCGCAACGAGAAGACAAGCAAGAGATTTCCGAGGACGTCGCAGAGGACGCGAATTACAAATTAGCTGCAAATAAATAAAAAAAATAAATTAAAACAACACAACAACAGAACAACAATAAAAAAAATCACAAAACAATAAACAACAGAACACCAACAAATTTCTCACCTCCTCGCCTCTGCGCAACACCAAGACCCTGCAACTACAACAAAAAACATCAAATAGCAAACTAAAGACCTTGCAATAGCATGCGACAACGATAATAAGCCCGAAACCTCTTCATGTTTGCAGGCAGGTATATTTATAAAATAAATTTCGGCCGAATTATTTTAAAAGTTCAGTCGAACTTTGGTTGACGGTTTTGCCATCTTCGCCCAAAAGTTTGTTTGCCCACGTCGTCAATACGTCGTCAATATAAACAACAGAATTAGTTCGGCCGAACTATTGGGAAAATGACTTTTCGCCCCCAATTCTCACAAAAGTGTAACCCACCTTCGCGGTTTTACCCTTATATGTGATTTTTTTTTCACATGGTGAGAAAACTTACCATAATTTAATTTCCAAATCAATAATAGATACACTCATCATTAGCTACTATCTAGTTAATAATCCATAAAAAAAACCAAGTCTTCACACTTGCTAAATACCTTTAAATATTATATATAGAATGAAATAATTAATATTATATATGATTATATTTAAAATGAAATATAATTTATAATTTAATAAGGAAAAATTATAATACTTTTAAATATATAATCATTCAATATAAATATTATAATAAATATATAATTCTATAATATAAATATTGTAAATATATAATCATAATCTATAAATATTATATTATAATAAAATTATTATTAAAATAATTTTCAATTAAATTAAATATTTTTATTAGCGATTATATATATTTTAAATTAAGACCTTTTACATCTAAACATATATCGTGTAGTCTTCTTAATAAAATTATTATTAAAATAATTTTTATTTAAATTAAATTCTTTTCTTAGATTTAAGATTTTGTGATCCATAATGTAGATAAATGTCTTTAGCATTAATCACATTTTTAATATTTGGTCTACTCTTTAAACCAATTCATTTGGTTTATCCTTAAGACAAGGTGAAGAAGTTACCCTCTCTTCCTAAATAAATAATATAGATGCATGAGAAAGTTTTTTTTTTTTTTAATTAGTATAAATATATATTTAAATATAAAAAAAAATTATTGATAATTAGAATTAAATAAAATTTTTACCTAAAATTATAAGGATACTAATAAAATAAAAAGGAAAAAGATTAAGAAGAAAAATAAAATGAAATATTAGAAAAAGTAACATAAAAAAGAAAAAAAAATTAAAAATAAATATATTATAAATTAATAAAAAGGCTATTATATTAATAAGGAATACGGATTAAGAATAAAATAAAACAAAACCAATAAAATGCTATAAGAATTTTAATAGAATGAGGAAATTAAGTTTCTTAATTTCCTCCTTATTCCATTCAAATTCACCTGAGATTTCATTGATTTTATTTTATTCTTAATCTGTGTTCCTTATTATTATAATAATCATATATATATATTAAACCCCCTTTCTTCCTTATGTTTTATCTTTTTATTTTTTTTTAAACCCCCTTTCTGGATCTGCCTTTATGGACGCCACAGAAGCCATGCTTGATGAGTGACCTGGTTGATTCTGATCCAATACCTTAATGACATCGTTAGGCGCTGTAGGCAAGTCTTGGAAGATGGCTGCCGCTGAAGATATTGACTGGTCATCCCGTGTTGTCAATATCTGTCATATCCCAGAGTAATCTAGTTGGCAACGTGCTTCAATCTGTGAGCGCAATTTGCAAACGATTTTCTTTGGAGGCGATTTTGGAAATTTCGAATTGCCCTCAGCATTATATTCGCCATAGACTTTAGTCTTGTACTTCACTCTTTTTAGGGAGTTGTGAGAAATGTATGACTGAAAAGTAAGTTGATTTGAAACTAGGCAAAACGAGAGTTAACCTTACTTATCGCTAAAATCTTACCAAATTTGGAAAGGGTCCTTCCCGTCGTTTCGACATGCGTAATAATTAATGAAAGAGAATATTGGTTTTAAACAGGAAGATTCATATGCATCAAAATTCCACAGAGGGTCCAGGTCGGTGCACCGTCTTTCTTTTTTGATATTTGTAAAACATTGACTTCCCTTGCAACTTGCTGATCTTCTGGTCAACAGTCGGTGGCTGTGATTACCGAAACTCCCCTGCTCCGACACAACTGTTCACGTCGAGCCATAAAAGCCGACTTCTAGAGCTTATACCAATAAAGCGTAGGTATATGTAGACGACAAAGCACCAGTTTTAAGGGTTATTTCTAGATTCAGTTATTGCACCTCCTACATGGGAATTCAAAAGTTGTAACAAAGTTAAGGTGGTGTCCATTACATCAAATCGGTGTGGTAGTGTCAATAAGTCATCCCACGATTTAACGAAACTGAAGTTGGTTAGTAGATGTTAATTGACAAATGAGCATTGAGAATACGCAACATGGTAGTTCAAAGGCATATACTGAAACGAGATTTTCGGTTGCCGGGGTCAAAGCTTATGGTCCAAATAGTCGATGATAATTAACAAAGGAACATTCTCAACTAAACTTATGTTATAAGATCTTGGAATTCGTAGTTATTAAGTAGACATAAATTTTAAAAAATAAAGGATGCGAAAATCTTTTTTATAAAAAGCTAACCACCATTTTACACATGTAGGTTGTCACATTTTTTTATCTATTTAAGTTAAATTGCACTCATTTCAAATATGTTTGTCTAAGGCATTCTATCTTGTGGTATTAAACCCTTAATTTAGAATAAGTTTATTAAAGTTAAAAGGCTATGATTTATGTTAGGTAAGAGAAGAATTATTTATTAATCCTAAATTAAACTTTTGTATGGAAGAGGATAAGTATCACTAATATAATATAGTAAAATTTACAGGATAAGTAAAATTTGTTTTAATATTTTTCATGAAGAGTGCAGAACAGAAAAAAAAAAAAAAAAAAACCTTTTTCAATGAAATGAAAATAGGAAAGAAAGAGATTCAATTCAATAAATTTTATAATTTAAGTTTATAGTTTTTATAATTTTTTAAATATGTTTTTATAAAGTATTGACATAAAATAATGTAAAAATAAATACTTATTACTATTTTTTTAAGTTTTAATTTTAAATTAATGTAAAAAATTAAAATAATTAAATAAAATATAAAAATAAGTGATACAGTTAAGAGATCTCGAGCTAAGGGCTCAACCCCTAGAGGGTATTAGGGAGAGGAGAAAGGGGAAATGAAGAAGAGAAAATGAAAAGAGAAACGAATATTTGAGACATATTTTTTAAAAAATATTTCATTTTTTTATAAATAGAAATATAAAGCTTCAAATATGATAACAAATCAAACACTTTTTTATAGATGCCTATATAATAGGATGTGTTCTATGTATTCATGTCCATATGATGTATGAGGCATCTTGGATTCATATTTTGGACATATCCCAAACCTAATTAATCATGGGAGTAGTTTTGATTGATCTTATGAGGAAATAAGCTGAATTGTAAATTTCATTAAAAATAAAAAATGTGATAGATCTTTAGACTTTTTTTTTTTTTTTAATTGCATAAACATTCCAAACATTATAAAAACAATGAAGAGACACTACTTTCTTTATAAGCCTAGAACATGAAACATAGGATGCTTTCATCCTTTAATTATTATTTAGGCTAAGATTTCTTCATTTGGAGCTTCTCAATATAGATACAAAACATAAAACTAAAGAAAATTACTCATCACTTGACTCCCAAGTATGTTTATGTTTACGATGTTTTTTATTCCATTTATTTCCCAAAAAATGGAAAATTGCATGCCAAAGTGGGTGTTACAACGTAATCCCTAATGCATGAGCCTAAAGATAATAAAAATAAAGTTTCCTTCCCCTTCCCCTTCTAAACAATACCACCTAGGAATAAAAAAATGTTTCTCTAAGAATCAATGCTACAAAGAATATTGTGTCCTTGATATTTGGTTTTGAATGAGAGGGAAAGAAAACTATGGGGCATTCTCAAAATATTTGTTATGCAAAATATCATCGTAGTAATGTCATTTTTGCAAGAAACAACAACAAGAAGGTGAACGAGTGTGATAGTTAAAGATGCATAGAATTGAGAAAAGGGGAAAGATAATTTTGGAGAAGAAAGGACTCATGACTTGTTGATGCAAAAAAATGAACGAACAAAATCATAATTCTCGCAATATAATCTCAATTCTAGATTTTGTGATGTTGGCAACTTTCATTTTGTGCATGGTTATATCTAAACTTAATTAAGAAGATACAAGTTTCAAATTAATGAAATCAATAGAATTTTCCAACCCCCCAAAAGTCATTAAATAGTTTTGTGTCAAGTAAAGAAAAACTATGCATTATCTTTATAGCTATCTTGACTAAACCTACACAAGGTGAGTGATTCTTAACATATTTACATTTAATTATTAATTGTGTTTTGTTCCCCTTAATTATCTATGGAAATAATGAAAATGCAATAATTTTCATTCCATATTTCTAGTTAATCTTGCTAATAAGTTCCCAAATCCACTACCATTTACACCTATAACTAATTGGGTTGGTGTTTTATAGAGCCACTTGAATAGATGAAAATATCATAGAAAAATTGGCATTAGAGTGGCTATGAGATGGGAAATCATTAAGTATGGTAACTAAATGTGATATCAATTCACATATCAACATAGATGGACAATATTTATTATCAACACATGAATTCAAGTAAAGACAAGGTGAATTAAAGGACAACTCTCAATACTTGTCCTACTATACATTCTTAGATGTTTACACGATTCAAGTGATTAGGGTTTGTAGAAATGGAGAATCTTAATAATGGGTTGTTGTAGGGATTGAAGGTTCATTCAAAGTTCATGGACATCATGGGTCAAGAGATCTTATCTATGGAGTTTAAGCTCATCAACTCTGAATTAAGGAATTGTAATTTTTTTGTTGCATCTAGAAAAATATATGTCCTTTACCTTTCTTCTATCACTATTGTTAATGGATCTTTGATAATTGACGTTAGGTATCTAAAGAAGATTTATTAAACTAGTTCCCACTAATAGGCTTGTCTATTAATGTGGGATTTATATTCTTGTACTTTGATTATCCTCCATTATTAGTTGTATCCTTTGATGTGACTTGGTTTTGCAAGCATTGGGTAAGGGTTTCAACCCTACTCTGGCAATGGTTTATGTTAGAAACATAATCCTTAGGGATTATGATAAATTGCATTATACACTTGAGAAAGAAGATGAAAAGTCATTACTGAACTTGAATATCCATGAAGAGTCTAAGAGAACTTAGAAGATGAATCCAAAGGTCATAACATGATGTATTTATATGCATCATATTAACGAGAAAAACATTTCACACTTATCAAACAATTATGATGTGCAATCCATAGTGGTATTAAAGCCTTATATTTGTTTTACAAAAGTTTAATGGCCTTCCTTGGCCCATCTGTTCCTCCTTAAATGGTTTATCTCCATGAGAACTATGTAGAGCATAAATATATTTATGAATGGAAACTAGCTGCAATGGTAGTCCAACTTTTAGGTAGTTGTTTGAACACTCAACCATAAGGAACCAAGAGATGAGAACACATTATCATCTACACCTCTAATAATCATCACTAAAATTCCTCTGTTACTTCACGAATTTTAAATGTAACCTATAGAATCAATGCTCATTCTCAAAACTTGCACCCATTCTCCATTCTTAACACTTCTCTACTCCTTAGTGATTGGAGCTACCTAGATTCTTTTGGATATAAAAATTATTTGATACTTGTGGATACAAAAGGGGTAATTTCTTCTACTTTGCACCTATTGGCTCTTATTTGTTTAACATAGGAACTATTTAGTAGCATGTAATTTGTGTCTCCTTCAATTCCTCCAAATTTCTCATTAGTTTTGGTCTTGGTTGGTGTTAATTCAAAAAAAATAATTCTTCTTTTACATTCATACAAAATATTATGAATATATAGCATGCACACTAGACATTTGCATCCATCACATGCATTTAGTATTTTGTTGAAACTACTATGAGATCATCCACTTGGAATTGTTTCGAAATTGAAGGTACCATAATAAATCGTTCACTTGGAGGAAGTCACCATGGAATTCTTGTTTTATTTCCAAGTGTTATGTGAAGTGAAAGTGATATTCTATCTTATAAAATTCCATGAATCTTGTAATAGTGATTAACCATATATTTCAAGGACATCATAGAGAAAAGACAACAAGGACAAATAGTGATTAAAGCATCCTATAGATCAAGATATGAATGCCATATGGTATAGCTAAGCGAATAAGAGTATATTACATACCAAAAGTAAACCCATGCATTATGCATGGTACCATATTAATACCATCGATAGGTCATTGATTTACGGTTGTTGAATTTTCCTAATATCTATCAAACCATCTACTCTCATTTACGTGATGGAAAAACAATCTCTTATTTCTTATTTCAACATGTGTGCCTACATTTGGGAGCATTGTTCAAACGTTCTTCTTTTTTAAAATTGGAGTGTTATGCCATGTCAGATGGAACACCAATGCCCTAAGCTAATATTTTTAGTTACTTTGTGATAAATTGCGTAAGCTTGGTACCAAGGAATTTTTTTTACTATAGGGATGTGTGGCATTGTTCATGCTCTTTGCTTATATGAAAAGAAGTCATACGATACAATAGTTATCTCTAAAAATGATGACTTAAAGGGAGGCCTTGTATCTATTGACCTAATACCCTTACTAAAAGAGTGGCCTAACAGTGGTGCTTTTTTTTTTATAGAAGTTGACACTCTTCATTTACTAAGCTTGAATTGTTGAAAAGTGACTCAAATTTATAAACTATCTAGTACTCTCTAAACTTTTAAAGATGATTCCAAAAGAGGTGTTATGTAGATGTATTTTGGGAAGCCATGGTAATTTCTAAAATGTTATCAAATGTCTTGATGGATGTATGATTTCATTATGGGTGATTAGACCAAATTTGATGGCAATCATTACTATTCGTTTGGAACATCATTTGGGGTTATTTTTTTTTAACATTTCTTAATTTATGAATGGAAACATATAGAATTTATCCCAATTATTTGAATATGAAATTATTAGTGTGGAACACTATCTAGTTTCAATTTTGTAACCTACAAAGATGCAACTCATCCCAAGGCTCAATGTCCAATTATGAGTACTTTGTTTATTATTGATATGGATGAAATGCTAAAATTGAATGTCAAGTACTATAAAGTATAAGGTAACTGAACTCTTTTTATTCCCTAAGGTTAAAGAGTAGTTGGCGTGATACATGTGTCTATTTTGGAAACAGGGTGCAAGATTTTAGAGATTTTTATTACAACTATTACCTTCATGTTTAAGATTTAATAAAAATAATAGTCTTCATCATCACCTCTTAATGGAAGGTTGCTATTACATCTATTTCCTTATATTTTATAAATGGATATTTGTAATAATTTTTGTTATTAAAATCTTTTTTTTTAGCCATGTAACTAAATTGGAACCCTAAAATTTGAATTCCGGTCATCCTTATTGCTTATGTTGGGGTCTTACGTGTATGGGAGTTCATCAACCATTTAACCTATAAGACTTTATCAACCATTTAACCTATATGGTTGCCCTAGTATGTACATTTAAATATGGTTGCCCTAGTATGTACATTTAATTATAGAACAAGAAATGTGAAATTTTATGTGCTTCAAAATATATTTAGTAGCTTAGTTCTTTACTTGTGTTGATTATAAACCAATTTATTATTTTGTGTTACTCAATTTTATGGGGTTGTTATTTGTTTTGATATATGAGTGTGATATGTAAAAGTACCACTAAGATAAAGATTACTTGTAACTTTGATTAATAGTTTTGTAGATAAAACTTCGATTATGTATAATTTGACTTTGTAAAAAATATTAAATATATTATTTTTTTTCTTATTAAAAAAATTAAATTTCCAACAAATTTCCTTAGATAACATTTAAAATAGTACATATAACCAATAAAATATAATCTTTAATGATAATATTATCTCAGAATAAGCTATGTGATGGATTTAAGGAGATAGAAACATACAATATACCAAACTGATAAAAATAGAACTAATGACAATAAAAGTGGTTTCAAAAAATGAAAGAATAACGTGTTGAGTCTCTATTACATCCCATAGGTATAATGGATATTAAGCAATATACAATTAGCAGTGTGGATATTTAACCATATAAAAAACAATGTGTGGATATTAAGCAATATAAAAATGGGATCATCTAAGGTCGTAGTGTTAAATAAATTTGGTAGGGAATTTTGTAAATCCATGTTATAACTATCAAACTTTAATATTTTGGATGCTTTAGAGGTTTTTGATGGTACTGAATCCATTTCCATCATGATTCAAACACTTGTTACTGTGAAATTTCTTAAAGTGGATATTAAGCAATATAAAAATGGGATCATCCAAGGCTGCAGTGTTAAATAAATTTGGTAGAAAATTTTGTAAATCCATGTTATAACTATCAAACTTTAATATTTTGGATGCTTTAGAGGTTTTTGATGGTACTGAATCCATTTCCATCATGATTCAAACACTTGTTACTGTAAAATTTATTCAATTTTTTGACCGAGATTCAAGCAAATTTTGACGATTCGAGCAATTCCTCCGTCTTCTTAAACAACTCCGTGAAAAATTCCTGCCATTGAATTACTGGATGCTGCACCTGTAATTATGGATTGAGCCGATTATCTGTGAGGTCGAGAATGATTGTGGGGAACGGGCTCGAGGTCGATATTCTGGCAGTGCCCGGTATAAACTGGTTTCCTGCTACGAAATTTTCTGTATTCATCTCCTTACCAATGGGGCGGTTGGACAAGCCAGCGTCCATAGCAACGAGAGCCGGAGGACTCAGAGAATGAGTATGTTCGTCTTCGTAGGTTGTTACTACAATTGTGGGGTCTTGGGCGCATCTCTGAACCTGCTCAATCCACCATCATTTTTAACATATGTATATTAGCAGACAGGCAATGTGAGTATTCGTACCAGATTTCTTTCTGAAAAAGGACGGACGAGATCAAACCTGTTTTTTAACTGGGCAACTGGGCGCCATAGCACATCTGTAATAAGATTTCGGACATGGATTGTTTCTTGTCGACTTTTGGCCGTATTTTCTCCACCGGCAGCCATCGTTTATCTGTTTATAATGGATCACATCAGTTCTTTTAAACATGACGGAAAACAAGAATGAACATCCATATATAATCGCATCCAATCCATTCAGCAACTTGCCATTCTTAGTGAAACATGCCACACACGGCTTTAGATGGGTAACTTTGGGTTCGATTATTACCACGAATGCCTCGCATATTGTCCGCACGGATACCATTCTTTTGGTCACCGTCGCCGCTTGCTCGCCGGAGCAGTTGCTGAGCGCCTGATGCTTCTGGTTTTGTGACTCCTCCATCGACGAATTAATCGTCCCATTCTGAAACTGATCCAACCGCAAGTGATTTATCTTCCTCTTTTTTGAAGGCAGCTGCTGATCATCCATAAATCTAGAGACGTTCTTCCCATCCTTCTCCCGAATTCGTTCATGAGAATAGGAAGCCTGGTGGGAAACTGCAACCCTGGAGTCGGTCTGAACAGATCTTCTGAAATTGAAATTGTCTTCAGTTCCATGTTCGGCACCGAATATCTACGAGATCAAAAGGGAAAAAACATTACAACTTGTGAAATTCTTCAAGCCTAATTGAATCCCAAGGCTAAATTATAAGATTCCCAAAACCATAAATACCTGGTTTGCATCAATGCCCGTGAAGCGTTGTTTTTCCTGATACTTGATTTTCTTATGCAAGTCGTCATATTTACTAATCATGTGCTTCAACATAGAGTTGAGCTTGCGATTCTCCTCTTGCATGCGATTTATCTCGGTCACAAGTATAGTCATCTGCATGAATTACAAGTCGTTCTGTAGAACTGCTATTTAGATCATAAATAAATAAACAACACTGGCCGTGAAATTTTTTGTGAGATCACCTTCTTTTTGTCGGCTTCCATCTCTCATGTACTGCGTTGTTGAAGCTTCAATATGTCTCCTACCTCCGCATTTGGGACTCCAGGGAACTCGTTGCAAGGAAAGGGATAAGCCGAGTGGCGTCTGTGTGCGCCTTACGAAACATATTTATGGCGTTCTGTGTAGCTTTGACTAAAACGAACACCTTCAGAGAGGCGGCAAGGAACTTAGGTCTTGGGTCTTGTAATTCATTCTTTTCCCGTGGTAGTTGGAAATCGATGATTAAAAAGGTAAGTTTTTATCAGTTGTTTTAAAATTCCTTAAAATCATAGATAAACTAGAAATGGTGTTCAGAGTAGCTCTTAGGTAGATATAATTAGTTCTTATGCATATATAATTTTGCCAAGGATTAGATCATAATTTGTGAAACCAAAACTCTCCTGCTTAACTATTAAATCACATTTTCTCAGATTGAGAATTAGTTTTACTTGTCAATAAAATGTTACTAAATATTAAATCATATTCTCACATTAAGAATTAGTCTTACTTGTCAATAAAATGTACTAAATTTTCTACATGTGCAATAATTATGAAAGAAAGAGAATGTTGGTTTTAAACCCCTTTCAAAGGAAGTTTCCAATGTGCATCAAAATTCAGTCTAGGTCGGTGCTCTGTATTTGTATTTTCCTGATAATAACGTGGTGTCACCATTCATTGTTTTGAGATTTGTAAAACACTGACTTGACTTGCCTCGCCACTCTCGTCAACAGTCCGCGTCTTTGATTACCCAACGTCCAACCATAATAAAACATGAGTTTCGGTAGACGACAAACACCACTTTGAAAAGTTATTTATAGATTTCGTATTAAAATGCGAATGTTGTATCCAAGTCAAGTCAAGGTGGTGTCCATTACAGATCCAAACGTCATAAAGTCAGTTTACATTTGATGTAATTGAAAATGGACTTGTTTTAGGAGTAAAGTGACTCGAATCTCACAAAAAAAAAAAAAAAAAAAACATCTCAAATATTGAAATTTGAAAACTAAAATCTAAATTTACAAAAATCTCCCCTAGCTGACAAAAATTTTCATAATTAAAAAAAAAAAAACAAACTAATAAATAAATAAAAATACACCATGTGTCACGCGATCATAGCTTGTAGCCCAAGTAAGTATGATAATTTGAAGGGGGAAAAAACATTTTCAATTAAACTTATGCTATTAGTATATAAGATTTTCGAAACTTAGGCTGCTCGTACTTATTAAGTATATATAAATCCGACAAGTTAAGAATACATGCAGCCTTTTTTACGAAAAAACTAACTTTTTTAATCATGCATGTAGTCACCTTTTTATCTATTTAAACTAAATTATAGTCCATAGGCATTTTTTTATCTATTTAAACGAAAGTATAGTCCATAGGCATTCTCTATTGATAAATTAAAGTCTTAAATAAGAATAATTTTATTAAAGCCAAAGAATATGGTTTACGTTATGTAAGGAAGAAGTATTCACTTGATTTTTTATTTTTTTTATAATACATTAATAAAATGTTGCACATAAATAATGGAGGAGTTACAATAAAATTTTGTTTCAAAAGTTGGTAGAACATTTAAAAGTCAATGAAAAACCAAAATGTTTTTGAAATTAACTTTATTGTTTAAAGAATAAATTATACAACATTTTAATTTATAAATATAAAAGAAGCTAATTCTAATGATAGTTAGAAGATAAATTTTACAATGTAGAGGATAAGATGGTTGTGTAAGCTTAACAATTTCCCATATTTGTGATGGTTGTGTAAGTTTAACAAGTTCCCATGTTTGTTTATTGGGACTCTAACACCTTATCCTAAGCAAAACATGGGGAGGAACAAGTTAGAAAAAAAAAGAATAGGTCTTAGCAACATGGTTTGCTATGATGCCCATATACAACCTATAATAAACAAAGAAAAAGAGGAATACCCACAGGAATAAACTCCTCTCAAAAAGAGAGTACAAAAGAATAAAAGAAAGAGAATTGAGGAGATGAAGGAAGGAGGACTCAAGATGACGCCCCGAGGACAACTTCTTTCATGCCAATCATCAGATATAGTTGAAGAAACTCAGGTGATGCTAAATATTTTGTGAAGATATCTGCATTTTTCTCTTGAGTAGGCACATACTCCAGACTAAGGACACTACCTTGAATAAGTTGGAAATTGAAATCCATATGGATCTCAATATGTTTGTTCCTTTAATGATTTTTGGATTTATGGAAATATGTATTGCATTTTGATTATCACAACATAAAAGAGTAGGTTGATCCTTATGAATGCCAAAATCAGTCAATAAATAACATAGCCAAGTAAAATTGTGACTAGTGAAGACTACATCTCAATACTCAAATTTTGTTGCAGATAAAGTGATAGCGGGGATACCCGCCAAACCCACATTCACAATACTTTTCAATATTTCACTCAAACTGTGCGTAAAGTGCATCCAAAGTTCCTTGATCAATCAACTCACAATCCACAATTCTGGCAACCTCACAGTCTTCCCTTATTCCATGCTGGCAATTTAAATTTTAATTCTGGGAGCGTTAATATCTCAAACCTCACAGATTTGAGATATTAATTCCAAAGTTAGCATATGTATGTAACATCTCAGATTCACTTCTTTTCCGTGGGAGTTCTACTATCACCCAATGGTCACTGTCATGCTCAATTGCGTCCTTGATATGAACCAATCATACCATATAGGCCTTCTCTATTAACCAAATGTTATTCCACCACGATTTCTTCATGCGTACTGTAATATATCAATATATATTACTGTCTTGAAGCGCTATGACGACAATCAACAACTTGGACCCCTCTCTCTGTCAAAGACTCGACCACACTCGGTTAATACCGTGGTTCGGACAGACGACTATTCACTTTGTAACTGGGGACTTTGTATGATTAAACACATGCCATTACAACCAACGGGCCCACACATACATATATGAACAACCAATCGAATGCACGTATCATACCTGGCTATCCTCCGCGCACCTTTATTAAACTTCGGGCAAGTCCGATGCTCGATCACCGTCCGATGGCCCCTTCCCAAATCAACGGCTCGTACGCATATCGCTCGGCATCTTAGTATGAAGTATAACGTGTGATGGCGAATTTTAAATGGCGGTTTTCCAATTTCGCTCGGAGACACGCGTCAGGCACTCTATGGAATCGCTACGAATTCTCCAATACTGCTTTCCGTATAAGAGTGGTGCGATGAATACCAGAACCATCGTTATTTTTCACTGTTTATAGTTCGCGGTTCCGTTCTCCTTACTCCGGGTTCCGTATATCTTTATTTTTATTATATTACACCTCTGTCCTTCCTACGATTGCTTCACTCATACACCACAGGGAACTCATCGACTCAGTTGTCTATAGCCTGTCACAGGGCTTTATATCACCACCGGAATCCACTTACACTCGATTGCGATCTTAACGATTCCATGCCGCTGCCCAAGGACACACAGTTCGTTGTCATGGTGTTAAACACGGTTTCTATCATACAGTTAACACCGAGACTCATAACCCAATCAATACCTCGACACCGTTACTCCTTCCATACTTACACAGAAGCATACAACTACCAGAATTCAGGAATTGAGCGATCACGTAGAGTCCATTATCTTTCATCAAGAAACATATATACATTCACGCATGATTTAATTCAACAAATGCACATACAAGACTAGAACATTTCTTATTTACACAGTGAATTAACTTACAACCTTATAGCGGCCAGATCTTCAATTTGATGGCCTTCTTCCCCTGTGCATCTCTCTACAGGTACAAGCAGGTCTATGTGTAGGTCTATGCAGCCCTGTGCAGCCCCCAACTCTGTCACAGGGGTTTATTTTTATAAATATTGTAAATCAATCGTTTCATTTCCTTGATGACTCTTGGACCCCTAAGCTAGCCTAACTTCTGACTATCTCTTCAAGTGCCCATCAAAAATTTGGGCAGTTACAATATTTTCCCTCTAATTAACTAAATTACTCAATTATGAATATTTACATGGGAAAACAAAACATGAAGCCCTCCTTTACATTTATTTATGTACAAAAGTGTCTTGGGTCTAATGCCCCTGCATCATAAAGCAATCACTAACTATTTCTTATAGGACCAAGAAATAGGAGAAAAACCAAGACAAAAAATGAAACCAAAGGTGGACTATCAATCATCAACTGATCCAACCCATTGAGAATCCCTCAAACCAACAATCTCAGGAGCACCAACAATATACTAAATTTCAAAACTTGAAGTGCCCTGAATATATCTCAGAATAGACTTTGTTTCTTTCCACTAACTTTGATGAGGATCTTGAGAGAATTGAGAGATTAGGTGTGAGGCAAATAGATTAGGCTTCCAACTAGTTTTCAACATATGGTAGGATCCATCTGTGGTGAGGTGTAACTGATCGTAAGAGTAACACCTAACTGAAAAGGAGTAGGTGCACGCTTACAACTATCAATGCCAAAGCACTAAAGTAAATCAAGGGCATGTTTTTGCTATAAGGTGGAAATCCCTTGTAAATATTGGTGAACTTTTAATCCAATAAATTAATGTAGAGGATCGATGTTGGTCGTATCAAACTATACCATCAATGATTCCTTAACATTTTGAATCATATATGAAGAAATCCATGTGAGGATCAAATCATCCACATATAGAACTAAAATCAATGGATTAGATCCATATTTAAGAGTGTAAACTATAGGATCATAATGACAATGGTTAAACCCCGAGGAAAGCACAAAAATATCCATATTCTCATACCAATCTCTAGGAGCCTATTTATGACCATATAATGAACGTCAAATTCTAAAAATTAAGGAAGGATCCTGGACAATTACACGAGGCTACTCCCTATAAACGTCCTCATGAAAATCTCCATGTAGAAAGGATCTCTTCATATCCATGTAATAAACTAATCATCCTTAGGAGGTAGCCAGAGAAAGCACAAGATGTATAGAATCCATCTTGGCAATAAGGGAAAGGTATCAATAATTAATCTCTTCGACTTATGAAAAAACCTTGGCCATAATATGTGCCTTATATTTGTCGACAAAGCCATTTTCAACATATTTGGTTAGGTAGAACCATTTACAACATGCTAACTTAAATCCCTTAGGAAGAGAAACAAGGTCTCATGCACGATTCAACATGAGATATGTTTCATGCCAAACCATACTTAGAGAATAAAAATGAGCTATGAAATAAGAAGTTGAAGAGAGCCCAAACTTATATAATGTGGAGGCATGATCAACCTTTATGATAACAACAACAAATGTTAGATCATGTAGTTCACGAATAAAAACTTGATTGGGAGAAAACACAATTGTTTTCCCATCACTAGAGTAACAAATGTGATAGATGGATAATAATTTTGTAGATATCTCAAGAGAGAGGATTACATTATCTATGAATCCATTAGTCATTTCCATGGTACATGACCCCAAGAATTCAAGCTTAGTAGAGCCTCCAACAATAATTTATGAAATGCTACTATGAGATGTAGATGGAAGAAAATATTGACAGGGGTTATTATATGATGTGATGCTCTAGAATCAAGTATCCAATGATTTGGATATCTATCTAAAGATTGACCCAATAATGTATGTCCTTTATTTTTTGAAATATTGTGCTTCTTCACGGCTTCTTCTAAGTATTTCAAATTTCTCAACATTTCACTTCAATATGCCCATATTTGTCACAAAAAGTACATGACTCATCTGATTTATTATTCATCTTTTTCTATGTCTTGGAGTGATATCCATCGGTCTTAAAAGCTCAAGATGTAGACTTAAAGTCTGCAAATGCTTCGAGGGAGGCTCACAGGATTGAGAAAAACATTTCTTCTTTTGGAATCATGCTTTGTTCTTACCTTTGGAGGTATGATATGAAAGAGCCTAATCATGGAAAATTTTAGTGGCTAATATTCGTACGTTGCCTAATTTTCCATGATTTTTCAAGAAAAAACATTCGCAAACTTCCATTTTTCTAAAAATTATTTTCCCAAATTTTATAGTATAAAATTATTTTACATTAAAAATTGCCGACATTATAAAGAGACTATATATAAAATCATTATAAATTTGAATAATTTTATAAATATATCAATAAACATTTTATAGTTTGCATATTAGGGACTAGTGAGATTCGCTAATGTTTTTAAACTTCAAGATAATTTTCTATCCCTAAAATATTCCCTGAGCCTAATTGAAATATCTACAAAGAAACTATAGCTACTAAGTGTATATTTTTTGCATGTGAGGCAATCACAAAATGTCTCAAAACTAGGAATTTTGAAAGAATCTCCAACAACATCCATAGTTGAATAAAATGGAGTTGAAAAATTTAGAAAAGGACGATTTAATTTTGATAAGATAAAAAAAAATTACTTTATTTTAATGATTCTCTTTTCCACATTCTTTTAATTGGGCCACCAATAACCTTTTTAAATGGTTAGACCAATTGATCCTAGGTTTCTTTCAAACTGGTACATTCATATAGATTAAATAATAGGTTATCTAAAACATACAACCTATTCAAACCCATTGCTTCATCTTGCTTATTCTGATATACAATTTTTCAACTTCTTTTGTAAGAAATGGTTGATTTTCACTTAAAATTTTCCATAATTCTTTTGATTACAAGAGTTGTTGCATTTTTGTTTTCCAAGTATGATAATTATAGGGAGCTAGGAGCTCAATGGTCTTTAAAATTTTCATATCGTCAAAAACTTAAACCAAATCTAACTTGTGAACAATACACTATTCAATGGATTTGGCAGCAAAAAAAATAAAATTACATAATCAATATATGTGTGAAAACAAACTTTCCCAACACTTCAACTCAATTTGAACATATAATATTGTCAAAATATTTTTCCCATTTTTTTAAATGATCTTGGCAAATAAGAAACTCACTGAGATTTGTATGTGGAAAAAGAAATGTTTGTTCACTATGATTAATTTATGTGGATGCAGAAAACCATAAGAAATATTCTTTCGTATCTTAACACGCTTAGAAATTGTGGGTTCAAATATACTTGAATCAAAGCAATGCTCACAACCTATACTATTGCCTCGAATTGGACTACTCCAACAAATTTGTCTTGGAATGTCAAAAAAACAGATCCCACACTTCTCTCCACAAGCATCCATGAACTAGTTGTTTTTCGAAGGCATAGGGAAATTTATTGCAACAATTAGGGTTGGATATTTTGTTGAAGGTATTTGTGGATCTCTCCTATCAAATTAGTGGATGGGAGGTGAGATAACAATCTTGCAAAATTAGAAATCTTTAAAAATACATTGGAAACTAGCGAAAACAAAGTTAGTTCATGTAACACCCCTACTTGATCCATGGATTGTAAAAAACATGTACATGTGAAACTTAGGCTGGTGAGACCGAATGCATTAACTAGGATAGTGAGTCATGGATTTCTTTTGGGGCTATTGTTCCTTTGTGCATGTGTTTTTTTATGTTTGGGGTTGGTATGCCTATATGTATATGTTTTTGCTTTTTTTTTAAGGCTAGAAAGCCCAGTGATGTAAACATGATGTCTCTTTCATATTAAAAAATGCATTATGATTGTAGGATGATTCAAATGAAAAGAGTATGAGGGCCCAAGATTCCATGTGCATAAGAAAGGGGCTCATATGAAATAATAATCATTAAAGTGTGCATGCTTATAACCAATGTCCATTAAGTGAACTTTTGGAATGTCACTTGTTAGTGAAAATGCATGCACATAAAAGGAGAGATGTTGGTACTATGAGGCAGAGAGTTAGTGTTGGAGCATACTAGGGTGACAACAGGAAATTCTAGAGCCAAAATTCTTTGGACATCTCTATCTAGTCAATTTAGACACCTTGGAGGCAGTGGCATAACTCGAAGGACTACAAGTATAGAGAAGGGTGTGCACTACTTGGGTGTTTTTTGATAGGGGATGTGAGCTTGGAGGTTGGAGGATGTTAGGGTTTAATGTGAGGGCTTGGATGGTACTTGGAGATCCTAGGGGGAAGCAAGAACTCCTAGAGCTGCAGGACTTTGAGAACATACCTGTCTGGCCAAGTTAATCACGCTGGAGGTAGTGGCACAACCTGAGGGACTACAGGTGTAGAGACGGGCGTGCACTACTTGGGTGTGTGTTGATGAGGGATGTGAATGAATAGGTTGGAGGTTGTTGTGGTTTCTTACCTTGGATAGTTATTTTCTGGTATTGGTCATGCACCTAGTTTCGAGAGAGATGTTTCCCCATGGAATGAAAGCCTTAGCTTAGGGGTGACCAAATGTTGAGAGAAAATGAACAAAATTGTCTAAGGTTGGGAGTATTGTTTGAATTTTGCAGCCAATTGGTGAAAATCAAAGATAATTTTCTATTTTATGCTATTATTTATTTTATGGTGTAATAATCCATATGTTTTTTGAACTACATATGAATCGAAATTTAAGGTTGATATTTGTTTAAATATGTCTATGAATGATTTATTTCATTTATGATTCATCTATACATGCATATCACCATGCTGCAATTTCTCAAAAAAGGGAAATTTCCCATAAAATAGGTTATAATGGTATGATGCATAGAAATAGGCCTCAAATGGTGGCTAAAGGCATTGATGGAATTAAAATGAATGGAAAAACTTTGAAAATTGAATCACAGAGCACCAAAGGGGTATTGCTATATCTTGTGGATTGATAAAATCCACTAGTAGGAGGTTGGAATACACCAACAAGTGGCTAGGGAACATTGCAGTTAATATCAATAGCACAAAGTTAACAATCAACAAGATAGTGTGTACATGACTACTTGCATTGAAAAGTGGGGAGCATTGAGAAATATTAATGCATATATTTGGTACTAGCAACCACTAAAAAAATTTAAAACACATCCATATTGAAACCATATTAGAAAAAAATATTTTCCAGGAAAATTTACGTAATCCATAAATCGAATTCCTCTGAGATCTAGATCTAGATTTGAACACTAGATCTCAAATAAATCTAAAAAAAAACTTTCTTACAACTAGATCTGATAAAATCCAATCATCGTACAACATAATCTCACACAAAAGAAATCATAAAAAGGTTGTAGTCATGCTCTGATACAATGTAGATGTGCAAAAACTACCCAAGGGAAAACTGTGAAACTAAAACACTTCTACAAAGAAAGATAATTGAAGAACAAAGAAGAAATTGGTGTAATTTCTTAAGGAAAAAAATACACATCATTCTAATTTAAAGCTAGAAAAAAAGCTTCTAGTGATGGCTACAAGATATGACTTACAACATAATAGATACGATCTCTATGTAAACTTAACAAGTTCCCATACTTGTTTATTAGGATTCTAACGGTTTTGAACAAAAATAATAGTTAGTAGAACATAAAAGAATATTATTTCCATCCAAAAGATGAAAAATATATCTAGCCTGATAAATTCCACAACTTAGAATTACTTCTTTATGATTACAAGAATAAATATTATAATTTTTTTACATAAAATAATGCAAAAATAAAACATAGTTGAGTACCATTATTTTTTTTCCTTTCTTATTTCTTAATTATGTAATTATTACATTTCATTTTACAAGTAATTATTGCACTTCATTTCACAAGATAAATAAGGTGCAAATTCAAAAAAAAAATTAAATAAAATATTCCCTTCCAATTGTCTACTATTTTAAAAATTAACAAAACAACATACGTATAAGTTATAATCTCAATAGAAATTAATAATAAGCATACAATGTAATTTGGAACGAAACATTTGATATGTACACTAACGATAATGAAAAGCGTTAAACATTGAGCCACATTTTGTATGGACACATTTCAATTTTTTTTATAAAAAAACATATAAAAATTCAAACACAATAGTAATTCTCATATAAGAGGATGTGTTCTAAGTATCCATGTATATAATGCATGAGGCACCATATCCCAAACCTACTTAACTAGTCATGTTGATCATAGATTTTATTAAAATGAAAAATTGTAATAGATCTTGAAGCCTTTGTTGAAGGGCGCTAATTGTATCAAGATTAAAAATTATAAAAAAATGAAGAGACCTTAATTTATTTATATGCCTCTACAAACATGAAATATAGCATGCTTTCACACATTACAATTATTAAGGCTAACATGTTTAGGATTTGGAGCTTTCCAATGTCCATACAAAACACAAAACTAAAGGACATTACTGATCACTTGGACTCCCAAATATAAGTACATTTTTGTTGTTGAAAATATTGTTTATTCACATTATTTCTCAAATGATGGCAATATGTATACCAAAGTGGGTGTTACAACATAATCCTTGATGCATAAATATAAAGATTAAAAAAATTAGGTTTCATTCTCTTTTCCTTTCTAATGAATCCCACCTGGGCATAAACAATGTTGATCTAAGCATTAATTCCACAAATAATATTGTATCCTCGATATTGGGCTTCGAATGAGATATAGGTAAAGAAAACTATTGGGTATTCTCAAAATATTTGATGTGTAATGTATCATGATACTTATGTCAATATTTGAATAAACAATAAGAATAGAATGATAGAGTGTGATAGATAAAGATGCATGGAATTTAGAAAAGGGGAATGTCAATTTTTGAGAACAAAGAAGTGATGATGTGTTGATGCTAAAAAAAGAACAAACAAAATCACAATTATCATCGTTATAATCCCAATTATAGGTTTTTCCATGTTGAGAAGTTTTATTTTATGCAAGTTCATATCTAAACTTAATTTGAAAATACAAGTTAGAAAATTTCAATGAATTTAATAGAATTTTTCAATCACAAAAAAATAATTAAATAGTTTTGAGTGAAACAAATAAAGCGACGCATTATCCTTATAGCTAGCATGACTAAAGCCTACATAAGACAAGTGATTCTTAACTTATTCACATTTAGTTATGAATTGTGTTTTGTTTCCATTAAGTATCTATGGTAATAATGATGATACAATAATTTTCATTGAGCCACACATTTGTAATTAATCTCACTAATAAGTTCCCAAATCCTTAAAATTAACACCCATAACCCATAACCACAATATTTTGGAGCTTTATAGAGCCATTGGAGTAGATGAAAATGTCACAAAACAATTGTTATAATAGTGGCTATGAGATTGAAAAACATTAAGCATGAAAACTAAATGTGATGCCAATTCATATATCAAAAAGGATGGACAATGCTCATTATTAACACATGAATTCAATTAAAGACAAGATGAACTAAAGGAAAACTCTCAATTCTTGTCATAAATGCATTCCAAGATAGTTGCACAACTTCTAGCTATTGAAGGATTTGAGTGATTAAGGTTTCTAGAAATGGAAAATCTCAATGGAAAGTTCTTGTAGGGATTGAAGGTCCATTCAAAGTTCATGGACATTATGGGTGAATAGATCTTATCCATGGAGTTTAGGATCATCAAGTCCAAGTTCAGGAATTCTAATTTATTGTTGCATTTGGAAGAAACTCACACCTTTACATTTATTTATCAATAGGGTTGATGGATCTTTGGTCATTGATATTGGGAATCCAAAGAAGATTTGTAATACTAGTTTCTATTAACAGGTTTTTTCTATTAATGTAGGATTTAAATTCTTGTTGCATACTGGGTAAGGGTTTCAACCCTAGGATTATGGTAAATTGTATTATTCTATGCAAGAATATGAAAATTACAAGTGAACTTGGAAGATGAACCCGAAGGTCATAACATGATGTATTTATATTTATTATCTTAATGAGAAAATCATCTCACACTTATCATATAATTATGGTGTGCATCCAACAATGGTATTGGAGCCATGGGAACTTTGTGTGCCATGAGTTTTATGCCGTTCCTCAACCCGAGAATTTCTCTTTACATGATTGATCTTTGAGGCCACCATACAATTATATTTTAGGTCATTTTAGGACACCAATCTATTTATGAATGGAAACTAACTGTGGATAAAATCAAACTTTCAGGAAGTTGTTTAGAAACTTGATAGGAATGGACCAATAGGTGAGAATACAATATTTTTTGTACCTCTAGTAGCCATCCCCAAAATTCCTCCCTTGTTATGTGAATTTCAAATGCAACCTACTAAATTGATGTTATCTCTCTCCATACCTTCCACCCATTCTCCATTCCGATCTCTTCTATGCTTCTCTTCTCTAATCCTCAATGATTCGAGTTACCTTTATTTTTCTGGACAACAATTTTTTGATACCATTGAGGTATTTACTTCTCCTTTGCAACTACTATCTCATAGAAAATATTCAACAATAGGGCATTCACGTCTCCTTCAGTTCCTCCAACTCTCTGATTGGTTTCCGTTTTATTTGGTCCTAATTCTGAACGTCTATTGCTTCCTTTGCATTCATACAAAATATTATTAATAACTATTGTGCACAGTACACATCAAATTTGTAATTACATGTTGAAACTAGTATCATATTATCTACTTGGAATTGTATCAAACTTGAAAGTATTCCAACATATGATCGACTTGGAAAAATTCACTATAGTCTTATTGTTCTTTTTGAAGATGTTATTCCAAATAAAGGTGACATTCTCTTGTATAAGTTTCCACAAATCTATTAACACTTAGAACAATATATTTGAGGGAAGTTATTAGGGTTTTAAATTGAGTATTCAGTTTTGTATATTCTTGCTTGTAATATTTTGAGAGGGTTTTAAATTGAGTATTTAGTTTTGTATATTCTTGCTTGTAATATTTTGAGGAAAGTGGTTGTTATATAGTGATATCTCAATAAATTTTGATGCCCTACTCATCTAATAGACTAATCAATCACTTTGATATTCTAGATTATTGATCTGGCCAAAGATATTTTCTCCCTCTAAAAAAACTGAATTTGATTTAATATACAAAATTACATAGAAAGAATGTTCTGATTAAAGCAATATCAAAGTAATCATAAAAAATAATTTACATGATAAATTAGGGAAGTTAACCACCAATCTCCCTTTTTTGTGAATTCCACACAAAAAGTAATTAGAATATATCATAGATAAGAACAATAAGGAAAAAAATATAATGAAGTACGCCATAGATCAAGATATGGATATTATATGGTAAAGGCGAAAGAATAAGAGGATACTTCATACAGAAAGTCAACACATGCATTGTACCTTTGGTACACTACTACATGAAGGGAACTTTTAAGACATTTTTTTAAGACAATACAAATTTTTTGTCTTAAAAAGTCACTTTTTATTTAAGTCTTTTTAAATTAAAATTTAATATCAATTGAATTGTCTTAAATATAAAATTTAAGGCAAAAAGAGTTTGAGACAAAAAATGTTTTAAGACAAAACTTTATATTTAAGACAAAAATAGTTTGAGACAAAAATATTTTAAGACAAATCTTTATATTTAAGACAAAATATTTTAAGACAACTTTATTTTTAAGACAAAAACTGTTTGAGACAAAAATATTTTAAGACAAATATTTTAAGACAAATATTTTAAGACAAAACTTTATATTTAAGACAAAAATCATTTGAGACAAAAATATTTTAAGACAAAAACAATTTAAGACCAAAATGTTTTAAGAAAAAACTTTATATTTAAGACAAAAACAACTTGAGACAAAAATATTTAAAGACAAAACTTTATATTAAGACAATGGAAATTGAGATGAAATTCATTTAAGACAATTAACAATTAAGACAAAACCATATCAATTGAAGACAATATTGTCTAACATGACTTGCAAAAATGACTCTAATAATGCACCCTAAGTCTGTCAGTGTGTAGGCTACTACTATCTCGCGCCTATATCAAGGTTTCAATTTCACTTATCATTCACGTTATCTTATATAAAGACAAAAAAAAATTGGGCTCTTCATTTTGGTGGGGTAGTTGTCTCTAAAGAACACAACAAATTTTCCTGGCGATATTTCTGAGACAACAATCCCTCTTATGTCCTTTCGATCTCTATTTATACGATTAGAGACAACTTGTATGTCATTGCATTCAACACTACTACATGGAGAGGGCTTTTAAGGCAAAAGAAATATTTTGTCTTAAAATTTTCGATACGAGGCACTATTAAAAAAGGAAAAAGTAAAGGATTAGGGGTTTGCCTTTATGTTGTTGATGGGTTCTCCAGGAAGAAAAGCGATGTCCGAAAAATAACTGATGGGATTTAGGGAAATGGAGGTCGATAACAGAGGTGCTTGGTGAGAGGAGCGATGGAGGCAATTTTGCTGAACATGGATAGGTAGTAACATAGTTGGAGTACTTTTCGGGGTCTCCATCGATAATGTTTTATTTGTGTTTTTTGATAGTTTCATTTATTTTGAATGCTACTTCTATCTATTGGTTTCTGTTATGAGTACATTTTTGTGCTGAAACTTTTGACGTTCATCGACAACACGGATAAATGAAATTACAGAAAAAATTACAGAAAAACCACTAGTAGACAATATGCCTACGAAATCTCTACGATAACTTTTTCAAGAAGCAAACGCCAAGGATAAAAGATATGATTGTGGAAGCATTAGTCACAAAATTCACAAGGGAAGTAATTTTGGTTGTTAGTGTGGAGGTAGATAGATTAAATGTCGCATTTACTGGTGCAATTACTAGTGTTGTTTGGTGCAATGCGTCTACGCATAATTATCTAAGCTAGATTTAGTTTTTATCCCGATTTTGAATGATATCAGGGATCTCTATTGGTTATTTTGTTTCAAGGTACACTAACAATGATTTATTTTCTACTCTAGTTGTTGGTATGCTCTGTGGTCAATCTAAGACGCACTAACTGATTTTTTGCATTGTCTTTCTTCTGAACCTTTGCTCCTGTGGATCTTCCTTCTCCTTCCCTAGTTTAGGAATTGTCAATCAGGGGATTTTCGAGGATCTTAGATGCTATCTGTTTTTCTTCTCTATGGTCTATCTGAGACACACTAGCTGGTTGTTTTACATGGTTTTTCTTCTAAACCTTTACTCCTATGGAACTTCTTTCTCCTCTATGGGTTGGGATGGGTCGATAGGAGGATTTCCGAGGATATTTACTGTTATGTAAGTGGATTAATTTTGATTGGTGGAGTTGGTAACATATTTCAATTTTGAATTCGATCACGAAGGAGTCTCTTAGGGTCATTAATTGGTCTAGGGGGTTATTTATTTTCCAGTTTGGTCATTGATTATATGATGGACAATCCATTAATGGTTTGCGTCTTCATTGAAGATCTTTGTTGATTGTGTGCTTGATTAGATTTTATGAAGGAAATTGGTCGATGGTGATTAGCTAGTCTATTTTATTTGAAGGGGTTTCCTAGTGGATTGAGTTGGTGATAACATACATCGAGTGGTGTCAATAATTTAAAAGTGACATTAATTTACCTTATCTACATATTTTATGAATGTTTTTTCAGAAACTACTACATAAGGTATTTTTTAGTAATGCTCTCTACTTTGGTGAACATATAGGCAAGGTTGTAGAGTGTCGGTGGTGTCCATTATACAACTGGCCTTTACATCTATCGGTAGGATTTCACTTGATACTGAAGGAAACTAGGGTGGTGATGTGCCATTACTCGATGTGTTGGTGCATGCAACTATTGAGGCATAGAGTTGTGGCTGCTCCAAGTCAGGAGTCTAGCCCTTTGGGACATCTCCTATACATGAAACTATACACGTGGATTCTAATGTTTAGATATCCCCACTGGTTATTGAACCCAATGTCTTAATCCATGGAAAATGTTTTTCCACCATTCGTGGAAAAAGAAGGAAGTTAATTAAGGTTGATCTACATTATCAAAAACTTGTTTTTGATTTCGATGTTTTTTTGGACTGGGTGGTGGGATTACAAAAATGGGACTTGGTGCATAAGTGGTTTTATATGCGAATGGATGGCTCTTAGATGGTGTCCCAGGTTAAAGAAAATTGGTACCCTATTCTTAAGTACTCTCATCTTTTCAACATTTTATACAATCAATGGTTATGCTTCCACTTTATTAATGATGGAAATGCTGCAAAGATTTTGGGATCGTATTGGGTTCATATGTTGTGGTTTCTTCTCTTTAAATCAGTGACATGTGGGATTTGATCCATACCTATAATTTCCAAGAAAGAAATTGGTTTCAAGCCTAAACTCCCTGGTTTACTGCTCGCATTTTGGTCATGTGTGTTAGGGTCATAAGTTTTATTGTCAAATGTTTTTCCTTATCCTTTAATTTTCAGCTTTGAAAAGTTGATCCTATGAATATTGTTGTTGTCACAGAGATTTTTGTTTGGCATTTTTGAGTTTCTTAAATGAAGGGTTAATTCTGAAAGAGTGTCAAGTTAATGGGAGTCATGGTCGCACATGTTTTTGTCATGTCAAGTCAAAGGGGGTTTAGTAATTTGTATATCATAATTGTCTAAATTGAGCTCATTTGCAGTCATAGTTCTTATGGTTACAATGAATGGTCATTTGAAACATCCGACATTCTTATCCCTCATTCTTATTTACCATATGCTTATCCATTTCACCTCCCATTTCCCCATTTACCCATTTACCTTCCATTCATTCCCCTTCATATAAATTTAGATCCTATACCCTTCCCATATACCATTCACCTATCATCATATTACATTCATTTTATTCCCCCCTTTCATTCTAAACCATTCCCTATATTAACATTACCATTTTCCATACTCATATCATATAACCCTCATGCATAATACCCCATTCTCATATATAAAACTCCCATACCAAAGGGATATCATACCCCTTATACTAAATTGTTACCTATGCTATGATTCACATGCCAATTCAGGTAGAGCACTCCAAAACATTATGTCAAAGCATCACAATGCTACTTATATTTTCTCGGTACACAACGGTACGCATACTACCTTTTTTACACCCTTTTGAAACAACAATTCCGACCACATTAAGGCCAATTATGGAAAATTGAGAGAGGTTGTTCTTAAATACGGGCCAAATTACAAAAACCTCTTCCAGTTTTCACACAGGTGTCGCAGATCAGGCGTTATGAATGCATATTTAAAGCTCATTTTTCGTAGTTTGTAAATTTCCTGTTCTGAGCCATGGTTTTGCAGAGCATTTTGTGAGAGTATGGGGAAAGATTTGTAGAAACAGAGAGAGGTATTTCTTCCCAACACTATCATAGAAAATAACGTCCATTTAAAAAAAATATGTTACGGTTTGGGAGATATACCCAAAACAAAGTGTGCTACGAAGGTGTTATGCAGGTGCTGCACAACCCTTGCCTAATAAGTCTTACTCATGTTTTGGTGCTGCCAGTTGTTAGAGATTTGAGAGTTCATATTGATTTACACTTGGATGCCATCTCAGCCCAAATTTCGTCGAATAGGTTTCAGCCATAAAGGAAAGATGACTTTGTGCTACCGAGTCGCTGTGCAGAGTTATTGGTTCACTGACAACTTTTCTATGATTTTTTGTTGTTTCTTTTTTCTTTACTCAGGATGGATGAGATTCAAAGATAAACATGGTTTCAAATATGTTATTTCTTTAGGGTGAAGTTAAGTAATTTTAAGATTTCCTTTATTATTTTTGAAAAAGGTGTAAACAACTATAATGTTTCTATTTTTCAGTTATGATGTTTCTACTTTTCTAGTTAGTGTTGATCCTCTCCATGGATCGAACATGTTTTGTATGCATCTACCTATTACACTATGATATTTTGACTATATAATGAAGAGAAGTAATTGAAGAAAGGGTTGGTTGGTTGGTTTGGAAAAAGATTTTGCAAGAGTGTTACTGTGTGATTGTGTTGTGGCCTGAATTTTTATGCATGGATCTTGTGTATTAGTTGATCCACTAATATTCTGGTGAACATACTCATGGTACTGGATATCAGATTTTTTTTCTCCTGTAAAATATTTGTTCTTCTCCTGTAAATTTTTATGTTGTCTCTCTTCCACTAAAATTCAGTATATTTTCCTATCATAAGTACAAGTGGAGGCTATTTGGAATTCAATTTAACATTGCTACAAATTAGGTGTTACAACTTGGTTCAGTTGCAATGATGGTGCTTATATCTATGTTTAATTTATTCTAAAATTCTTATTTCCTATGAGTGCAGTGTTTGAATTTCTCATGATGTTTCATTTCAAAAGAGTATTTACTCTATGATGTTCCCCTATGCTGCAATTTCTGAATGTTTGAGATGTTATATTGATTGAGAATTTGTGAGAATGAGTGGTTGTTTAAGCATAAGCCATGATTTGTGTAGGGTTTTTGAACTGTAAACATTCTCTTTAGATAAATATTTACCTACCCCCAACAAAATGAATTGTGAAATAGTAGCAGACCTGGTCTTTGTGGGTTTACAATTTTCAAATCTCTAGTTTCTTAAGGTGAGGGAGCTCCCTCCAGTCGGGAAAGAACAATACCCTTACCAAAAGTGGTTATTGGTTACCTTCCTAAGTCTATTTTTAGCCTAGTAGATATCAGGGACTGCTAACATATTGGTTTTTTTGTCGAGGACTAAACGGTCACATTTTCACAGAGTATGAACAACAAATATCAAATCTAATTTTTGATGGTGAACAACAGTTGGACATATGATGCTGAATCATTCACATGGCGATTCCGAGTTCAAAGGATTCAACAGATTGAAATTTTATGGTGACTCCACTAGTCAAAGGTCATTAATTTTGGTTGACTGTGTTTAATATGGGTTCAAGAACAAATTCCAGGTATGCACCTATGGACAGATCTCATATTCCTATTTTTCTGAATCCCATGCCTCCAGTTGATTGGTCAGCTTACCTCCCAATATTTAGAGATGGAAAGGGAGAATATGAACTTCTCTACATCTGGTTAAAGTTCATATCCATGCACACAAGTTTAAGGTTCAATTTCATCAAGGCCAATTATTGAAAACTGAGATAGGTTGTTCTTTAAGATGAGCCAAAGTACTAAAACCTCTTCCAATTTTCACACAAGTGTCACAAATCAGGCATTATGAATGCATATTTAAAGCTCATTTTTCATATATTCTAAATTTCCTATTTTGAGCCATGGTTTTGGAGAGAATTTTGTGAGAATATGGGGAAGGATTTATAGAAATGGAGAGATGTTTTTAATATGGGGAAGGATTTGTAGAAATGGAGAGAGGTTTTTAAGATGGGGAAGGATTTGGAGAAATTGCTGCTAGAATTTTATTTATCCTAGCTAAATCCTTTTCTTCCAACACAATACCCCTCGCAATATTTGTGACACCATTTCCTCCTTCGTTCCATAAAAGGTGGCTCGGTTGGAACGTAGTCTCACCGATCTTAGTTTCCATCTCAAGTGAAACTATTATTTAGTGGAGGATTGGATGTGGCTTCTCAAGCTAATATTCATCAACATATTAGCAATTTTTTCTACTAGTGGTTGTCTATTCGTGGGCATATGACAATAGTGAAATTGTTCCTAGAAAGTATTAACAAGTTACACTCCCATGTATCTTAGCGAGCAGACATTCTTCTCCTTATGCTAACATTATTCAAAATATCTTCTATCTCATCAAAATCGCTTCCTATAGAAACACTACAATCAGGTCTCAAGTATATGGACCAATCCTCTTCCATAGAATATGTGATCTCTTGTTTGAGATTGATCGATAAAGAATAATTTGGTATCCTAAATGAGTCTCTTGTTCCAACATCATTAATAGCATGATCTCCAGTAAAATTATCCTGACTGTCCTCACTGTCTCATATTTGAATCAACTTGTCAAGTTTGGCTGAGAGAATTTCTAACTTGTTATGTCTCTTAGACATAATTTTTCCATCTGTCTGCACTGAAGAGAAATAAATTTCTTTTCTGGAAGGAACTAAAATGATCCAGGTGGATATTGGTGGCCACTTGCATATTCCACTTGGGCCCCCAACATTTTCTCTTTCAGTTTTTCAGTTTCGGCATAACTTACCATTTTTAGCATTTTTTCGGGTCCTGAACTTCCGGAGCCGTTTTGAGGTCCTAAATGATGTTTTTTGAGAATCATGCCTCTAGCTAATATCATTCCATTCTAGAATTATATTTGTGGCGAAAGTTGTAGTCCTCGGATAGAGCTTTCTAATGATGTATCATGTGCGTCAGACGGAGATAGTATGCCAAAGTTACGTCCCTGGGAAGTTGAAACACCAATTTACCCAAACGGGGCCCATAGTTTTGGCGCTTCATCTCCTAGGGTTAGGTTTTTGGATGTTAAGGATTCTCCATTGTTTCTCAATAATAAATAGGCCCTCGAGCCTCATTGTAACTCAGTTCAGAGGCCTGTAGCCACCACATCTCTTCTCAGAGATAGCAGCTACCGGCGCCCTATGGATTTTATTTGATACATGCAGCAAGAAAATTTAGGTTCTTTGATATTAATGAAATGAAGCGTTATTCGTTTGCATCTCTATATTTTATGGTTATATGTTTGTCTGTTTAAGCTCTGCGCAAATCGGGACCCGGTGGTATGGAGCGGTCTACTTTTTCTCGATCCTTCTTTGTGTCCCCAACGAGGTCGGGGTATAAGGATCTAAGACAGTCTGGTGGAACCTTTGCAAGATCAACCTCGCAAACCTCGACGGACATCCATGGGGACGAAAAGAAAGACGAGGGAGCAGGAGATCCTATCAAAATACTGCTCGAGGAGGCCCTCGAGAAACAAAGGAACGTGATGATGGATAACTTTGCTCAAATCCTTCAACGACTGCCCACATATGGCGCATCTGCATCCAACGGCCACTCTGGAGGCGCCACTCCCTTCAAGGTACAGGTAAACTTTGACATTCCTATATTTGAAGGAAAAATAGATGCAGACGCTGTAGACAGATGGTTAAATTTGTTGGAAGGGTATTTCTCGGTCCATGACTTCTCTGACCGAGAAAAGATTAATTTTGCACTCCTCAAAGCCGCCCCCCATGTCAAAGACTGGTGGGAAAGCTACCGTGAGCAAGGACAGACGAGAATCTTCTCACATTCGACATAGCAACTTGGGAATTCTTTAGAAGCAGTCCCTCAAGGAGCAGTACCCTCCGTGGGGAACTATGAGGACAGAAGTACATACAATGGACCATCTGCGACAACAAAGGGATCGAATGTGCATGTCATTGTGAATACATTCCCATACCACACACACAAAGTTGGGTATCAAGATTGAGAGAAACATTCAGGTATAAAAATGTGCATTGTCTGCACAGATACATTCAGGAGGAAATGGAGTTCCTTGACATCTCCTCGCTTGGTACGGCATACCGATATGCTGCCAAGATTGAACAGAAATTCAAACAGAAGAAACGAGACTTTGGATCTGCGAATCAAAAGCAAGGGAAAGGTGCTCCCAAACCACAGAAAAAATGACATAGCTAAGGCATGGTGGCTCAAGACAACTTGTCAAAGCCACAAGCAAAGAACAACACCGCAAAGCCAAATAAGGACACGGGGAAGTGGTGTGAGTTCCGTAAGAGCTCCACTCACAACACAAATGGAGTGTCAAGACCCAAGCAGTCGCTAGTGGCGAGATGAGGAGAAACACGAGTCGAATCATGTTCAAGCTCAAATAAAAACACGAAAGAGACAAAAAAGGGGAAGCAGTTGTGATCGCGACAACGCCACTTTGTTGCCACTACAAAGATCGAGAAGGAGGGAACCGGAAGATCCCGAGGAGAGACGTCTCTTCCTCCCATATGTGGGTAAAGGGCTCCCCTGTCTGAGTTCATTGTTGTGATGGGAGCCAAAAACTCATTTCCAGCGAAGCCGTGAAGAACTTGGGCTTCTGGGCCAGAGCTCACCCACATCCATACACCATCGGATGGCTTGACCAAGGACGAGATCTCCGCGTCAGCCAGAAGTGTCGCCTTCCCTATAGCATCAAGCCCTTCACGGATGAGGTATTATGTGACGTTGCTCCTATTGATGTTTCTGATGTATTATTAGGACAACCATACTTTTGGAAGCGTCATGCTATGTATGAGTCTCGGCCTCGTGCTGTTATTGTTACTTTGGGAAATAAGTTGTACATGATACCAGAGGTACCACCTCCTGCCGCTATCTCTTTGGTTACTGCAAAACAATGCGGTAAGCTCATTTCCCAAACCAGGAAATTCGTTTTCCTGATGATCCGCCCCCAGGGCAAGAAGAAGATTGTGGCCACGACCTCCAGACAGGGCTCCTCTGCACGACAACAACAAATGGATAAGGTTGTGGAGGAGTACGGGGACATCTTCACCTCACCCACAGGGGTTCCTCTGCACTGTCAGGTCAAGCACCTGATTGATCTGACCCCAGGTGCACCGCTACCCAATGGACTGATCTATCGACGCTCTATTCTAGAGAATGATGAAATAAAGAGGCATATTCAGGAGCTGTTGCAGAAAGGTCACATCAGACCAAGTTCATCGCCCTGTGGGAGCCCGATCGTGTTGGTACAGAAGAAGGATGGGACGTGGAGAATTTGTATTGACTATCGGGTGCTGAACAAGATCACTGTTCGGAATAGGTACCCAATCCCACAGATTGATGACCTTCTGGACCAACTCAAAGGTGCAGAATATTTCAGCAAGATTGACCTGAAGTTTGGGTATCACTAGGTACCAATTGAACCCTCTGATGTGTGGAAGACTGCCTTCAAAGCCAAGGAAGGCCTTTTTGAATAGCTGGTCATGCCTTTCGGGTTGACGAATACTCCCGCAACCTTCATGAGGATGATGGACGACATCTTGCGGCCATTCACCAACTCATTTGTAGTGGTGTACTTGGATGACATTCTAATATTCAACAAGACTTGGGAAGAGCACCTTCACCACATCCGACAAGTCCTCCAAACACTGCGGCAACACAAGTTGTGTGCCAATTTGGAGAAGTGCACATTTGGCATGACCCAGGTTCAACATCTAGGATAAATTATTGATGAAAGGGGGGTGCATGTGGATCCAGCCAAGATCCAAGTCATTCGGGATTGGCCAGCCCCAACCACTATAACAGAGCTTCGCAGCTTTCTGGGTCTTGCTAATTTCTATCATATATTTGTGTTGGGATTCTCTCATATCACTTGGCCCTTGAGTCAAGTCACCAAGGGAGGAGCAAGAGCAAAATTCTTTTGGTTAGAACCTCAACAGAAGGCGTTCACAGAATTGAAAAATCGCCTCTGTTCTGCCCCAGTTCTCACATTACCAGACTTACAACATCCATTTGAGATCGAGACAGATGCCTCTGACTATGCTATTGGGGCAGTTCTTACTCAACAGGGACATCCAGTGGCATATCACAGTGAGACATTGTCGGAGACGGTTCACAAGTATCCCACCTATGACAAAGAAATATATTCCATTGTGCAAGCCTGTCGACAATGGAAGCATTATATTTTGGGGAAGGAAACAATCATCCACATAGACCACCGGCCCCTGCAGTTCATACAGACACAAGGGAAGTTGCAGAATGATCGCCATCAGAAGTGGTCCACATATCTGCAACAATTTCATTTAAACATTAAGTACAAGAAGGGTAGCACCAATCATGTTGCAGACTGCCTCAGCCGACCATCGATCGTGGCACTCACCACCGTGCTCAACTCTTGTGGGCACGAGACTTCTGATTGGCCGCTTCTCTATGAGAGTGACCCAAAATTCGGCCACACTTACAAGGCACTCTTGGGGGGCACGCAAGTTCCAAATTTTCACCTCCAAGATGCACTTTTATGTCACCTGGGACACCTTTGTGTTCCTTCAAGCGAGCGTGCCAAGATGATATAGGAAGCACACTACAGTCGAGTCGCTGGGCATTTCGGGGTCGAGAAAACAGTAGCAATACTACAGAAGTATTTCTATTGGCCGAACCTTCGAAAGGATGTCGAGAAGCACATCAGATCCTGCACTGCTTGTGCCATTGCCAAACCGACCATCAAGAAGCAAGGCCTATATGCTCCACTACCTACCCCTAGTCGACCGTGGGAATCCATCTCCATGGATTACATGTCGGGCCTGCCTTCTACTAAGAATGGAAATGACTGTGTTTTCGTGGTCGTTGACAGATTCTCGAAGATGGCCATCATGGCGGCCTGTAAGAAGAATATCATAGCAGAAGCCACTGCTAAACTCTTCTTTGAACGAGTGTGGGTGCACTTTGGGATCCCACAGTCTATCATATCGGATCGAGATAGCAGGTTCCTCAGCACATTTTGGTCCAGCCTCTGGTCAATGTTGGACACAAAGCTCACCAAGTCCACAGCTTTCCATCCCCAAACAGATGGCCAGACAGAGGTCGTCAACAGAATGATTGTACACATTCTGCGCATGTACAATTCAAAGCATCCACGCACATGGGACGAGAGCCTCCACTATGTACAACATAGTTATAACCGGGCTCTCCACAGTTCAATTGGCCATAGCCCCTTTCAGGTGGGCTTGGGATTCCAGCCACTATGTCCCATTGACGTAGCCATGCCATTTGCAGCTGCTCAGGCCGATTCAGCTCATGTCCAGTCTAAATTTGACAAAGCAAGTAACTTCATCGAGCACATTCAACACATCCACCAATAGGTTCATGATATATTGGACAGAGCCAAGCGGAGGAAGTACAACGCGCCATGATGTATTCTGGTGCCTGACTTAGGTGGGCGACAAGGCATGAAACACAATTTTAGGAAGAAGGAGCGCCTCACTGGACCCCACCTCAACTCCAAACTTCACCCACTGATCCCCAGGCAGTACATATGCCAGAAGTCATTCAGGAACATTTTGTGAACTTGTGTACCCACCATTCCTTGGTCTGCACCCAGTCTTCAATGTGGATCGCCTTCATCCTTACTTCCCACCTCTACTGGACACCTCGAACATTGTAGAACAACTCACACCAACAGAGTTAAACCCAAACTGCATGGAACAGGCCACCACATATTGTATCATGGACATGCAACTCAAGAACACTCGCCAACAGAAGATCCAACTGTATTAGTTTGTCAAAGCTGGCCAACTCCTGCACCAAGGAAAGTGGTTCCCTAGGGACCAAGTTCAACAGAAATTTCTTCATCTCATGGAGGAACTTAACGCAATAGAACATTGCTTCCTCTTAAAGAAGAGGAAGGAATGATCGGAGGTGGATGTCGTGGCCACCTTTATTCCACTTGGGCCCCCACCATTTTCTCTTTCATTTTTTCAGTTTCGGCATAACTTACTATTTTTAGCAATTTTTCGGGTCCTAAACTTCCGAAGCTGTTTTGAGGCCCTAAACGACGTTTTTTGGGCATCGTGCCTCCAGTCAATATCTTTTCGTTTTAGAATGTTATTTGTGGCGAAAGTTGTAGTCCTCGGATAGAGATTTCTAATGATGTATCATGAGCGTCAAACGGAGATAGTATGCCAAAGTTACGTCCCTGGGAAGTTGAAACACCAAATTACCCAAACGGGGCCCATAGTTTTGGCGCTTCATCTCCTAGGGTTAGGTTTTTGGATGTTTAGGGTTATCCATTATTTCTCAACTGACAATGGACCCTCGACATTCATCCACTAACTCGGTTAAGGAAGCAGGAGAAAATACATCTCTTCTCAGAGATAGCTACCAACGCCCTAGCTAGTTTTATTTCCATTCTGTCTGTAAGCAAATTTCAGTTCTTTGATATTAATGAAATGAAGCATTATTTCCACTGCATCTCTGTATTTATGGTTATATGTTTATTCTGTTGTGTTCTTGCATAAATTCGGATCATAAAACTTCAGAATCTGATTCATATTCAAGAGATTCATATTTAACTCATGAATTTCGGGGGAGGGTGGTCTTTTGGTGTATTGAATGAGGCAACGGTACATAAGGGTAGCATGTATGGGTAGAAGTGACAGGTTCAAACATGGTTTATTGAGATCTATAATCCTAACATTAGATAATGATAAGGAGCCTTAGGGCCTTATGACATAGGGGATAGGGGAACTATAGGGAAGTTAATGAGATAAATTGATAGGGAAACCCCAAAAAGTTGTGATAATGGGATTAGGGGCCACATTATCACAACCCATAAGAAATTAACCCATAACCACTAAAGTCATTATCCCTTTAACCCCAAAGCCACAATCCCTTAACCCCTACACTCATAACTCATAAAAAATTAACCCCTTGATCCCTTAGACCCCAAGACACTAACCCCTTAACCGCTAACCCCTTACTTAGAATCCTTGAACCCCATAAACCCTAATCCCATATCCTCTTAGACCTTAACCCTTAATTCTTAATCCCTAACCCCTAAATTAATTAACCCCTAACCCTTTAACCTGCTGACACTTAAATACCATAAACCTTAGGCACTTAACCCCTAAATCCCAGGACCTGTAAGCCCTTGATGGTTAACCCTTAACCCCTAAATCCATTAACCACTAAGTCTTTAACCTCTAACCCTTCGATCGCATAGACCTCAATGCCCTATGCCCTAACCTTTTAGCCTTTACATTTAACCCCTTACTCCTAAACCCTTAAACATCTTAACTCTTAGAAACCCTTATCCTTTCTCCCAAACCATAGGTGCTCCAACACTAATATTCTTGGGCATATTATGAGTTTTTCCTTCTAACCACTCCAAATACAACCTGTAAGCACTAGTAGGGTCCAACGAAAATAACTACGAGGTCCCAAAATCTAATCTACATTTTATGGACAAACACATTTACCCAAAACATCCTCCACGTATTTTCCTTGGTGTATTGGAGTTTTAAAAATACATAGGATGCCACAAGTAATCCTAATCCTAAGATTCAACTTCCCTAATGACTAGGAGGCCTTAAAAATCAAACAACATCTTGACTTCTACCTAAAATTAATAAAATTTACTATCCTAAATATGTAACTAGAAATTCTAAAAAATTATAGGGCAACAAGGAAACCAACTTCATATTCTAAAAATATCTAAGACCTTCTCGAGGACAAATACAAATTTTGAAATAAATTGTTGAAATAATGCTCTTTCATTAGTAGCTACCAGTGTATCCTTGTAGGCCACCCCCTTTAACAATAGTAATACCAATGTCCTTTACCTAGAAGAAATTCCTTACATAATTATCTCTTACATCCTACCAAGCATGAAATTTTTTAGTAAAATGGATGTTAACCCTACAAGATTATATCCTCATGGCCTAAGATAAGGCATCCCTCTATGTCACCCACAACTATTAGAGAGCAAAAAAATATGAATGCATCATTATTCGTGTTGAGTTTCATGGATAATATAGGAGAGCTTGTTGATCAAGTTTTGTAATTTTTCACCATACTCCTGAGAACTTTCTCCAACCATTTTCTTAATCTCCTTCAACTTAGTGATTTTTTTTTGTTCAATGTTTAGCCTCTAAAACTTAGACACAAATATCACTTTTAATTTGTCCAAGGCCTTAGCTACACCCTAGGGATAAATCTATATGAACTTCATTCACCATAGAGAAGCTTCCCCGACAATGTGGTTAGGAACTTTATAAACTTAGAAACTAACACTACAATCCTTTTCACCCTCCAAATGAATCCACATAAGAACCAATGCAATTTTTCATCACCATCACCCTTCATAAAGTTCCTGGAAATACTGTAACCATATCATTGGTTGGGTTGTTCACCAAGATAAAAACTTATGGACATGTTTGAATAATTAGGGCTACCAATTGAACTAAAATTCAAACATAACATATGCCACTTATACTTGTATTCCCACCTTCATTTTGTTTTCACTACTACTATTACCAAAAATACTAAGAAAAGGTTCTTTCAAGTCAAAAGTAGAATAAAAATTTGGGATTATCTCTGGGATTTTAAAATTCATAGGGTGGTTGGTTTGGATTGGGTCCACTTTTCTTATGCTATATCATGTCTACTACTTTACCTTCCTCTAGGTCAAACAATTAGAACACATTATCAAGTGTTTCTTCCTCTTCTTTCTTTGTGATGATATATCTCTCCATAGGATAATCAATACCTTACAAACTGAGGCTTGGTTTTAGACAATCATGATCCATCTAACTAAACGTGCTCACCTCCTTGTGCCATCACTTCTTTTTTTATTCCAAATTTCTAGGCATATTCTCCCCACCTATTCTTCTCTCCAAGCTCTTTCCAATTATTAAATCCCCCTATTTTAACAAATGTTTGGTATTATCTTCACACCTTTGAAACTTTTTGAACTCTTCTACTTGTGCCTCTATGTTTCCATCCTCACTAATACTCATTTTCATTACCATAGTATTGTGATGAATCCCCTTTGTTCTATTCATCCACCACTTCCTTCATGGCACCTTATTCCCTTAGTTATTCAATATCAGTCAATCCATTCTAAGTCACCTCCAAGCATTGGTGTTTACACTTCTATCATTAGAGAACTAAAAAACACATAAGATGCGTATATGAAATAAGAATGTTCAAATAGTCACAAAATTATAACTTTTCCTTATTATAATATATTTATGCATAGGTTTTATCATGAAAATTAATAGTTTTGTTAAATATCAATAATGCTAACAAATTCTTTCCAAACAATAACAAACACAATCAATACCAGCCAATATAGATTCACCACTTGAACTTCAATATAGGCCAACAATGAAAATCACATTCTTTTACTCGGAAAAAACTACAAGAAATTGCTATCCCTCATGCAAGTGAATATGAGAAAAAGACCAAACATAAAATATATGGGTAGGACTCTTGCATAATGTATATCTAATGCTCATATTTGATTGTTATTACATTTGATACTGATATGTGATTATTATCACTTTTGATGTTTGAGATTACTTTCAAAAAACAACGCAACTATACAATGATATTAAATTAAAAAAATAAAGCTTGAATTAGATGAAAGATGTTTTTGTATAGTAAGGGTTTGTTTTGGTTTTCTTTTTCATTTTATTTTTCTTTTGTATGGGTTATGATAATATGACTTTTTCACCACCCTGCCCTTGCTTGACCCATCTCTCCATCTAGATCCAAATTTGTTGTCTTCCCCAGAGACTGCCAGAATAATCCTCATTTCTCTACATATTGTTCAACCAGGACTTCAGTTGTTCGACTTTTTCATCGCCCCACACCTGCTTGACCCATCTCTCGATCCAGATCCAAATTCATTGTATTTCCCAGAGACTTCCAATGAATAATCATCATTTCTCTATGTATCATTCAACTAGGACTTCAGTTGTTTTTCTTGTGGCTCAGAGTATGGTTTCCATGTTGGAATTCAACTATTTTTCTTGTGGCACATAGTAGGGTTTCTAGGATGGACTTTGGCTGTTTTTTCTGTGGCACAGAGCAGGGATTCCAGGTTTACAACTACGATCCATTAAGAGAAACCTTTATAAGGGAATTCAACAATGGCGATATTGTTGTGGAGATGTAATTCCAATGTAATATTTTGGCCCTTGTGGCCGAGGTTTGGAATCCTTAGTACCTTCCGAATCAGGTCATGATCTGGGATGATCATTAAAGTCGTTGTCTTAGGTAATTATCCTTTAGGTCTAAGGTTCGATCCATGAAGCTAATATGGGATGGGATCAAATTGTGGTGGTGTTAGAGCACGAGCTTTTTGTGTACAATCTCGTGGATTTGAGGTTGGTGCATCATATTGAGACGATGGAAAACCCTCAGGGTTTGTATAATTTTTCTCATGCTCCAAATATCTTATGTTGGCTTACTCAGGCTTGCACCATGGCAGATGAGAGTCAAGCACTATGGTCTCAAGAGAAATAGATTCATAACTACCCATGACTCTCACATTGCTTGCTTTGTGCTCACCCTTGATGGTAGCCTCCTTGTGACTACTAGTACAAAGGGGACTCTTATAAGGATCTTCAACACCACAAACGCCACTCGATTGCAAGAGGTGTGGCTTGCATCTCTACCTATTTTGTTTGAAACATTTCTGTTGGCCGTTAAAATGCCCATCAATCCTTAGTTAAAGTCTAATGTTTCAAAGCATTGATCTTAAAAGAATGTTTTATATTAGGGTATTATACACCCTTAGGGTCTCTAATCTGTCATTTTATTTCGACAACCAAACCCTCCTTGATAAGGTCATGCTCATTACTTTGATCCATAGCAAGAATGATATCATAATACATTTGTAGAGATATATAGATGAAATTACCCCCTTGCCACCACTATATTATACACATTGATTCAATGGATAGGGGTTTGTAGTTATCATTCAATGGAATCACTTCTAACCGGTATCGATCTCTATTTCTCTTATGGTTTGTTCTTTTCTAGTTATTAATACTATGTGTTCCTTTTTTGGCTCTTGAGAGCACAAGAGGTAAGCCCTGAGGCTATTAATTAGAACCTTTAATCTACCTAGAAAAGGTGTGAAAGTTGTGCTCAATAGCTTTATATATGTGTAGTTTCTTTGGGGTTAATAGCTCGGTATCACATACTATATGTAGTATCTGTAGTGGCAAGACCACCTCTCGGCTTATCTAATTGACTGTAATTGACCGTGGGTAGGATTAAAGAAAAGTAGTACCGTTTTTCACTTGTTGTTTCATAGTTAAACCTTACGAACAAACATTAGTCCTTTCATATTTTTTTATTTATGGAGATGTTTACAAAGTCCATTTTCAAGATAAATAAATACTTAGATTTTGAATTTAGGACCGCCATTGTTGATGCAATCAATGTAAGTGCTGCTACAAAAAAGTGTTTATGCATCGTTAAAAAAACCTTAATGAGTAGTGCAATTTTAGTTATAATCAGTTTATGTTGTCGATCCATTCAAGCTAAGTTGTGATGTTAGAGCTGATATACTTGTCAGGCTAGGGAATCTTCTTCTCAGACTTCTTCTCTATGAGACTTGCATTGATATGGCCTAAGGTTCCCATTTTCATTAAAGCTAGAATAAAAAATCTCCTCGTCCAGCCGTAGTCTTAAGCTATAGTGTCAGAACTCAAGGTCTTAGCATTATTTCCTTAAGGTCTAGTAGCCATAGTCCTTATTCATTAGCTGCATTGATTGCCATAGGGTCTTCTTACTTTGTAGTTCCCAAGTAGAACTACTAGTGAGCAAGGTTTACACTACAATATATATCTGTATAGAAGGTACTAATTATCCACCGATATATGAGCTCGCATGGAGAATTAGTACTTGTATGTTTGCTTTAGCTCAGCATGGTTCAATCTATCTCTTTAGTTCACAATATAAATTATATTTATAACTAGATGTTACTAGTGTTATATACTTGTACTAAATATCAGATCTAAAGCTAATGTATCATCCATATTGTCATAGGTCTCCTTTTCATACAACCAATAATATGGAATATCTACGATTAACTTCTCCATTTATAAGTCGGAAGAGGAATAATCAACACCCATTCATTAGGTCTTGCCTTTCACTTAAATCAGAGCCATATGATATTTGAAGTTATTCTCTTTCTTCTAGTCTCAATGAAACCATATAGAGTGATGAAAAAGCTCTACTAAAGTAACTATTACCCCAAAGGTATTGATGTAATTTTCCCTTCTTTCTGCCTTAGCCTTCAACCAAGCCAAACTAGCTACTGCTTTAGTCCATCCCCCATTCCTACTTATTTAATGTTGATGAGCCGAGACTAGGCTCTATTTTTAGTCCTATTTTGACAAGATAGGTTAGCCTCTTGCCCTCCTTTTTTCCTTGCGATACTATACAATATAACATCGATGCGTTTACCTTGTCCATTGTAATAAGAAGTTAATACATTGATAATATAAAATATCTCATATTTGTAACCTTTCCATTTCAATAAGAACTCAATAATATATATGTGTTTGACGGGAAGAAATGTCTGGCCAATAGTAAGGGATCTCCCCGATAAAAATTTCCAATTAGACTCTAAATAGTTTTTGATAGGGATCTCGTCTGGGGTGTGGGTCCGGCTACCGTTGAATATTCTTTATCGGACACAAACGAGCCCTGCAGAACTATGAACACACAATTATTCGAACAACACAAGAAAAATGGTTGATGAGTCTCACTGAACATAAAACACTACAAATAGCAAGATGAGTTAAAGCATATAGCCAAAGGAAATGCTGTTAGAAGCACATCATTAGGGTCATGCTTGTAGAAGTTGTTCAAACCACAAAAGAAATAGTTATTTATGGTCAAAAGACCCTTCACTTCCTTAAGATTTTACAAAGATAAGATGAATGTTAATAATGAAGTTGGATAAAATCTCCTAATTAAATAACCCCATATCATTAACACATTAAGTGAGCTGAAACGTATAAATGATATAAGAAGAAAATATAGATCAGTTAATAATAAAAGATATCTGATACATGAGACAAAAATATTCATAATGTTAACACATGAGTCCTCATCAGATCCAAGAGTGGAATCAAAACATTTGTTTGTATTCATTCTCAAAGAGGTGTATTCAATGCTATACTATTCTATTTTCTCCTTGGGATTAAAAAAAAAGGGTCCCTTTACAATTCCCCGGAGGGAGTATTTATAGAAAAAAATTTACCCTTGGGTGTCCCTGACTTTTAACATTCCCAATTGTTGACATACTTTGTGACCCGAGAGACATTTGCGACTTGTGACCTAGCTCTAGGCCAACTTGTGACTTTGTGTATTTTGCGACCTGTGACTACTTGCCTATTGCGACCTTCGACTTGTGCCTTTTCATTGGTCAGGGAAGCAACTATGTGATTTGAAGGTCTGGTACATATACTTGTTGCTAATATTTGAGATATTGTTGCCATGCTCGATAATCAACAGCAACGAGAGTTACCTGGGGAGTATCTTCTTTCAATATATGGAAGCACTCAAGAGCATCGAGGATTAAGGTGTGCCTCTTTACTGCGATCTGATTGGATAGTGAAGCTAGTTTAGTGTAGATTCATACCGAAGTGACGACATACTGAATGAGATTTTCCTTTGAGGCTGGAATATCCTGAGAGGCAACTGCTTCTCTCATGGGTTGCAGGAATGTTTGAATGTCCTGAGCAAACTCTTCTCTTGTTTTCTCAGTGTCCAACATACCCAGAGAAGGAATGTGGTGAGTTTTTGCCATTGAATTGATCCCACTGATCAGATGCTCATATGAAGACATTACCCTTTCTAGATCCTTAACCAGTTTGTCTTTGGATTGTATCTTCATCTGAATCTGGACCTTTTCATTCTGGGTGTAAACCCAGTCCTTCCTAGGTAGAGTGTCAGGAGCTTGTGGGTATGTATTTGAACATTCCAGCATATTATCCAAAGCGGTGGAGGCCTCCTTTAGCCGTGCAGTCCTCCTTTTGGTTTCCTCTTGTGCTTTTAGTAATGGAGCGACTGTCTATTTTATCGTGAACATCTCTTCATATACTTGTTTCATAGTGGCTTCCAGAGTGCCTAAATCTCTTTGAATGGTGAGTGGCAGTTCATTGGCTTGGGTGCTTGTGAAATGTAGCCTCTGAACTTCTTCCTCTATCCCCCTCTTATCCTGTTTAGCCTGAGTTGCTCTTTGCTCAGAAATTTTCAGCCTATTCTGTAAAGAGAGAATATCTCTACTCATTTGGATAATGTTATCTTATGTGGCTGATGCAAACGCGATACCAGCTGATGCAATCATAATCAGATTGGTTCTAGTATCCAAGACTCTTATCCTTTTCCGTTGTGGCTACGAGAGGTGTGGCAGGGTTCCACACTAAACATCTTCTCTTCTCTTACCGAATCTTGTGCATGAACTGGTCATAGGTTAGCCTTGTCAGATCCAAGAATTCATCTTCTTGTTACTCGGAGGCACCAAGTTCTGAGAGAGGAAAACACACACTTGACATGGGGGTGGTCTGAGGCACATCAATGTGTGGTAGTTCCTTTTGTTCACCTATCTCTGGGAGTGGAGTTTTACTTCCCCCTGCTTCCTTGGAGGGATCTTCCTGTGACTTATTACTTTCTTCTTTCTTCCTTCTCTCTTCAGCCTCCGCTCTGTCCTGATCTTCTTTCAGCTGGCGTTCAATCTCTGCCTCGTCCAGTTCTTCTTTTAGTTTGCACTCAGCTTCTATCCGTTCTTCCTCTTCTTTCCTCTTTTGTTCCTCTTCCTCGTTTTTTCTGCGGGTTTCTTCTGCCTACTTCTTCTTTTGCTCTTCCCTTAGTTGTTTCTTTTTCTTGTCCTCCCCTTTCTGCTATGCTAGGGCATCTTGAGTCCTTTTCAGTTCTTCTACTTTTTCTTTCTCCTCGACTTCTTGTTGTGCCTTAACCTCTTTGATTCTTCATTCTTGTTGCTGTTTAGAGAAACTAATGTTCGTATTAGTCCTTGGCTTCTTGGCCTTAGAAGATGAGGCTCCACCTGGTGTGTTGGTTCTTCCTTCTGCATTTTGATCATCATGTTCATCTTGATCAGTTGATTCTTTTGGCGCAGCTTCCCTGTCCTTGTTGTACTAGTTCTTGATTCCCTGTCAGCAGGGCATTCCGTGTGCTGGTTACTCCACTTGGACTTGGCTCGCTTGAAATGTGAGGGAAATATTCTTTCAGCATCATATGACCTGTGTGATACGGGTGGTAAATGAAAACCCTTGGTTTCGGTAGCCTCTGCTTCTACTTCCCTGAAATATTTGACTGTGTAGGCGCAGATAATAAGTAGGAGGGTAGGCCATGGTTTTTTCTTGCAAATGACTTTCCTGAATGATTTCGAATGACCTAGATTCTGGAGTCGACCTTTTGCAAGATCCATTCGATCATCTCTACGCATGGAATAATGGGTGGATGGGCCCCTAAGTAGTGTAGTTTAGACCTATTGACCTGAACATACACTTGCCGGTCTAGGAGGTCTTCTGGAAATTTGGGCTTCGTGAACTCCTGGTATACCTGATACCAACTCATGCTATCTCCTTTCCTGAACACGCAAGCAGTGTCTCCATAGATGGGGGAGGGGAAGGAGGTATCGATTTTTCTGAAATTTCTACCTCAGGACTCTTGTTTCTTTTCCAAACTGTTGGGGGCCCCATATCACTTAAGGGCGAAGAGATGGACACACACTCGAGCTCAGCTTCGATGTTCCCTGGCATATTCATAAAATAGTCCCACGATAGGACGGATGACATAATTATAGATACTTAGGTTGTTGCTACCTTTTCTTAACCATTCAAGGAAATGGGTAGACCTGAAACTTGGCAACCTTGCAACCAGGTTGCTGGGTCGCTAAGTCACGCTGGTTCACACTTTCAAAGAAATGTGACCTGGTGACTTGGGACCAGGTCGCTGGGTCGCTAGGTCACGTCGGTACGAATTCTCAGAGAAACGCGACTTGGAGACTTGCGACTAGGTCGTTAGGTCACTAGGTCGTGGGCTCATGTGGCGGGTTGATGCTAGGTGGTGAGCGACTTGGCAACCTAGTGACTCAACGACTAGGTCGTGGGGTCACGCTAGGGCCTTCTTATGAGTTAAGTAGTGATTAGGGCTCTTTGGGGGGGAAAAGGTGAAGTAAGGCATATACAAATGATAGGTAACACATCTGGGCCCTAATTTTTTCCCTAGGTCAGTTAGGAAAGGCATTTGAGACAGTCATTAGGAAAGAGTGGCTTAAGAGAAACAAGAACAAAAGGTATATGTTATGAAGGAGAAACGTAAATCTTGCAGAGGGCTATCATGGAGCTTGAATGAGGCCAAGGAAGGGATAAATAGGTCATGGGAAAAGGGGATAATTGGCAATAATTAACCAAAAAGGAAAAAATAGGAGGATTAGGCAACTTACCTAGGAAAAACGCGCTCCAGCTGGCTTGTCAGAGCCGTTACTTGCTCCGTCATGCATGTCGAATGCGACCTATGTGACCCTTTTATTTATAAATGGGTCACACGTGCGGTCAATTAATGAGGGTCACAAGTCGCAAATTCAAAGATGATTAAGGGTCGTGCAATCTCATGACCTTCCGACTTCGGGACCTGGAGGTCGCAAGGTCGCAAGGTCGCATAGTCACAACTATTAGGTTTTAGATCGATATGCGACCTTGCAACCTCATGACCTGGTGGGATCGCAAGGTCGCAGGGTCGCAAATTTTGGATTCTAATGAGCTTTATGACTTTGCAACTGGCAGTTCAAAACTAACATCAAGATCAGACTGCATCTTTACTGAGGATCAGGGGCTCAAAAATTTTAAATGGGGAAAAAGTTTGGAGGGTGTTGTAGCAGCTACAACAAATGGCGATTCACTGGTAGGACCCAGGATCTTTGATGGTGCTTCATCTTGAGGGGGGTGGGGAGGCTTAGTAGGCTTTTCGTTTAACCTCGTGGGTTCCATGAATTTCCTCCTTGGACCTTACACATTTGCCTCACCTATCTGCATAGCTTAGGGTACCGATTCACCATGATTTCATCTCTGGAGACCAGGCAGAAAGGGTTGGAGCAACTTCAAATATTTCGAGGATATGATATAGTTTTTTGGTCCTTGTTGTGTTTCTCTACTGCCAGTGAACCTAGAAGTCCCTGTGGAGTCACTGCCTAGGAGTCACAGATGTTGCTCCACTGCCAGCGAGCCTGGTCAATATCCGGCAAAGCCGTCACATTGCCTCTCTACGCAGGAAGCCTTTCTCAATACTTTACCCTTTATTTTATGTTCTAATAGCACTTATTTGAATTTGCTCAAGGCACTTATTTTGACTGTGCTCGAGGCACTTATTTGAAGGGGCAAGTATTGCTTGGGCGAATGAGGGATCCTGACTTATTTTTCTTGCAAGAGGTTGCTCCTGGTCTATACAAGGGCCTTTGAGTTTTCCTGGATATCCATTCATCATCTAAGGTTTTCCCTGTTCCCTTTCCATCTAGTGACTGATTTTACTGAAGCTTTCTCTTATACAGCAGTTCCATGAGCCAACATACTAGGCAAGCTAACCTTGGTTGGTTTCTAAGGTTTGGTCATGTTTTCCCCACTGGGTGCCTATCACAGACCAACTCATGCCACTTGGAATTCTAGGGGTGGTTCTTCACCAGCAGATATTCCGGCATAGCATGCCAATTAAGGAACTACTCCATACATCCTTCAATTTGAGGTGCTAAAGGAAATGGATTTTTGAGAGCTTTCTCGAAGCAAGCCATTTATTGGAAAACATAAAACAATGAAAACAAGAGAAAAGAAAATCAAAACTACGATACAGGGTAAGGTGACGGACCCTTGGGGCTTTCAGGTGAAGTAATGCTTAAGGTCGTGCTCGTTTACCGGGAGGACCTCTGTTACACCATTTTTTGGTCATCTAACCTATTATCATTAGATGGACCCAAGTACACCATGTAAGACCAGTTTTACCCTAAGTAAAACTGCTTTCACTATGTTAAAACATGAAACCCCAAAAGGAAATATTAAACAAACCCATATTTGTTTGATTTTCCTCATGGAATAATTAATTAAACCATAATTTAATTATTATTCCCAGTCATGTTTAACCCAAAATCAAAGAAATTAATTAGATAAACCTTTGTTTATCTTATTATTTTCTAGAATAATCATTTAAACCTTATTTAGATGATATTCCTTGTTAAATATGACCAAATCACCCATAAATAATTAAATAAATCACTATTTATTTAATTATCTTTCAACCACTTCCTTAAATAATTAAATAAATCATTATTTATTTGATTATCTTCTAACCGCTTCTTTAAAAAGATAAATAAATCATTTATTTATTTATTTTTGACAAATTAAGGGATTTGACCCAAGTCAAATACCTTTTCCCTCCAACAAATATAATAAAATATTCTATAAAAAGTGGATCTAGATCTGGTTAACCCATGCACCAAGATCTAGAATGACCCAATATTTTGTTATAAATAGGAGGGTTTTTCCTACTATTCTTCACCTTTTGTTGCCTATTAGATCACTCTGGATCTATACACTTGGTCACCATTTTCTGCCATTTGCTGTGAGAGCTCCCTTTGAGTTCCATTCTTTGTGTGGGTTTTCTACACCAACAAGAGAGAGAGATTTTAGATCTGAAGTGCTGAGGACTTCCAAGAACCCATCCCACCGAGGAGAATTGGATACGCCTTCTTGTTTTCCTCCCAGGTGCCTGATTAATACAAAAATTCTTTCAAAAATTGTTCTTGTCTTGTCTATTGGTATATGGAGCAAACCCTTATTTTTTCTGCTTAATGTCTTTCCATGCATAGATCTGGTTTTTGCAGCTCTTTTATGTCTAACTAACTGCAGATCTGAAGATATTGGCAGCCACTTTTGTTGTTAGGGCTATTAGTTATGCGTAGCTAAAGTGGTCCTTTTTCGTACACTTCGACAAAGGATTCATACTAACAACCTCAATCCTCCCTTCAAGGGTGTGCAGCGTGTGAGTGTGGGGGGCAACCTTTTCATTGATTTGGAAGGGACCTATCGATAGGGCTTGGAATTTGGAGTGTTTTCCTTTCTCTTCTTGAGCTTTATCCCATTTGAGGACAAGGTCACCCACCTCGAAAACCTTGTTTCTGGTGGATTTCTTATCGAACCATCGTTTTATCCAACTCTGGTTAATGGCGAATTTTTCATGGGATTTTAGCCTTTCCTCCTCTAGTTTCAACAATGTGTTTATTCGAGCCTGTAAGGTAGGACAAGGGGTGCCATGAGCTTCTTGTGATAATTGAAGGGCTGGGAGAGACAAGTTGGGAAGAAGGATTGCTTCTTTTCCATACATAAGAAAAAATTGGGAAGTGCCTAAGGATGGTTTGGGTGTGACTCGGTTGGCCCACAGGGCATTAAGGAGTGTGTTATGCCAATTTCGTTGTTGGGCCAACAGAGTCTTTTTTATGCTGCAGATGAGATTCTTATTCGTCAACTCAGCTAACCCATTTCCTTGGGGGTAATAGTTGGCGGAGTTTTTGAGAACTATATTGTTTTCTAGAGAAAATTCATTAACTTTGAGTGATGAAAAATAATTTGCGTTATCAAAAACAAGGGAGGTTGGAATGCGAAACCTGGTCATGATGTGCTGAGTGATAAAAGCCATTACCTCTTGATCATTGATTTGATGCAACGGTATTGCTTCAACCCACCTTGTGAAGTAGTCCATAGCCATGACGATGTATCTATGTTGCTTGGAACGGTGTGGAAAAATTTCCCCGATAACATCGAGTCCCCATTGTTGAAAATATTCTTCCACCATGACGAACTGCAACAGGGTGGAGGGCCATGTTTCCCTGTTGGCAAATTTTTGACATTGGAGGCATTTCCGAACATAAGCGTGTGCATCCTTGAATAGAGTGGGCCAATAGAAACTGACATGCATGATCTTGTGAGCGGTGGTGTCCCCTGCATAATGTCCACCGGATAGACCATCATGAAGTTCTTTCAAGACTTTCTGTGTCTCATTATGCTCCAAACAATGTAGCAGAACCCCGTTGTGGTTCTTGCGGAACAACTTACCTTGCACCAGCTGATAGGATGTAGCTTTCAGTATTATTGCACGTTTTTGCTGGGCTGTTAAAGTAGGGTCCAAGATAGCGCGACTCAAATAATGATGAAGATCAATGTACCATGAGGAGGTGTTCAGCTGAGGTATATCATCAGTTTGATACATGTCGATTTCGTGGTCCCAACACTCCTCTTCGCTGCCTCAAGGGTTTGCGGCTTTAGCAGCCATTCGACATAGCCCTTGGCCTTTGAAAATGTGTGCCAGCTTGAATTCTAGGTCATAATCTTGAAGGCACATCATATAGTTTCCTCGTCTCTCGCCTAGCTCTTGTTGCATGAAAAGTGAGAGAACCGTCGGGTGAGGTATGAACACTGTGACGTGATTCTTAAAAATATATGGCCTGAAGTGTTGGACTGCTTTGTATATTGTGTAGGCCTGGTTATCAATCTATGTATAATTCAGCTCGGCAGCCTGCAAACCTGCGCTCATAAACGATATGGGCCGCTCATCATTTCTGGCATCTTTCTGAGTGAGGACGACTGCGAGAGATGAGTCTAAGGTGAAGGTGTACAAGATAAAGCATTTGCTAAAATATGGGCTATGAAGAGCAGGTGTTTCTTTGATGGCTTGCTTGATTTTATTGAATGATTTTTCCTTGGGAGAATTCCATTTGAAGCTCACGTTCTTCTTGATCATACCTTGCAAAGGTTTGCTATTTGCGTGATGTCTGATATAAATTTTCGCACGAAGTTTATTTTCTCGAGGAAAGACTGCATGGCCTTCTTGCTGCTTGGGGGAGGGATCGAGGCAATGAATTTTGTGCGTTCTGGATCCACTACTATACCGTCCCGAGTTATGATGTGTCCCAACATATTTCCTTCAGAGATGGCGAAAATGCTTTTCTTTGGATTGAGTGAGATCCCGTATTTTTGGCACCTTTCAAAAATCTACTTCAAGTGGTGTAAATGGTCGCTCCTACGCTTTGAAAATACGGTGACGTCGTCAAGGTATACTACCATGATTTTCCCCTTTAAACCCCAAAAAGTGATTTCCATGGCTCTTTGGAAGGTTTCCCTAGCATTGATCAGGCCAAAGGGCATGTGTCTGAATGCGAATGTTCCCCATTTAGTTTTGAATGTGGTTTTCAGCTGGTCGGGCTCAGCCACTAGTACTTGGTTGTAACCTGAAAAACCATCTAATAACGAGAACATTTCCGACCTCGATACTGCTTGGAGGATCTGCTCCATAGGAGGTACTGAGTAGTTTTCTTTGTCCGAAGCTCTATTCAAATTTCGGAAGTCCAGGCATAAATTAATTTCGCCAGATTTTTTACGCACCTGAACCAAATTTGACACCCAGGTTGAGTGTGAAACTTTGAAGATTAGACGCGCATCCAAGAGTTTCTTTAGTTATTTTTGGATCATCAACTCCAAAGTAGGGTGTACCTTTCTTAGATTCTATTGGAACAATTTCACTCCTTCTTTCATGGGTATCATGTGCTAGATGATTCGTGTGTCATAGGTTCGCAGCTCATCATATGTCCAGGAAAAAACATCTCGGTACTTCCTGAATAACTCAGTGAATGATTGCCTTTATTGAGGGGTGCATTCAGTGCCGAGGTTGATGAATTTAGGCTCCTTCTCTGTCCCAAGGTTTAGCTACTGGTGTGCCAAAGTGGAACTTTGCACCTTCGTGTTGGGAGGTCCATGAAAATGGTTCTGTAAATCAAACAATTTTTCAAGCGACATGATTCCTTTGGGTATGGGATTTCCTTTATGATCCTATTGTTCCCTTTGCAAGGCTTGGTCATGATCCTCTTCTTCTATAATTGCATTATTGAACACGTCCGTATTTAGCATGAAATCCACTACCTGCTGATCATCATTAAAAACATGCAGATTAGTGACATTGTCTGGTACGGACAGCTTGTAAATAATTTCAATAGAAAATCAATCTCTTAGTGAGGTGAACTTAGCAGAAGCATTGGCAAGTGTATAAACTGCTGCATTGTGCATTCTAAGTACGGATTTAATACTAAAAGTATCAAAAGCATAAATTAAACGCCATACCTCTTGCTAGTAACCTTTCAAATGCAGAGATAAGCAATGGATGGTGTTACGTACTTGACGGGTGATAATCTCAGAGTCTCCAATTACCTTTAAGCAACTAAATTTGAGATCTATGGCTTTCTTGAGCCCGAGAATCAATGCTTCATACTCAGCTATATTATTGGTGAATTGGAACTCTAGCCCGCAGGAGATTAGAAACTTGTTCTTTTGAGGGTCCAATAGAATATAGCATGCGCCGGCCCCATCGTGGGTTTTGGAACCATCGTAATACAAGGTCCAGGTTTCATCTTATGGTTTCATAAGGCTATCTGAGTACATAGCAGACGTACTCGGGGAAGCGACTTCTAGCATCTCTTCTGTTGAGGCAAAGTGGTTATCAGTGACCAACAAAAGTTCCGACTGGACGACTTGATTGACTGGAGATTGGGGGTTTGGTAGCACCCAAAAATGGATTCTAAGAAACACATACCAAGTTCCTCTTATGTGAAACTGACTGGCTCATTAGTCGCATCCAGATTGGTCACCGTGTGCTTCATGTCAAGCTCGCTTTCGACCCATATTTGATTGTTCCTACCCTTGTATGGGAGCCACAGGTGGGACCAGTTAGTGGAAAAGTATCCTTGTAGTTTGCTAGACTAGTCTCGGCTCAAGATAATACCATAGGCTTCGAGGATGTCCACGATCACTATGTCTATGCACTGATGCACCCTAGAATCAGAGGATAAGCAGATGATGATGTTATTCAACTCACCCACAGCGGGAACCTGGGATCTATCGAGCTGAATGATCCTAGTGTCATTTTTCTTGGGGAAAATGTTTAAATTCTTGCATACAGACAAGGGCATAACATTTGTGCATGCGCTAGAATCGACAAGGTAGTTATGGACATTGAAGTTGAAGATTTTGAAAGATAGCAGGAAAGGGGGGGTGGATCCCCTGGAGTTTGCATTAATGACATTTATGATAGACTGGGGACTAGAAACATCTTGGGCAGACATGGTACTCATGGGTTTGGACATTGGGGGGTTGGAAAATGCTTTGAGAATAAGATCTCACTGATTAGCAATATGAGCGAGTTTGTAGAGGGAAATGTTGGCCTGCATTTTCTTCATATCTTCGATAATGTTATACCCAGAATTTGGGTGTGAGATAGGTTCAATGGAGGCTTTCGCAGAACCTGATGACAATCTAGCCTTTGGTCTCACTCAGGCATTTGTTGGGCTATATTTTTCGGGAGTTGCGGTTTGGTTCTCTTTTTTCGGTAGCAGGATTTTCCTTAAGAAATATTTTCTCTTTTCCTCGAAGGACTGCTCCGAGACCAAGCCTTTTCTTCGTAAGCTATAATTTCGATGGGGTTTGGATTGAGTGTCATCGGCCAGGTTTATTTCAATTGTGGGAGGGGGGCTTTCCCTATGAACTACCTCGAAGGCGAGGATAGTGGATCCTATATCCTCATCTGGGGGAGAGGTGTCCTCGTCATCTGAAATAGCCTCCTCTTCTAAATCCCCTGTGGCCTGGTCTTCTAAGAGTTGATTCACACAATGATCATGCTTTAGATCCACTGAGGGCAAGTCCTCTCTAAGTGGGATGCTTGATGGAAAGAGTATAAATTATCTTTACTAATTTCTTCCACGTTGAGGCTGGCATTTGGGTTTGACGAAGGTCGGATGACAGCCGGATTATTCTTTTTAAAGAATGGTTTCTGCATTTTGGTACCTGATATGGAGTCATTGTTATTTCTCTTTAGATTAGAGACCTCATTTGTTAACAACTTGAGAGACTTTGTGATACTTTTGAAATTCAAGGGGTCTTTGTCTTTGTCTCCGGGATTATGAGTTGAAGATTGGGTTCTCTTCGTAGTTGGCTTTGAGTCATATTAGTCATCATGATCAATGGCTCCTATGGAAAGCATGTATTTTTCGACAAAAAGGGCGATATCTCTGGCTTTATGTTTTACGAACACGGCGATATCCCGAGGGAGAGCCATTGTGTAGAAATCAATAGTGATGGAATCATCCAAGGCCATGTTTGGAGGGAATTTGTTCAATATAGTAGTGAAGCGTTGATTAAAGTCTTAGAATTTATCCTTCTTCTGGCATTTCAAGGTACTAAGCTCTGTGAGGAGCATGGAAGGAGTCTTGTCTTCCAAAAAATTCTAGAGGAAGGTGTGTCGAAATTTCTCCCAGGAAGAAATGGAAGCAACAGGGAGAGAACGGTACCATGTAGCAGCCTTATTTTCTAAGGTATGAGGGAACATCTAGCATGCTACATCATCATATTGCACTCTCATCATTTGCAAGGCCAAGTAGAAGTTTCTTATGTGATCTTCGGCCAGTGTACCCTTCTTAGGGTCAAACTTAGGGAGGTGTTTCTCAGGGTGTCGGAGTATGTCATGGAGGGGACTGTGGAGGCCTGGGGGGGATTGTGCCTTCCAAGCCAGCGGATGTACACGCCTAGCCCGCTGGTGGTGCAGTATGTATATATGACCTGTTTCACTCTTAGAATCGCTCCCCAAGATAGACCTGGAAGCTTTGCCCTCATGGTGAGAGTGCATGTCTTGATTTCTCCCAAGGTTTCCTACGTTCCTAATATTCCTCCAATTATAAAGGAAGGGAAATATATTTTGGTTTCGGCTGTGGTGGGGGTGTTCTATATTTCAAGCTTGTCCATAGGCTCTCTCTCCCCGACCCCTGTTTCCTCGGCCCCTCTCGGTTGCTCTACCAAGCTGGTTATTTGCTTGAGTGTCATCATTCAAAAGTTGGCTAGGTTGACGACCGACATCGGGTTTGGTTTCAGAAATTTCAAGGCTACCTCCTTCAATCCCTCGAGGACTGTTGGGGGGCTATGCTGAATTATGCTCGACCACATCTACATAATCTTCGATCATGAGACCTATCATATGAGGTATGGAGTTGACCAGGAACCCCTGGCGAGTTTGATGAGCTGTAGGAGTCTGAGGGTTGGCTAGGGAACTAGTGGCTGGGACGTTTTGCGAGCCTCTGATGAGATCATGGGTGATTGGGCGCAGGGCCCTCAATTGGTCAGTGGTGATCTCATAATAAGGGGGTTCATCATCTAGGGAATTTTCAAGGGGAGGAGGGCCAGTATTTTCATACATGATCTCCCCTTGTGGGGTTTGCAACGGGATGTTACTCATGTGCTGGGAGCTTTCCATTTAGGCCCTCCTTCTAGCGCCAAATATGTTGATGAGAAGAAATGTCCGACCAACAGTAAGGGATCTCCCCAATATAAATTCCCAATTAGACTCTAAAACGTTTTTGATAGGGATCTCGTCCGGGGTGTGGGTCTAGCTACCCCTGAATATTATTTTATCGGACATAAACGACCCCTGCAGACCTATGAACACATAATTATTCGAACAAGACAAGACAAGTGGTTGATGAGTCTCATTTAACATAAAATACTACAAATAACAAGACGAGTTAAAGCATGTAGCTAAAGGAAATGCTTTTAGCAGCACATCATTAGGGTCATGGTCGTAGAATATGTTCAAACCACAAAAGAAATAGTACTTTATGGTCAAAACACCCTTCACTTCCTTAAGCATTTACAAAGATAAGATGAATGTTAATAACGAAGTTTCATAACATCTCCTAATTAAATAACCCCATATCATTAACACATTAAGTGAGTTGAAACGTATAAATGATATAAACAGAAAACATAGATCGGTTAATCATAAAAGATATCCGATACATGAGACACAAATATTCATAATGTTAACACATGAGTCCTCATCAGATCCAAGAGTGGAATCAAAACAATTTTTTGTATTCATTCTCAGAAAGGTGTATTCAATGCTATACAATTCTCTTTGCTCCTTGGGAGTCCAAAAAAAAGGTCCCTTTACAATTCCTCAAAAGGAGTATTAATAGAACAAAATTGACCCTTGGGTGTCCCTGAATTTTTTCATTCTTTACTTTTGACATACTTTGCAACCCGAGAGAAATTTGTGACTTGTGACCTAGCTCCAGGGCGACCTGCAACTCCGTGTCTTTTGCAACCTGCGACTGCTTGCCTGTTGCGACCTGTGACTTGTGCCTTTTCCTTGGTTAGGGAAGCAACTGTGTGATTGCAAGGTCTAGTAAATATACTTGTTGCTGATCTTTGAGATATTGTTGCCATGCTTGATAATCTGCAGCAACGGGAGTTATCTAGGGAGTATCTTATTTCAATCTATGGAAGCACTCAAGAGCATCCAGGATTAAGGTGTGCCTTTTTACTGTGATCTAATTGCATAGAAAATCTAGTTTAGTGTAGATTCAGCCTGGAGTGACGACGTACTGAATGAGATTTTCCTGTGAGGCTGCAAGATCCTGAGAGGCAGCTGCTTGTCTCATGGGTTGCAAGAATTTTTGAATGTCCTAAGCAACCTCTTCTCTTGTTTTCTTAGTGTCCAACGTACCCAGAGAAGGAATGTGGTGAGTTTCTGCCATTGAATCGATCCCACTAATCAGATTCTCATATGAAGACATTACCCTTTCTATATCCTTGACCAGCTTGTCTTTGGACTGTATCTTCATTCGAGTTTGAACCTTGTGATTCTGGGTGCAGACCCAGTCCTTCCTAGGTAAAGTGTCAGGAGCCTATGGGTATGTATTTCACCATTCCAACATATTATCCAAAGCAGTGGAGGCCTCCTTTAGCTGTGCAGTTCTCCTTTTGGTTTCCGCTTTTGATTTCAGTAATGGAGCGATTGTCTATTTTATTGTGAACATATCTTAATATAATTGTTTCATAGTGGCTTCCAGAGTGCCTAACTCCCTTTGAATGGTGAGTGGCAGTTTGTTGGCGTGGGCGCTTGTGAAATGTAGCCTCTGAACTTATTCCTCCAGCCCCCTCTTATCCTGTTCAGCATGAGCTGTTCTCTACTTAGAAATTTGCAGCTTGTTCTGTAAAGAGAGAATATCTCTGCTCATTCAGCTAACGCTATCTTCTGTGGCTACTGCAAAGGTGGTACCAGTTGATGCAATCATAATCGGATAGGTTCTGGTATCCAAGACTATATCATTTTCCGTTGTGGCTGCGAGAGGTGCGACAGGTTTCCACGCTAAACGTCTTCTCTTCTCTTGCCGAATCTTGTGCGTGAACTGGTCATAGGTTAGCATTGTCAGATCCAAGATTTCATCTTCTTGTTCCTCATAGGCACCAAGTTCTCAGAGAAGAAAATGCACACTTGACATGGAGGTGCTCTGAGGCACATCAATGTGTGGCAGTTCTTTCTGTTCACTTGTCTTTGGGAGTGGAGTTTTACTTCCACCTGATTCCTTGGAGTGATCTTCCTGTGACTTCTGACTTTCTTCTTTCTTCCTTATCTCTTCAGCCTTTGCTCTATACTGATCTTATTTTAGTTTTCATTCAGTCTCTGCCTTGTCCATTTCTTCTTTTAGCTTGCGCTCAGCTTCTCTCTGTTCTTCCTCTTCTTTCCTCCTTTGTTTCTCTTCCTCCTTTTTTCTGCGGGCTTCTTCTGCTTGCTTCTTCTTTTGCTCTTCCCTTAGTTGTTTCTTTTGCTTGTCCTCCCCTTTATATTGTGCTAGGGTGTCTTAAGTCCTTTTTAGTTCTTGTACTTTTTCTTTCTCCTTAGCTTCTTGTTGTGCCTTAGCCTCTTTGATTCTTCATTACTGTTGTTGTTTAGTGAAACTGTTGCCTGTATCAGTCCTTGGCTTCTTGGCTTTAGAAGATGAGGCTCTGCCTGGCGTGTTGGTTATTCCTTATGAATTTTGATCATCCTATTCATCTTGATCAGTTGATTCTTCCGGCGCAGCCTCCTTGTCCTTGTTGTACCAGTTCTTGATTTGATCCTTGGTAGGGAATTTCGTGTGCTGGTAACTCCACTTGAACTTGGCCCGCTTGCAATGTGAGGAAACAATTCTTTCAGGATCATATGACTTGTGTGATATGAGTGGTAAATGAAAACCCTTGGTTTCTTCAACCTCTGCTTCTACTTCCCTGAAATATTTGACAGTGTAGGCACCGATAATAAGCGGGAGGGAAGGCCATGGTTTTTTCTTTACCTTGGTGAGAATCTTTGAAAACCCACCTGTCATCTGGTAGCATACTTCTTGAAAGAGTAATTTATTAGTGATGAATTGGGGAAGTGCTTGGGGTGCCTTGAGCGACTCGAAAACCCGAATTAAAGTGCTATCTGTGACAGGAAACCAGTTGGCCACTTGGGTTATTGTCTCCATGGCTCACCTGAACATGCATGGGGCATCTTTTCCAAACAATTTTCTGTAGAGCGCGAGAATGAAGTTCTGTGAGATCATCTCTATATCATGATTGTACTTGGAGGCCCAGAATACCTGCAACTCTTTATGGATTAACCCGCCACGCTCTGCATCCCAGTTATGAGACCATCTGGTAAACTTACATCTCACACATACTGCGTCCAACAGATAGGAGGCCATATAAAATTCGGATGCACACCCTTCATCGGGTGCTTGTGCTGATGATATGCTTGATCTGAGGGCTGCTACTATTAATTTGGCGCAGTTGAAGCAGGTGTCGTATGTAGTAACAACTTACATGAGGGAAACCCAAGTACCATTGAAAGTGGTGGCATCTTGTTGGCCATACATCCTGCATAAAATTTCCGCCACCAACTTGTAGACTCTCTTGAGGCCCGTTGTTTTATATTCCTGGTCCTTCCTAAACTTGAAATTTTTTGGGTCCTCCCACCATCCCGTCAAGGTCTCGGGTATGGGGAATACATGCGTAGTAGCCCATTCAGCGTTGAAATTATGTTCTCGGGTGGGGAATGCATAGTATAACTCTGCATCCCGCCCCTTCAGATTTGCAAACGATTTTCCTAAATGATCTCAAATGACCCAAATTATGGAGTTGACCTTTTGCAATATCCATTTGATCATCTCTGTGCATGGAAAAATGGGTGGATGGGCCCCTGCGTAGTGTATTTTAGACCTCTTGACTTGAACATACACCTGTCGGTCTGGGAGGTCTTCTGGAAATTCGATCTTTGTGAACTTATGGTATACCTTATACCAACTCATGCTATCTCCTTTCCCGAACACGCAAGCGGTGTCTCCATAGATAGGGGGAGGGGAAGGAGGTATCTCTTCTTCTGAAATTTCTACCTCAGGACTCTTGTTTATTTTCTGAACTTATGGGGGCCTCATATTTCTTGAGGCTGAAGAGATGGACACACACTCGAGCTCAGCTTCGATGTTCCCTGGAATATTCATAAAATAGTCCCATGATAAGATGGATGACATAATTATAAATATTTAGATTGCTACTACCTATGCTTAACCATTCAAGGAAATGGGTAGACCTGTGATTTGGTGACCTTGTGACCAGGTCGTTGTGTCGCTAAGTCATGCCAATTCACACTTTCAAAGAAACGCGACCTGGCGACTTGCGACCAGGTCGATGGGTCGCTAGGTCGCGTGAGTGTAAATTCTCAGAGAAACGCGACTTGGCGACTTGGCGACTTGCGACTAGGTCGCTGGGTCGCTAGGTCATGGGGTCGCGTGGTGGGCTGATTCTAGGTGGTGAGCGACTGGCCGACCTCGCGACTCAACCACCAGGTCGCGAGGTCATAGGGTCGCCTAGTCGCAGGGTCGCGGGGTCGTGTTAGGGCCTTCTTATGAGTTATACAACCATTAGGGCTCTCTGGGGGAGAAAAGGCAAAGTAATGCACATACGAATGATAAGTAACACATCTGGGCCCTAATTTTTTCCCTAGGTGAGTTAGGAAAGGTGTTTGAGAGAGTCATTGGGGAAGAGTGGCTTCGGAGAAACAAGAACAAAAGGTATATGTTATGAGGGAGAAAGGTAAATCTTGAAGAGGGATGTCATGGAGCTTGAATGAGGCCAAGGAAAGGATAAATAGGCCAGGGGAAAAGGGGAGGATTGGCAATAATTAACCAAAAAGGAAAAAATAGGAGGATTAGGCAACTTACCCGAGAAAAACATGCTCCAACTGGCTTGTTAGAGGCATTACTTGCTCTGTCACGCAGGTCGAATGCGATGACACTTTTATTTATAAATGGGTCACACGTGTAGTCAATTAATGTTGGTCGCAAGTCACAAATTTAAATATTATTAAGGATCGTGCGACCTTGCGACCTTGCGAATTCGTGACTTGGAGGTCGCAAGGTCACAAGGTCGCACAGTTGCAACTCTTAGGTTTTAGATCGATATGTGACCTTGCGACCTCGCGAACTGGAGGGGTTGCAGGGTCGCAAGGTCACAAATTTTGGATTTTATTGAAATTTATGACTTTGCGACTGGCAGTTCAAAAGTAAAACCAGGATCAGACTCCATCTTTACCGAGGATCAGGGCCTCAGAAATTTTAAATGGGGAAAAATTATGGAGGGTGTTGTAGCGGCTACAACAATATGATACTTGCATAGATGTGTGTAACTATTCCACTACTCTATCTATGAATTAATAGCTCAAAAAAATTCCTCACTGGTCTATACATGTGAGCCGATACCCCCCAATTAATCACAACACAGGAGGTCCCATTTCACCGAGATTCCAACCGTCATGGGAGTTATCAATCTCACACTAGCTTATACACCCAATTTAATTAAAAGTTTAGATGCCCTTGCACCCACAGTCCACCATCTAAGAATTTGGGAGTGTCAAGGGTGTGCATTATCTCCATTATTATTCATTCTAATAATGGGAAATTTTAGTGGGAGAATTAATGTTGGAATGTTGTTGGAGAAATCAAAGGTTGTAAGATATCCAAAAATTTCCATCTATAACATTTACTATTCATGTATGAAATTATTTGTGTTGGGCCTGCTAGTATCTTTGAATGGGAATCTTTCTCCAACTTTTTCATGAAATTTAACAATTATTTTGGCCTAAAAATAAATAAATACAAGACATAGCTAATATTTGAGGATGCAGATTCAATGGAGATTAAGAACATTGCTACAATGTTTGATGTTAAGATCTGCCCTTTGTCAAATGGATTAAAATAATTAGGTTGTTTTTTAAAGCCTCATGGATACAAGAATTGTGGCTGGGATTTTCTTGTTCTCAAATTCGAGAAAACATTATTTCGTTTGCACCATAGATGGCTAACTTTAGGAGGCAGGGTTATTATGATTAGAGCAGTCTTTCAGGGTATCTTAGTATATTGGATGCATCTCTTTCACATCCCCCAAGCTGTCATAAAGAAAATTGAATCCATTGTGACAAAATTCCTATGGTTAGGATTGGGTCCTAGAAGGAGGATTTCCCTTTTTGGCTTGCAAAACATTTCTCGATCAACGAAAAAAGGTGGTTGGCGCATTCAAAATTTCAAAAGTTTCAATCTTCCTCTTCTTGTTGCGAGCCTATGGTGTATTTTCAATGAACATGGTCTTTGGCAGAGTATTATGATGGAAAAATATATCCACCACAAAAGCTTGGGGCAGTGGATCAGTGAGGGAGCCATATCAAAATATAATAATTTTGCAATGTGGAGAAGCCTCAGGATCGATATCCCTTGGAATTGCAACAATCTTTGTTGGGTTATTGGAAATGGAAAAAAGGTTATGGTGGGATTGGATGTTATCAAAGGCATACTTGGTTTTCATTCTCTTTCAGCCCCCATCATAGATTATCTAAACCATAGGGGTTTCTCCAACTTGGAAAGTATTGGCAGATGCATAGTTTCCTTCATATCTACTTTTGTCTGTTGGTCTTATTGACCTGCACTCTCCTAAGGAAACCTCTGCCCTCTGATCTTAGTCGATGAACTACTGGGGGGATGCTTCTACTCTTATATGGAATCATAGTCAAGTTTTCAAGTGGTCTGATTTCCCAACCTTCAATCATAGATTTAGTTGGCTACATTTTTAGAACATAAAATGTAATCCTCCTTAACTCTAAATAGTAAAAATATCAAGTAATTTAATTCCCCGACCTTCAGTCACAGATTGAGTTTGCTTCATCTGTAGAACAAAAAAAATTATACAATCCTCCCCAAATCTTTGTAAATTTTCTTCCAACTGTGTTTCTTAAGGGAACCTGCAAGCTAGTATTTTGAGGTGTTGTTGGATGTTGGAAACCTCGATCATGATGTCTTGAAAAATTCCTCGCATTGGATTTGAACCCCCACACTTGAGTTGCTTCCTACACCAATTGGATCCCCCTTTTTCATGATTGGCACTCCCCTTTGTTGCATCATGATTAATATCTATTGAGACATGCAACGTAGCAGTGCAGTGTGAATTGTTGTATTTGCAGACCCTCTACCATCCTATATAACCTTGCCTATTTTTTGAGCTCTTGATCTGATTGTAAGTACTAGGCTTGTCTTATATAATTAGCCAATATTGAGTCCTTTTGTTGGATTTTGAAAGATATCGTTTTCTGCTCTAACAATCTAGGGAAATTTACTTTGCAAAATATATATTTTTTGGTTGAAACACTCTTTCTGCTTTGAATAGGGTATAACATGGTCATCCAAGGCCTTGTCAAAGAACCAAACTTTTCATTTTTAATGAATGGGAATGTAGATGAGGAAGTTGGAGGAGATATAGTCTTTGGCAATGTTGATCCTAAGCACTTCAAGGGTGAACATCAATATACAACTGTTTCTCGAAAGGGTTACTGACATGTATGTTATAGAATCGTGTTAGTTTTCCATGTTTAAGATTGAGGCTAGTATTTTGAGGTGTTGTTGGATGATGGAAACTACGATCATGATGGCCTGACAAATCCCTCGCATTGGATTTGAACCCCCACACTTGAGTTTCTTCCTACACAAATTGGATCCTATTTTGGCACTCCCCTTTGTTGCATCACGATTAATATCATTTGAGATATGAAGCGAAGCGGTGCATTTTGAATTTTCCTCTGCGCAACCCATTTACCATCCTATATTTCCTTGCCTATTTTTTCATAATAGAAAATGCTCACAGGGGCATAAATGTCAAGGACAGAAATTGTTCAGTATGTAAAATAATTATGGGGAGGAAACAAAGCACCACCACAAATGAGTGAGCAAGAAATTGTGAACCTAAAAGAACAGGGAAAAATATTGGAACTTTTGTTGAGCATAGATGCTATTGAGAATGAAATATCAGTTCATGCATTGCTAGGTGTATCACTAAGTCAAACCCCTGAGATCACGATATACATTAAGAAGAAAAAATTCATAGCACTTGTTGGTTCTGGTAGTATCCATAGCTTCAATGAGCAAAGATTAGCAAAGTTTCTCATTCGTTTTGTGTACCCAACGGAAACTTTTGAAGTATCAATTCCTAATAGAGGAAGTATTGATTGTGGAGGAAAATTCTATAAACATCAAACTTAGTATAGGAGAGTTAGAGACTATAACTTATCAAGCCCCATGTATGCCATTCCTATGGGAAAAGTAGATGTGCATTAGGGGAATTTTGAGGTCTAAAATGAACATCCTAAAGAAATAATAAAATAATAGATAAACAAATAAAATAATATTTATGAATTTGTATTTTACATTATGCATCACAATCCATGTAACCATGGTTAAATTCAATTGAAAATATGTACCAAAATAAAATTTATAAAAAAATTGTATTGATATGACTATAAATAAGAATGAGTTTTTAAAAAAATATCACTATCATTGAACAACCAATGCATTTGTCATTTGTACTTAAATAACTTAAAATAAATTATAAATATAAATTCATAAAATCATAATTGTATAATATACAATCAATTAAAATTTATATTATTTAAATTATATAATAACATGTAATTAATATACTATATAAAAATAAAATAAAATAAAATAATATAATAAATGCAATATATTATTTTATATATTACATATTGATTTTATTTATAAAAATAATATATAATATAAAAAGAAATATAATATATATTTTATAACATTTAAATTATTTTTCATAATATTATGTATAATAATACATAATATTAATATAATCATAGAGAAATTAATTTAGATGTATTTAAATTAAAGAAAAAAAAAGGTATTGAAATAGATTTAATTTATATTTATAAATATAATATAAGATTTATATATATTGAAATTTTAGACTTCTTTTGCCCCAAACTATGTTAAACCTAATATGCCTTTTTTTAACATACAAAACTAATGTACATTTTTTCATTATACAAAACTAATATGTCTTTTTTCTTTACTTTTAATATATTTGTATTGTTATTAATATTATAATAATATTATTCATATATTTGATTTATCATAAAATTATAAGGTTACATTTTTTTTATCACATGTCTATAATATATATGTATAGATATTAACTTATAATTAATTTGAAATTATAATATTAAATAAAATGAGATGAATATATAACTTAAAAATAAATATATGAAAATATACATATATAATATTTATGGAAAAATGTGTAAAGATATGAAGCTTATGTAAGTATATGCATTGTTTCTTTCAAAAATTATGAAATGACAGCAATAATATTTTATTAAAAAAGTTTGAAATGACATTTATTATTAGTACTTTATATTATTACTTTAAAAGTACTTAGAGCACTACCATGGTTAACCATGAGTTTTTATCCACCATTGAGAATGTAACAAGTAAGTGCCTTTAACTCAAGAAATTCCACATCAACCATTGGGGATTATGTTATCCCTTAAAATGTGATTGGTTCTCATAAAGTGAATTTTGATTGTACATTTTCCTTAGGAGGCCCATTTTAGACCTCAAAATTCCCCTAATGGTTCTAGGGATTAAATGACTGTGAACTTTGGGTACCTTTCTACAAACTATAATGAATTATTTATGAGATTCAAATTAGAGGGAGTGATTATGAAGTCAATGGGTTAAGTTATCCACTTTCTCAGATAATCAACTCACAAAGAATGGAAAAGTTCCTAGAAAAGAGTTGGCGTGGAGTCATTGGTAGAATTTAATCGATGGAAGTGAAGCAGGAAGATGATATTCCATTAGAACTAAAATGATCTACCTCCGGCTAGAGATCATGAACATCAAGTTGAGCTTATACATAGAGGTACATCTCCTTATAAAAGATCTTATAGACTAAGAAAATTTTGATCAGAAAAATATAATTTGGTTTTGTGATTTGACTGATTGTTTCAGGGGTTTACAAATCTCCAAGTCCCCACGATGGGAAAACATTGGGGACATGGCCCCAAACAGTGAATTAAATCCCTGTGTTACACCGGTTTCCCATTTTCTAAAAAAATTAAACCTGTAATAGTTTCCCTATTTGGGGAGACATAGCCCACATGGGGGGGGCGGGGTGGGGTGGGGGGGGGTTTGGCTGCTACCATTGTTGTTTATTGTACTGGAAAATATCTAATTATGACAACACTGATTACTTTTACGCCATATTTGTATCTATATATCTATAGTTGACATCATAAAAAACATATGCTCATTAATATTCTTAGTAGTTGAATCTGCGACTTTAAATTTTTAGGGCAGAACCTTTGTTTTCATAAAGAAAATTTTCTCCTTGTTATGGGTTTGGACATAATAGAAACAACTTCTAATTTGCAGTTTTCTCTACTAGACATATTGGATGATAAATTTAAAACGTGTGCAAACTAGTCAAATGTTATTGTTCACAAAATGACAAAAGTAGACTTGGATAAAATGAACTCAATCAACTTGTTAATCATTGGACTCTCAACCCCTTATGCTTTGTGAGAGTAATACTCTAATGGTCAAAATATACTGTAGATATTTTGCATACAAATTCCATTTAGATTGCAAAGGCCGATAAAATGTCATACCTTTCCATAAGCAAGCTCAACCACATCATCTCAATGCATATAAAGTTGAATCAAAGCACTCTTGATATGTGACAAGATAAAGTGAGTAAACACATAATATCAATTATAAAACACAGTTTGTAGTGAATGTGTATAAATTCTAATCAACACACTCTTGATCTGTGACAAGTAGAAGTAATTTAGCAAGTAGGAGCATTAAAATGAGTAGTATTGATCTTGTTCTTTCTTTCTCAACCAGGGAGAACCACTGAGGGTTCTTTTGCTCTGTTATATGTTGTTGATTTCCTGACCGACCAAGTTTTGGATAATTTGGGATGGCTCACGTTAATTCTGTCCATATCCTCCCACAAAGGGTTCATATCTCAAATTTTTTTCAGCACCAAAGTGGAATTTTTTATCCTAGATTTCTTTCTTCATTAAGATTTTCAAGGGACTCCCATGTTGGCTATATATTCCAAGACAATAAAATTTGAACTAGTATATAGCACAAAGAAACCTTATCTTTGAAATATACTATTATCGTTATATTTTTATAAAGCTTCCATTTCATAAGTACCAGGCTTGTCTTATATAATTAGCCAATACTGAGTCCTTTTGTTGGCTTTTGAAGGATAGTGTTTGGTGCTCTAACAATCTAAGGAAATTTACTCTGCAAAATATATATTTTTTGGCTAAAAAACTCTTTTTGCTTTGAATAGGGTATAACATGATCAGCTAAGGCCTTGTCAAAGAACCAATATTTTCATTTTGAATGAATAGGAATGCAAATAAGGAACCTGTTGGAGAGATATTCTTTGGCAGTGTTTCTCCTAAACACTTGAAGGGTGAACATCAATATAAACTTGTTACTCATAAGGGTTACTGGCAGGTATTTTATAGAATCATGTTAGTTTTCCATGTTTAAGATTGATTCTAGGTAAGGTTAACTGCATCCATATCATGTTCTTGGTATGAATTATAGTTACTGGTCAGTATATTATGGGGTTATTCTACTCTTCAAACTTGAATTTTCTATTTCTTTTAGCTTGATATGGGAGACTTCTTCATTGATATTCAATCAACAGGTGTGCATGGAGTCCTTCATCTTATTAAATTGATTAAATGATCACTTCTTATGGAACCTTATGAAAATATTGATGGCATGTTATGAACATTTAACTCCATGTTTCTTCATTGTGGGTTGTGCTTCTATTCTAGATTCTAGAACTTCTTTGTTGGTTGTCCATCGATAAATCCTGCAAAACTTTGATCTTTTAAAGTTTTTATATACAATTTGGTGGGCTTATCTAGGTCTATGCACCAAAAATATTGTAAACTTCAGAGAGTTGTGACACATTTGATGCAAGCTTGTGCATTCACAAGTGACAAGTGAATGCTTAATGATGCTTATTTTATGTGTTATCTTTTCACTATGAAAGATAAATAGTTAAAATTGATTTCAAGATTTTTCTCAGGTTTTAGGTTCTTTTTAGTTTTGTTACATTATTTAAGCTAAGCATGCCTATCTATTTTTGTAATTTTGATAAAAATTTTCCCTATATTCTATGGTTTATAGGGTGAGTGTTGCTTTTAATACTCAACTTCCTAATAGTCTATAATTGTGCTGTAAAAATTTCAATAAGACTCGACATAATCAGTGCTATAGAATATTTGGAAGCATATATTTCTCTTATGATACTAAGGAATTGATACAATGTGTGCAATTCTTTGTCTAGTGTCTTGAGTATATCTGTCCTTGTGTCAAATAGAAGTTATAAACATCCCAAAATGTCACTTCGACTCTTTTTTATTTTTTTATCTATAGTTGATGAATTCCCGAGAAAAATTATGCATATTGGGTGAGATCTGAAACATGGAAATGGTGTAGAATACTTCTGTAGACCTTATATTATGCTCAGAAATCATGATCAAACCTCAAATTTTCAAATGTAGAGGAAATGCCCAGAATTTCCAAAACATAGGGATTGCGCACCGATGTTTTCTGTAAGATGAGATTGAATCAGAAATAAAAATAACGAATGCTAAAGAATAAAATATACTGAATTTTTTTTGTTGATGCAGTATTTCCAAAGCCCTAGGGACCCTCCTGCTTCAAACTCCCCTAGTTAATATAAGAATCTTTCTCATGAGGTTGTTGATGAATCAAATACTATAGGATATATTGATATTTATCTTCTTCTTCTTCCTCCTGCTACAAACTCACTAACAACTCATCACTCTCCTCTGTCTACTTTCTTTACCAACATAGGCTAGAATGGCCATCATATTTGTTACTTAATCCCTGTGTCCTATTTTTTTTTTTTGGTAGGGAAGCTTATGTAGAAATTCATAACCATTTTTTTTATATAAATGGTTTCTTTCTATATTGCTCTGCAAAGTCATGAGAATTTTTCCCTCCAAAATAAGACAAAAGTGAAAACATATTTGTTGCTTTCTCATAGCTATTTTTGATTGTTTTTTTTGTACTACCAACTTACATAGATATGCACAATTTTTTGCCACATATAATGGATTATATTTTTCCTTCTCTAGTTTTTTATTAGTTCATTGTTCCTGACACATGGCTTTCTAGGTTTTTCTCACTGAAATTGGTTCAAGATTTCTCCCTGCATACGAAGAGAGGCTTCTTACTGCAATGCATCAATTACTTGCCAAATGTTCCTACAACAAAAACAAAGGTTACCCAATGTCTCAAGAAGGAACCTTTTTATATTTGTAGGGGTTTTTTCCAAGTAAATATTGTGAAAAAACATGTTGAGTTTGTGAATAAATAAAAATGTGACTTTGAATGTGATCTTGATCCTGAAAATACATCAACATTTCCACCTATGCTATATGATTTGATTAAAAATTTAATAATTTGGAAGAATGTTCTAAAAATTGATATCTAAGACAAATTTCCTACTACCTTCAAATTGGAGGAAGAACACAGGGAAACATGTGCCTTTCATGCAGTTGATGTCGAAGTTCTAGGACAATACTTTGCAGATTAGGTATGATGCATTTTAAGCATATTCAATTACTGGCACTCTATTCCTGAGCATTTGTGGAATATGAAGACAAAATTCTTGTTTTCCATTTACATACAAGAATTCAGATTTTGAATTGTCTTGTACACATTTATTGAAGATTCTAGAAATTAACATGACTTCATTAAATCAAACATTGAAAAATATAGGAAAATGAATACTAAGACATTTTTAAGTTGTTCTATTTTCTTCCAGTTTCAAGAGGCTTATTAAATTACCTTGAAAATTCGATTTTCATGGCAGTTTGTGAGAAGTTTCATTTATCTTGAAACTAATCTTCAGTGGGTTATGATTTATGTGTATAGCATTCTTGAGGATGGGATGATGGCTTCTAAAGCACCTTTATTGGTATCTTGCAGGAGATTTCACCTGGCCATAGAGTGAAATTAGATATATTTGGGGTTGATTTTCCCATAGTGTGCATACATGGTAGCAACGTCCACCAATTGACAATAGTTGTTTTTGATGGTTCAAAAAAACATTTTCTTATACAGAATTTACTAAGTCCTAGTTCCACAAGTGATGAAAAAAAAATACAGTTGTTTCACGTCATAAAAACATTGTTTGACAAACACAAGGAGTCAATATGCATGCATCTCTCCTTTCACACTCCAACCATTGTACCAGTTCAGCCACATGTGTGTTTGTATTCTTACCACTCAAAATGTATTGGTTGGAAATTGGTGCTAACTTTTTGAGATATGTTAATTGATATTTAACTTTTGTGATGTCCTTATGATGTATAAGAATAAAATATAGTATACATGTTTCTAGTAGAAGAATGAAATTTAGACTAATTTCTTATACTTCATCATAATGCATCATCCAAACAAATTTCAAGTTTACAAATATAGATGAACTTAATTTTCTTTCTTAGTTCATTAACATGGATAACAACTAGGATTTTTGGTATTGAAGTTTGACATGTTGGAGACTCATGCATCCCCATGGGACTTCCTGAGTCACAGTGAGCCTATCACTTGGGTAATACTCATTATCTCCCTGAGAGTTGGGACTCAACCAGACTTGGAAAACATGGCTAGACTTGGGTTGGACTTGGCTCAAACTTGGCTCAGGCTTAGCTGAGACTAAGTCCAAACTTGCTAGACTTTTCTTAAACTAGACTTTGACAAAATTTTCCATGTTTTGTTTTTATTTTCTATTTGCGAAGTTTTTCTTTTTCTCTCAGGTGTGTTGAGTCCCAGGAAAACTAAGTATTTTCCGAGTTGAAGTCTGAGAGTTTTTACTTTTACATTCAATTGAAGTAAAATAGCTAAATCAGCATGAAGTGTAAATGAAAATATCCTCAGGAGCTGCTTGAAGAGAGTAATGAAATTTGTAGAAATTTGTCAATTTTTGGGCAATTTTAGAGTTTGTTAAATAAAATTAATTTTCTAAATGGAATTGGGCTATTTTCCACTATACCCTAATGATTTGTTGTTGCAAATATATTATGGGTATGGTTAAAGTGAGTTTAATTTTGACTAAATCTTCACATCTCATTAGGTACTTAAAAGAGTTGTTTCTTCTTTTATTAATATATTATTTTTTTTTTTCAAATTTAAATATTAAATCCATGTAAGCAACCACCCTACCCAACAGCCTGTTGGCAAATGTAAGATATTTTTCAGGGTTGAAGGCTCTTTAACAACAAGGCTCAAATCCATTACAAAAATATAGTCAACATGAGCTCAACATGTCACTTGTGGGAATTGAACCTGGGTGGGGATGATAACAATCATTCCTCCCAATCACTTGAGTTAAAACCAATAGAATTTAAATTAAAATTTTAAGGACATGGGGGTGGAATTTGATCCACTTTTATGTGCATTGTGCACTGATCATTAGATAATTTAATATAATATCTTTGGGTGCAACTAGATGTCAAATCACTACCTTGAGGTGCCCCCACGGCTTCAGGTTTTCCCCTCATGGGATTTGAATCTTTCCCAATGGTGAAAAACTTCTTGCTTTCCACAATTGGATCCAAACCCTTTGGGTGGTTACTTGAAGAGTTGCAGTGAGTATAAATTCAATTTATTCTTTTCCTGCTAAGTTAGTTAAATGTTGTTTGAAATATCAGCCCGTGTGAAATGGCTATTTATCCTTAACATAATTTCCAAGCAGAATCATGTGGGAAATACTACAAAATTATTTACAAAAAGTCTTAGTTAAGTAATCTAAACATAATAACATTGTCTCGGCATTTACCCTCTTATAGAAATCCTAATATAGTTTATTTTGATTCATGAATATCAGTTTGTGCCCTGGCCACATTATATGTTCTGGTTTAGTAGCTTATTGTTCATAATTCAGTGAATATTAAGTCACTATTTAATTGACGTAGTCAAGGGTTAATTTGAAGTAATTTTCATGTCCTTTAAAAAATTTATATCCTTAGGGTTTTGGTAGCTCTAACTAGGGTATAGATAGAATTTCTTGTCTCTTACCATCATCATTATCATTAGAAGACTTATTTTTTTTTTCATCCTAAGTTCACATGGATACGTGAGTCATGTACTGGAGTTATAGAGTGTACTTTGTCATTTTTTGGGCAAGCAAAGTGCTACCCAATCTGATTTATGTACTCCATATCACCATATAAGCGTAATTAGTCGTCATTATTTTCCTCTCTTTCTTGTCATTTTGTGTTGATTCCACTTATCTTGATGCCATATTCACAACAATCAAGACTTCGCAAAATGGTCATTAGGTACTTTAAACTTGGCAGAAAATGTAATTAATTTTGATATAAAATGAATAACTTATGATGTGATCTTGTATCTTAATTTATTTGTTTGTTCAATTCTAATGTTGCAATCAAGTCTCAAGTTACTATAATTTTGAAACGTCTTTTAATTTTCAAAGCAATGCTGCAGAATTCATGTTAAGCATGAGCTATGACATGTTTGAAAATGAAAAAAAATTATCCTATTGTGAAAATAAATATGTTAAACGTGGTACTGAAGACAATCAAGAGAGTGCAACTCATGAAGCTAGTTTGCATAGTGAAGACAATGATGAAGTGTTAGTGAAGACAGTAATGGTGTGAACTTCTCCAAAAGGAATAGACAATGCATTGGATTTAGATCACGCCTTAATCAAATAATTTGATGAGAATACCTTAACAGGTTGTTGTAAAGTGAGTTACAAACTTCATAGTCAACTCTTTGTCTTCTTTTATGCTGAAGTATTTGGGTACTTGTTAATCTGAATGTATCTAATGCACAAGGTATATTCACAGAGAGAAAATTTTGTTGGATAAAAATGTCAATCAATAAATATCCTTTTAAGCTTTTAAAGTGGATGGATACTCACTTTGCACAAACCTGTTCAAATTTTCTTTGTTTTTTCTGTTCTATCCACTTTGTCTTCATGATGCCCTTTATAAGTTCTTTAACATGGATAACAGCTAAATCCATGTGTCTAATTTGGTTCTATGCTACTCATCCTTATAGTTAAAGTTAGTTATGTATTATAATTCATGTTGTTTAACTACATAATTAGGTGAATGGAAAATAATGTTCAATAACAATTATTTAGTTTTGAGCTGAAAAGATTTTCTATAATGGTTTTGAAGGAAGCTTTATCTTTGGATTAGATATTTACCTGACACCATTGCCTCACCTGTAATGTTGTACTTGTTTACTTGATATGGGCACATAATGAAAGCAAGGAATTTGGAAAGGTAGCCCACTTAACATTCCATAATTATATTACCAAATTAATACAAAATATCAAGTATATATATCTTCATTGTTCTAAAACCAACCAAAAAATATCATATTCTTATAAATAATGTTTCTCCCTAGAAATAATCGAGGTGCTAATTTTTACTAAAAATAAACAAAACATAAATTATTTGTGAAGGGGATAATTTTCTTATCCAAACATTTTCCTTGGGGTGGGAAATTTACTCAAAGGGAAAGCTCCCTTTCAAACGAAGTATATAATAATATAATTGGATCCAATAGTTCTAGACTTCGTATGGAGTGATGCTTCTTTTGGAATTAGAGTCAAAAAATTATGATGTTGAAGTGCTTAAATTACTAGTGGTGGAACTTTTCCATGGTGAGAAATTTTGGAATGGTCAATGATTTCTTGTCTCCTCTACTTAAAATTACTGTTTATGAAAAATGGATGTTGTATGGTAGGAAGTGCACACGCTAGTGGACAATGAATTGTAAGGATTGTCTATTGTGCTTTATTCTTGAGCCATTTTGACAGTATAAAGAGCAGGATTTTTTCACTTGATTTCCTTAGTGCAAATGTATGGATCAATGGATGAAGATGAAAAATTGTACACCTTATGAGTTATACACATGCAAGCATGGAAAAAAATATACATGAGTGGCTCCATACATCTATATTTGATGATGCAATATTACATTATATGTCGTAGTCACCAAGCATTTAAGTTGAGTAATTTGAGTAATGTTTGGAATTTATATGACATGCTACAACAAATTATCAACCACAGTTAATGGAAACCGCCTAATGGGTTCCTTATGAAAAATGGCACCAGTGACAGAGGTTCAGAAGAAGGTGTTCTCTACATAGATTTTTCCAGATATTAATGCATATCTAATGTTTGCGTCTGGTGGTCAAGTGCCTTGAAGAGACAGGTGTCTTTGTTCAAGATGAAGACATTTGAGGTGAGGTATTTTTTTCTTAGTAAATAGGTTGCTTGAATTTATTTCTTGTTTGCTTTAGTGACTAATCCTATCATGTTATTTTGATATATGACTATTTATTAGTAAATGTTGTTACTTTCATAATGTAGTTGCATAGAATCCCAATGGTGGCTATATTGTACAAATTCCCAACAATCAACTGATAATTCTTTGTGTGTAAAACTAGTTTCCTACATCACTACCAATCATAGTCATTTGGAGTTGATCCGTAGATGAGGAATTTGTCAATGTTAGCAAATAATTCAAGCATCAAAAGAGATAAGCATCAAGTAATTTGTTAACTATTCCAACAGTTTCCCCATTCTATCTCTAGGAGAGATGATCAAGCCCCGTGTTTTTATTACCTAGCTTAACCACCACTTCAAAATAAAAATCGTGGAATAGAAGGAACCATCAGCGGATCTAAATTTCCAATATTGGTTTTCACAAAATATTTAAGCATAGATTAATATGTTAAAAACAGAAAGTGCTAGCCTATAAGGTAATGCTAGAAGTCCTACAACACATACACCATATCAAATCCTTCACATTCCATTGTGGTGTAGTTACACTCAACACACAACAATTTTCTTCTAGCAAAATATACACGGTAATCCAATGTGCCTTCCCCTAGCTATGCGAGAACATGTACATGAAAAATTGTGTCCAAAGAATAGTTCCCAAACATTGGTTGAAGAAGAGGGGGAGAGGACGAGCATGAAAATGAATAACATCCTTGACCAGTATGGAATATCACTCCGTGGGAGGGTAAATAATGGAAGGAAAAGGGTGGAGGACGCATCTACATTTTACAATGAGAGGGCATAAACATTTGGATCGACCAGAACCCTTATGTTTATAAGCTCAATCTAGCACTAGATTGACCCTCTTCTTGCCTTGATGTTGGTATCAACCTGGAAAATGAGTCATGGTGTTGCCTCCCACTGCTCAGCAAGCAGAGGAGAGGGAAACTAGAGACTTACAAGGGCAAGAGAAATATGGATTATAGAGTTCCGATTTTGGTTTATGACTAACTCCTCAAAAACAAGAAGGATAAACAAAACTAGAGAGATGCACGCTACCAACTGAGGGAAAGTGGCTTTCTCGCATAGGAAGGCCTCCAACGAATAGCAAAAGGCAACCATAGAGTATTTGCAGGACAAGGAAGGAGAGGAAAACCTTAGAGGCTCATCACCTTGTGAGGTGTTTTCATGACCGCCCTAAGACTAAAACAATTAGTCAGATGAGGAATGCTAAGGATAAGGCCATGGATAAAAGGAAGACCATTGGGCATGAAATACTGGAATATGAATGGGCAGGAGTCCCACTGCACCCCAACCACACCAGAAGTCACATCACCTGCTTCACCCACACATTGGATGTGTATTGGCATGGCCAGCAATCCCTCATTGGAAACTTGGGGTTTTGGATAGATATCATACCCCTGAAAATATTTGTTATGGATAGTGTCGATCCTCTTACCCACTTAGTTCATTTATTCAGTACAAGGGGACTGGATCCCCACACAAATTACAAATGCTTACGAGGCTGGATCTTATTTAGTACAAGGGGACTAGATCCCCACACAAACTACAAATACTTACCAGACTGGATCCCGGTACAAATTACAAATACTTGGTTGAAACTTGAAACTGCACGGAATTTGGAGCCCTTAGATAGGTTTATGCCACTGTAGGTGTGGTAATATTAGGTAGCTATGAAACACACACTTAGTTTTGTATGATGGACTTATATATATATATATTACTTGACTTGATGGATTGTGTACTTTTTTGATTGAAGGCTAGAGAGTTATGTTCTTACCAGCCTAGCGTTACTTGCGAAATTCATGTCCTTACTAGCGAGAGAGTTACTAGCTTTACTAGCCAGATAAATATTTCCTTACCAGCTTGATGAGCTATAGAGCACGTGTCTTTCTCTTGAATCCATGATCTTCTGTGATGTTGTGTTGTAAAACATACATGATATGGATGAAAATTGCCTTTATTTTGAGATTTGAGGTTTGTGGATTGCTATAACTTACAATTTTTTTGAAAGGGTGTTATTTCAATGAAAGAGCACTTGCCTTACAATAAAGAGGTTGGTGGTTTGATTCCATTGTGCCCTAACATGAATTAATGAATGATATTGTAGTTTATTTTTAATAAAATACCTTTTATATTGATTTATTTCAATGGTGAGATATTTTTCTAGATTCATTTTTTAGTCTTTCAAGAGAAAAAGTGATATTGTATTGTTTTTAAATATATATTTACGCGTCTTTATTTGAAAAAAACTCTCCTAGCTGCCACCGTGTATTTTTATACACTATATTTTTCTACACTTTTAGATTAAATATTAGACAATTGAAATTTTTTAGACCATTCATCTACTACTTCCTTAATTTAACCTAAATACCTAGCTAATTTGGTAACCTCTTCCAATCTCTTTTCCAAATCACAAATGTTTCAACCTGCCATTCCTTTTGGGATTTCAAGCTATTCTGCTTAGCGTTTTTTTATTAATTTTGGAGCTACTTTATAAATGGAAAAGCATCTCCAAAAGCTCCCAACAAGAGAAAAATTTATTCTAAAGAAATTATTGAGAAGCTAGCAATTCCACTATTGAGGGGAGAGCTTCGGATACGTACTAAGGATCCCTGAAACAATCCATCTATCAATACAATTATTATTCACACCCTCTAGACCTCAAGAGATGTGCGCATGCTGTGAGGGTGATCGATAAACTCCTGGACACACCATCTATGGGGAGATTTAATGTTGATTTGTCTCATGGCTTCAACTTCAGTGGGCAGGCATTGCCAAAAAGCATTTGGGAAGACACGGCCATGGCACAGTTTTTTCGTTATACGCTGGACACAATGTATCATCACCATGGCGAATGTGAAGTTGGGTCTGTGGTTAACGAGACATATGAGGTGAAGGGAGTTGATAATCTTAGGATTGTGGATGTAGTTTGGCTAACTTTTACACTCACCTATCTATCTAGATTGCAATTGAGCCGCGAAAAACTGAAACCTTCTGTTGTGAATCATAGGAGGAAGTCAGTGAGGGTAAATGTTGAAAATATTAAAGTCACCTACTAGCCTTTGAGCAGGAAGAAAGGAGTACAGAGGCAGCAACAGAGTTTGAGTGCACAACACTGCATATTAAAGAAGAATGGGAAGAATTGTAAGGATGAAATCAATGTTGATGGGCCACACCCACTATTGCAGAGGAGAATTAATTTTGTTATGGGCATAGCCATTTTTGTAGAGGGATGAAGACTTTCGTGGTTCTGAACTACGGAAGAACAAAGTTTATTTAAAATCAGTCCTTTCGGGCTTTTAAGCCCTCAACAACCAGAAATGAAGAAAATGTGTTTAAACGACGAAGTTCTTTAATTTTTGAAAAGGCATGACAAGTGGTCCCCACCACTTAAGCATCAATCAGAATCGCAAGTTTTAACTTGCAGTGTCTTGTTGATGTGAAGATTTGCGATGCGATGCGATCACAGTCGCAATCGCATATCGCAGTTGATATGTTTCAAAACTTAAGTGTTTTGTTGATATGGTAGAGTTCCGCAAGCGGAATGTTTTCATATAATACACAAAAACTATTATAATCGCCCTCTGCTTTGTGCCAAGGTTCGCGGGTGGTCCCATAGACCACGCGGCATTATATTATACGATCGCAAGTTGAATCGCAATCGGGAGCGCTTTGTGTTATGGCCCGATCGCAACAATCATACGACGGACCCGATCCAGTTTTTGCAGCAGAATTAAAAGGGGCAATCGCATCCATCTCCCAACCACAATTAGAACATCTTTAGTACGAGGCTCGATTGCATAGTGTTTGAAGTCTGGACCCGATTGACTTATGAACCAGATTTTATATTTGGTCATTGCGTCCATTTTATAATCGCAATCAGAACTTTTTCTTTTGGTCGTTGTATTTTGTTTTACAACTGGACCCGATGCCATTTTAAATGGTGTACTTTATTTGTTAGATCGCGTCCGATATTCAATCAGCAATCAAAGATTTTATTTTGTTGTTGATTTGTTTGGTTAGTCGCAGACCCGATGAATGTTATACAATGGATTTAAATTGTTTGATCGCACGTTCAAAGCACATTGTAAAGTGGGCCCCGAAAGTATTTTAAATAGTTTAGTTTTAAGTTTAAAGTCATATATATATATAGTTTTGTAATGTAATTTTTTTTACACAGAACAATGAATGAAAACACACAGCAGTGCGGGAAATGAAAAACACAACAACGTTGTCTTTTGAGATACAATTTTTTTTGTGAGAGACAGTGATGTCTTGGGTGTGCACTGTGTTGTAGCAGCAGTCACTATTTTGAATCCCTCTGTTAGAAGAAGAATTTGTAACATTTTTTAAAGAAATAGAAGTTTGTTTTCAGAGTTGAAACTCTGTCTCCTATCAAGAAATTTTAATATTTTCTCTGTGTTGAAGAGGGGAGTTTTTTTTCTCCATTTGTTGTTCTGGAATTTTTAGAAATTCCAACATGGTATCGGAGCTATTTCAGGCTCTTTGAAGGTTTCAAAGAAGCTGAAAGAAGAAGAAGACTTGTTGCAGTTTTTCTCCAGTAGTGTGAAACCTCAACAGAAGACAAAGTTCAGGTATTTCTCAAAAGAAAATAGAGTTTTTATTTTGTTTAAAAGAGTCTGTTCTTTAGAAAAGGAAATTCAGATTGTCTAAGTTCAAAGTTCAGTTTAAAAGCAGTGGCTAGACCAAGTACAGGTAGGAGTATTGGAAATGCTCAGCTTCCACAATTTAATGGAAAGAATTATGATTATTGGGCCATTACCATGAGAGCCCTGTTTGTCTCAGAAGACTGATGGGAATTTGTAGAAGATGGTTTTGATGAACCAGCTGATGAGCAGGCTTTTAATGCCTTAACTCAAGTAGAGAAGGATATATTGAAGAGAAATATAAAGAATGACTCTAAAGCCCTCTACTATTTGTATCAATCAGTAAATGAGAGTGTGTTTCCAAGGATAGCAGTAGCTAAGAGATCTAAGGATGCATGGGAAACTCTGAAAGTAGCCTATCAAGCTATGGAGAAAGTGAAAACAACAAAACTTCAGTTGCTGAGGAGAGATTTTGAAACTCTCTGCATGAAAGAGTCAGATAATATAGACACATTTTTTACACATGTTATTGGGATGGTAAATCAGATAAGGTCCCATGGAGAAACTCTTGAAGAAAGAAGGATTGTGGAGAAACTTTTGAGGAGCTTACCCTCAAAGTTTGATGTAATAGTTACCACCATAGAAGAGACCAAAGATCTCTCAAAGTTCACGGTAGATGAAATTCATGCTTCACTGATAACTCATGAACATAGATTGATCAGAGATGAAAACTCATCTCTAGAGCATGTGTTCAAGACCCATATGCCTTCAGGAAGAGGAAAAGGTCAAGGCAGAGGAAGAGGAAGAGGCAGAAGTTAAAACAGAGGTGGAAGGAACAACCCTTCACATTCACATGGATGGAGAAACAGTCAAAATCAGAGCCACGGTCATTGTAACAGCCAGCAAGGTGGACACCAACATGAGGATGGACAAAGGTATGACAAATCCAATGTCCAATGTCATTATTGCAAGAAATATGGGCACTATGCCAATGAATGTAGAAAGAAGAAAAATGACATGAAAAATAGGTAGAATGCTAATGTAGAAAAAGAAGAAAATAAACCAAGTAATGTGCTGTTAACATGTAATGTAGCACAGGATAGAGAAGATGATGTTTGGTTCTTATATTCAGGATGTAGTAATTACATGACTGGAAACAGAGCAATGTTTGCCAATCTAGATGAAGAGGTTAAATCAGAAGTAACCACAGGGACTAATACTAAGATCTCTGTAAAGGGGAAAGGCAAAGTTAGTATTCGAGCAAGAAATGGTGAGCAAAAATTTGTTCCAGATGTGTATTATTTTCCTGGTTTGAAGTGTAATCTTTTGAGCATTGGGCAGCTCATAAACAAAGGTTACAATGTAATTTTCAAGGATCATGTGTGCACCATAAAGGATATACCTCCAAGCAAGAAAATCATTGTCGAAATACAAATGACCAGCAATAGAATGTTTCTGCTCAAGCTCAACGCTGACTTGAAAGGAAAATGAAAGAGCATAGCAGCTGTAACTCAAGAAGCTTTTCAGAAGGAAGCAAAAGATGAAAATTTGTTATGGCACCTGAGATTTGGACATCTCAGTTTCGGAGGATTAAATTTGTTGCACAGAAAAGGAATCGTAAGAGGTTTTCCATTGATTGAGAAGCCTGACAGCCTATGTGAAGGCTGCATCATGGGAAAGCAACAAAGAGAAAATTTTCCATCAGGGAAAAGCATAAGGGCGAAAGCACCCTTAGAGATCATTCACTCAGATTTATGTGGACCGATGCAAACAGCGTCAGTTTCAGGCAGCAACTACATGCTGACCTTCATAGATGACTTTACAAGAAAAGTGTGGCTTTATTTCTTAAAATATAAGAGTGAAGTCTTTTAGAAATTTTGCTATTTTAAGGCTCTTGTAGAGAAACAGAGCGAGCTGCACATTAAAGTTCTCAGAACTGATAGAGGAGAAGAATATATATCAAAGGAATTCCTGCGTTTCTGCAGAGAGAACGACATGCACAAGAAGTTTACCACAAGGTACACACTGCAACATAATGGAGTTGCTGAAAGGAAGAATCGAACCATAATGGAAATGGTGAGAAGCATGCTAAAGGCAAAACACTTGCCGAATGAGTATTGGGCAGAAGAAGCAAACTGTGTTGTGTATATCTTGAATAGATGCCCTACAAAAGTTGTGATGAACAAAGTTCCAGAATAAGCGTGGAGTGGCAGAAAACAGGGAGTCATCCACATGAGAGTTTTTGGATGTGTGGCATATGCACACATTCCTGACAAGTTGAGGAAGAAGTTGGATAGTAAGGGGGAGAAGTGCATCTTCCTTGGATATTGTGAAGATTCCAAATGATACAGATTGTATAACCCATCCACAAAGAATTTTGTAATAAGCAGAGATGTGTAGTTTATTGAAGAGGAAGCATGGGATGGAAGCATTGATAAAACAGTCAATGTTAAAAGCTGTTTATCTCATGATGAAGATGAGGAAGATGTGATTGAAATTAACAACTCATCGGTAACACAACCTCCACCAACACAAGGACAGCAAGGGACACCTCAAGCAGCAGCGAGAACACCCTTGAGAAGAAATGGGAGTGCATCTCCAAGAACACCACATGGAGCAGATTCAAGTGCTTCTTCAAGCACGACTACGCCAAATGAAAAAGGAACAAAGTTCAGAAGTATTAATGAAATTTATGCGCAGGAAGCGGCAAATGAAGGTGTGAATTCCTTATTTGCTTTGTATTGTCAAGTTGATGATCCTATTCATTTTGAAGATGCTATTAAATATATAAAATGGATAGAAGCTATGGATGATGAAATTAATGCCATAGAGAAGAAAAAAACATGGGAGTTGGTTGATCTCCCAGAAGGTAAAGAAGTCATTGGAGTTAAATGGGTCTACAAGACCAAAAGTAATGCTGAAGGTAAAATAGAAAGACACAAGGCCAGACTTGTTGTCAAGGGATATAAGCAGAAGCATGGGATAGATTATGAGGAAACTTTCACACCGGTTGCAAGAATGGAAACCGTGAGAGCAGTGTTGTCCATAGTAGCACAAAACAAGTGGAAAGTTTACCAAATGGATGTGAAGTTAGCATTCCTAAATGGAGTGTTAATGGAAGAGGTTTACATTGAACAACCTCTCGGATATGAAAAGAAAGGCCAAGAGCACAAAGTGTGCAAGTTGAAGAAAGCTCTTTATGGGCTGAAGCAAGCGCCAAGAGTGTGGTACAGTAGAATAGACTCCTATCTACTGGAAAATGGATTTGAAAAGTGTGAGGGAGAACCCACCCTCTACATCAAAGAAAATAATGGTAAAATGTTGATTCTAGTTTTATATGTTGATGATGTTATTTTCACAGGTAATGATGACTACCTTATTGAAAATTTTAAAACAGTCATGAAAAAAGAATTTGAAATGACTGACATGGGTTTATTGAGATACTTCTTAGGAATAGAAGTAGAACAATATGAAAATGAGATTTTTATCTCACAAGAAAAATATGTTAATGAAGTGCTTGAAAGATTTAATAGGCAGGAAATCAAAGCAGCAATCACTCCCACAGTGATGGGATTAAAACTCAGCAGAGAGGACAGCAACAAGGATTTTGATCCTAGCTTGTACAAGAGCATAGTTGGCAGCCTCATATATTTGACTGCAACTAGGCCCGACATAATGCATGCTGTTCGTTTGATTTCTAGATTCATGGAGAAGCCAAAGGATACACATTGGCAGGCAGCAAAGAGAATTCTGAGGTATGTTAAAGGAACTAAAAGATTTGGTATTTTATATACTGCTTAAGAAAATTCAGAGTTAGTTGGATACACTAACAGTGATTGGGCTGGAAGTGTAGATGATCGGAAGAGCACTTTCGGTTATGTTTTTCATATGGGTTCAGGAGCCATTTCATGGGCTTCTAAGAAACAACCGATTGTAGCATTATCTACAGTAGAGTCAGAGTATGTGGCAGCTACAGCAGCAACGTGTCAAGAAATTTGGATGAGAAGGATGTTGAGAAGTTTATGCCAAGAACAGGTAAAAGGGATAGTGATTTATTGTGACAATAGCTTAGCTATTGCATTGTCAAAGAATTTAGTGTTTCATAAGAGAAAAAAACACATAGATACAAAGTTTCACTATATCAGAGAATTGGTGAACAATGGAGAAATTGTTTTACAGCATTGTAAAACAGAGGAGCAATATGCAGATATTTTGACAAAGCCATTGGGGCAGAAGACTTTTGAATTTATAAGAAAATTTTTGGGTATGATTGATAACCCAGCAGCTGACTTTAAGGGGGAGTGTTGAAAATATTAAAGTCACCTGCTAGCCTTTGAGCAGGAAGAAAGGAGTACAGAGGCAGCAGCAGAGTTTGAGTGCATAGCACTACATATTAAAGAAGAATGGGAAGAATTGTAAGGATGAAATCAATGTTGATGGGTCGCACCCACTATTGCAGAGGAGAATTAATTTTGTTATGGGCATAGCCATTTTTGCAGAGGGATGAAGACTTTCGTGGTTCTGAACTACGGAAGAACAGAGTTTATTTAAAATCAGTCCTTTCGGGCTTTTAAGCCCTCAACAACCAGAAATGAAGAAAGTGTGTTTAAACGAAAAAGTTCTTTAATTTTTGAAAAGGCATGACAAGTGGACCCCACCACTTAAGCGTCAATCAGAATCACAAGTTTTAACTTGCTGTGTCTTGTTGATGTGAATATTTACGATGCGATGAGATCACAGTCACAATTGTATATCGCAGTTGATATGTTTCAAAACTTAAGTGTCTTGTTGATATGGTAGAGTTCCACAAGTGGAACGTTTTCATATAATAAACAACAACTATTATAATCGCCCTCCGCTTTGTGCCAAGGTTCGCGGGTGGTCCCACAGACCACACGACATTATATTATACGATCGCAAGTTGAATCGCAATCGGGAGCATTTTGTGTTATGGCCTCATTGCAACAATCATATGGCGGACCCGATCCAATTTTTGCAGCAGAATTAAAAGGGGCAATCACATCTGTCTCCCAATCGCAATCGGAACCTCTTTAGTACAAGGCCCGATCGCACAGTGTTTGAAGTCCGGACCCGATTGACTTATGAACCAGATTTTATATTTGGTCATCGTGTCCGTTGTATAATCACAATCAGAACTTTTTCTTTTGGTCGTTGTGTTTTGTTTTACAACCGGACCCGATACCATTTTAAATGGCATATTTTATTTGTTAGATCACGTCCGATCTTCAATTGAGAATCAAATATTTTATTTTGTTGTTAATTTGTTTGGTTAGTCGCGGACCTGATGAATGCTATACAATGGATTTAAATTGTTTGATCGCGCGTTCAAAGCGCATTGTAAAGTGGGCCCTGACAGTCTTTTAAATAGTTTAGTTTTAAGTTTAAAGTCATATATATATAGCTTTTTAATGTAATTTTTTTTTGCACAGAACAGTGAATGAAAACGCACAGCAGTGTGGGAAATGAAAAACACAACAGCGTTGTCTTTTGAGATACAATTTTTTTGTGAGAGACTGTGATGTCTTGGGTGTGCACTGTGTTGTAGCAGCAGTCACCATTTTGAATCCCTCTGTTAGAGGAAGAATTTGTAACATTTTTTGAAGAAATAGAAGTTTGTTTTCAGAGTTGAAACTCTGTCTCCTGTCAAGAAATTTTAATATTTTCTCTGTGTTGAAGAGGGGAGTTTTATTCTCCATTTGTTGTTCTGGAATTTTCAGAAATTCCAAAAGTAAATACATAGATAGATCAGACCATCTCTCAATATAAGTGTCTCTTTTCCACCGCGGAGAGGTTTAGGCTCAAGCAATAATCAATAGAAAAGGCAGGTAGTTGTGCTAACAACTACACTTTTCACAAGGCTTTTCATAAAGCTGGTGAACACCATATCGTAAAGAAAACTCTCCATATTAGATAATACCCTAGCTCTCCTAGGCCCTTCCTTCCGCGTAATGGGCATTGCTTCACGTGTGGCTTCACGTGTGGGGATGCTGGCAACCACTATGATGCTTGGCAGGTAATTACAATATTTTTAACATTTCATGGGGTTTTCATCGCGCTCTCTTTACATAAATGGATATGAAGTAAAATATTAATGTGGTGGATGAATAAAGATATGTAGCAGTGAAGATCCTTCAAGCCTGGGTTCATTGAAGCAACATTGGTCGGATTGAAGATTTTTCAAGAGTGAGCTCAATGAAACATGCTTCATTCCTCATTGGCATTAGCACGCATCAACAATACTTTAGTACATTAATAAATAATATTAACAATTTTTATATTACTGAAGAATCTTTATAGATATGTAGCAGTGAAGATTCTTCAAACTTGGGCTCAATGAAACAACATTTATAGGAGTGAAGATTTTTCAGGAGTGGGATCAATGAATCAACATTAGCAATATTTGGTGTCCATATTTACTTTATTACATTAATAAATAATATTAACAATTTTTATATTACTGAAGAATCTTTAAGATTCGGAATTGTCGATTTGATTTACCAGCTTGGCTCAATGAAGTAACATTTGTAGGAGTGAAGATTTTCAAGAGTGCGCTCAATGAAGCAACATTCCTCATTGGCATTATTTGGTGTCAATATTTCTTAGTACATTAATAAAGAATATTAACAATTTTTACATTACTGAAGAAGTGAAGATATTTCAAGCCTGGGATCAATGAAGCAACATTTGTAGGAGTGAAGATTTTCAAGAGTGCGCTCAATGAAGCAACATTCCTCATTGGCATTATTTGGTGTCAATATTTACTTTAATACATTAATAAATAATATTAACAATTTTTACATTACTGAAGAAGTGAAGATTCTTCAAGCCTGGGCTCAATGAAGCAACATTTGTAGGAGTGAAGATTTTGCAAGAGTGTGCTCAATGAAGCAACATTCAGAATTTTTATATTATTGAAGAATCTTTATGTTTGAGAACGGTGGATTTGATTTAGCATATTTGTATTTAATAAAATTCTCCATCAGCATGTAAAAATTTTCGATACAGTTAAATGGTAAGATGGTCAAGCAAACAACCCAGACATATATCATACTTGTTGGAGATCATGCACAGAAAATCAATTAAATACGCAGCAAATAAATCATGCACATAAGAAGACACAGAGTTTTTAACGTGGTTCACCCAAACCTCCTGGGCTACGTCCACACAACAGGGCATTGGCAATCTTTATTATTCAAACAGGAGATTACATAATTCACACACACCCACACACACTCTCCAAAACAAACGTATGGATACCTGTTATATAGCAGGAGAATCTAACAGCCTCATAAATCCTCTCAACTCAAATTTAGGATGCATTAACTCCCTCCCAACAAACTGGAGCTAATCTAAGAACTAATTCCTAATTTTTGTCACCTAATGAGATTTTTGCCAATTTATTCAAAACAGAAAATCTCAACAATCTCCACCTTGACAACAATTAGCCTGATGCCCTGTTATTTATTATTTTATCTTTTCTGCAAGCCAAGAGAAGCCAAACACCAGCGTAGCTTCTCTAACAAAACTGGTTTCGTGAACATGTCTGCACAGTTCTCCTTTGTATGCACCTTTTCAAGAGAGACTCCCCTTTCAGTGATAACCTGTCTTACAAAATGGTACTTAATTGGAATATGCTTTGATTTACTATGATAGGCCGGATTCTTAGCCAAATGTATTGCACTTTGACTATCACAAAGTAACTTGATGTTGTCCTGCAACCTACCAAATTCACCAAGCAAACATTTCAACCAAACCGCCTCTTTGCAAGCATGAGAAGTAGCAATGTATTCTGCTTCAGTAGTGGATAAAGCAATAATGTTCTGTAGCTTTGACATCCAGCTGATAGCTCCACCTGCAAGAGTAAAGACGTACCCTAAATTTGACCTTCTCTTATCCAAATCACCTGCAAAATTAGAATCAACATATCCACAAACATATTCACTGCTTCTGTTATAAGTGATACAATAATCACTTGTGCCTCTCAAGTACCGAAGCACCCATTTCACTGCTGACCAGTGTTCTTTACCCGGATTTTCCATATACCTGCTGACAACCCCAACTGCATGTGAAATATCTGGTCGAGTACAAACCATCGCATACATCAAACATCCTACTACATTAGCATATGGAATTTGAGACATATAATCCTTTCCTTCATCTGTGTTAGGACATAAACCCGAAGAAAGCTTGAAATGGGAAGCGAAAGGGACTGACACAGGCTTCACATTATTCATACCAAACCTCAAAAGTATCTTCTCAACATACTTCTGTTGTGATAGCCACAGCTTACCATTACTCCTATCTCTGAAAATCTCCATGCCCAAAATCTGTCTTGCTGCTCCTAGATCTTTCATATCAAATGTCCTTGCCATCTGAGTCTTCAACCTGTTGATTTCATCAATGCTTTTGCTTGCTAAAAGCATATCGTCAACATACAACACTAGGATAATGAACATGCCATTTTTCAATTGCTTGAAATACACACAATGATCATATTCACTTCTAACATATTTCTGACTCAACATGAAAGAATCAAACTTCTTATACCACTGCCGAGGCGACTGCTTCAGGCCATATAATGACTTCTTGAGCCTGCAGACAAATTTCTCATTGCGATGCTGAACAAACCCCTCCGGTTGTTCCATATAAATTTCCTCATCTAGATCTCCATGTAGAAAAGCAGTCTTAACATCTAGTTGCTGTAATTCTAAATCAAACAAAGCAACTAAAACTAACACAATTCGAATTGAAACTATTTTAACCACTGGTGAAAAAATCTCATGAAAGTCAATAACTACTTTCTGAGAAAACCCTTTTGCAACCAGTCGCGCTTTGTACCTGTCCTCCGTATCATTCACACCCCGTTTCAGCTTGTAAACCCATTTACATCCCACAGTTTTCCTGTCTTTCGGAAGCTCAACCAGATCCCATGTGCCATTCTTACTCAAGGCCATCATTTCGTCCTTCATGGCTGCTTTCCACTTGTCACTATTCGAACCTTCTATTGCTTCCTGATAGCACAGAGGTTCATCATCGTTAGCAGTCAAAGCAACTGAAGTAACATAATCATCATACCTTTTCGGAACACGTTTTATCCTTGTAGACCTCCTTAAAGTTGTTTCTGGTTGACTACCATCTGTAGGAACTTCTTGCCGATCAGTATCTGAGACCTGTTCATGATCTAAACCGGAACCCTGTTCATGTTCTGAAACCTGTTCATGACTAGTATCTGAACTATGGTCTTCATGACTATCATTAGAAGTGCTATCAAACTGAATGTGCTGAAAGTCAAATACATCATCCTGTTTCAATTTTCTATCTACATCTAACTGTACAAGAGAGGATTCATCAAACTTTACATCTCTGTTGATGATGATTTTGCGGGTGGTAGGATCCCACAATCTATATCCCTTTGTTCCAACACCATACCCAACAAAGATATACCTTTTAGACTTTGGATCTAACTTAGTTCGCTGATGTTTAGGCACTAGAGCATATGCATCACAACCAAACACTCTGAGTTTAGAATAATCACAAGGGTGTCGTTTCCATACCTCTTGCGGAATTTTGCAGTCTATCGCCGTCGATGGAGATCGGTTTATCACATAACAAGCTGTTGCCACTGCTTCCGTCCACAACTCCTTCTGCAACCCGGCGTTACTCAGCATACTCCTTGCTCTCTCTAGAAAAGTCTGTTCATGCGTTCAGCAACTCCATTTTGCTGAGGAGTATAAACCGTGGTCTTATGTCTCTCGATCCCTGCATCCTTGCAATAGCTGTCAAACTCCTTGGAAGTAAACTCACCACCATTGTCAGTTCTTAAACAATTTATTGTTCTACCAGTGCTGTTTTCTACCAATGCTCTAAACTGTTTGAAAACTGAAAAAACATCAGACTTCCTTTTCAACATGTAGACCCACACCTTCCTAGAAAATTCATCAATGAACGACACAAAATATGACGAGCCACCATATGACGCTGTAGGGGCTGGACCCCAAACATCTGAATGAATATAATCAAGTATCCCTTTACTAGTATGTTTGCCTGTTTTAAATTTTTGTTTACTTTGTTTGCCAAACAGACAATGCTTATAGAAATCTAACTTTCCAGACTTTAGATTAGGAAGTAACTTGCGATCAGCCAAAATCTTTAACCCTCTTTCGCTCATATGGCCCAACCTTTGATGCCATAGGCGAATGGAACTACAGTCATGTTCAGACACTGTAGACACATGATCTGACCCTGTTCTTCCTTCTAATTGAAATAGATTTCCTACTTTCTTAGCTTTCATTACTAGTAAAATACCTTTATAGATTTTCATAACTCCACCTTGAATTACAGTTTTATATCCATTTGTGTCAAGTGCACCCAGTGAAATTAGATTTTTTCTTAAGTCTGGAACATGTCTCACATCTATTAACAATTTAGTTGTGCCATCAAACATTTGCAGTTGTATACTTCCTATCCCAACAATATTAGATGTGACATCATTACCCATGTACACGACTCCATCATTAACTGATCTATATGTCTTAAACCATTCTCTATGAATACACATGTGGTTTGATGCACCAGAATCTAACAACCAATGTTGACCATGATTTGACATATTAACAGACAACACTTCGTCGCTCATACCTGAACCAGATGCCGAACCTGTATCTGTCGCATTTGCCTCCTTCTTCTCTATCGAAGAGTCTCCTTTCTTCTCTGTTTGCTGTCTCTTCCAGCAGTCTTTCTTCAAGTGCCCCGATTTGCCACAAAACCAGCACTTTACTTTGCTCTTCTTCCCTTTCGACTTTGAACATGAATCGCTGTGCTTACCAGAGCGTCTTTCTCTAGAACGACCTCTAGCCATCATTGCCTCTGATGTAGAGGTGTCAGCATTCGACTTCTTCCTCGTCTCCTCAGACAACATGGCTCCAACCACATCGTCAAACTCAAGGACGGCTGCAGTACTAAAGCTTATGGAAGTAACAAAGTGATCCCATGATTCGGGCAATGAACACAATAGAGTTATTGCCTTATCCTCTGAATCAAATTTTACATCTAGACTTTGTAATTGTACCAATAGAGTATTGAAAACATTCAGATGGTCAGTAACCGAGGTACCTTCCTTCATCCACAAACTGTATAGCTGCCGCTTCAGGAGAATCCGATTTGTCAAGGACTTCGTCATGTAGAGCTTCTCGAGCTTTATCCACAAGCCTGCGGCGGTCTTCTCTGACACAATGTTGAACAGAACGTCATCTGCCAGACATAACCGAATTGCGCTCAGAGCTCTGTCATCCAACTCATCCCATTCATCCTCCGTCATGGAAGAAGGCCTTTTTCTCCTCCCCAACAGTGCTTTCGCCACGCCTTGTTGAACCAGCAGATCGTGCATCTTTAGCTTCCAGATCTCGAAATTGTTTTTGCCATTGAACTTCTCAATTTCAAACCGGGAATTTTGAGTTTTCGCCATCTTGTTTCAGCAAAAAAACACAGTAATCTCCAGAACCAATTTTTAAATAAAGAATGCCCTTTTAATTAAAAAATGCCTTTAAAAAAAAAAATTGCCCTTGCCTTCTTTTAAGTGCCTCTCACTGCCTTAAAAAAAAAATATCTTTCACCTTATAAAATAAAGGCCTTTCACTTCAAACAATAAAGTGCCACCCCTTTTTTTTTTTCAATATAATCTATATTACACTTTTTAAAAAACCCTCTTTTAAATCGATTTAACATATCAATTCATCATATGCCATATGCACTTAAAACAAAAAATTACCAAACCCTCTTTTAAATCGATTTAACATATCGATTTATCATATGCCATATGCACTTAAAACAAAAAAATCACCATTCGATTTTTATAAAATGAAACTTAAAAAAAAAGGAACGATGGCATAAAAATCAATTCAGCGTTTCAAATAATGGTAAGCTGTGGTAAGTTTATGTCCCTTTTGCCGGCATCGTTTCAAAATTATTGTAATAAGTCACCGTTCATAGCCTGCTTTAAAAGCTTTCTTTTTAACTGAAATCCAAACCTTCGTTCAACTGTCAACGCATACCATATGCTCCACGCACAGTCATACGCTCCCACGCAGCAACGCTGTCAACAACAGGTCACGCAGATCAGCGCTCCACGCAGCGTTCAACCCTTTTCAACGCAGCACATTTGACTTCAACGCGGCTTCACTGCTCTGGCTTCAACGCCATTCAGCGCGGCCAGTTCAACACGCAGGTTTATTCAGCGCAGTCACGCAGACAGCATACGCACCTCCAAGCCACTCCACCGCTGCGCGCTCCTTCAACACGCTTTCACACAGTATGCAGGTAATTATCCACGTAGGTGGACAGAAGTTCTCCACGCAGCTTCTTCAGGCTCACATGACGCCTCCAACAAAGCTCTGATACCAATTGTTGGAGATCATGCACAGCAAATCAATTAAATACGCAGCAAATAAATCATACACATAAGAAGACACAGAGTTTTTAACGTGGTTCACCCAAACCTCCTGGGCTACGTCCACACAACAGGGCATTGGTAATCTTTATTATTCAAACAGGAGATTACAAACTCTCACACCCTCACACAAATCATCCGTATGGATACCTGTTATATAGCAGGAGAATCTAACAGCCTCATAAATCCTCTCAACTCAAATTTAGGATGCATTAACTCCCTCCCAACAAACTGGAGCTAATCTAAGAACTAATTCCTAATTTTTGTCACCTAATGAGATTTTTGCCAATTTATTCAAAACAGAAAATCTCAACAATACTTGGCATTCCCACGTGCCATGAGTACCATTTATGTTTCATTTACGGTTCCTATCTACAAATATAATCTTTTGGCTTGGGAGGAGCAACTGTAATTCATAGTTGTAATTTTAATTTTAATTTTATTTGAATATAGATTATTTGGCATTCCGACGTGCCATGAGTTTCAATTTTTGTTCTTCCAAGAGAACAAATGTAATTCATAGCTCACATTGTAATTGAAAATGACTACAAAATTAAAAAAAGCTTTGCAATTTATTTATTGTTATTATTTATATAGATAAATATTTTTTCAAAAATTAAAAAATAACAATTAATTTACATAAATAATAATGACCAGGAAGTTTAAGTTGTATTCGATATTGAAATATTGATATAAAACAAACAAAATTTATGGTCATATTATTATTAAATTAAAATAAATGATAATCAATAACTTAAATAATTTTTACATTAAAAATATTAAAAGGTTAAAATTATGTGCTTAATCGGCATAGGCAAACTGGACAGGTATCGGCAGAAGCCAACCATCTTGAAATGCAAGGAGAATGGTTCCTAGACCCTTCCCTCTTGCCCTTCAATTTCCAATGTATGATAAACAAAATAGATGGCCAAACTGAATCGGATTAGATTGGTGATCACATATATTAAATTAGGCCTTTCACCTTCTATATCTAGGCTTGAATAATTTTAATTTAATTTTTCATATTTTTTAAAAATGAATGGATGATATTTCATCTCACTTAAATATTCTCAGAAGTATAGAGGTTTGGAGAGCTGTGATTTCACGCCCCTTTTAAACTTGGGCATTATCAGTTGTAAAATATTATAAGATATCAAAAATATTTGAAAGGAAAAAATTTACCCTTTTTCCTTTGGCCTCCATTCAATCGATTCTGCTCCCCATCACCTACCGTGGCTTTGAGTTACAATTTCATTGTGATCAGTTGTTTCTGCTCATGAACACTGTGGGACCCTTGGTTAGGTGTAATTATTTTAATTTGTGGGACCTGTGTACTTATTTCAATTTTTGAATTTAGGTTTGAAGAATTTTAATTTGATTTTTTATTTTTTTAAATAGATGGATTAAATTTCATTTCATTTTAATATTTTTTTAATTTGATTAATGAAATTTCAATATTTTCAGTAATTAACTATGATTTTATGAGTTTTTTAATATTATAAGAAGTTTTATATGATTTTCATAATTTTTTTGTTTTTAGTTATTACAAATGTAAATCAATAATTTAGTAAGTTATAAAACCATTAATATTGAACAGTATATCCAAATCCTAACGGTTAGATTTTGGATTTTAAACTTGTCTAAATCCAAAAATTAGCATAATAATAGCTATTACAAACTCATAAATTATTTTAAATGAAAAGAAAATGGGCAGTGTCCGTTCGCCTCCTCCATTAGAGTGGCTTCGTTCCCTATCACGTAGTGTGGCTTCGCGTTACACTTTCATGACGACCATTTTTTTCAAGTAATTGGCACACAGTGAGAGCGTTGGTTGGCTAGGTTTTTTCAAGTCACTGGTACACAGTGGGAGCGTTGGTTGGTTAGGTGGCTGGCATATTGTTTTATTTTTGGAACTTAGGGTTTCATTAATATCAGTTAAGCATAATGTAAGTGATTTCTTATAACTTGAATGGCATTTTGTTTAATAATTTTTATTTTCAATGATTTTTTTATGTCAGGGTATTTCTGAAATTTAAGCTTTATCGCCTTTCTTTTGCAACAACTAGAGCAATTGTTAGTTTTATTGTCTCTAGTGAGACAATATGTCATTAATCTCAACTATTGTTTCTAGAGACAAAAAAAATTCTCCTAAAGGACAATAATGTTGGTGTTTTGTATTGTCTTTTTAGAGACAATTCTTTGAGACAATTCTTTAAGACAATAGAAATTTGAGACACTCACTTAAATACAATATTTACGACAATATGATAAAGGAAATGGTCTCGATAAAAACAAATAAAACTGTCTCCTAAGAAACAATAATGCTTATGTTATGTATTGTCTTTATAAAAACAATTCTTTAAAACACAATTCTTTAAAATAATAATAATTTGAAACACCCTATTTAAAACAATACACAAATTTTATTTTTTCTCAAATTAAAACGATTTACCCAATTATTATCTTAAAACCCCTTTAGGTAGTAGTGGTAACATTGAAACAATTAGCATCGTGATTCAATCGGTGAGCGCAAACGCTTTTCTATGGAGGCGGTTTTGGATATGTCAAACTTCCCATCGGCATTATCTCGATCATAGACTTTAGTCTTGTACTTCATTCTTTTTCGGTGGTGGTTGATAATTCATTACTGAAATGTAAGTTTTTTTCAGTGGGAATTCGGTTTCGCTGATTTAAAATTCGTAGAACGAGAGTTAGCCTTCCTTCTGGGTAAAATCTTACCAAATTTAGAAAGAGTCCTTCCATTTTCTACGTGTAATAATTATCAAAGAAAAAGAATTTAGATTTTAAACACCTTTCAGAGGAAGATTCCATTCCTCTTAATGTGCATCAAAATTCCACAGATGGTCCAGGTCGGTGCGCCGTGTTTGTATTTTTCTGACAATAGCATGGTGTCACGGTTTTGATATTTGTAAAACATTGACTTCCCTTCCCACTCCTCTCAACGGTCACTTTCTGTTATTACCCAAACCACACGACGTCCAACCATAAAGACGGATTCTGGATCTTATTACAGTAAAATTTAGTGGCAGGTAGACGACAGAGCACCACTTTTAAAATTTATTTATAGATTTGGTTACAGTACCTACGACATGGGAATGCAAGGTTGCAGCGAAGTCAAGGTGGTGTCCATTACAGATCAAATGTCGATAAGTCATCCCCCATCTAATGAAACTGAAATTGATTAGTGGATGTTAATCGACAATTAAGAATACGTCATAGGGTATTTCAAAGCCATAACTTCAACGAGAACTTTGGATGCCGAGGTCAAAGTATGTAGCCCCAATGGTTGATGTTTCAATTAAACATATGCTATTAGTATAATATTTTGGAAACTTCGGCCACTCATAGTGATTAAATATATATAAATCCAAAAAAAGTGAAGAAAATGGATGGCCTTTTTCATGGAAAAAGCAAATAACCATTTTAATCCAACACTTTTATCTATTTTAACTAAATTATAGTCCATATCTCAACTATGTTCGCCAAGGTATTGTATCTTGGTGAATTAAATTCTTAAAGACGAATAATGGTGAACTAAATCTTAAATAAGAATAAGTTTATTAAAGCTAGCTGGTTTATGTTAGGGAAGAGATGAAGTATTCGCTAATGATAATTTTAACCAATGCCGAGATAAGAAGTGTGGTTCTACTTTACATAACTAAACAATTATATATATATATATATATATATATATATATATATATATATATATACACACACGGGTTACAATAAAAATTTCTTGTTTAAAATGTTTTGAAGATGTGTAAAAAAAAAAAACCTACCTATGGACTAAATTGTGAAACCAAAATGCTTTTACAAAGAAAGATAATTGAAGAATGAAGGATAGAATCACTTCATTGTTGAAAGAAAAAAGTATACAATATTTTAATTTAATTTAAGTCACAGAGGAAGTTTTTAGTAATGGCTAGAAGATATGCCTTACAATTTAGCCGATAAGATCGCTACCTAAGTTTAACAAGTTTCAATGTTTGTTTATTGGGACTCTAACACCCTCTCATAAACAAAACATAAGGAAAAACAAAGACAAAAAAATAAAAAAGAATGAGTCTCAACAACAAAGCCTGTTAAGGTACCTTGTACAATCTATCATAAATAGAGAAAAAGAGGAAACCTACAGGAAAAAATCCTCCCCTAAAAAGAGCACAAATGAAAAAAATAAAGAGAAATGAGGATATGAAGGAAGGAAGTCTCAAGATGACCTCGAAAGGACAAATTCTTTCATGCAAAACATCAGTTGTAGTTGAAGAAACCTGGGTGATGCCAAATATTTTGTGAATATATTTGTAACTTTCTCTTGAGTAAGCATATACTCCACGATAAGAACACAATCTTGAATAAGTTGGCGAATGAAATGCATATGGATCTCAATATGTTTGGTCCTTTGATGCTCCACTAGATTTTTGAAAATATGTATTGCACTTTGATTATCACACCATACAATAGCAGGATGATCCTAATGAATGCAAAACTCAATTAATAACTAACACCTCCAAAGAAATTCTTGACTAGTGAGGATTGCAACTCAATATTTAGATTCAACAATAAGTAATGTAGTCATTGACTATTTGTTGTAGGACCAAGAAATAAGAGTAGAACCAAGATAGAAAACAATACTAGAGGTGGAATTTCAATCATCAACTAATCCATCCCAATTAGAATCCCTAAAACCAACAAGCTAAATAGCACCAAAAATATATTGTATGTTAGAACTTGAAGTCCCCTTAATATATCTAAGAATATGCTTTACTACTTTCTAATGACTCTAATGAGGATCTTGAGAGAATTGTGAGACTATCCCTTATTAGGGGAATTTTGAGGTCTAAAATGGGCCTCCTAAGGAAATAATAAAATAATAGTTAAACCAATAAAATAAAATTTAAGAAATTACATTTTACTTTTTTCACCACAATCCATGTAACCATTGTAAAATTCAATTGAAAAAATGTATCAAAATAAAATTAATAAAAAAATTGTATTGATGTGACTATATGATCTGAAAATGGAACTATTAGTAATGTTATGCAAAGTATCCATTTCCATTAAATTAAGTGTGCAAAGTATTCTCCATGTCTTGCAGGTTAAACAAAGTGGTTTTGACAAAGTTTCTGAATCTTATGTGTGAGGGAATGTTAATTAAAATTATTGTTTAACATCTTAAATTAGAAATACACAGTAGATAAACTTCACCATATCATAACACATCAAATTGATGAGGCATTTCACCCCTCCTGGGCTACATCTGTTGGGTTCAAGGCTCCCAATGGGCATGTCATTGCTCTATTAAGTTGCTCAAAATGGTTATGCAGTGAGAAATATGCCTAAACAGGAAAAAATAGCTGTGAAATTGAATTCAGAAGACAGAAATAAGCTAAAAATGGATTTTGTTTCACCTCAGACAGTGAAGTATAGCCCAATATAGCTCCATTTCCCTAATGGCCCTAATGGATCTCCAAGCTTCCCTAAAGAAAAAATGACTATAGAACACCTCTGTTTGCTCTACAACCTATCCCAAACACTCCAAAATGCTCATGATATCCAAAATTGACTAAAATTTCGTCCAAATTGGCTCCTCAATGAGGAAGATATGGCCAAAACAAATTTTGCCCAATCTTCCCTAAACAAACTCCACCAAATGTGGAGAAACTGGAGATAGGGTCGACAAAGTTGGCTAAGTCCGCCCAGAATGGCGCGCTCCTCCCAATTTTGTCAGAACCATAAACTGTTATAATAAGTGTTATGGAGGCCTGTTCACATGTGGTCCGTTAAACCTGCCGGTGGAAAGGACGTTACCTGATTCAGGTATTAAATGTTAAGTAGTAGCACTGGCCACATAGCATAAAAGACAGATGGTTAATTAACCATTTTAATCCAATGGTTAAATCCTTTAAACCAAGGTTCAATGCGCCAGGTTATATGGCGAGTCGTTTTCAGCTCCACACATTTTCAAACAACAAATATGATTTTTCCTCCAACATAGTTAAGACACAATGTATAGCTAGGCTGGTAGCCACGAGACCATCGTTCGATTCCTGTAGCTCTTAACAAATTTTTTGTAATGCTAATTTCTCCATAGCCTGGGGCCACGTGGCAGCCTCCAGTCTTGCCACGTGGCACTCGTTGATTGGCCCAAAATCAACAAAGTCAATCCAAGGATGAATCTTATGATGCCACTTGGCGGATTCTGATAAGCCCGCGAGGAATATTCTAAGGGAATATTCTTTGTAATATTCCAAATAATATTCTTTTTTAAATTTTTTTAAAGTCAGAAAGTCAACTTTGGTCAACTGTTTTTTTGAAGGATACTGAAAACTTCAAACTTGCATAACTTTCACATACGACGTCGGATTTGAGTCCCGTTCACGGCGCCAAAATCGCAACGACAAGTTATTTCTGGTAATTCAGATTGCAACCCATTCTGAGTAGTTCCATTTTGAGCATTTTTTCAAATTAGACATGATCTCTTGATCACACCTCCCAAATGGGATGCTTTTGGACCCCAAAAGCTCTCTGATTTACAGAAACTGAAGATGTGGAGACTGATTCTTCACTCTTCCAACCTTGAACCACTGAAATCTTCCTGACTTCATCAAATTGAACTTCTCATAAAAAGATAAATTCTTCCTTGAATCCGCTGACCGACTGTAGCTAACCTTGACTAAGTCATAATGCAAATTTTTGAAATTTGCTGAAAAACAACTAAAATTTGCTGAAAAAATATTGTTTCTACAATGGTCTACCTCCAAAGGAAACTGAAATTGAGATTCACCTTGCCAACTGTCCTTATGGCGAATTTTTGCCGAATGAGCCATGTACTTGTGTCGATTTCCGACCAAGTTTTTTCGCCATTCCAATCTGCCATTCTAAAACCAGCAATGACTCTTGCTGAACTTTGTGCCCTCTTTTCTTGCATGCTTTACCCTCTCTTGAATTTTTGCACCACCTTGCACCGACACTTTGTTCTCTGCACCGATCGACACCAAAGGCATTTTCTGCAACATCTTGTCATCTTCTTCCAAGGACGACCTACTTTCAGACTAAAACATTTCATCATTTAAATCGGCAATAACATGAAAAGGATTATGTACAAAATCTTTTTTCTTAATCATCAACAAAGTCAGATTTTGACTTGCATTGACAAGCCTTTTCAATTGCCCTGCATTCACTAAAGACGATTCTAGCTTCTTTCGATGTGCTCTCACAATAAACTCCTTACCATCCTTGAACAAATGGTACTTGTTCTCATGGCGATGGAAGATTGCTTTTATGCCATATAAATACAGGCTACCCAACACCACACCTGTAATGTCAAGCGGTACCACATCTAGTTCAACCAAATCAACATAATGAGATGTTATGGCGAAGCACAACATGTACTTTCTTGAGACTTCTAAGTTAGCATCCTTGTAAATCCATCCAAGTGGATATGGCTTCGGATGTGGAAAGGTCTCAAGTTTCAGCTTCTTGACTAAGTCTTCTGAGATGAGATTCGCTTGTGACCCATTATCAAATAGTGTGTCTATCTTTGTGTGTTTTGAGATTATCCTCACATGAAATAGCTCTATCCTCTTCTCTTCATTTGGAGCTTCTATGTGACAGTTTAAAGTTCTAGAACTGGGATTTGTTTCCTTTACAACCTCTTTCCCTTTTATGTTCTTTAGTACCATGGCTATGCTTTTAGTTTCATCACTTGATTCAGACCCTAAGTCTTGTTCAACAGTTGCAACCATTTTTCCCTTTTCTTTGGCCTTATCTTTGGTTTTAAATTTTCCTGGTTTCAGCTCTGGATGAAGTTTCCAGCAATGGTCTTCATCGTCGCTTGTTTGGAATAGTTTTTACAAAAGAATTTTCCTTTTTCTTTCCTAGAATTTAGATTTCCTTTTCTACCTTTGCCTTTAAATTCACTACCCTCATTCCCATCAAAATATTGTTTACCTCTAGCCTATAAATGCATGGCTTGGACACAAACCTCATCTAGACTAGTAGGATTGAACATAAGGATAGTATGAATAAGATAGTTTTGTAAACCACCTATATATTTCAGCAAATTATCTTGACTTTGTAAGTGTACCCCTAATAAGAGTGCTATTTTCCTAAACTCTTGGGTGTAGTCTTGTACATTTTGTCCCTTAAGTTGTCTGAAGTTTTTCCAGTTCATTATAGCCTTTTGTAAATGAGCTAATGGATAAAATTTCTTCTTAATTGCTGTAATAAATTCAGCCCATGATAAAGTGATCTTATCATGTTTTTTAATTTCATCCTTGGTCTTGGCTTCCCACCATACCAATGCTGCTCCATCCATTCTCAAAGAAGCTAACTCTATCTTGGTGTCATCATCATGAAGATTCTGTATCCTCAAGTAAAATTTCAACTGTCTTATCCAATTGTCAAGTTTCTCTAGATTGACTTCACCGTTAAAAATAGGCAACTCAAATTTGACATCAAGATTTAAAAATGGAATTTTACCAGTGCTTTTAGACTTGTGAGATTGATTCACTGAAGTAGAGGATGAGGATGTAGAGGAAGAGGATGAATATGGGGATGGTAGATCACCATTTCCTCCGTGTCCTTTCTTTGACTTGTCATCACTTTTCTTTCCTCCTGAAGAACCCTCTCCTTATTTCTGGTGTTTAGACCCTTCTCCAACAAGCCTATCATTCCTTTATTGGTAGAGTATCCTCACCATCTCCATCATGTCCAACAAAGCCTTTCGGAACACCTGTTCCTCTTCTTTGGGATCAATGTCTTCAGGAGATTCTCCTTCTCTTGAAGACATGCTTGAGGCTACTTTTATGGCTCTTGGAGGTGGCTCTCTGGCCCTTCTGGGTTGAGGGTTACTTTTTGCACTAACCAAGTGTCCTTCACCTCTCTTGAGTTTAAGCCTAGTAAGCATCAAAACTTGCAAACAATCAACTATATCTTTGCACAAGAACAAATGTAGAGTAAAAATCTAGCTCTGATACCAACTGATATGAAAATGTAACTATTTGTAATGCTATGAAAAGTATCCATTTCCATTAAATTAAGTGTGCAAAGTATTCTCCATGTCTTGCAGGTTAAAAAAAGTAGTTTTTATAAAGTTTCTGAGTCTTATGTGTGAGGGCATGTTAATTAAAATTATTGTTTAACATCTTAAATCAGAAATACATAGTAGATAAAATTCACCATAACATAACACAACAAACTAATAAGGCAATTCACCCCTCCTGGGCAACATCTTCCGGGTCCAAGGCTCCCAATGGGCATGTCCTTGCTCTATTAAGTTTCTAAAAATGGTTATAAAGTGAGAAATATGCCTAAACAGACAAAGATAGTTGTGAAATTGAATTCATAAGATAGAAATAAGCTAAAAATGGCTTTTGTTTCACCTCAAACAGTGAAGTATAGCCCAATACAGCTTCACCTCTGTTCTCTTTGCAACCATCTCAAACACTCCAAAATGCTCAGAATAGCCAAAATTGACTAAAATTTCGTCCAAATTGGCTCCATAATGAGGAAGATATGGCCAAAACAAATTTTTCCCAATCTTCCCTGAACAAACTCCACCAAATGTGGAGAAACTGCAGATAGGGTCGACAAAGTTGGCTAATTCCACCCAGAATGGCATGCTCCTCCCAATTCTGTCGGAACCATAAACTGTTATAATAAATGTTATGGAGGCATGTTCACATGTGGTCCGTGAAACCCGTCGGGGAAAAGGATGTTACCTGACTAAGGTATTAAATGTTAAGTAGTAGCACTAGCCACATAGCATAAAAGACAGACGGTTAATTAACCATTTTACTCTAACAGTTAAATCCTTTAAACCAAGGTTCAATGCGCCAGGTTATTTGGCGGGTCGGGCTAGCCCCTTTTGTTTTTCTGCTCCACACATTTTCAAACAAAAAATGTGATTTTTCCTCCAACATAGTTAAGACACAATGCATAGCCGGGCTGGTCAAGCCTGTGGGCTGGTAGCCATGAGACCACCGTTCGATTCCTACAGCGCCTAACAATTTTTTTGTAACACCAATTTCTCCACGACCTGGGGCCACATGGCTGCCTTCGGGCTTGCCACGTGGCACTCGTTGATTGGCCCAAAATCAACAAAGTCAATCCAAGGACGAATCTTATGATGCCAGTTGGCGGATTCTGATAAGCCTCCAGGGAATATTCTTTGGAATATTCTTTTTAATTTTTTTTTTAAATTCATAAAGTCAACTTTGGTCAACTTATTTTTTGAAGGATACTAAAAATTTCAAACCTCCATAACTTTCACATACGGCGTCAAATTTGAGTCCCGTTCACGGTGCCAAAATAGCAGCAACAAGACCTTTCCAGTCGTTCAAATTGCAACCCATTCTAAGCAGTTCCATTTTTAAGCATTTTTCAAATTGGACATGATCCCCAGATCACTATAAATAAGAATGAGTTTTTCAATCAAATGTCATTATCGTTGAACAACTAATGCAGTTGACATTTGTACTTAAATAATTTCAAGTAAATTATAAATAAAAATTCATAAATTCTTAAGTATAATATACTATTATTTGAAATTTATATTATTTAAATTATATAATAACATGTAATTAATCCACTATATAAAAATAAAATAAAAATATATATTAATAATATAATAAATATCATTTTATGTATTTTTTTATATTACATATTGAATTGAATTGAATTGATTTATAACCTAAGAAAAAATAATTTATAATATAAAAAAGAATATAATATATATTCTACAACATTTATATTATTTTTCATAATATTATGTATAGTAATATATCATATTAATGTAATCATAATGAAATAAATTTTATTTGTATTTAAAATTAAAGAAAAAAAATATTGAAATAGATTTAATTTATATTTATAAGTATAATATAATATTTATATACATTGAATTTTTAGAATTTTTTTCCCCAAACTATATTGAACCTAATATACCTTTTTTTAACATACAAAACTAATGTATATGTTTTCATTAGACAAAACTAATATACATTTTTTCTTTAATTTTAATATGTTTGTATTGTTATTAATATTATAATAATATTATTCATAGATTTGATTTATCATAAAATTACAAGGTTGCATTTTTATTTATTTTAGTATTATATGTATAGATATTAACTTATAATTAATTTGAAATTATAATAATAGATAAAATGAGATGAATACATAATTCAAAAATAAATATATGAAAATATACAAATATAATATTTATTGAAAAATGTGTAAAGACATCAAGATTATGTAAGGATATTCATTGTTTCTTTCAAAAAATATGAAATGACAAAAATAATATTTTATTCAAAAAGTGTGAAATGAAATTTATTATTAGTACTTTATTTTATGACTTTTAAAATACTTAGAGCACTAGCATTATTAACCATGAGTTTTTATCCATAATTGAAAATGTAGCAAGTAAGTACCTTTAACTCAAGCAATGCCACTTCAACCATTTGGGATGATGTTATCCCCTAAAATGTGATTGGTTCTCATAAAGTGAATTTTGATTGTACATTTTCCTTAAGAGGCCCATTTTAGACCTCAAAATTCCCCTAATGAAGTACTACTTGGAGGATGCATTTGAGGGGTTAGTAGACACAAACCTAATATGACCAAGAATATTAGTGTTTGGGCACCTATGCTTTGGGAGAAAGGCTTAGGGTTCTAGGAGTTAAGGGGTTTAAGAATTAGGGGTTAATGGTAAAGGGTTAGGGCATAGGTGATTTACAGGTTAAGGGGTTGAGGTCTAGGGGGTGTGGGGGTTAAAGGCTAATGAAAGTGGTTAAGGGATTCAAGGGTTAAGGGTTAAGCACTATGGGCTTAGGGGTTAGGGGATTTAGGCGGTTAAGTGCTTAAGTGTTATGGTATATAGGTGTCAAAAGGTTAAGGGGTTAGGGGTTAGGGATAAAGGGGTAAGGGTGAGGTTTAAGATGATAAGGGGTTAGTGCTTAGGGGCTTCAAGGATTCCAAGTCAGGGGTTAGGGGTTAAGGGGTTAGTGTCTTAGGGTTTAAAGGATAAAGGGGTTAACAGGTTGCGAGTTATGATTGTAGGGGTTAAGGGATTATGGCTCTAGGGTTAAGGGTTTAAGGAATTTACTTTTTATGGGTTAATGGATTAGGGTTATGATAATGGGGCCCCTAATGACCTTATCACAACTATTGGGGGTTCCCCTATCAATTTATCTCGTTGCCTTCCCTCTAGGCCTCCCTCCCTTGATACGACCTCCCTCACATGATACGGCCCGAACACGTCTCTTGTGGTACCCTCACATGGCACGACCTGACTTGCTCGAACGAATTCACGAGGGAGGAAATTAAAAATGTGTCCCACAAATGTGCACAAGGCACACAAGCAGTCATAACTTAGCATATTTGATACATCCACCCGCACACAACCCAACCTGACCCGACCCGACCCGCCCAAATGCATTTCCTTGGACGCCCTCACACAAACCAACCTCATGCGACTCAACCTGACACGACCTGAACTCACATGACCCGACCTGACCTGACCCGACCCGACTTGACCCGACCCAACCTGACCCTTACATGGTTTCATCACTATTCCGAAATAAAAAACTATAAGGGTTTTAAGAAATGTCATAAGGGTTAGGGGAATAATGAGTTAGTGGTTAAGGGACTAGGGATTATGGGCTTAGGGCTTAGGGGATTAGGGGATTAGGGGTTAGAGGTTTAGGGTTTAGGGGTTAGGAGAATAATGAGTTAGTGGTTAAGGGGTTAGGGATTGGGGGCTTAAGGGTTAGGGGATTTAGGCGCATTTAGGGTTAGGGGAATAATAATTTAGTGGTTAAGGGATTAGGGATTGGGGTTAGCGGAATAATGAGTTATTGGTTAAGGGTTTAGGGATTGGGGGGTTAAGGGTTAGGGGATTTAGGTGCATTTTAGGGTTGGGGGTCGAATAATGAGTTAGTGGTTAAATGGTTTAGGGTCGGGTACCTAGCATACCTTGTCGCTCTCTCCTTAGCACACCTAGAAATTGCTAACACCTAGTATACCTTGTAGGGTCGTGTGAGGGTGTCCATTAAGGAAGCACGTTCAGGCGGGTCGGGTTGGGTCGGGTTGGGTTGTGTGAGGACGTGCAAGGAAACGTGTTTAGGTGGTTGGGTTGGGTCGTTTGAGGGTGGTCATATAAAAATGCTAAGTTGTGCCCACCCGTGTGCCTTGTGCATGTTTGTGTGACTCATTTTCCCTTTGCTCACTCATGCCTTTGTTCGAGCGGGTTGGGTCTTGTCGTGTGAGGTCACCCAAGGAAACACGTTCAGGTTGAGTCAATTCTGGTCATCTGAGGGAGGTCGTATAAAAAATTCTAAGTTGTGACCATCCCTGTGCCTTGTGCACGTTCGTGTGACTCATTTGACGTTTTCTCCCTTGTGCCTTCGTTCAGGTGGGTCGAGTCATATGAGGGCGCCCAAGGAAAAGTGTTAAGGTCTGGGGATTGTAGATCCTTCCATTGATAAATTTGGTTTCTTGGATTACAAAGTAATCTAAGTAATGGTTCATTTTGTTCATACTTCGTTCTGAAATGTTGGATGTGTTTTATTTTATAGATTATATTCAGCTACTTAGTGCCCCAACATGACTTGATAATAATGGAGACTTGTTTGCTTCTGTTTGAGTTGTTTTTGGAAGGCATTGATGTTGGTTGTTTAATAAAGGAAAGTAACATTGATGCAGGTTTAAGGGGTTAGCAGTTAAGGGTTTAGAGGTTTAGGGGGTTAAATGGGTTAGGGGTACCTAACATACCTTGTCACTCGCTCCTTAGCACACCAAGAACTTGCTAACACTCCCTATCACACACTCTTATTCATGTTGGTTGTGTTATCACCAAAATATGACCTCATAGGCTGCTGGTAAGGCTACCTCAGTATAACTATTTCAAACTAAACTTTTAGTTGAGGCTTAGCCTCCTCAACCTGAGAGGTCTCTCTCACTTGGTTTAAGATTTTGAATTAAGGATTAGATGGCTAACTCTAGGAATAAATTGTGTAAAAGTGTATAACTGGTTGAAATAATGATCAAAAAACATCTATTGGGATATGGAGTCTAGGTATTTTCCCATTAAATATCAACATCAGCTTATCATGGAAGTCAGGGCATTTCATATTTTTTAGGTGTATCAGTGAAACAAAAATAGAGTGAACAAAACACAGTTTAGAAACATATGCAGGAAGTTAGAGCATTTTCCAATGAATTCTAAGTAACATATGTTTATACAACTGCAAATAGATAGGTACAGAAAACCATAGGAAGATCATACAATAAAAACTCTTTCTCAATCCTGAGTAGTAAGCCAATATTGTATTATGATAAAAACACACAGTTTGCTACAATGGCATAATCAACTTGCAATGAAAATTTTCCAACCTTGAGGAATTCGACCTCATCTCTCTTATAGTGTCATTACAACATTGGATTCTATGATCCATCTTCAAAGGAATTCAAATTCTATCTTAGATTGACACCTATTTACTCTAAAAATGACTATTAATTATATGTAACAGTTAACTGTCTGTTCTAGAGTCCTAATACAATTAGGAGTAAAAATCCTTCTTATGGCTAAAACAACCTTATCTGAAAATTAAATATTTGTTTGACAGCTGCTCCTCCTAGTATTCGACCTTGATGATGTCCATAACCTTGTTGTCATATTCTGTTATCTTATCCCTTATCTGTCCTAAAAACTAGGAACATGTTTCCTGCAATATAGTTGTAACCTTCATTTATGCTCCTTGAATCCTTTTGCTAACAAAATGGACCTCTTTAGACAAGTGATATGTGTTATCACTTCCATAGAACCATGTCCTTCCACCTATGCAAAATTAAGTTCCTGAAAGAGTGTGAAGAGATCTGATGTGTCTGTGCTACGAAAATATCAGCTGTTTTTGTAGCGCAGTAGCTATGCCTTTGTAAAATATCTCTTTACATCTAATCTCCTTTACTTTAACAGCTAGAACTTCATTTCTGACCGATTTCCATCTCTTAACAGCATCATAACTTCAAAAACCTAGTGTCTAGCTCTTGGAACCTTATCAAAAGGTTTAAAACTGCGCCTACAGCAGTTTCGTAGTGTGCTACGAAACTGCTGTGTATGTCACCTACAGCAGTTTCATAGCGCGCTACGAAACTGCTGTGTATCTCCATATTACATAGTTTCTTCATCATATTTAAACCTTGAGAATATTTATAGTCTTTTAATGATGACTTTGATGCTAATGGACCTTGAAATCAATATAATTCAACTTTATCATGGTTTCCAAAAGTGATGACCTTCCCAAAACAAAATTATATAAGGGATTTGTCACTTACTGTCTTACTTGTGCTCTAGTTGACCTTCTTCAAAGTTTTCCAATTTGATTTCAAGATCCTCAATGTGCCTTTTCAACCTCCTATTAGTATCCCTTAAATTTACATTTATCCTTCTCACAAACTTAGCCTCTTTGATTGCAGGCAGAGTCCAAGTGAAAAGCTGAGCTTCACTGCTGACTGTTTCAGGATTTGAAACTCTTTCAAGTTCCCACAGAGCTTTACTTCTATCAAATTTTATCTTCTCCATCACATTTTTTCTTGCTTTCTTCTCAAGCCTAGCAATTTGAAGACTAGCTAGTCTTAGTTTTTCTTTCATTCCTTCATAACTGCTCTTTTCTCTTTGAGTATGGAAAACTCTATTTCTGTCATCCTTAAGCATAGGTGATGAAAGGTCTATGGGTTCCTCATAATCATTTAAAACTTCTCCAACTTTTTATAATTCCACATCCAGTCCTTGCAACCTTTTTGAATTCCCAGTTAGAGGCCTTCTGGGCTTGAGCTCAAACTCTAAAATTTCATCATTAAAATCCAGCTTTTTGGAGGATTTGATCTTTTTAGATTTCCCTTCATCTAAATTTATAAAATCTTCCTACACTGAAGGAGATTCATCAATATCAATAGCTTGTAAAATATCATTCAAGCTATCATTTAAACCTGGATCTTCTTCTGAAACCATTGTTTTGCATTTTTCCCTTGCTATTTGACTTCTAGTCAACCTTTTCTGGGCTGATTTTCTAGTTGACTATTCCTGCACTGCTTTCTTACCTTTGGTTATCCTCCTTTGTGCAGGTTGAGGGGTTTCTTGAATAATTACTGGTTTTTTAATCTCTGTCCCTTTCACTTGTTTTCTAGGCTTAAACTTGACAAATCTCTTTCATCTTGTTTCTGCAAGGTCAGTGGTTTCAGATGGTGATTTTTCTTTGGCCCTAGGGCTAACACCTGTTCCATGTGTTTCCACCCCAAATCCACACAGAAACAGAAACGCAGACCATTCTCTGTTCACCCTCTGAATTTCATGAAAAACTATTAATTTAACAAGACCATGATGGAATAATGAAGTTTCACATGCCTGAGTTTTCATCTGCACCTTATCTGCCATCTTGGCAAAACTCAGAAATAGAAAGAAAGGTAAATCTAGAGAAATTATTCTAGTGAAATGCAATAAGAGCTTGAAATGGTAAGAATACACCTTATGGTATCTTCCTTGGCAAGTGAAATACCTTTGAATGTTGGAAAGTAGGTTAGCATATGTATACTTAACATAACCTCTTGGCACTGCTTTGGTTAAATCTGTGTTCACAAACTCTGGCTTCAAAAATATTTTACAAGGTCTCATTTCAAACCTGAAGTTCTTGAACCACCTTTATTCTCCCCTTGGAATCTCTGTCACTAAATAAATAATTTCAGGAGAAACTAGTAAGTTTAAACATCCAAATTTTGTATTTGAACCTGTGAAATTGATGGAAAATTCTTTTGTGACTTGATTATGACCTCCCTGTAGCTTTTCACAGAACCTCTAGCATCCTACTTTCTTAAAAGCTTCTTCGACTGATTTATCCTTAGTGAGATCCTCTATGCCTTCAGGTTCCATTCTGAAACAGTGGCCTGATCTGTGGTTTCTTTTTTCCTCTGTCATATTTCACTCTAAATCCCCGTGGCTTCAGAAAACCTGTAATAAACTGGCTCGCTTGATTTCAGAGAAACTGGCTTGCTTGATTAAGAGTTCAGCCTCACTTGATAACTGGTTCAACCCTGCTTGATAATTGAGAAAAGCTCAGGTTTTATGCTTACCATAAGCTTTTCATTCAAAGAAAAACATGCAACAAGTGTTTTTGCATGAGATAATATAACCAAGGACAACCTTCCAATTTCCAATTTTAAAATTACTAATGATAAATGACCCCTAACAAATCTCATGATGGTTGTGAATGGTTGCATGTGGGAGAAAGGATTCGTGGACCGACACCTACTCATGAAAATTTTAACGAAATTTGATGGATTTTACAGTTGGAAGGGATTGGTTACGAATCCCCAATTTTGTATCACGTGTAATGTATTTTCATGGTTTTGCGCTATGAAAAGACCAGCGTTTTCATAGTGCAAAAGCATTTTTTAACACTGTCTGCACTAAGAAAATGTGGTTTTGTGGCTTATTTGAAATTTTTTGCAAAGTGACTAAACATATCATTTCTGAAACATGAAATGGGACCCTTAAAATGTGAAACAAAGTTATTGGACCATATTTTATGATGGAGATGAAACTCTAACCTTATGATTTAGACTCTAAAAACATAAAAATGACTTAACCCTTATTCTAAGACCATGACATAGGAACAAATACAAATTGACCAAGTTTGGAAAACTTTTATAGTGATAATAGGTTATTTCATAAACGAACACAAAATTAATGCAAGTTGTTTACGATTGTTTGTAGTCAAGCAAAATCCAACCAAATTACTCGACCCACCCCAACCTACCCGAACACATTTCCTTGGGCGCCCTCACAAGACTCGACCCGCTAGAACACATTTCCTTGGGTGCCCTCACATGACACGACCCGATCTGATCCACCCAAATGTGTTTCCTTAGGTTCCATCACATGAATCGATCTAACCCGCATGAACATGTTTCCTTGGGCACCCTCAGTACACGACCTGATCCGAACCGACCCGACCCACGCGAACACGTTTCCTTGGGCACCCTCACATGGCACAACTCGACTAAACTAGACTTGAATTGAACGTGTTTCCTTTGGTGCCATAACATGACATGACCTGACCTGACATGCCCGAACATTGATTAAGGCATGATGAGGGAGCAAACGACAGACAGGTCGCACGAACGTGCACAATGCACACGGGTGGTCACAAATTAGCATTTTTTATATGACCTCCCTCATTGCACAATTTGACCCGAACGTGTTTCCTATGGTACCCTCACATAGCATGACCCAACCCGCCCCTCACGAATGAAGGCACGAGGGAGAAAATGGATCGTGGAAACATGCAGTACAAGGCACACAAGTGGTCACAACTTAGCATTTTTTATACGATCACCCTCACATGACCCGACCCGTTCGAACGTGTTTCCCTAGGTGCCCTCACATGACCCGACCCGCCTGATCGTATTTCCTTGGGCGCCCTCACACGAGCAGACCCGACCCGCCCCGACCTGCCCAAATGCGTTTCCTTGGGCACTCTCAAACTACCTAAACCGAACTGACCCAACATGATCGAACGTGTTTCCTTGGGTGCCCTCACATGACTTGACCTGACCTGACCTGCCCGAACGCATTTCCTCGAGCGCCCTCACATGACATGACCCGAGAAGACCCACCTACACCTGTTTTCCTGGGCGCCCTCACCCGACACGACCTAACTCGACGTAACCCACCCGAACGCGTTTACTTGGGTGCCCTCACACTACACGACCTAACCCATCCTACCTAAACATGTTTCCTTGGGTGGCCTCACACGACACCACCCCTCGAACCCGACCTGACCCGACCGAACATGTTTCCTTGGGATTCCTCACACGACCCAACACGACCTGACCCTGATGCATTCGTTGGGAACCCTCACACGACCCGACCCAAACCGACCTAACCTGCCAGAACGCGTTTCGTTGGGCACCCTCACATTATGGCATGACCAGACCCGACCCGCCTGAATGCGTTTCCTTGGGCACCCTCTGATCCAGGAGGATCTTGATCAGTACAGTGCAACATAAAATTCCATTCAACTTCAACAGTTCAATGACCAGTTCAGTCTTCATACATGCAGTTTCACCAGTTTTTGTCCTTCAATGTTATGGTGGTCATGTGGATGAGAAGGTGAATTTTGGGCTAAAATGATGATGTAATATCCTAAGTGCTAAGACCTAATCCTAAGGTATAATCCTAGTACTAAGGATCTAAAAATTATGTAAAAAAATCCCTGAGTCTATCTCCTAAGGCATTAAAACCTATCTCTAAAACTAAGTGATAACCTAAGTCTTATCTCTAAAAACCACCACCTAAAATTTTTATGGTGTAACACCTAAGTCCTATTCCTAAAAATTAAAACTATGATAAAAACCTTAAGCGCAAAAATTCAAAGTATATAACAATACCAAAAACCTTATTATAACGTTCAGGGGGTTAAATACATTGATATAAAAATATATATTAAAAACCATATTATAAAACCTATAACATAAACCTTCTTCATAAGGTTCGGATGTTGGGTTTAAAACCATGGTGTAAAACCTTTAATATAAGCTTCAGATGGTATAAAACAAAACAAATAAATTTTATAATAAAACCACCACATCATTAAATTCTAACCGCATGGTCTACACCATGTCAAAAGTTGTAACATGTGAGCAGAGGAAAAGGAACAAGAACCGTGGCAGATAAAAATTTATGTTGACAGTTGTATTAAACTGATAGTTGCTAAACCCGCTGAATGCCATGTGACCGCAGGTTGCTGGAACCGTCGGGGTTATGGACTGTGACCGCCGGTATTACATCTCGCCCACCCACCTGATCACATGCAACGGTTATCACCTCCGCCCAGTTAGCCTAACCGTCAGGCTGCTATTTTCATTATATAGTTCAAAAATGGGTTTTTGCCATTAAAAACAACGCTATGGTTTATCAAGTTAATCCATAGGTTTGTGTAATGATAGGGATTCGAGACCCACTTTTTCTCAACCAATTGTTATTTTTGGCTAGCTAAGGTTCGATGTAGATTATTTAAGCCATGGAATTTTATCATGAAGTTATCTTGGATTTTTGTGAAGAAAATGAGTTTTGGAGGTCAGTTTCAGTAGGTTAGAGGCAAATTTGTTTGCAGCACTGCTCAGCCATCGGTAGTCGGAATTGAGCACAAAGATAGGCATCGGAAAGGCAAGGAAGAGTACTTTTTTTTTACAGCGTTCAGAAGTGCCTGCAAGCACAACCATTATATTTCATTTTAGTGTAAATATTCTCCAAGATCAATCCTAATAAAAACGGACGCCCACTTAAAAGCAGACCCGGAGATGTAGTCCTGGAGGGACGAACTCCGTCATCAAATTGTTTGCCTCTTATTCTCTTTGATTATTATTTTTATTTAATTCATTTATGCTACTAGTTTATGTCATTTTTCATTAAAGCATACTTCAGTTAACAATAAATCTAAAGGACAAACTAATCAAACTTCTTAAGCATTTTATTCGATCAATTTACGGATCACCCTCGCACGACCCGACCTGACCCAACCCGCCCGAACGCATTTGCTTAGGTGCCCTCACATGATCGGACCTTACATGACCCGACGTGACACGACCCGACCTGACCTGACCCGACCCGACCTCACACAACCTGACCTCTCACGACCTGACCTCACATGACTCGACCTTACACAACCTGACATGACCCCACCTGACCTGGCTCGACCCACCCGAATGTGTTTCCCTAGGCACCCTCAAATGACCTGACCTGCTCGAACGTGTTTCCCTGGGTGCCCTCACATGACCCTACCCAACCCACACCAACCTTCCAAAACATGTTTCCTTAGGCGCCCTCACATCGCACCAACCGGCCTAACCCATTCAGACACATTTCCTTAGGTGTCCTCACCCGACCCGACTTGACCCGAACCTCACAAACATGTTTCCTTGGGCACCCTAGCTCAGATGACCTAACTTGAACCGACCTGGCCCGCCCGAACACATTTCCTTGGGTGCTCTCACATGACCTGACCCAAACCGTCCCGCCCAAACGTGTTTCCTCGAGCACCCTCACATGGCTCAACCCTACTCGACCCAATCTACTTAAACATGTTTCCTTGGGTTCCCTCACAGTATGACATGACCCAAACTAATAACCTGACTCAAACACATTTCCTTGGGTGTCGTCACATGACTCGACCCAACCCGCATGAACGTGATTCCTTGGGTGGCCTCACACGGCACGATATGACCAGACCCAACCCGACCAACCTGAACACGTGTCCTTGGGTGCTCTTACATGACCTAATAACATGAATTTATCACACAACCTGACCCAGACGCATTCCTTGGGCGCCCTCAGTACATGACCCGACACATTCCTTGGGTGCCCTCAGTACACGACCCGACATGACCCGACCTAGACGCGTTCCTTGGGTGCACTCAGTACACGACCTGGCATGGGCGCATTCCTTGGGCACCCTCACCTGACCCAACCCGAACGTGTTTACTTGGGTGCCATAAACGTCACTATTTCGATGCTTGTTTCATAAACATTGCTATTCCAAATACCATAAAATTCCCTAGGTGTCAATATTGTGAGAGATTCAAATCGAGGCTTGGAAAATTATATAATTTTTCTATGTTTGGTATACATGGTAATAATGGCATTACCCACAAACACATACCCTCATAACTAATACCTAGTTCTATAAAAATCAAATCTTTCGAATATGCTCAATTAGAGGTGAAGGATTCTCCTAGGAGGTCAATGTGTTGGTTTGGGGTGTTATTTTCAGCCCTGGATACTTAGTGGATAAGGGCTTCAAGGTTCAAGGGTTAAGGTCCAAGCGTTTTAGGGTAGGAGGATTTAGTAGTCAAGGACTTAAGGCTTAGGGGATTTTTCACAAAATTTTCGCTTCTGACAATTTTTTACGCTTGGTTCACAAACGTCCCTATTCTGATGCTTGTGTCATAAATTTCACTATTCTGATGTTTGGTTCACAAATTTCGCTATTTCGAGGATTTCCCGAAACGTCGCTATTCTGATGGTTTGCGAAGCTCGGTTCACAAACGTCGCTATTTCAACGCCTGTTTCATAAACGTCACTATTCCAACGCTTGGTTCACAAATGTCGCTATTCTGAGATACCCCTTAACGTCGTTATTCTGAAGATACCTCTTAACGTCACTATTCTAACGATACTCCCCAAAAGTCACTAGAGTGATGCTTGTTGGCGGGATTAAAAAAATTGAGAGAAAATGGGGAACTTTCCGATAATACATCAAAACTGTCGGAAAATTGACCATATGTACTAGTGTAATAAGCAAGAAGCATCTTACCAAGAAGGAGACGAAGAAGAAGATATGACTAAGGTTGAATATCAAAGCGAAGTGATCAGGGTTATGAAGGAGCTCAAGGTCGAGAAGAAGCATGTCAACACTCTTGAATACAAGTTTAAAAATAGAAAGGGAACATGTCCTAAATCTTAAAATCAAGGTTGAAGAATACAAACGAGTTGAAGAATATCTCAGGGAAGAATTAAAGGAAAGCAACAAGGAAAGAGAAGAATGGGAAGCTGAAATAGTTTCGTTTGGTAAGCAAGTAAAAAATGGAAAAGCTCTTCAAAACTACACCAACATCTCCAAGGCATTGGAAGAAATCATCAACAATCAACAATCAAACAGTGACAAGACCGGTATTTGTTACAAAGAAAAATCTGAAAAGGAGCCAAGTCCTTATATGACAACAAAATAAGATGGATATGAAAAATCTAACAAGTAGGTCGACCTTCCAGACAACTCAAGAGATTAGGACTCGCTAGAAGAACAATGGAAGACAATTCCTCGAAGGATATTTCCTCCCAGGTATCAACCTATCTTCTATGGTCATTCTTATTCATGTGGAAGGTTTGGACATAGAGTTATAGAGTGTCAGACGTATGTTTGGAATAAATGCAGTTTTGGGAGATCTTTGAGAAATGGATATTCTAAAACTCAACATAATATTAATAGATTTGATCATTTGAGAGATGATGTCGAATGTTAAAAATGTAAAAATTTCGGACATCTGCCTAAATATTGCAGACTTTGAATCTCCTTAAAGGAATTCTTGCAAAATTAGAATGAACAAATATGGAAAAAGAAGACTGAAAAATGTGCCATCGCTCTCAAGCCTCAAAGCAACTGAAAAGTTTGATATGTTGATAGTGGTTGCCCAACTCATATGACTGAAGATAGGAATAATTTCATATCCCTGAAGGAAAAGAAGGATGGAGAAATGGCTTTTGAAAATGACAAGTCTTCAAATGTCATAGGAGTAGGTACAGTCACACTTGGAAGCAAGAGTGCATTAGCGAAATATTTGTTGTTGGTTTAAAATATGAATCACAATTTGCTCAGTGTTGGAAAAATGTTCGATCAAGGACACACTATGTTATTTAACTCTAATAAATGTGAAATCAAGAATGAAAAGTTTGGTAAAATTGTGGATATAGCTAGCAGAGCTCCAAATGACATATATTTTTTATGAGACACCTAAAGGGTGATTTTTGGTGAAAGAAGAGGAAAGTTGGTTATGGAACAAACGAATGGGACATATAAATTTTGACAATTTGGTCAGGATCGGTAACAAGGAAGCAGTAAGAGAAATTCCTAAAATTTCAAAACCCACCAATACAATATGTGAATCTTGTCATCACGACAAGCAGACAAAATTTGAGTTCAAGACAAAAGAACGCTTTGCGTCACGTCCATTGGAATTAGTACATACTGATCTATGTGGTCCTATGAGAACAAAAGGTTTAGATGGAGAATTATATTTTATGCTAATGATAGATGATTACACCAGAAGGACAACGATCAACTTCTTAAATAAAAATACTGAGGCATTCGAATGTTTTAGAATCTACAAGGAATTGGTCTAAAATGAAACTGATTTGAAGATCAAATGTTTGAGATCAGATAATGGCAGAGAATTCACTTCCAAGGTATTTCAATGGTTCTATGATGAAAATGGAATAAAAAGGAAATTCTCAATAGCCAAAAAACTATAGCAAAATGGAGTTGTTGAAAGAAGAAACATAACCGTACAAAAAATGGTCAGAACAATGTTAAGGACCAAAATTAGATGATAAATTCTCGGTTCAAGAAATTGATACAATTGTATTCATTATAAACACAGGTTTTCTAAGGAACAATTGTAACATAAATCCATACGAATTATTGAAAGGAAGGTTGGCTAACGTCAAATAATTAAAAATATTTCGAAGAAAATGCTACATCAAAGAGTAGATAAAAAATTGGGCAAGTCTAATTCCCGTTTCGATGAAGGTATTTTCATTGGTTATTCACGCAAAAGGAGGGCTTATAGATGCTACAATATGAGGTGAAAACAAATAGTGGAAAGCATAAATGTTACCTTTGATGAAGATTGTGTTACAAAGGATGATGATGAGATTGTCCCTTCAATAAAATATGAGAGATCTGAGGGAGAGTCTATGAAGGATGAAGAAGAAGCTCCAGAACAAGACCAATCAAATAAGGAAAAAACATTTAACCAAGAGGAAATAAGAAATGATAAACATGATGTACAATAAAATTCTCTAAAAGATTTAAAAGAATGGTGTCAAAAGAATCATCAGTCAAATCAAATCATGAGCAACATAAATTAAAGAATTGGAACTAGAAGAAGTGGACAGCTTTGCTCATCACAACAAGCCCACCTTGAATTTTTATTAACTTTTGAGCCTAGAGAGATTTTGAGGAATCCAGTCAAGATGAACACTAGGTAGCAGCCATGAATGAAGAACTGGATCAAATTTAGAAGAATGATACTTGGGTATTGGTTCCATGAAGAAAGGATAAAAATGTTATTGGAACTAAATGGGTCTTCAGAAACAAATTGAATGAGGATGGATAGGTTACCAAGAATAAGGAAAGATTAGTCTGCAAAGGATATGCACAAGTTGAAGGAATTGATTTTGAAGAAACATTTGATCCCATTGATAGAATGGAAGCTATCAGAATGTTTCTCGCTTATGCATTCTCGAGAAAAATCAAGGTCTACCAAATGGATGTTAAGTCAGCCTTTTTAAATGGTGAATTTGAAGAAGAAGTTTACATTGAACAACTCGAAGGTTTTCTTCTCTCTGAAAAGGAAGACTATCTCTGCAGATTAAAGAAGGCACTACATGGTCTCATGAAAGCTCCTAGAGCTTTATATGCTCTTCTTGATGGATATCTACATCAAAAAGGATTCAATAAAGGAAGCGCCAACAACAATCTCTATGTGAAAGTGGATCAATATAACCTAACAATTATCGAGGTATATTTAGACGATATAATTTTTGGAAGAAATGATGAAAGATTAAGTAAAAAAATTTCCACAAATATGCAAAGTGAGTTTGAAATGTCTCTACTTGGCGAGCTTACATACTTTTTAGGGCTTTAGATATTTCATCATGATAAAGGAATATTTATATATCAAACCAAGTACATCAATGAAATGCTCAAGAAATTCAAGATGGAAGATTGCAAGCATGTCCTTACCCGAATGGTAACAGGTTGCAATTTAAGTTTAGATTATTCATCAAAGGATGTGGACCATATGTTGTATAGATATATTATTGGCAGGCTTCTATATGTGACAGCTTCTCGGCCAGACGTAATGCAGGAAGTTGTACAAGTAGCAAGATTCCAAGCAGCACCAAAAGAATCTCATATTATTGCCATCAAAATAATTCTCCGATATCTTAAGGGCACAACATAATATGTTTTATGGTATCCCAAAGGAAATAATATAGTTATCCAAGCTTATACATATCCAAATTGGGCAGGAAGTGTTGATGATCAAAAGAGTACCAGTGGAGAAACATTGTATCTAGGTGGTTGCCTTGTTCCATGGTTAAGTAAAAGGGAGTCGTCAATCTCGTGATCCACAACAGAAGAAAAATATATCACGGAAACAACCTGTTGTACTCAAGTTCTCTAGATGAAGAAAATTTTTCAAGATCCTCAAGTCAAGTTTGAAGAGCCTATTCCCGTATTTTTTTATAACACCAATGCCATCAGTGTCTCCAAGAATCCTGTGATGCATTCCAAAGCAAAGCACATTATGATCAAATATTATTTCATTAGAGAGCAGGTCACAGAAAATAATATGAAGCTTGAATATGTTAGCACAAAGGAACAAATTGTTGACATCTTTACCAAACCATTACCTCGTGAAACATTTGATTATATTCACCTAAAGCTTGGGATTCTCTCAAGTTCTCATTAGACACTTTCTTTTATCTAACTAAGTATAAAGAAAAAGGGGGAATTGAGCTTTGTATAGGTTCACTGGATAAAATTTGTCAGGGTGAGTTACCCTTTGCCATTGATGAAAAAGGGGGAGAGAATGTTGTAGGAAGAAGTGTCATGATCACAGGTGGAGTACTTGTGTTGCCATCAATGCCAAAGAGGGAGATTGTTGATCAATGGTGGTCATTGATGTCAACCCAAGCATCACTAGGGGCTACCCCGATCTTGCAAAAGAATTTTGACTTGAAAACATAATATATTCTGAGTCAAGGATATTTTGGATGGTTTCTACTTGTCGAAATGTTTTCGTTTATATATGGCGTGTCATGTAATTCTTCACAGTTTGAGAGATATTCATGTTTTAAGTTTGTAACCCCAGTTAGTGGGCTAAAACCCCATGGGGTTGTGGCATGATTAATCATTGGTTGTGGTCATTGAATTGTCAATAATTAATAATTTTTTAAGCTCCTAAATTTCCTCCAACATTCACTTGTTGAATACTGTCTCAACCTAATAATTTATATAAATTGTGACTCTCATATCCTCATGTAAGGATTTCGATACAAATAACAGGTCATCGTGGAATTTTAGCTATAACTTGTTCTATGAAAAGCTTCAAATGCTAAAATGAAAAACCCAATGGGGAGAAATCCTGATGAAGCTCGTGGCCGAATTTTCGATATTGGTTCGCTATATTTTCAGAGATATGATATGAGGAAGTTAGGGTTTTTGCAGGCTCCTAAATTTCATGTCAAACATGTGACCTTCGTAAAATCATCATAACTTTATCTCTAAACATTGGATTCCAATTTCGTAAAAAATTAAAGCAAGAGGATGGGTTGTATTTTGATTTGTATCATTTTCAGGACCAAAGGTTGAAATAGTGACATGTGGCACTTCATACAAGTTCGCTTTATTTAACTAGTCTATAATTAGGTCATCGTAGGAGATTGGGCATAACTACTTCTTGAAGAATCCAATGTTGATCAGACCTATGGGGTTGGAAAGAGGACTCATATGGCTACTTTTGGGGTTATATAAATCAATGTTAAATTACTAAACAACACACATTAATTATCAATACAGAGACGTCTGTTTATTCCAATGACAGTTGCACTATTTGTGCCAATACACCAACCAGAAGCAATTCCAAAGAAAAGAAATCGTTGCTGAGGTAAATGCTGGAAATAAAGCACTCATGAAAAAATAAAAGGATCTACAAGACTGAAATCACACTTCAATTAATCTGTCTAGCTCACCACATAACAAGTACCCAGCTGGTGTCTCTAGTATCATATGTGTAACAACCTATAAAGTATTGAAATCGAAGCAGATATATTCTAAGCTAAACAACAACAACAACACTCTGTTGATACATAAACTGAAATAAAATTACACACAAAAAACTACTTTAATCACTGCAATCCATGCTAAGAAGGAGGGCCCTTCCTCCCTAGCATGGCGCAGGTCGAGGAAGAACTTAACGGAAAATAGATATAATAACGCATGTAGCAACAATAACAGGATAATATATATTAATATGAACACAATTACAGAGCTGAAATAATGTTGTTCTTCGCTAACCTCTCGACCTTTAGGGCCTAGAACTATAAAGTGGTTACATTAGAAAATCTAGGGATAGATCAGTCATGAGAATATTATTATTATCATGTTGATCGAAATAGAACACATATAGTTATAACCACTTCCTAATAAAGTTATGACTAGAAAATAAAATATTACAATCAAAACTGCCCTTAGGCTGTTATCCCAAAAATACAATGCTAAACAACTTCTACATCTATCGTAATGGAATCATAGCTATAGTGTAATGGCCAGAGGATAGATCAACAACAAATGTTGATGATATCAGTCAGCGGTACAATTGTATCATCATTTCACCAATGAGTCTGTAACAAGAGAGTGTAACATCAGTTTGTCGGTAGGTCTGTAACAGCAAGGTGTAACAACATCGCTTTGTTGTAACAAAACCCTCTTAACTGCTCCTGTGAACTTCGTGCTTGGGATATTTGGTGTTATAAATGACATCTGAAAAGACAACACAAAGAGCATTGATCTTCTCCAAACATTCACTATCAATTGGTCATAAAAAGGTATCATATATCATAATAATTGGTGAATTGGAAAAGTGATAAAAATAAGTTGAAACAACACAAGTTAGGGTAGAAAGGTAGGAGAAAAGGGTAAATATACTCTGATTGGTTATGGTTATGAGGAAAAATAAGGAAGACAAATGTAGGAAAAATGTACAAAACTAGCACCCAACATCTCCCCCCAACTGAAATACTTGCATGTCCTCATGCAAACTCATCTCTCATGGGAATATCTTCGATGTAGTTTGGTGAGATCATAAGCACCAGTTGTGTCTTCGTTTGTAGACCTCTATCCCTAATTGGCCATCAACTGTCGTACTCAAGATTATGACTCATACTTACTCAATTCATAATTGATATGGTAATCCTCAATTGGCAACTAGATTAAAGGAAAGTTGAATCTCAATCTCAGCCACAAAGCACCAAGGGATTATATAATCTATGCATAAGATGGTACATGTGTAATGACCACCACGAAATTCTAGAATGAGAATGGATCCCCCTTCAATATCTCAGCACTGCTGCCTTCCGTGAATTTCAAGCACCCTGTCAAAGCTCGACTCTTCATCACTAAGAACTGATTGAGGCAGAAGTTTACAATTCTTCTTCTATAAGTGGTAGCTGGTTATTTAATCCTAGGGGTACTTATCATTCTCCTAAATTCTCATCTCAACTCGGCAGCCCGTCCTGGTTCTGCCCGAACCCACAATGTCATCTTATCCTCATTAGTTTCCATAGATTTAATGGCCAGATGCCTTTCAATCTGATTCTTCATGAAGAACACAAAAGCCCTCAATTGAAGGTCTCTCATATAGGATAATACTATCACAACCATCTCCATACTCACATGTTCACAAATAATATTGTGTAAGAATAGCTCACACAACAAGCTTTTCTCATCAAAATTAGAGGCACGGAAAAAATCTAGAAATGTAGGAGTGGAAGAACATAAATAAGGTATGTCCTCCATAATGGCTTTCAATTGAAACAAGATGTAACGTTCCCACAGAAAAATAGGATAGGATGGAGAAGGTCATCTACAACCCAGCAAATTGAGGGCAAGGTCATGAAGTTTTTGCTTGTCTATGGTGAGGTCTTGAACCTGCTGCTGTAATAGTAACAACTGTTCTTCCTGTTTCTTCAGAGCTTCCTTCTTCCTGTAATTCTCCCATTCTTTCTTCAACATTTATTTCATACATCTTTCATGTAAAGTGTCTATTTCTCTCTGATGTTCCTTTAGTGAAATCATCCCATCCCGAAGGGAGATTGCTTCCTGTTTCCACTTTTGTAACTCAGAAATTAATAAGAGTTTCTGAGAACTCCATCACGAGATGGGACTTGGTGTTCTCCTAATTTAAATAGCTTCATCAAAAATGGGTGTACCAGCCTCTGCTACATGGGGTTGTTCCACCTCTGCTACTAGTTCTTGTGTAACAATAGCCTCCTCAGTGGGTTCTTGTGTGTTAGCCCCGTTGTTTCCACCTAGAGTAGCCTTTGTGTCCATTGCTACTCCTTCTACAATAGGAGTGGCCTCCACATGTTATTTTGGGTCGGATTCTAGGTCAATTATTACGGGAGACTCTACTTTAACTGTAGTTCTTGTGTAACAACAATATCATCAGTAGGTTCTTGTGTAACAGCCTCCTGCTGTTTTGTTTCTGTTTCCATTATGTTAGTATGAATTCTTTGTCGAAGCGTACGAAAAAGAACCACTTTAGCTACGCATAACTAATAGCCCTAACAACAATAATGGCTGCAAAACATCTTCAGATCTGCAATTAGTAGTTAAAGTGCTGCAACAAACGGATCTATAAATGGAAAGACATTAAGCAGTAAAGTAAAGAGTTTGCTCCATGCATCCAACAGACAAGACAAGAACACGATTTTTGAATGAATTTTTATATTACAGGGCACCTGGGAGGAAACAAGAAGGTGTATCCGGATCTCCTCAATGGGATGGGTTCTTTGTAGTCCTCAGCACTTCAGATCTAAGCTTTCTCTCTCTTGTAGATGTAGAAAACCCAATGTAGAAGGTAAAGCTCAATGGGAGCAACAATGGCAGAAAATGAGACCGAGTGTATAGATCCGGAGTGATCTAGTATGCAACAAAAGGTGAAGAATGATGGGGAAAACCCTCCTATTTATAACAAAATATTGGGTCTTCTAGATCTTGGTGCATGATTAAAATAATGTTAATCACATCTAGATCCACCTCTATGGAATATTTTATTATTATTTGTTGGAGGGAAAGGGTGTTTGACTTGGGTCAAATCCCTTGATTAGTGAAAAATAAATAAATAAATGATTTATTTATCTTTTAAGGAAGTGGTTGGGATATAATCAAATAAATAATGATTTATTTGATTAATGGTGGTTGATTTGGTCATATTTAACAAGGAATATTATTTAAATAATTATTCCTAGAAAATAATAAGATAACTATGGGTTTATCTCATTAATTTCTTTGTTTTTGGGTTAAACATGACTGGGAATAATAATTAAATTATGGTTTAATTAATTATTCCTTTTAGGGTTTCCTAATTAACATAGATAACAAAATATTGGGTCATTCTAGATCTTGGTGCATGATTAAAATAATGTTAACCAAATCTAGATCCACCTCTATGGAATATTTTATTATATTTGTTGGAGGGAAAGGGTGTTTGACTTGGGTCAAATCCCTTGATTAGTGAAAAATAAATAAATAAATGATTTATCTATCTTTTTAAGGAAGTGGTTGGGATATAATCAAATAAATAATGATTTAGTTGATTAATGGTGGTTGATTTGGTCATATTTAACAAGGAATATTATTTAAATAATTATTGCTAGAAAATAATAAGATAACTATGGGTTTATCTCATTAATTTCTTTGTTTTTGGGTTAAACATGACTGGGAATAATAATTAAATTATGGTTTAATTAATTATTCCTTTTGGGGTTTCCTATTTAACATAGTGAAAGCAGTTTTACTTGGGGTAAAACTGGTCTTACATGGTGCACTTGGGTCCATCTAATGATGAAAGGTTAGATGACCAAAAAATGGTGTAACAGATTGCCCCCCAACGTGCGAGTGTCAGGAGCAAATCGTATGACCGAAGTACGTTGTAAGAAGACAATCACTAGACAACAAAAAGGGTATGTCAGAGAGAGAAATATGAGGTAGATAGTGTGCTGAAGGACTAGACCCTGAGGAGACGAGACTCGCAGGTGCAACAAGTCTCTGTTATGAGAGGGTACCTATGCTGAAGGCGGCGGGGGAGGCATACCTATGCCCGCCGTGACAAAGTACAAAAGAATAGTGTGTCTAGTGAACAAGGGACCGAACCATAGAGTACAGCTGGCATAATCAAGAGCCAGATAAAAATACAATGAATAGTCTCACATACATGCTGTGCCTGGGATAACAGCCAGGACTAGTACAATATCATCTGAGTACATGAGATAAATACAGCCCAAATGCCCCCTGTAAATGGGGAAGGGCTCACAAAATCTGACTGATACATGCAAATCATAGAGGTGCTGCAAGTGGCTAAGGCCAACATCATCAAAATCGGGAGCGGCATCAAAGGCTGCAATGAAGAGGTCATCCGGGCATGTGGGGGGCTACCTGCAGGGCCACCCCCTCATGAGGGCTGAGACATCTCACACACGCCCGGGAATCATCAAGAGCTGCTGTTGGGTCACTGGACTGTCCAGTATACGAATCTCGATCATGCTGAAAGGAGCTGGAGAAGCAATCAAGTCAAAGGGAGGTAAGAAATCCCCCTGCCTGATCCGAGGCACCGAACAAAAGTGGAAGCTGGAACCAAGGTACACCGCCCTCTAGACCTTGCTTCTGGAATAAGTGTGTCGAGGTCGACAGAAGGAGGCCCGCCTTAGGTGAGGCAATGAGAGATCCTCAACTAAGGCACGAGAGAATAGCAATAGAGTGACGGACAAACGGACACTAATGATGATGGCGGAAATGGGAAGGGTGGAGTGGCGAATGGACGACTTCCCTTGTTAGAGCATAAAGGGCATGAATGACATGGCAGCGACTGACACAATATCGAAAGGGACAGGGGACAGTGGGGCTGAAGGTCATGAGATGCGACACAAGAGAGGAACCAAGCAAAAAGAATGGAGGGCTAGAGTAGGGTGTAAAAGGATGCAGGATAGACTCCATGAATGCAATGATGACTCAACTCGGATGCTCTAAGCAAGGGCGACTAGATAGTGCTGCCACACAATAAAGGCCCCAATGGGGGGTCATAAAAGCATGAGTACAAGGTGGGTACTCATGACGAAAATCAACACGAACATGGACAAGGAAGGGGGCGATATGGTGCCCCAAGTACAAGTGTCGTAAGTGAGGAAATTCGATTTTAAGGAGCGGTGAAGTGATCCTTCGTGGAAAATTGTGTCCGGGTGAAGTATCAAATCACCAAAAACTAAGGAAAACCCATTTGAGAGCTCGGTGAGATCTATCCAGCGGTGCTGACGGTTCGTCGAACGGGGCTACGGTGTGGTCGCAGCAGTCGAAAGAAGAAACAGGGGTTCTCTTTTAATGAGGCGGTTTTTCCTCCAAAATCATTCATTTGCTATTGTTGCTGTGGTGAATGTGGAGAGGAGAGAAGGCCCTAAATCTTGCGGCGAACGTAGCGGACAAACCGACCGTTGGATTCGAGATCTGTCAGTTGGAGGCGAGAGGCCTAACCTTTCTCTTGCATTTTGATGGATTACATTTGCAGTTGAGGGCCCAAAACCCCCAGAAACAGCCCCTCCTTCATCTCTATGGCCGGGTCGCACTTTTTTGGGGCAAAAAGTATGACCCAGGACGCAAGTATTAGGGCAACAAGTGCTACTCCGGTCCGTAAATGCGTAAACCGCGACTCCGGGAGATGAGGGGCTCGCGTCGTTTCGATGGCCGGGAGTCGGGTTGTGTGTGGAGCATGGTGTTTCGATCCGTACCCCCCGACAAAAAGAATGTGGTTGTGCGGGTATGGCAGAGAAAGGCGGGTCAACTCGGAGAGAGAGGATCCGGGAACACTTTGACAGATCCGTGGACTGGGTGGCGTTCGTCGTGTAGTGGCCAGACATAGGGGCATATGGTGCCCTCTCGTGATGTGTAAAGTGGTGCCCCCTAGAATGTATGGGGGGCATATGGTGCCCTCGCTTTTGGATTTTGTTTCGTAAAATGCTATGGGCATTGTCTGATGTATATGTATGGGGGGTATGGTGCTCCCCGCTTTTTGGAACATGCTATGGGCATGTCGTAAGTATATGTATGGGGGGGCGTATGATGCCCCCAGTGATGTATGTAGGGGTAGGTGGTCTGAAGGGATATGGGACTCTAGAGGGTCTTCTAAATGTGGAAGAATACGGGGTCTAGAGTCAACACGACCAGATACACTAGGAGAGTGGTGGAGAATGGCTTCTCTGTCTTCAAAATGTGGGTGCCCCTTACCCAAACACGGGTTTCGATGTAATGACCACAAGGTGGATGTGGTGTGAACGCATGGGTTCGATGTAAGGGGGAATAGATGAAGTCAGGGGTGGGAATTTCTTCCATAATGTCGTCATCGTGATAGAAGATGGGGTGACTAGTGGAAGAAGAAATACCTGACGTGGTGAAGCGGCCTGAATCATCATCATGAGAAGAGAGGTTCACATGCGTATCGTCACAATGATTGACTGAAGAGTAAGTAGATAACGGATCTACCGATGTTGAGCCCAAGATGACCGCTGAAGGAAGGTCAAGCGAAACAACAGGGGAGGATTCAGATGGAACGTTCCCCAATGGTCTCATGGATGATGACAGGTACAAAATGGTGACTGAGGGCTCCGTTGGCTTAACAGCGGGAGGCGGAATGTGAATGTCCTCTGGTCCGATCGAAACGGCCTTGAACTGGCGGTACAAGTCCAAGGAGGAACGGTACTCGTCAAGGCGGGGACAGAGGTGGGTGTAATGGCCGTGAAAATCGCACAAGGCACAAGGGTGGTTTGTGCGCAAGTGTTTGAGTTTTGGGAGGGGGTCGGGGATAGTGACATGTACTTCTGGGAGATCAGAGTCGGGGAATGTCTCGTTGACCAGAAGCTTGAGGTGGGGCAATTCAGGACACATGTGAGTGGCATGACCGACGACATCACACAAAGCGCATCGAATGGCGGGCTTTGGTGGTCGTGGGGGAGGAGCCGGGTTGGTCGTGGTGGTTTGGTCTTTGGTTGCCCCCTTGCGGGCTTTGCCTTTTTTCCCGGGAGCCGACTCAACAGGAGAAGGGTCCTGTGGAGGTGCTGGGGGTACAGTGGCTATGGAGGAAGCGAGGGGGACCGGTTGAACCGGTGTCAAAGCCATGTAAGGTTTGGGGTGACCAGGGGGGGTGGCGGCTGGGGGGTCAAGGTACCAAACCGGAATACCCAAGGTCAAGTTAGGGAGAGAGAGGATGGCCATGACGGGGACAGAAAATACTCCGGGAGGGGGAGCCAAGAAGGGGATTTGTCCAGCAGGGTAGTGACCAGGAGGTACGGCTCCAAGATGGTTAAGGCCGGGGGGGACCGAGCCTGGAGGATAAAGAGGTTCGGGGATACCAGCTGTAGGGGGAGGGCCGGAAGGAGGAGGTCCGGCTGGCGGAGATAAATGGCTAGGAGTGGGTTGCGGAGGGCGGGGGGGAGGGTGCGGACTAGCCGAGGCAAGCCGTTTATGGGCAGCCTGAGACGATTGCATCATGCAAATATTTGACAAGCTGGGATCAGTAACAGGAGGGGGGGGAAGGTGAGGAAAAGTACCAAGCAGGGTGGAATCTTTATAAACGTCGGGGGAGACACTGGTCAAGGAATCGACGGTTTGCTTGTTGGCTACAGAAGAGATGGTCGTCTCGGAGGAGGACTGAGACGGTGGCTCATGATACGACAGCTGGTCAATGGTGACTATCTTCCCATTATGTGGAAAAGACATCTTGCGGAAGACCGCGGATGGGACAGCAGACATGGCATAGGTGTAGCTTCGCCCCAATAGAATGTTGTAGTCTAGAGGGGCGTCAATGACTTCGACATCAACGCAAACAGTCTTACCGGCGAGGGTGATGGGACAATTACGAAACAGGCCAATAGGCTGGGAGGCATGACAGTCCCACGCTCGAAGGGTGATCGTGGAAGGGGGCCAATTTCGTGGGATCCGAGTTGCTGAATAATGATCAATTATCCACCGAGACTATCCTGATCACATATCAATTCGAATTCATATGCAACACATAATCTCTTCCACTCAGATCATCACACATGCAGAAATAAAACAAGCGATAGCACATCAAATCATCATACACATTAACAAAGTATGTATGGGGAAAGCTTATAGCTGAAAACCCCGCAGCTATTGTGTATATTATAATGGAGAAATCATGTAACAAACTCAGTACAATACTCCTCACAAGTACTCAGTACTTTCTCATGAAGTTACACACAAACTAGCTTGGTTTTGAACAGGTTACTGGTTCAAAACTCACCACTAATTTCCTTGCCTCTATTGCGCAATCCAGGCCTGTCTATATAGAGATCCAAGGTTCGAATCTCCTTGGCTTGACAGCGCAATCATCATGGGCAATTCCTCCAAGTGTGGTGCAAATCTCATGCACAACCGATGTCACCACTGATAGCTAACTCCACCCTTTCATCTACCTCTTTCACTGGTCTCCACTGAACTGATCATGCACTGTAGTGAACTAATGTGTTCTTGAGTTGAATAATGAGTTACTAATTAATGAATTAAATAATATTTAATTCACTCCACTCATAACTAATTGATTAGCTAGTTAAACTAATCTCAACTAGTTCAACTAAAATAAACAGAACACAACTCCACTAACTGTCTCATTAACTCCACCAAACTTCTGCCACTGAAGTCCTAACTGAAGTCAACCATGCATGAGCTCACCAAACCCCTAGGAATAGCGTAATTCCTCTGTCAGATGCATGAACCACTTCCAAGGCTCGAACTGAAGTGCTCCAAGAGAGTAAACTGAAGTTTAGAGTCCAAATATTATTAAGGGTAAATAATATTTGACTTTTCTATTTTTAGGATAGGCAGTCTAAAAATAGACTTCGACCTAAATGTCTAAAAATAGAGGTCCATCTATTTTTACCAACATGACCAATACTCCAAGAATAGCATACTGCAACTCCCATACCATGCTCCATATGTCTAAAAATAGACATAGTCTAAAAATAGACTTTGCGCCAAAAATAGCCTACGGGCCCACTTAGTGAAGGCGACTTCATTTCACTAAGCTCCATCATCTTGTCGCATTTTCAACAATATCAACTACCACCATGATGACACTCTTTCCTTCGGACTTAGGTAAACCCGTGATAAAATCCATTGAAATCTCCTCCCAACGTTGACTTGGAATGGATAAAGGTTGTAGAAGTCCCGGGGTCTTAATTGTTTCCACTTTATTCTGCTGGCAAACCAAACATTCCGCCACAAACTTTTGAATATCAGATTTAAGTCCATCCCAAAAAAATTCTTTCTTCACCCTGTGGTAAGTTTTTAAAAATCCTGAGTGTCCTCCTAAAGGAGAAGTGTGCAATTCCAAAAGAATGTTTTGTTTTAGTTGGGAATTCTTACAAAGATATAAGCGATCTTTGTACCATAAGGAATCATTTTTCCAACTAAATGTATCAGATGTACTAGGATCTTGCTGCAACTTTTGAATGAGTGTCCATACATCTTTGTCCTTCTTACATTCATCTCTTGCTTCGGTTATCCAATCTGGTTGGATAATAGAAATGGCACAAAGCAATGCTTCCACCTCTTCATTCTTTCTTGAGAGTGCATCTGCAACAACATTAAGCTTTCCTTTTTTGTAGATTATTTCAAAGTCATAACCCAACATCTTTGTAACCCATTTTTGCTGCTCTTCTGAAGATAGTCTTTGTTCCAAAAAGTGTTTAAGACTATCATGATCAGCTTTTACCTTGAAGTGTCTTCCCATTAGGTAAGTTCGCCATTTCTTTAGTGCATGCAGTATTGCTAACATTTCCTTCTCATAAATAGGTTTTTGTAAATACTTTCCTTTGATTGGACGACTTTCAAAAGCAATGAGTCTTCCTTCCTGCATTAAAACTGCACCAATTCCATTTCCTGAGGCATCACATTCCACAATAAAGGTTTTTGTGAAGTCTGGTGTAGCTAAGACCGGTGCTAGGCACATTGCCTCTTCAAGACGTTCAAAGGCCTTAGTTGCTTCAGGAGTCCATGAAAATGCATCTTTCTTCAATAATGTTGTTAGAGGTGCTGCTATTCTCCCATAATTCTTAACAAACTTGCGATAATACCCTGTTAACCCGAGAAATCCTCGCAACTTCTTTATGGTTGTGGGGACTTTCCATTCCTTAATGGCTTTAATTTTGTTAGGTTCTACTTTAACACCCTCGTGAGATACAATATGACCCAAATATTCCACCTCTTGTACTCCAAAGAAACATTTGGATGTTTTTGCATATAATTGTTTCTCCTGCAATAGTTTGAGCACCCTGTCAACATGTTCAACATGATCCTTCCAAGACCTGCTGTAGATTAACATATCATCAAAAAATACTAGCACCAATTTTCTAAGGAAGGGTTTGAAAATGGAATTCATCAACCCTTGAAATGTAGAAGGTGCATTGGTAAGGCCAAAAGGCATGACCAAAAATTCATAATGACCCTCATGAGTTCGAAATGCTGTTTTTGGAATATCTTCAGTCTTCATTCTAATTTGATGATATCCCGAACAAAGATCCAACTTGGTAAAATAAATTGCTCCATGTAATTCATCCAATAATTCATCAATCACAGGAATGGGAAATTTATCTTTAATGGTGAGCTTATTGAGCTCCCTATAATCCGGACACATTCGCCATGATCCATCCTTCTTGTGTACCAATACTACAGGAGCATAGAAAGAACTTTGACTAGGTTGAATTATACCCGCCTCTAACATTTCTGCAATCATACGTTCAATTTCACTCTTTTGGACATAAGGATAACTATAAGGCCTTCCATAATCGCTAGATTATTCTTCATGTTTTCCATTTTTTCATCGATCTTAGCTTCCATGTCATCCATCTTAGATTCCATGCCAGCTTCCATGCCATCTATCTTAGATTCCATGCCTTTCTTCAAAACATCCATCTTAGTTTCCACACCTTTCTTCAGAACTTCCATGTCATTTTTTGTTTCTCTTTGTGAGAGAGAAATTTGTTGCACTTGCTCTTGTAATTGTGATATGTCATGTTGTCATTCTTCGTCTTCATGAGTCATAGTAGAGCCTTCTAAAGGCTTAATGGGTGTTGAATTCTCTTTAGGGGCCATTTTATAAACAAATACTGATATCTATTCTACAATATGCCCTTGGAATCTATTCAACTTGATTTTTCAAACAAGACTTATGCAATTCGGGAAAAACAAATACACACCTTTTACTTGCTTTTGCAGAGATCTATATTGAAATTAAATTATCTCTATAATTGTAGAACCTCAATATCTGAAATTTGGCCCTGTATTAGTCCTCTGAATATTCTTTCAAATGCCACAGTTATGAATTGATTTGGATTCTTCAAGACAAATTTATGTCCAATGTCCCACAATGAACTAATTATGGACTGGTTCAGTAGAGCGAAATTGTACGACTTTCCATATGTCACTGTTTGCTCCTTTGGCTCCAAAATTTATAGAAATGAAACTACAATCCGTGTATACTTCCAGTCGCTTTTTACAGAATTCCAATCTGATGCTCAGAGAGAGTTATGAAGATTTTCCCACGATCACCTCTTTGAGATGAAATTAGGGAGCCTGAAAAAGACCTAACTTCCACAGATCATACATCCGAAAATATTGCGAACCAAGCTCTGAAATTTTGAGACAAGGTTCCTCAAGATCTCGGCTTCGCGCTCTAAAAATTTTAGCTTCTGAACCTTCGTAGAAAAATAGTTATTGCGAAAATTCCACGATGACCTGTTTAAGTGAAATTCAGGAGCCTGCAAAAAGCCCTACCTTCCACAGATCATATCTCTGAAAATATTCCAAACGAAGCTCTGAAATTTTGCAACGATGTTCCTCGGGATTTCGGCTTCACACCCTAAAAATTTCCACTTCTGAACCTTTGTAGAAACAAATTTATAGCGAAAATTCCACGATGACCTATTTGGAGCAACGAAACCCTAGAATCCAAAGCTCTGATACCAAATGTTGTGAAACCAGCTCCAAAAATAGAAGAAAAGAGATATCAACGCCTTAGAAATAACCCACTTCGAGGGGGAAACCTCCAATACATTACATAAATGAAGAATTCTTGGATGACTCAAATTACGAAACCTCCTTTCTATATATAGGAGTCAATGGGCCACAATGTAATCCTAGTGGGGCCACAATTTAATCCTAACCGACCTAACAATAATAATTTAAGGGCACAATAATAACAATATGGGGGTTACAGGGGTACAATAATAACAATAAGGGGGTTACACTAACAACAATAAGGGACTATACTAGTAATATAGGGACCTAACACTATCCAACCCAAAGGGTATGGTTTATGATGTAGTATGGTTTCAAGGTCAATCTTTTTGACTAAGTCTTCTGAAATCAAGTTTTCTTGTGACCCACTATCAAACAATGCATCAATATTTGTATGATTTGAAATCACTCTAACATGGAACAATTCTATCCTTGTTTCTTCATTTGGAGTGTTGTTGTGACTATTTGAGGAACTATTACTTGCTATGGCTTCCTTTCCTTTGTTAACCATGGCTATTATCTTGGTCTCATCTCCTGAATTGGATCCAAGATCTTGTTGTGTGGTGGCAGTCATCTTTTATTTCCCTTTGTTATTTGGTTTCTTTGGCCTTAGTTCGGGATGTAGTTTCCAACAGTGGGCTTCATCATGCCCCTCTTTGGAACAATGTTTGCATATAGTTTTCTCCCCTTTTTTCTTGATGCTTTCATTCTTCTTTCCCTTCCATGTTCCTCCCTTCTCATTTTCTTTACCCTTGAATGGCTTCTTATTACTACCCTCTTATTGAATGGTATTTCCCCTTGCTTCAAGATGTGTGGCTTGCACACATACTTCATCTAAGTTGTTTGGGTTAAACATAAGGATAGTATGTTTCAAGTAGGAATGTAAACCTCCAATATATTTCAGTAGTATGTCTTGTGAATTCAAGTTTACTCCTAACAACAAAGCCCTCTTTCTAAACTCATGTGTGTACTCTTGAACAGTTTGTCCTTTGTGTTGGATAAAATTTTTCCAACTCATTATTACGTTTTGCATATAGGCTAATGGATAAAACTATCTTTTAATGGAAGAAATTAATTCAACCCAAGAAATGGATATCTTACCATGAATTTGCATTTACTCTTGAGTCTTTGCCTCCCACCAAACTAGTGTTGCTCCTTCTAGCATTAATGAAGCTAACTCGATCTTTATGTCATCCTCTTGTAGATTTTGAATTCTGCAGTATAATTCCAATTTACGAATCCAATTGTCTAATTTCTCTGCATTTACCTCTCCACTATATATGGGAAGTTCAAACTTGATGTCCAACTTGAGTAATGGAGTTTTTCCTTTTAGGATTTTGAATGAGTGTGGGTGGTTTTTGTGGTGGATGTGGAAGATGAAAATTCTATTGAAGATGATGAGGATTAGGATGTTGGAGATGGAGGTGGCTTTCCTCCACTACATTTCTAACTCTTCTCTTCATCCTTCTTACCATCTGAAGATCCTTCCCCATGTGGAGGATTAGAACCTTCTCTTTCTCTTTCTGCAGTGATTGTGTCAAACATGATTTTAAATATCCTTTGTATGTCTTTGAAGTATCTATTAACATCCTCTTATTTTGAATTTCCATGACTATCTCCAACTCCTGACAAAATGGCTAAGGATTCAAGCTCAACCTTTGATTCTTGTACCTCTTCAATCACTTTAGCTTCTTGTGCAATTTTTACCTCTTCAATCTCAACTACTAGAGATGGAACTTGAGGTGCTTCAAGTGCAGATTTGAGTGGAAATTTGGGTGAAGATGATGCATTCTCATCTCTCTTTCTCCCTGTCCTAATCTCTAGACTAACAACCAATATCTTCCCTTCTCCTCTCTGCAACTTCAACCTTGTAAACATCACAAAACTGCAACTATTAAAACCCTTCTTGCACAATCTCAAGAAAAGCAAGCAATAAACCTTTAGCAACCTTGTTCTTTGATACCAACTTGATCTGAAATTGATTGTTAGTTAATGTTGTGCTAATATCAGTTTCATAATTAACATGACAGTGCTTTGGTTTGCTTATCATACAAGTGTTTATGAGTGGCAATTCATTAAACTTGATGATATTAAGTGTATTTCATGAATTTAAAAGCATGGAAACTCAATGTTGAACAATAGCATAATAAAACACAAAAAGCACAAATAACAGAGACAAATACACAAGTTTTTGATGAAGGAGTTCACCCCTCTTGGGCTACATCTCCTTGGTCCAGCTTCATAGTGTGGGCCTTTGTATTAGCTTCAATTGTGAAAAAGTGATGTTTACAGTCTCCTGTTGCCTCCACAACCTACTCCAATGGCTCCAAAACATCAAAATATACTAAGAATGACTCTTCCTGAGCCAAAATTGGTCGAAAATTGTCTCAGTTATGGAAAAACCAATTTTCCCTAGTTTTTCTCCACTAAATCTGGATGTCTGCCAATTAACCCCACTAAATTTGGAAGTTTGCCGAATATGGCGGGTCCGCCAAAGGCACCGCCAAGATAAGTATGCGATTAACGTTAAGATAAGTGGTGTCTAAGTGGGTTAATCGCGTTTAGTGCTAACCCGTACTTATTTGTTAATGTCAGATTAACATTACATAACCACAAATTATCATAATAAATCTTGGATTAGCTATAATTAAAACTCCGCCCATTTCCCACCAATTTATTATGGCTCTTGGTCTTAGGCCCGTGGACATGTGGGAGGGAGTTTTCCCGCTAGGATGGCCCCCTCCGAACCCGCATATTTTTACAGTTAATACAATTACTTTTTCTTATGGCGAAATTGTGAATGTGTTGGTGACTTAATCCAGTGATCTGAATCCCTGTTTCGTCATGCTCACCAGGAGGTACCCCTGTGGAGTTGTGAGATAGTGTAGTTTTTCTTTTGGTTTTTTATTTACTACTTTACAGTTAGACTAGCATTCATTTCAACTTAGTTTTCGAAATAGATATATGTTTTCATGCTATATTTTCAAGAACAATTTGCTCATTTATATTTGGTTCGTGGTAGGTTAAGCACTCGATAATAAATAAAAACCCCAAAAATATATATTTTATTCTTAATCTCATATTTATATTGATGTCAAGATTATTTCTAATTATGGATGCACAAAATAGTAATATGTGAAGGCCTTTACATTTTGAATTTCATTCAATTTATGATCATTGCCCTTTAAAACTAGTTTCATTCCAGTTTTGCTTTCAAATGGATAATTATATGTCCTTTCATGTTCTTAGAATAAACTGATTTCAAGTTCTTTAGAATAAAATTATTTCTTTCCATGTCAATTATATCATATTTCCATTTCTTGTTCAATATATTAGATTTAAATTCATGCTCAATAGGCTAGACTTTATTTTATGCTCAAATAGAATAACTTTCAATTCTTTTTCATTAGAATAGTTTTGAATTCCTGGAACATCAGCATAGTTTGCTTTGAATTTGATTTAAATTTGAAATCCTTGTAGACAGGACGTGCGTGTACACCTAATAAGAATTAGTCATAGATAGTTTGAATTTACATTTTGTATCTAAATTCATTCTCTTTGATTGAAAATATATTCCTAGCATATTCAATGCACATGCACTTCACAAGTTCACGGATCCTAGTCAATAATTTAATGAAGTAACTGAACCAAAAATTAAATCAACCAACATATATTACTCCCATTCTTTGTTTGAGATACCTGAAATATGTCCTAAGTAATGGTTTTGTAAAGATGTATGCAACCTACTGTTTTGAGGATATGTACTCTAATTTGAAAGCCTAATCAACAACCTATTCTTTAAGAAAATGATACTTGATAGGTATGTGTTTGGTCCTTGAATGCAAAACATGATTTTTTGATATTCTAATTTCACTAATTTTTCCACACATGATAAGAAAATCATAATCACAAAATATTTGAATGTCTTTGAGATTGTTCTTCATCCAAGCACCTAAATGCAACATGGTGTTGTTGTTATGTACTCGACTTTAGCTATACATAGAGAAATGGAGGTTTTTTTCTTATTTAGTCATGAAACGAAGCACTTACAAAGAAAGAATGAACTTCCATTGGTTCTTTTTTTTATCATCAACGCTACTTACTAATCTACATATGTGTAAGCACTAAGATTAAAATCAATGTTATTTTGATGTTGTAGGAAATAATCAATGGTTCCTTGCAAAAACCTAAATATTCCCTTTACTTCATGCACATGTGTTTCCTTGGGATTTGACTGAAACATGACAATTATGTCAATTGCTTGCATAGTGTTAGGCCTTGAAGTTGTTCGATAAGGAAAGCTTCATATTTTTTACCTATACATGGTTTTATTTACCTATTGAGAGTCATCCTCCTTATGAAGTTTACAACCCATGACCATAGGAGTGCTCACTATTGCACAGTTCTCAACACCAAAAAAAATCAAAATTTATTTGAGGTATGTACTTTGAGTGATAAAAATTCGTTCCTATGACTGATAAACCTATAAAATAAGTAAAAATGATGGCTCTCCTAGCATAAACATATTAAAATCTTGATTCATAGCATCTACAAACCTTTGACTCAATGGTTTATTGTTGTTTCCAAAGATTATGTCATCAAGATACACTACAACTATTAGCAAGTTAGTACCCTCAACCTTAACATAGAGATTGTTGTCAGCTAACCCCTTTTTAAAACCTTGTTGGAGAAAATATCTTTCCAACCTATAGTACCATGCCCCTGGTGCATGTTTTAATCCATATAGATATTTCTTGAATTTGTTGACCTAATATTTATTTTTTAATAGTATAAGCCTTTTGGCTATTACACATAGAGTTATTCCTCTAAATCACCATCTAAAAATTTTGATTTAACATCCATTTGGTAAACTTTGAATCTTCTATAATAGAAAAAAGCAAGAAAAATGCTTCAACTCTTGCAACAGGAGCAAATGTCTCTTAAAAGTATATTCCTTCTATATAAGCATACCCCTTATATAACCGTGTTTTTAGCAATCTATCCATCTTCATTCAACTTATTTCTCAAGACCCATTTAGTTTCATAACATTTTTTTCCTTAGGTCTTGGCACAAGACCCCATGTTTCATTCTTTTCTATTTGATAATTGCTTTGATCCAATGTTAGTCTTAACTTTCTTATGAAAAAAATTGAGGTTTTATCATGGATAATAGTGCAAAGTTTCCATGGCTACATGTTACTAGAAATTTTCTTCTAGTTTGGACCCTTATTTGTTTGTTACCAAGCATTTGACTCTCGGGATGGTAGTTTTGAACATAACTTAATGGAATGTGTTATCACCAAAATAGGACCTGATAGGATGCTAGTCAAGCTACCTCAGTGTAACTATTTCAAACCAAACTTTTAGTTGAGGCTTAGCCTCCTCAACCTGAGAGGGCTCTCTCACTAGGTTTAAGATTTTGAATTAAGGATTAGATGGCTAACTCTAGGAATAAATTGTATTAAAGTGTATGACTAATTGAAACAATGATCAACAAACATCTATTGGGCTATGGAGTCTAGGAATTTTCCCACAAAACATCAACATCATCTCATCATGGAAGTCAGGGCATTTCAGAGTTTTTAGGTGTATCAATGAAACAAAAACAGCGTAAACAAAACACAGTTTACAAACATATGCAGGAAGTTAGAGAATTTTCCAATGAATTATAAGTAAAATATGTTTATACCACTGCAAATAGATAGATACAGAAAACCATGGGAAGATCACACATTAAAAACTCTTTCTGAATACTGAGTAGTAAGCCAATATTTGTATTATGATAAAAACACACAGTTTGCTACAATGACATAATCTGCTTGCAGTGAAAATTTTCCAACCTTAAGGAATTCGACCTCATGTCTCTTATCGATCCATCATTACAACCTTGGATTCCCTCATCTATCTTGAGGAGAATTCGAATTTCTTAGCTTGACACCTATCTACTCCTAAAACAGACTATTAATTACATGTGACAGTTAACTGTATGTTCTGGAGTCCTAATGCAATTAGGAGTAAAACTCCTTATTATGACTAAAACAACTTGATCTAGGAATTAAATATTTTATTTGACATCTGCTCCTCCTTATCTTCGACCTTGATGGTTTCCATAACCTTGTTGTTACATTCTATTAACTTATCCCTTATCTGTCCTGAAAACTAGGAACATGTTTCCTGCAATATAACTTTAACCTTCATTTATGTTCCTCGAATCCTTTGGCTGAAAAAAATGGACCTTTTTAGACAAGTGATATGTGTTATCACTTCCATAGAACCATGTCCTTCCACCTGTGCAAAATTAAGCTCCTGAAAGAGTGTGAAGAAATCTGATGTGTCTGCGCTACAAAAATATGAGTTGTTTTCGTAGCGCAATAACTATGCCATTGTAAAACATCTCTTAACATCTAATTTATTTTTCTTAAACACTTAGAACTTCATTTGTAACTCATTTCCATCTTCTAGCAGCATCAAAACTTCAAAAACCTGGTGTTTTACCTCTTGGAACCTTAACAAAATGTTTAAAACTGCACCTACAGCAGTTTCGTAGCGCGCTACGAAAATGCTGTGTATCTCCATATTTACACAGTTTCTTCATCATCTTCAAAACTTAAGAATATTTACATCCTTTAATGATGACTTTGATGTTAATGGACCTTGAAATCATTATAAGTAAACTTTTCCATGTTTTCAAAAAGTGGTGTCCTTCCCAAAACATAATTTTATTAGGGATTTGTCACTTACTGTCTTACTTCTGCTATAGCTGACCTTCAGAGTTTTCCAATTGGATTTCAAGATCTTCAATGTGCCTCTTCAACCTCCTATTAGTAGCCCTTAAATTTAAATTTATCCTTCTCACAAACTTAGCCTCTTTGCTTGCAAGAAGAGTCCAGGTAAAAAACTGAGCTTCACTGCTGACTGTTTCAGGTTTTGAGACTCTTTCAAGCTTCCACAGAGCCTTAATTCTATCAAATTTTATCTTATCCACAACATGTTTTCTTGCTTTCTTCTTAAGCTTCGAAATTTCAAGATTAGCTAGTCTTAGTTTTTCTTTCATTCCTTCATAACTGCTTTTTTCTCTTTGAGTATGAAAAACTCTATTTATGTCATCCTCAAGCATAGGTGATGAAAGGTCTATGGGTTCCTCATAATAATTTGAAAATTCTCCAGCTTTTTCTAATTCCGCATCTAGTCCTTGCAACTTTTTTGAATTCCTAGTTAGAGGCCTTCTGGGCTTGAACACAAACTCTGAAATTTCATCATTAAAATCCATTTTTTTGGAAGACTTTATCTTCTTAGATTTCCCTTCATCCAAATTTATAAAATATGCCTACACTAAAGGAGATTTCAATATCAATAGCTTGTAAAATATCATTCAAACTACCCTTTAAACCTGGATCTTCTTCTGAAACCACTGTTTTTCCTTTTTCCCTTGCTATTTGACTTCTAGTCAACCTTTTATGGGCTAATTTGCTGGTTGACTGTTCCTGCACTACTTTCTTACCTTTGGTTATCCTCTTTTGTGCAGGTTAAGGAGTTTCTTGAATAATTACTAATGTTTTAATATCTGGCCCTTTCACTTGTTTTCTAGGCTTTAACTTTAAAAATCTCTTTGATCTTGTTTCTGCAGGGTCAGTGGTTTCAGATGGTGATTTTTCTTTGGCCCTAGGGCTAACACCTGTTCCATGTGTTTCCACCCCAAATCCACATAGAAAAAAAAAATGCAAACCATTCTCTATTCATCCTCTGAAGTTCATGCAAAACTATTAATTTAAAAATACCATGATGGAATAATGAAGTTTCACATGACTGAGTTTTAATCTGCACCTTATCTACCATCTTAGCCAAACTCTGAAACAGAAAGAAAGGTAAATCTAGAGAAATTATTCCAGAGAAATGCAATAAGAGCTTGAAATGGTAAGAATACACCTTATGGTATCTTCCTTCACAAGTGAAGTACCTTTGAATGTTGGAGAGAAAGTTAGCATATGTATCCTTGACATAACCTCTTGGCACTGCTTTGGTTAAATCTGTGTCCACAAACTCTGGCTTCAAAAATATTTTACAAGGTTCCATTTCAAACCTGACATTCTTGAACCACCTTTCTTCTCCCCTTGAAATCTCTATCACTAAAGATATAATTTCAGGGGAAATTGGTAAGTTTAAACTTCCAACCTTTGTATTTGAACTTGTGAAATTAATGGAAAACTCTTTTGTGACTTGATTATGACCTCCCTGTAGCTTTTCACATAATCTATACCATCCTGATTTCTTGAAGGCTTCTTCAACTGATTTATCCTTGGTGAGAGCCTCTATGCCTTCAGGTTCTGTTCTCAAACAGTGGCCTGACCTGTGGTTTCTTTTTTCCTCTGTCATCTTTCCCTTGAAATCCCTGTGGCTTCAGAAAACCTATAATAAACTGCCTCGCTTGATTTCAGAGAAACTGGCTCGCTTGAGTAAGGGTTCAGCCTCGCTTGATAACTGGTTCAGCCTCGCTTGAAAATTGAGAGAAGCTCTAGTTTCTGCGTACCATAAGCTTATCGTTCGAAGAAAGACATGCACCAAGTGTTTTTTGCATGAGACAATACAACCAAGGAAAACCATCCCTTTTCAAATTTTAAAATGATTAATGATAAATGACCCCTAATGAATATCATGATGGCTATGAATGGTTGCATATGTGAGAAAGGATTCGTGGACTAACACCTAATCATGAATGTTTAATGGAATTCTGGTGGATTTGATAACTGACAAGACATGCTATGAATCCCCAATTTCGTAGTGTGCTCAATGCAATTTCATGGTTTTGTGCTACGAAATGAGCAGTGTTTTCATAATGCAAAAGCAGTTTTTAACACTATTCGCGCTGCTAAAAATGTTTCGGCATTATTCTAAAAAAATTCAAAGTGACGAATACAATATCAACATAACATGAGACCTCAGCGTGAAACAAAGTTGTTGGGACCTATTGATGATGGAGATGAGACTCTAACCTTATGATTTAGACTCTTAAAACATAAAAATGACTTAACCCCTATTCTAAGACCATGACTTAGGAACAAATATAAGCTATCAAATTTTGGAAAAACTTTTTATAGTGATTAGAGTGGCTCCACTTGGGATAGTGTGCCCCTGTGGTACACTAAGAACTCACAGCTCCAGTGCTATCCATTTTTGATAAAAACATAAATTTATATTGACAAGCATCTTCTTCAAACTGTTTGGGCTTTCACTTCAGGCTTAAAATCTTTGTTTCAGCTTGTCATTATTAGCAATAAAATAGAAAAATATGGAATATATAAAATGTCATGAGTGACTGATAAAACTTCAAGAAGCATAATGATTTAGGAACCTGCCATTAACAGGCCCTCCAGCATATGATCCTCCATCAATTTCTTGCAATATATAAGTGTTGTTCCCATGAAAACCAACAATCTTAAAAGGACCCTTCCATAAATTCTCAAACAAAATGTGCTTGCCCTTTTCTTCAAGTTTGGCCTCCCACTTCAACACTTTATCTTGTAGCTGGAAACTAGCTTCTTTGATCTTCTTATCAAATGCTTTCTTGATTCCGTTTTGAACCTGCTGATGATTGTCATAGACTTCATTTCTCTTTTCCTGTAAGGCTATCAGCTGGTTGATTCTCCTCTGAATGGCATTTGGTTCCTCTTCAAATCCTTGAATTAACTTCATGACTGGTACCCCAAGTGATGTCGGAAAAACAACTTCAACACCATAGACAAGTTCATATGGCGAAGACCCAATTGACCTCTTTGTACAAATCCTATCCGCCCATAAGGCATAGTTCAACTTTAAGTGCCAAGATTTTTTATTTTCCTACAATATCTTTTTGATGATCCTTACAATGCTCTTATTTGATGATTCAACAAGACCATTCCCTTGCGGATAGTATGCAGTAGAATGTCCAAGAGTGATGTGGTATTGATGGCAGAAATTTATCATTTTCTTGGACTTAAATGCTTGAGCATTTTCTGTTATAATCTTCATGGGACAACCAAATCTAGACAATATATTATTCTCTAGAAAAGAAATAATTACAGAATCATTAGCTTGCCTTGTTGGTATCACCTCTATCCATTTGGTGAAGTAGTCCGTTGCTGTGAGAATCCAACGATGCTGCCCTGATGATGGTGGATGTATCTCTCCAATAAAGTCTAACCCCCACTGCTGGAAAGGAGCTTCCACATATATAGGAACCAAAGGTAGAGGTACAAGCTTTCTTCTTCCTTCAAAAATTTGGCATTCGTGACATGCAACAATTCTTTTATAAATGTCTTTAAACATTGTTGGCCAAAAATATCTCGCTTTGAGAATCTTATTTGCTGTAGCCTTCCAATAATGGTGTCCTCCTCAATCACCTTTATGAAATTCTTCAATGAATTTATCAGCCTCTTCTTCAGTTAAACAATTCAGCAAAATTCCTCCTGTATCTTTCCAAAACATATTTATGTCATATACAAAATATCTTAAAGATTTCAACTTTACAAGCCCTACTTTGAACTTTGTTAGATCAGCGGGAGCTTTGTGATGTTGTAGAACAAAAACCACATCCTTATACCACTCAGAAATGATGTATTTCTCTTCAATTTCAACCATTTCCTCTTCATCATCAGAAATTTCTGATATTTTTGCATTCAGATTTATGTCCAGACAGTCTAGATTTGACTGAGTCATTAGTTTCGCCAAGCCTTGTCCCTTCACCAACTTGGTTGGTTTGATGTCTATATCATATTCCAGCAATTTGGCGATCCATTTTCCCCTCTTACCATTGGGATCTGCCTGAGTTAGGATTTATTTTACCACAACATTCAGAACATATGCCATGACATGAGAATGCAGAATATAAATTCTGAAATATTTTATAGCTTTCACCAAAGCATAGGCTTGTTTTTCTAGAATATTATACTTTAGCTCAGCATTTTCTAATGTTTTAATAAAGAAATAAATAGGTTGTTCAATACCTTTCTTTCTTTTTTGTAGAAAAACTCCAACAATTGTGTTTTCGGAAGAAAATGTAAAAATCAGAAATTCTTTGGAAAAATATGGGCCGATGAGTACCGGTGCTTATGGGCTGATGAGTAACCCATTTGAATATAGTTCAACTTTGTATAAAATTTACAATGCCAACATCTGATTCATACCTCCATTAAATAAATATGTGCCCATCCAACCTGCCATGTGGGCGGCACATGGAAGCCTCCGGTTGCACCACGTGGCCCTTCCCCATTGGACCAAATTTGCCCTTAATAAAATAATCCACCATTAAAAATAATTCCAAACTTAGGAAATAGGAGAAAAAATCAACTTCCACAAGCAACATTGGCGAATCCGATTTTGACACTTGTCACAGTGTCACTGGTTGAAAAATTGGAGCATATTCCCTGAATATTCCTGAGGTGCTGACTGGACTGCCAAGTCATCAATCTGTCACTATTTTGCACAATTTTTACCTATTTTGGAAAGCGAACAACAAACCATAACTCACTCATACAAACTCGGATTTTGATGAAACGATTTGCGTTGGAATCCTGGTGATGTTATCTATCCGGTCATTTAGGTCGGAAGTATTTTTTAGCACTTTCGTTTTTTAGCTAAATACTAAGCTCCTGATCAAAATTCTTGGTTGATGAAGTATTAATAAGAGTCATTTCACGATTCATTCTTTCTGTAGTGAATCCTGAAAATGAATTTCCTGCTGTAATTCCAAAACTTAGATGTTGAATTTAGAGCTTGTTCTCATAAGTAACTTCGTAAGTTGTTAATCCAAAAACCTTATAAAATGCTTCGATCTGGAGGAAAAGCAAAGTAAGTATTAAGTTTGGATTTATTATTACTCTCCAAAGGGAAAACTATATTTTTACAGTTAATACAATTACTTTTTCTTATGGCGAAATTGTGAATGTGTTGGTGACTTAATCCAGTGATCTGAATCCCTGTTTCGTCATGCTCACCAGGAGGTACCCCTGTGGAGTTGTGAGATAGTGTAGTTTTTCTTTTGGTTTTTTATTTACTACTTTACAGTTAGACTAGCATTCATTTCAACTTAGTTTTCGAAATAGATATATGTTTTCATGCTATATTTTCAAGAACAATTTGCTCATTTATATTTGGTTCGTGGTAGGTTAAGCACTCGATAATAAATAAAAACCCCAAAAATATATATTTTATTCTTAATCTCATATTTATATTGATGTCAAGATTATTTCTAATTATGGATGCACAAAATAGTAATATGTGAAGGCCTTTACATTTTGAATTTCATTCAATTTATGATCATTGCCCTTTAAAACTAGTTTCATTCCAGTTTTGCTTTCAAATGGATAATTATATGTCCTTTCATGTTCTTAGAATAAACTGATTTCAAGTTCTTTAGAATAAAATTATTTCTTTCCATGTCAATTATATCATATTTCCATTTCTTGTTCAATATATTAGATTTAAATTCATGCTCAATAGGCTAGACTTTATTTTATGCTCAAATAGAATAACTTTCAATTCTTTTTCATTAGAATAGTTTTGAATTCCTGGAACATCAGCATAGTTTGCTTTGAATTTGATTTAAATTTGAAATCCTTGTAGACAGGACGTGCGTGTACACCTAATAAGAATTAGTCATAGATAGTTTGAATTTACATTTTGTATCTAAATTCATTCTCTTTGATTGAAAATATATTCCTAGCATATTCAATGCACATGCACTTCACAAGTTCACGGATCCTAGTCAATAATTTAATGAAGTAACTGAACCAAAAATTAAATCAACCAACATATATTACTCCCATTCTTTGTTTGAGATACCTGAAATATGTCCTAAGTAATGGTTTTGTAAAGATGTATGCAACCTACTGTTTTGAGGATATGTACTCTAATTTGAAAGCCTAATCAACAACCTATTCTTTAAGAAAATGATACTTGATAGGTATGTGTTTGGTCCTTGAATGCAAAACATGATTTTTTGATATTCTAATTTCACTAATTTTTCCACACATGATAAGAAAATCATAATCACAAAATATTTGAATGTCTTTGAGATTGTTCTTCATCCAAGCACCTAAATGCAACATGGTGTTGTTGTTATGTACTCGACTTTAGCTATACATAGAGAAATGGAGGTTTTTTTCTTATTTAGTCATGAAACGAAGCACTTACAAAGAAAGAATGAACTTCCATTGGTTCTTTTTTTTATCATCAACGCTACTTACTAATCTACATATGTGTAAGCACTAAGATTAAAATCAATGTTATTTTGATGTTGTAGGAAATAATCAATGGTTCCTTGCAAAAACCTAAATATTCCCTTTACTTCATGCACATGTGTTTCCTTGGGATTTGACTGAAACATGACAATTATGTCAATTGCTTGCATAGTGTTAGGCCTTGAAGTTGTTCGATAAGGAAAGCTTCATATTTTTTACCTATACATGGTTTTATTTACCTATTGAGAGTCATCCTCCTTATGAAGTTTACAACCCATGACCATAGGAGTGCTCACTATTGCACAGTTCTCAACACCAAAAAAAATCAAAATTTATTTGAGGTATGTACTTTGAGTGATAAAAATTCGTTCCTATGACTGATAAACCTATAAAATAAGTAAAAATGATGGCTCTCCTAGCATAAACATATTAAAATCTTGATTCATAGCATCTACAAACCTTTGACTCAATGGTTTATTGTTGTTTCCAAAGATTATGTCATCAAGATACACTACAACTATTAGCAAGTTAGTACCCTCAACCTTAACATAGAGATTGTTGTCAGCTAACCCCTTTTTAAAACCTTGTTGGAGAAAATATCTTTCCAACCTATAGTACCATGCCCCTGGTGCATGTTTTAATCCATATAGATATTTCTTGAATTTGTTGACCTAATATTTATTTTTTAATAGTATAAGCCTTTTGGCTATTACACATAGAGTTATTCCTCTAAATCACCATCTAAAAATTTTGATTTAACATCCATTTGGTAAACTTTGAATCTTCTATAATAGAAAAAAGCAAGAAAAATGCTTCAACTCTTGCAACAGGAGCAAATGTCTCTTAAAAGTATATTCCTTCTATATAAGCATACCCCTTATATAACCGTGTTTTTAGCAATCTATCCATCTTCATTCAACTTATTTCTCAAGACCCATTTAGTTTCATAACATTTTTTTCCTTAGGTCTTGGCACAAGACCCCATGTTTCATTCTTTTCTATTTGATAATTGCTTTGATCCAATGTTAGTCTTAACTTTCTTATGAAAAAAATTGAGGTTTTATCATGGATAATAGTGCAAAGTTTCCATGGCTACATGTTACTAGAAATTTTCTTCTAGTTTGGACCCTTATTTGTTTGTTACCAAGCATTTGACTCTCGGGATGGTAGTTTTGAACATAACTTAATGGAATGTGTTATCACCAAAATAGGACCTGATAGGATGCTAGTCAAGCTACCTCAGTGTAACTATTTCAAACCAAACTTTTAGTTGAGGCTTAGCCTCCTCAACCTGAGAGGGCTCTCTCACTAGGTTTAAGATTTTGAATTAAGGATTAGATGGCTAACTCTAGGAATAAATTGTATTAAAGTGTATGACTAATTGAAACAATGATCAACAAACATCTATTGGGCTATGGAGTCTAGGAATTTTCCCACAAAACATCAACATCATCTCATCATGGAAGTCAGGGCATTTCAGAGTTTTTAGGTGTATCAATGAAACAAAAACAGCGTAAACAAAACACAGTTTACAAACATATGCAGGAAGTTAGAGAATTTTCCAATGAATTATAAGTAAAATATGTTTATACCACTGCAAATAGATAGATACAGAAAACCATGGGAAGATCACACATTAAAAACTCTTTCTGAATACTGAGTAGTAAGCCAATATTTGTATTATGATAAAAACACACAGTTTGCTACAATGACATAATCTGCTTGCAGTGAAAATTTTCCAACCTTAAGGAATTCGACCTCATGTCTCTTATCGATCCATCATTACAACCTTGGATTCCCTCATCTATCTTGAGGAGAATTCGAATTTCTTAGCTTGACACCTATCTACTCCTAAAACAGACTATTAATTACATGTGACAGTTAACTGTATGTTCTGGAGTCCTAATGCAATTAGGAGTAAAACTCCTTATTATGACTAAAACAACTTGATCTAGGAATTAAATATTTTATTTGACATCTGCTCCTCCTTATCTTCGACCTTGATGGTTTCCATAACCTTGTTGTTACATTCTATTAACTTATCCCTTATCTGTCCTGAAAACTAGGAACATGTTTCCTGCAATATAACTTTAACCTTCATTTATGTTCCTCGAATCCTTTGGCTGAAAAAAATGGACCTTTTTAGACAAGTGATATGTGTTATCACTTCCATAGAACCATGTCCTTCCACCTGTGCAAAATTAAGCTCCTGAAAGAGTGTGAAGAAATCTGATGTGTCTGCGCTACAAAAATATGAGTTGTTTTCGTAGCGCAATAACTATGCCATTGTAAAACATCTCTTAACATCTAATTTATTTTTCTTAAACACTTAGAACTTCATTTGTAACTCATTTCCATCTTCTAGCAGCATCAAAACTTCAAAAACCTGGTGTTTTACCTCTTGGAACCTTAACAAAATGTTTAAAACTGCACCTACAGCAGTTTCGTAGCGCGCTACGAAAATGCTGTGTATCTCCATATTTACACAGTTTCTTCATCATCTTCAAAACTTAAGAATATTTACATCCTTTAATGATGACTTTGATGTTAATGGACCTTGAAATCATTATAAGTAAACTTTTCCATGTTTTCAAAAAGTGGTGTCCTTCCCAAAACATAATTTTATTAGGGATTTGTCACTTACTGTCTTACTTCTGCTATAGCTGACCTTCAGAGTTTTCCAATTGGATTTCAAGATCTTCAATGTGCCTCTTCAACCTCCTATTAGTAGCCCTTAAATTTAAATTTATCCTTCTCACAAACTTAGCCTCTTTGCTTGCAAGAAGAGTCCAGGTAAAAAACTGAGCTTCACTGCTGACTGTTTCAGGTTTTGAGACTCTTTCAAGCTTCCACAGAGCCTTAATTCTATCAAATTTTATCTTATCCACAACATGTTTTCTTGCTTTCTTCTTAAGCTTCGAAATTTCAAGATTAGCTAGTCTTAGTTTTTCTTTCATTCCTTCATAACTGCTTTTTTCTCTTTGAGTATGAAAAACTCTATTTATGTCATCCTCAAGCATAGGTGATGAAAGGTCTATGGGTTCCTCATAATAATTTGAAAATTCTCCAGCTTTTTCTAATTCCGCATCTAGTCCTTGCAACTTTTTTGAATTCCTAGTTAGAGGCCTTCTGGGCTTGAACACAAACTCTGAAATTTCATCATTAAAATCCATTTTTTTGGAAGACTTTATCTTCTTAGATTTCCCTTCATCCAAATTTATAAAATATGCCTACACTAAAGGAGATTTCAATATCAATAGCTTGTAAAATATCATTCAAACTACCCTTTAAACCTGGATCTTCTTCTGAAACCACTGTTTTTCCTTTTTCCCTTGCTATTTGACTTCTAGTCAACCTTTTATGGGCTAATTTGCTGGTTGACTGTTCCTGCACTACTTTCTTACCTTTGGTTATCCTCTTTTGTGCAGGTTAAGGAGTTTCTTGAATAATTACTAATGTTTTAATATCTGGCCCTTTCACTTGTTTTCTAGGCTTTAACTTTAAAAATCTCTTTGATCTTGTTTCTGCAGGGTCAGTGGTTTCAGATGGTGATTTTTCTTTGGCCCTAGGGCTAACACCTGTTCCATGTGTTTCCACCCCAAATCCACATAGAAAAAAAAAATGCAAACCATTCTCTATTCATCCTCTGAAGTTCATGCAAAACTATTAATTTAAAAATACCATGATGGAATAATGAAGTTTCACATGACTGAGTTTTAATCTGCACCTTATCTACCATCTTAGCCAAACTCTGAAACAGAAAGAAAGGTAAATCTAGAGAAATTATTCCAGAGAAATGCAATAAGAGCTTGAAATGGTAAGAATACACCTTATGGTATCTTCCTTCACAAGTGAAGTACCTTTGAATGTTGGAGAGAAAGTTAGCATATGTATCCTTGACATAACCTCTTGGCACTGCTTTGGTTAAATCTGTGTCCACAAACTCTGGCTTCAAAAATATTTTACAAGGTTCCATTTCAAACCTGACATTCTTGAACCACCTTTCTTCTCCCCTTGAAATCTCTATCACTAAAGATATAATTTCAGGGGAAATTGGTAAGTTTAAACTTCCAACCTTTGTATTTGAACTTGTGAAATTAATGGAAAACTCTTTTGTGACTTGATTATGACCTCCCTGTAGCTTTTCACAGAATCTCCAGCATCCTACTTTCTTGAAAGCTTCTTCAACTGATTTATCCTTGGTGAGAGCCTCTATGCCTTCAGGTTCCATTCTGAAACAGTGGCCTGATCAGTGGTTTCTTTTTTCCTCTGTCATCTTTCACTCGGAATCCCTGTGGCTTCAAAAAACCTGTAATAAATTGGCTCACTTGATTTCAAAGAAACTGCCTCGCTTGATAATTGAAAGAAGCTCTCGTTTATGCTTACCATAAGCTTGTCATTCGAAGAAAAACATGCAGTAAGTTTTTTTGCATGAGATAATATAACCAAGGAAAACCATCCCTTTTCAAATTTTAAAATGACTGATGATAAATGACTCCTAACGAATATCATGATGGTTGTGAATGGTTGCAAGTGGGAGAAAGGATTTGTGGACTGACACCTACTCATGAAAATTTAACGAAATTTGATGGATTTGACAATTGGACAGGATTGGTTATGAATCCTCGATTTCGTAGCACGTGTAATGTATTTTCAGGGTTTTTCGCTACGAAAAGACCAGCGTTTTCATAGCGCAAAAGTAGTTTTTAACACTATCTACGCTGCGAAAACGTGGTTTCGTGGCTTATTCAAAAAAAAATTCAAAGTGACTAAATACATGATTTCTGAAACATAACATGGGACCCTTAAAGTGTGAAACAAAGTTGTTGGACCTTATTTGATGATGGAGATGAGACTCTAACCTTATGACTTAGACTCTAAAAACATAAAAATGACTTAACCCCTATTCTAAGACCATGACTTAGGAACAAATATAAATTGCCCCAAGTTTGGAAAACTTTTATAGTGATAACAGTGGCTCCACTTGGGATAGTGTGCCCCTGTGGTACACTAAGAACCCACAGCTCCAGTGCTATCCATTTTTTATAAAAACAGAAATTTATATTGACAAGCATCTTCTTCAAACTGTTTGGGCCTTCACTTCGGGCTTAAGATATCTCTTCCATCTTGTCATTATTAGCAATAAAACTGATAAATATGGAATATATACAATGTCATGAGTAACTGATAAAACTTCAACAAGCATAATGCTTTAGGAACCTGCCATTAACAAGCCCTCCAGCATATGATCCTCCATCAATTTCCTGCAATATATAAGTGTTGTTCCCATGAAAACTAGCAATCTTAAAAGGACCCTTCCATAAATTCTCAAACTTACCGTGTTTGCCCTTTTCTTCAATTTTGGCCTCCCATTTCAGCACTTTATCTTGTAACTGGAAACTATTTTCTTTGATCTTCTTATCAAATGCTTTCTTGATTCTATTTTGAACATGCTGATGGTTGTCATAGAATTCATTTCTCTTTTCCTACAAGGCTATCAGTTGGTTGATTCTCCTCTGAATGGCATTTGATTCCTCTTCAAATGCTTGAATTAACTTCATGACTGGTACCCCAAGTGATGTCGGAAAAACAGCTTCAGCACCGTAGACAAGTTCATATGGTGAAGTCCCAATTGGCCTCTTTGTACAAATCCTATCAGCCCATAAGGCGTACTTCAGTTTTAAGTGCCAAGTTTTTTTTGTTTTCCTGCAATATCTATTTGATGATTCTTACAATGCTCTTATTTGACGATTCAGCAAGACCATTCCCTTGCGGATAGTGCACAGTAGAATGTCCAAGAGTGATGTGGTATTGATGGCAGAAATTTATCATTTTCTTGGACTTAAATCCTTGAGCATTATCTATTATAATCTTGATGGGACAGCCAAATCTAGATAATATATTATTCTCTAGAAAATAAATAATTAAAGAATCATTAGCTTGCCTTTTTGGTATCGCCTCTATCCATTTGGTGAAGTAGTATGTTGTTGTGACAATCCAGCGATGCTGCCCTGATGATGGTGGATGTATCTCTCTAATAAATTCTAATCCCCATTGCTGAAAAGGGGCTTCCACATATATAGGAACCAAAGGTAGAGGTACAAGCTTTCTTATTCCTTCAAAAATTTGGCATTCGTGACATGCAAAAATTCTTTTATAAATGTCTTTAAACATTGGTGGCCAAAAATATCCCGTTCTGAGAATCTTATTTGTTGTATCCTTCCAATAATAGTGTCCTTTGCAATCATGTTTATGAAATTCTTCAATGACTTTATCAGCCTCTTCTTCAATTAAAAAATTCAGCAAAATTCCTCTTGTATCTTTCCAAAACAAATTTCTGTCATATACAAAATATCTTAAATATTTCAACTTTACAAAACTTGCTTTGGACTTTGTTAGATCAGCGGGATATTTGTGATGTTGTAGAACAAAAGCCACATCTTTATACCACTCATAAATGATGTATTTATTTTCAATTTCAACCATTTCCTCTTCATCATCATAAATTTCAGATATTTCTGCATTCAGATTTATGTCAAGACAGTCCAGATTTGACTGAGTCATTAGTTTCACCAAGCCTTGTCCCTTCACCAACTTGGTTAGTTTGATGTCTATATCATATTCTAGCAATTTGGCGATCCATTTTCCCCTCTTACCATTGGGATCTACCTGAGTTAGAATGTCCTTTACCACAACACTCACAACATATGCCACGACATGAGAATTCAGAATATAAATTCTGAAATATTTTATAGCTTTCACCAAAGCATAGGCTTGTTTTTCTAGAATATTATACTTCAACTCAGCATCTGCTAATGTTTTACTAAATAAAGAAATAGGTTTCTTAGTACCTTGCTTTCTTTTTTGTAGAAAAACTCCAGTAATTGTGTTTTCGGAAGAAAATGTAAAAACAAGAAATTCTTTGGAAAAAATCTAGGCTGATGAGTACCGGTGCTTGTGTGAGTGCCTGATTGATTTAATCAAAAGATCTTCTAGATTCAGCTGTCCATTTGATATCAACTCCTTTCTTTAACATCCTTGTAATATCTTTGACAATCTCAGCAAAGTTAGGAATGAAGCGTCTAACAAAATTCACTTTTCCAAGAAATGATTGAATCTCTTTCCTAATTCTTGGAAAATCTACTTTTTGAATTGCATTGACTCTATTAGGATCAATCCTAATTTCATTTTCATAAATGATATGACCAAGTAATTCTCTGAAGTTAAAGAAAAAATGCTTTTAGTAGGATTAAGGGAAATACCAAACCTTCTACATTTTAGCAGAACCTTTTATAAGTGTTTCAAATGATCTTCTTCTTTCTTTGAAAAGACTGTTATATCATCAAGATAAACAACCACTGATCTATCCTTTTCTTCAAAAAAAGAAATGTCCATTGCTCTGTGGAAAGTGGCTCCCGCATTCATGAGACCAAAAGGCATCTTGGCGTACATGAAATTATCCCACGGTGTTGTGAAAGTTGTTTTCTCCTGATCATCTGGATGTACAAGAATCTGCTTGTAACCTGAAAAACCATCAAGCATTAACATTCTTTGAGAACCAACAATATTTTGCAAAATTTTATCCATATTGGGAAGAGGATAGTTTTCCTTTAATGATGCTTTGTTCAAATTTATGAAGTCAATACAGATTCTAATTTCTCCATTCTTCTTTCTAACCGGTACCAAATTTGCAAGCCAATTGGAGAATCTGATTGGGACAATGATTTTTGCATCAAAGAGTTTCTTGATCTCCCTTTCAATCAATGGCATGAGAAGGGGGTTAATTCTCCTCAACTTATGTTTGAATGGTTTCTCATTGTCTTTGATAGGAATAGTATGCTTAATAATGGAAGGATCATATTGCTTTAAATCAGCATAACTCCAAGCAAAAACATCCATAAACCTTCTCATCATCTCAATATATTTGAATTTCATATCAGCTGAAAGAAACTTTGACATTTTTATCATTTTAGGCAAAGCTAATGTACCAAGATTACAACTTTCTACTTCTTCTTCATCAACTTGTAATTTTGGTGCTTTAAAAACATCATTTTGATCAAAAAGCTTCTCAAGAGGAATAAGACCCTTTGGTATTGCATTATTCTTCAATTGAAAACTTCAAAATTTCCTTTAGACTCAACAAACAAATTTTGCTGATCTACATGTGTATTTTCAAATTCTTCTTTCAGCTCAATAAAATTCTTTACCTGTTGATCATCTTCAAAAACTTTCTAGTTTGTGATATTTTTTGGTATGGCTAGTCTATGAAAAATTTCAATCTCATATTTTTCAGTTGAATGCATAGGAATGATGAAGAGACTTGCAGAGATGGCAAGAGAAATAGCAATGGAATTTTGATCTCTAGATTTGACTATGAAGGAAAAAGATTGAAAATTCTCCAACATGTCTAAAACCAAATTTCTGTAAGCCCTCATTCTTACATCCTTTGTTTGATAAACACCTTCCACTTGTCTAATAACCAATTATGAATCTCCAAAAACAGAAATATTTCGGGCCTTCATTTTTTTAAGAAGATCTAGACCCAAAATCAAAGACTCATATTCAGCCATGTTGTTTGTGCAATCAAAATTCAGTTTGTAAGAGTAGAAGTTACTCTCATCAGTTGGACTTGTAATCCAAATCCCTGCTCCTGCCCCCTCTTTTCCTGTTGTTACATCAAAGTACAGTGACCACCATTCTTCCATCTATTTTTCATTTACTTGCTGATTTTTTGTTTGCTGATTTTCTGCTCTTATTTCTTCATCAACACTATCAGCTGACTCATTAAAAAGAATGGTAGTTCTAAGCTCAATATCAAAGGCATAAATAGGAAAATTCTGAGGCTTATCTTTGCTACTTACCATGTAAGCCATTCTAGTCTCCCGTTGCAATCTCTTTTTTTCACCAAAAACTGGAATAGTGGCATAGGTAAGGTCCATCTGCATTGTGCCTTTGATTTTCGCTACCCATGATCTTGACAATAGCATACCAAACTTTGGAGGAACATCAGCCACAAAAATGTCCATAACAACTGTCTTTGCTAGGATTTGCGTTAGACCAACAACAACATCCTTGATTAGACCAATATATTGAACTCTTTTTGAATCAAAGGAAAATAAATCCTTATATGGTCTTGTGATTTGTAATCCCATCCTTTCCATGATTAATTTGGGCATAAGGTTATGTGAAGCCCCGGAATCCAACATAGCATTATGTAAAGTCATATCATGAATTCTAATGCTTACATAAAAAGGAGGAAACTCTTCATTTTGTTCATATTCTATCCTTGGACCCAAATATATAGTAGGATTATATTCTTGAACATTCAGAATATCAGCAGCTCCTGGTTGTGAATTTAACAACTTAACAATCTTGCTTCTATATTCATTTACCTTGAGAATCTCACTAAACAGGACTGATATTTTAATTTTTGAAATTCCATCCTCAAGGTTGAAAACAGAAACAGATTTTTTAGCTTCTTTGATAGGAGGAGGAAGTTGAATGTCTTTCTTACCAAGTGGAGTGTCTTTTTTACCTTCAGCCACCTTTGAGGTATCATTTCTAGCTTCAAAAACCTTCGGAGCATCTTTCTTAGGCTGTTTTTTTCTTGCAGTGATAGGTGCATTTCTGTTTCTGAGATTATATTTCTTTTGCATCTCCAAAATGGCATGTTGATATCCCTTAAAATAATCTGACGATTCTCCCTCTTGGTTAGCCAAATCTGACTCATCATGCTCTTCCTTAGTCAAGAAAATTCCTAACATCTCTTCATCAAGACAATGGATGGATTCTTCAGGAATTTCAGGTTCATCTTCTTCGTCTACCAAATTATGTTGAAAAGGAGGTCTCACTGGAGGATCGGGCTACTGATTTCTATTTTTTCTTTTCCTTTGCTGGTTCTGAGGTCTCCTGAATTGAGGATTTCTAAACTCAGTTTCATGTTTCATAGGAGGAGCCGAAGTGTTTCCAAGAGCTAACCTATCCATCAACTTCTCCATGGTTTTCATCATTGAATCAAATTTGTCTTCAGAAGTTGAAGTGGAAGGTTTCTCCTCTTCTTTCAATTTAGTTTTTCCCATTTTTGACTTTTTAGTAGCTATCATGTTTACCTCAACCTTAACTGCATCACTTTGCATTTCAGTAAGTGAAGGTGATTCTCTTTCTCTCAACAATATAGAAAAGTCATAATCAAATGCTTCAGCATATCTCATTTGTGCTAAGGCTTCCGGAGGTTTCAAGTGAGCTAGAATTGAGTCTAAAAGTTTATTAAATCTCTCTGAAAAGTTTTGGACAGACTCATCAACTGCCCTTCTAAGGTTGTTATATTCAGTAAGTGCTTGAACTGTATTGGTTCTATTTACCCATTTCTTTAAAAATTTATCTTCAAATTCATCCCAATTTCTAATGCTTCCTGGTGCAAGGGCTTTAAACCATTTTCTAACTTCACCAATAAATATATGTGCAAATAACCTTAGCTTCACATCTTCATCATCAACTTCTTTCCTGTCTATAAAATCATTAAATCTATCTACAAATTCCTCTGCTGTAATTTCTTCATCGCTACCCCAAGTAGGAATCCTAGTAGCATATTTACTAGGAAGGTCATGCAAAACAGCAGGGAGTACGAGTGGTGCATACCTAGCAGGAGCAGCCATGCTTGAGAGATGAAAAGTAGTTTTAGGAATGATAGAAACAAAAGATGAAGAACTGATATGAGGGGGGATACTTGGTTTCTGCAAGCCACTAACTATTGAGCTCCAATTTGGAAGGGGAAAACCAAATTTGGATTTTAGTAGGACTTCAAAAGGATCCATTTCTTTAAGTCTATCCAGAGACTCTTTTTATAACAATAGCTCAGAAGTAACAACTTCCCAAAATTCTTCTTTGTCCTCTTGGGTTACTAGGGCTGAAGTGTCAATTCCCCTCCTTTGCAAGTCTAAAATAATATCAATGAATTCCTTTTCACTTTCTGACCTAAACAACACTTCATGAACTTTATCATCAACTCTTTTGTCTTCAGGACTTCTTAATATTTCAGAGGAGAAATATTTCGAATGAGATGGAATACCTGATATTTCTGAAATTCTTTGACTGCCTCTTGAAATAGTGTTTTGATTTTCCATAGCGGTAGGTGGATTGGGATCAGGATTGCTCTGTGTATATCTCCTTCTCGAAGCCACATTTAAACTTTGAAAATGTATGGAGTCACCAAGGTATATTGCAGCCTCGAAAAACTTTCTGAGCTCCTACTACCTTCAGAAGTTCAGCTTTCTTGATTTCGGGAATGATTAATCTTCAAGCTCCCGGTAGACGCACCAAAATGTTAACACCAAAATAGGACCTGATAGGCTGCTAGTCAGGCTACCTTAGTGTAACTATTTCAAACCAAACTTTTAATTGAGGCTTAGCCTCCTCAACCTGAGAGGGCTCTCTCACTAGGTTTAAGATTTTGAATTAAGGATTAGATGGCTAACTCTAGGAATAAATTGTATAAAAGTGTATGACTGGTTGAAATAATGATCAACAAACATCTATTGGGCTATGGAGTCTAGGTATTTTCCCACAAAAAATCAACATCATCTCATCATGGAAGTCAGGGCATTTCAGAGTTTTTAGGAGTATCAGTGAAACAAAAACAGAGTAAACAAAACATAGTTTACAAACATATGCAGGAAGTTAGAGCATTTTCCACTTAATTCTAAGTAACATATGTTTATACCACTGCAAATAGATAGATACAGAAAACCATAGGAAGATCACACATTAAAAACTCTTTTTGAATCCTGAGTAGTAAGCCAATATTTGTATTATGATAAAAACACACAGTTTGCTACAATAACATAATCTGCTTGCAATGAAAATTTTCCAACCTTGAGGAATTCAACCTCATGTCTCTTATAGATCCATCATTAAAATCTTGGATTCCCTCATCTATCTGGAGGAGAATTCGAATTTCTTAGCTTGACACCTATCTACTCCTAAAACAGACTATTAATTACATGTGACAATTAACTGTCTGTTCTAGAGTCCTAATGCAATTAGGAGTAAAACTCCTTATTTTGACTAAAAAAACTTGATCTAGGAATTACAGATTTTATTTTACAGTTGCTCCTCCTTATCTTTGACCTTGATGGTGTCCACAACCTTGCTGTTACATTATGTTAACTTATCCCCTATCTATCCTGAAAACTAGGAACATGTTTCCTGCAATATAGCTTTAACCTTCATTTATGTTCCTCGAATCCTTTGGCTGACAAAAATGGACCTTTTTAGACAAGTGATATGTGTTATCACTTCCATAGAACCATGTCCTTCCACCTGTGAAAAATTAAGCTCCTGAAAGAGTGTGAAGAAATCTGATGTGTCTGCGCTACGAAAATATCAGTTTTTTCATAGCGCAGTAACTATGCCTTTGTAAAACATCTCTTAACATCTAATTTATTTTGCTTAAACACCTAGAACTTCATTTGTAACTCATTTCCATCTTCTAGCAGCATCAAAACTTCAAAAACCTGGTGTTTTACCTCTTGGAACCTTAACAAAATGTTTAAAACTGCAGCTACAGCAGTTTCGTAGCGTGCTACGAAACTGCTGTGTATGTCACCTACAACAATTTCGTAGTGCGCTATGAAACTGCTGTGTATCTCCATATTTACACAGTTTCTTCATCATCTTCAAAACTTAAGAATATTTACATCCTTTAATGATGACTTTGATTTTAATGGACCTTGAAATCATTATAAGTCAACTTTGCCATGTTTTCAAAAAGTGGTGTCCTCCCCAAAACAGAATTATATTAGGGATTTGTCACTTACTGTCTTACTTCTGCTGTAGCTAACCTTCATAGTTTTGCAATTGGATTTCAAGATCTTCAATGTGCCTCTTCAACCTCCTATTAGTAGCCCTTAAATTTACATTTATCCTTCTCACAAACTTAGCCTCTTTGATTGCAAGAAGAGTCTAGGTAAAAAACCGAGCTTCACTGCTAACTGTTTCAGGTTTTGAGACTCTTTCAGGCTCCCACAAAGCCTTAATTCTGTCAAATTTTATCTTCTCCACAACATGTTTTCTTGCTTTCTTCTTAAGCTTAGCAATTTGAAGATTAGATAGTCTTAGTTTTTCTTTCATTCCTTCATAACTGTTTTTTTCTCTTTGAGTATGAAAAACTCTGTTTCTGTCATCCTCAAGCATAGCTAATGAAAGGTCTATGGGTTTCTCATAATCATTTGAAACTTCTACAGCTTTTTCTAATTCCACATCCAGTCCTTGCAAATTTTTTTAATTCCTAGTTAGAGGCCTTCTGTTCTTGAACACAAACTCTGAAATTTCATCATTTAAATCCATTTTTTTGGAAGACTTGATCTTCTTAGATTTCCCTTCATCCAAATTTATAAAATCTTCCTGCACTAAAGGAAATTCCTCAATATCAATAGTTTGTAAAATATCATTCAAACTACCCTTTAAACCTAGATCTTCTTCTGAAACCACTGTTTTTCCTTTTTCCCTTTCTATTTGACTTCTAGTCAACCTTTTATGGGTTGATTTGCTGGTTGACTGTTCCTGCACTGCTTTCTTACCTTTGGTTATCCTCTTTTGTGCAGGTTGAGGAGTTTCTTGAATAATTACTGGTGTTTTAATCTCTGGCCCTTTCACTTGTTTTCTAGGCTTTAACTTGACAAATCTCTTTGATCTTGTTTTTGCAGGGTCAGTGGTTTCAGAGGGTGATTTTTATTTGGCCCTAGGGCTAACACCTGTTCCATGTGTTTCCACCCCAAATCCACACAAAAACAAAAACGCAGACCATTCTCTATTCACCCTCTGAAGTTCATGCAAAACTATTAATTTAACAAGACCATGATGGAATAATGAAGTTTCACATGACCGAGTTTGCATCTACACCTTATCCACCATCTTGGCCAAACTTTGAAACAGAAAGAAAGGTAAATCTAGAGATATTCTTCCAGTGAAATGCAATAAGAGCTTGAAATTGTAAGAATACACCTTATGGTATCTTCCTTCATAGGTGAAGTACCTTTGAATGTTGGAGAGCAGTTTAGCATATGTATCCTTGACATAACCTCTTGGCACTGCTTTGGTTAAATCTGTGTCCACAAACTCTGGCTTCAAAAATATTTTACAAGGTTCCATTTCAAACCTGAAGTTCTTGAACCACCTTTCTTCTCCCCTTGGAATCTTTGTCACTAAAGATATAATTTCAGGAGAAATTGGTAAGTTTAAACATCCAACCTTTGTATTTGAACCTGTGAAATTAATGGCAAACTCTTTTGTGACTTGATTATGACCTCCCTGTAGCTTTTCACATAATATCCAGCATCCTACTTTCTTGAAAGCTTCTTCAACTGATTTATCCTTGGTGCGAGCCTCTATGCCTTCAGGTTCCATTCTCAAACAGTGGCCTGATCTGTGGTTTCCTTTTCCTCTGTCATCTTTCACTCGGAATCCCTGTGGCTTCAGAAAACCTGTAATAAACTGGTTCTCTTGATTTCATAGAAACTGCCTCACTTGATAACTAGTTCAACCTTGCTTGATAATTGAGAGAAACTCTAGTTTATGCTTACCATAAGCTTGTCATTCGAAGAAAAACATGCAGCAAGTGTTTTTGCATGAGATAATATAACCAAGGAAAACCATCCCTTTTAAAATTTCAAAATGACTGATGATAAATGACTCCTAATGAATCTCATGATGGTTGTGAATGGTTGCATGTGGGAGAAAGGATTCGTGGACTGACACCTAATCATGAAAATTTAACGAAATTTGATGGATTTGAAAATTGGACAGGATTGGTTATGAATCCCCGATTTTGTAGCGCGTGTAATGTATTTTCAGGGTTTTTCTTACAAAAAGACCATCGTTTTCATAGCACAAAAGCAGTTTTTAACACTGTTTGCGCTATGAAAACGTGGTTTCGTGGCTTATTCAAAAAAAAATTCTAAGTGACTAAATACATTATTTCTGAAACATAACATGGGACCCTTAAAGTGTGAAACAAAGTTGTTGGACCTTATTTGATGATGGAGATGAGACTCTAACCTTATGACTTAGACTCTAAAAACATAAAGATGACTTAACCCCTATTCTAAGACCATTACTTAGGAACAAACATAAATTGTCCAAGTTTGGAAAACTTTTATAGTGATAACAGAATGTTTGGATGTGGAGATTTAACTCTTTCCTCTTTTCTAACTCTTTGTATTCCTCTTGGTCTTGATTATCTTCAAACTTTTCCTCTTGGGATCCATAGTTTATTGGTCCATCACACTATATTAATCTTCATGTGTAGACGTATCCTTTATCTATTCTTACATATATTCTCTCAACTATCTTATACAATCTTTCATTATATCATTTTTATCCTTTGCATTTGGAAGAATAGCCAAACATTATCCCTTCGTCTACTCTTGAGTCAAACTTTCCAATATTATCTTCATTTTTCTTAATATAATATTTTTCTCCCAAAAAAATTGAAAATCTTTATGGAAGTTTTTCTACCATACCATAACTCATAGGGGATTTTATTAACATTTTATCTTAAATGTGCCGTACTTGGAATATTATTTGTTTATGTGACGCTTTCGCTTCATCAAGCATCGCCCTAGCCATTTCTTGGATTGTTATGTTCATCCTCTCAAAATACCATTTTGTTGCAGGGTCCTTTCAACTAAGAACTACATTTTTATCCCAAACTTATCATAGAAATCATAGAATTCATAAGAGGTAAAGTATTCTCCTTAGAATGATATTAAGAATTGTATCTTTACATCCATCTCATTCTCTACTTAAGCATTAAATATTTTAAATTTCTAAAATGATTCATATTTTTCTTTAAGTAGACCAACCCAAGTCATCTTAGTAAAATCATCAATTAAGAGAATGGAGTACCTCTCACCTTGTGGGGACTATTTTCTAGTGGGACCATAAAGATCTATATGAATGGATTCTAGAGGCCTTTTATGGAATACTTCTTTTTTTTAATTGTACCTAAATTTTCTTCCAAAATTGGCATAAGTTACATATGTTCTTATGTGGCTTTGAGATTAAGTGAAAATTCCTTATTACCTTCCTTTTTCTCTATTTTACTAAACTATCAAAACTTATGTGCCCTAGCCACTTATGCCATAAACACCTTTCATATTCCTTTTCCATGTGACTATTTTCTTTTCTACCTTCCAACACATAAACATTACTTGGAGTCCTAAATAATTTCAGTATAGTTGTTTCCTATATTTGCCTCCTTTACCACCCAATAATATGTCCTAAATATAATTTCATGTCCTTCGTCACACATCTGACTAACAATTAGAAGATTATTCTTAAGACCGTCTTCATATAGCACATTCTAAACATTGGTCTTTCCCTTTTCCAACGATACTATCACTTTACCCATTATTATTGATAATGTGATAGTACCTAAGGTAACATTACCCCCCTATCTTCATTGAGAGAAATCAATTGTTTTTGTCACCTATAATGTGCTTTGAACTTCCACTGTTAATTTGGCACTACTTTCATTGATTTTGAGCATAGAGAGAAAATCCACATTCTTCTACATATTCTTTTTCCCCCATACTATGGTGAATTCTCCTTTTTCATGTTTATAAGGACTAGTCATTTTTCTTCTACACTCATTTTCCTTATGTCCAACATTGTTTCATATATAGCACTCAATGTCATCTAAGAGAGGAGAAAATGAATTTTTCTTACCAACACTATTCACATAGGGACTTCTAGAATTGGACTTTAAGTACTAACTAGATCTAACATTTACATTCCTGATATATGTTGAAAAATGCAACAAGAAATTCTTAGTTTGATTTTTCCTTGATTAAATTGAGAAAATTTGAATTTCCACATCAACAGACAACTTGGATGTATTTAACTTGTGTGACATGGATCTTGTCACCCAGTTAGCTCAGTAAATTCGAGTTAGAGGAGTTAGAGTGTTGGACATTGGATAAACCAATGCTCCCCATGTGTTTCTCGACATGGACTAACCGCCTCTCGTGGATCTTTATCTTTGGTGATGTGATAGTTGACTAACACCTGTGGGTTTTGATCTGACGGAAATCGTGATTCCTAATAAGTGGTATCGGAGCATAGGTCATGAGTTCAATACACACCCGCCTCGCATTGGGGGGGGAGATTGTTGGAAATTGGATAAACCAACGCTCCATTTATGTTTCGCGACATGATCTAATTGCCTCTCATGGATCCTTATCTCTGGTGATGCGATCATTGACTAACACCTGCGGATTTTGGTCTAATGGAAATCATGATTCCCAACATAGAGTTTATTTAAGCATGTGTGGTTGCTAATTTGTAGGAATCAGGGTCATTTATTTCAAGTTGTTTTTAGTTAAATTAGTTCTAATTGTTATAGGAACTAGTGGAAGGTTAGTTGTGAAGTGGGACTTCAGTCAAACTCGGTGATCATCTAGTTAACTGATCAATCAACCCAAATATCTAGTGCATGCAAAGAATTCAAGTTCCCCAACTGTGGTGGGGATTCCAAGGCAGTGTAACATCAGTTTTTGACTAGCCTTGAGTGTACGAGTGTTGCATGCAATCAAATGATCAACCTTTGGAATTGTGAAATCATTTTGGATGAATTTTCTAAACAATAGGGGCCTAATTTCCTCAGGAATTGCGCAAGGAAATAGGGGCTCAAGAAAATGCATAAATTGACTAAGTCTAGGTCAGAGCTTCTCAGTGAGCAAAGAGATAGGTTATTCACTTGCAAGTTGTACTTAGTTGAGAAAATAAATTTTAATACATCTCTATTCATCATATTAATGCAATTAGGAAAAGTGGTTTTTAGTAGATTGCTTTCCCCCAGAAAAATATTGTGTGCATGTTTGATATTTCTCATTGCATGTTTGTGATTGATGTTCTAAACTGTGAATTGAATTCTACATAGTAGTAGAGTAGGTTTGTTTCTTTTGATTTAGAGTAAAATTTCATAAGCAGTGGCAAATATACATCATAATTTATACATGGTATCAAAGCATGATTCGCATTGTAGAAGGAATTTTGAAGTTGTTTTGAGGAGGATCAATTTTTCATTTCAGTGTAGTAGGATCTCTACAGAGTTGGGAAGATTACCTTCAACATGTTGAGGCTAGAGTATGACTTGGAAGGTAGCTATAATTTCATCACATAGAAGGATCACCTACAGGTAGTATTGGATGACAATGAATTGCTAGAAGACATCAAGACAGATGTTGCAAAACCACAAGCATATGACGCCCAGAACTTTGCTTAGTGGAAGAAATATTTAGCCAAGGTAAGGATAATAATATTGGAGGCAATACGAGACCACATTGTCTCAAATATCCATGTGAAATAAAATCCTTTCGTAATGTGGAAGGAACCGACATAATTGTTTGAGAATAGTAGTGACCACAGGAAGTTGGCCCTCAAGGATAAACTTTGAAATATCAAGATGTAGAAGAATGACTGTTATTCTGCAGTATTTGAGTAGGTTCGACCAATTTTGTGATGAACTTGGGTGGGTTGGTGTTAATGTTGCAGAATATGACTTATTAATCCTAGACCTTCTAGGCCTTCCCAAGAATTGGCATAACTAGAAAGATTCGGTGACTGAGAGGGAGAAACTATTGAATTGGGAACGGTTATGGTATGATTTGGTACAAGAGTAAATCAGGCGAAATACCAGAGATGGGACTTCATCAAAGGGCGAGGATGAAGAAAACTTTCCATTGGTTGGAAAAGGAAAGAAGGGGAAAGAGAAGTAATCTCGAACCAAACCAGAATCCAGCCAAGGGTGCAAGAACAAAGCTTTTTCCAAAATAAAATTCTTCAATTGTCATGAATTTAGGCACTATGCCACAAAGTGTCCACACAAAAGAGAGAGAAAGATGAATTTAGCAAAAAAAGCAGTTGAAGCCTTTTCTTCATAGTTCGACATTGAATTTACCCTTATCACATGCATGGCCATCACAATGATGGGGAGTTTTTGGTACTTGGAATAGGGTGCATCGTTCCACATGAAAGGGTGTAGATATTTTTTCAATGACTTGGAGGAGAAATATTTGCAAATGCACATTGACTTGGGAAATGATAAAAGGTACAGCATGACCAGGATTGGTACATTCACCTTTCAAAGGGAGTTGGGATCCCCTCTCAGACTCGAGGATGTCATGTTTGTTCCAAGCCTAAAGAAAAATCTCATCTGTGTTGTAGTTTTGGAAAACTATGGTTATGATGTGATATTCAATAAGGGAAAGGAATTCCTGAGACACATAGTCATAGGACAGGTGAAGAATATCGGGGTTCATGTGAAGGACCTATATAAGCTAGATGTGGAAGATTATGTTACATTAAGGACTAAGGCTGAGAAATTATAGGTTCACGATGTCAGTGAAATTTTCCACATAATAAATTTCCATTTGCATCATGGAAACTTCAAGATTATGCAAAAAATAGCAACTGGCCTCCCTAAAGGAGCACTTGAGCAACAAGATGTATGCAAATGATGTACCTTAGGGAAGTATACAAAATCCATATTCCATGATCGGGATAACAAAGTGCATGTAGTCCTTCAAAGGGTCCACTTTGATGTATGTGGACCTTTTCAACAGCCTCCACTACCATACACAAATAATTTTTCATCTTTATTGATTACTTCTCAAGGAAGCGCTGGATCTTCTTCATGCAGAATAAGGAAGAGACATTCTCCCAATTGGTATAATTCAAGGCACTAGTTGAGAAATTAAATGACAAGAAGGTGAAGGCTCTCAAGAGAGATAGTGGAGGTGAGTACATGTTGAATGAATTCAAAAATTTGTTTGTGAAAGAAGGCATTCGATGAGAGTTGACAACACCCCACACCCTATACCAGAATGGGGTGGCTGAGAGAAAGAACCATAGCATTGTGGGAGTTGCGAGGGTTATGTTGCATGACCAATGCCTACCACTACATTTATGGGCAGAGGAATGCAACACAATAGTCTATTTGCATAATCAGAGTCCTCATCGGATTCTGGGCATGATTACACCAGAGGAGGATTTCTCGAGGAGAAAGTCGGATGTGTCACACTTCAATATTTTTTGAGCCTCTGTTTACTGCCATGTATCCAAGGAATCAATGAAGAATCTTGAACTAACAACAAAATTTGGGGTATTTGTGGGTTACACAGAAACTCCTCACAACTACCATGTGTACTTTCCATCCCTTATAATGACAGTTGTGTGAAGGGATGTAAATTTTTATGAGGATAAATTGATCTGTTTCTCTCATGAGAGGGAGCTTTATATCCCACCAGAAGAGGACATTTTAGCTCCAAAGGAGCAACCTCAAGAGGTTGTGGAGTAGCCACAAATTGAGGAGCAGAGAGTGGAGACAGCCAATTAAGTAGAACCATCATGAGAAGTCATAAAGGACTAGGGTAGTTGATAGACTTATGCAGGATGCGAGGGAGAATGTGGGAGCTCCTTCAAATTTTTGCAAGCAGATAAGGTCACCTGATTGCTACATTGGCTACATGGCTCTAAGGACTGAGCTTGTAGAGACTGATCCATCCTCTTTCAAGTAATTAGTAGAGAAACCTATATGGGTTGATGCAATGGTGGAGGAATATGAATCCATTGTAAATAACAATGTTTTGGAAGTGGTCCCAAGACCAATAGATAAATCATTTTTGGGTTCGAGATGGATCTTCAAGGTTAAGCAAGCAACAGACAGAAGTATAGAGAAGTATAAGGCCAAATTTGTGGCCAAGGGGTACTCTCTACTTGAGGTAATTAACTATGAGAAGACCTTTTCTCCTATAGCAAGGTACTCATACATCAGATCAATTCTTGCACTGGTTGCATAGATGGGGTGGAAGATCCACCATATGGATGTAAAAACAACATTTCTCAATGGAGTTATTGAGGAGGAGGTGAATTTTGATATTTTGAGTGTTGGGGTAGTATCGGGTGTGCCCTAGCCCTGAAATTTTGTGGAGGGGCTAAGACACATAATTCCTCCAAAACCCAAAAAATGTTTGGATAAATTTCATCTAATGTGTGAGATATTAAAATAATTAATTCTTTTAATGAGGACCTTGCGTTTAAAAAATTAAAGTGAATTAAATTAATTAAACACATGTGATGATATGTTCTAAGTGACATGGATCAAGCAATATTTTAATCTAATTCATCGATAAGATATTAATTCACGACCCAACCAAAAAGTATAAGAGAAAGGCTTGAGGTTCAGTTGGAGACACTCACACACACAGGCAGAGCACTGAGATTAAGCTGGAATTCTATCGTGGGTTTGCTAAGAATTTCTAGAAGAGTTTCAGCTGTAACGAGGGGTAGTATTGGCTAAGGGGATGATCTAATCCCGGAGCCAAGAGTCAGAAAGAGGCAGAGGAGCAGCACAGAGGGAGCTAAGGCTACGCAGTAGCTATGCAACGCAGAGGGTTTCAATCGCTACACATGTGCTATGCATGCCTAGAAAGGGCAGCGTTGAGGCTTCATGAGGCCATCATGGTTATGAAAAGGCCATCTAGGATAGTGTAAGGACTACGTCACCCAGTCTGGGGTTATGTAATCCCCTTCTGAGCAATGTAGGGGCACGTAGAGGCTAGCAGGGCTGACGCAGGCAGCTTCAAGGCATCGTTGGGGTGGTAGAACAGGGCTGAGTTCTATAAATCCAATTTGAGGGAGTGAATTAGTCCAATATTTAGTCTCCATAATAGCAGGTATTGCTGCAGATCCCACGTTGGTTTTTTCCAAGGACAATTGTCCGAAAAAACTGTTTGTCACTTTGTCGAATGATCATAATATTTAGTAAATGATATTTATGTGTGTAGGTTTCTATTTGTGTCTACTTCGGTATTTTCTGAAAATTTTCTAAAAATAACTTGTATAATTAAATCACAAGTAGGAGAAGTAAATCAAGATACTACAGTAGGATTTCTGTAATATTGTATTCATAAATTTTCACAGTGTACATCGAGAAACCAGGAGGTTTTGAGACATTTTATCAAGAGTCTCATGTGTGCAGACTCAAGTGAGCATTGTACAGTCTTAAATAAGCACCTTGTTCTTGGTACACCAATACCAATAGCTATCTCACTGGTTTGGGCTTCACTAAAGTGAAGCAAATGAAAACCTATATCACATATTGGTAAAAGGTAAATTGATTATTTTTGCCTTATATGTTGATGATTTTATTTTAATTGGTGATGAGAAGTTGATCATATATTGCAAGGAGGACCTTACAAGGGAATTTGAAATGAACTACATGGGTCTCATGCACTACTTTCTTGGGTTGGAAGTATGGCAAGGCGATGGGGAACTATTTGTGTCTCAAGGCAAGTATGCAAATGATATACTATAGAGATTATGCATGGAGAGTTGTAAACCCATGGAGATGTTGATTTGTGGTAGCATCAAATGTGCTCTAGTCTTGTAACTTTTTATTAGCTCCTCGATGTTTTAATCTTGGTCGTTGAATGGTCAACGAAAGATTATAAGAAGGAAGGTGAGGGGCCTATGGAAAACACACTTGGCACTTGAGCCATTGAGTATTTTCGAATTTGTGTGAGAAGACACATCTTTTGATCAAGAAGAAATCACTAGGGTTGGGTTTGCTAAGTGATTTGATTCAGTGATCAAATCCAGAGAGGGGCAGAAGTAGAGATTGGTCAGGTGGACCAAGAATACATTTCAGAGTGAGGCAGCATTTACGTAGAAGAGAGACAACGCAGTTTCATGCAGAGGTGACACAGTTCCTGCAGAGAATCACGCAGAGCCAACGCAGTGTCTCTTGGAGTCAGTCCGAAGAAAGCTAGAGGCTGGGGTTCTGAGCCAGGAGGGCCAAGATTCAGCTTCAGATAAGCCAGATCAGCTACATAGAATGGTAACGCAGTTCTTCAAGCTTGCCTACGCAGGCTTATGTAGATCCAACATAGGCAATCACACAGAGGCAGTGAGGGCTTCAACAACGTTGTTTTTTACTAGCCAAAGACTTGCTGAGTGAGGTATATCTCACAGTTTTTTTTTTTTTCTAGATTTCTCTGAAGGGTTTTCCAGATGCTGGCACCCTAGTTGTATTCAAGATTCTACTGCTTAATAATACAAACCCTCATATCTGTTGCACCGGTTTTCTCAAGTTTGGTTTTTCTAGGGACTTAGTCCAAAAATAACTATGTCAATGTGGTTGTTTTTCATTACATTTTGTTCAGTTTGTTTTAGCACTTATATTTATTCCGTAGAATAATTTGTGAAGACTGCTTCAGTAATTACTTCAATATTTCATTGAAATGGAATAATTTTGTAAAATAATAGAAGTAATTCAGATTTGTTGTAGTAGGAATCCAGATCTAGGATTCTTCACATGGTATCAGAGCTTATTTAAGCTGAAGTGCAGGAGAAACAAAGAGAACCAACAGATCAACGCTATAGGGTCTGGGATCTGCGTAAGCAGTAGTAGACCCTCCCAGAAAATTACGTTGTCCAAGCCAAGAGGGATTTACAGTGCAGAAAAGGCTCCCTCTAAGAGAGTTGATAGAGGGGTAAGATTTTTCAGTTGCAGAAGAGGCAGCGTAGCAGATCACCATAGTTGAAGGACACAGTTATTGAACAATAGTAAGAGCTGGTGCATAAGCGTCAGAAAATTTCTGAAAAAAATAGTTGGGGGTTTCTTGATCTCATAGAGTTTCTTACTCAAAGAAACTCAATATTTCCTGTGCAGTAGCAGAATAAGTGACTTACTCCACAAGGAGTGCATAAGTCTAGCTGATCAGAGGGTTAGAGAAAGATATCGACAGTTGAGGATATGGCCAGAAACGGACTATGTGACCAAGATAGATTGGAGGGTGCCTCCAACTGAATTATCTGGAAATCAAGGATAGAATTTCTCCTTGATGAGCACAATCTAAAAACCCTCATATACAACGCAGTTGCAGAACCTCTTAATGCAGCACACCTGAGGCAATTCAAGAAGAATATGGCTAGAGCCAAGCAATTGATCCTAGATGGAGTGAAGGATCATATCGTACCTCATATAGCAGCCAAAGCCACTGCTAGAGAAATTTGGGTAGGGCTAGAAAAGCTATACCAAGGATTCTCCAAGCAGCAGAAGATGTACCTTGAAGAGAAGATGCGGAATATCAAGATGAAGAAGGGAGAGTGTTTTGACTCCTTCTTGTCTCAGATCTAGGAAAATCGAGATCAACTATCTGCAGTAGGATCTGCTCCTAAAGACTTAGAGCTAGTAAGGCTCACACTGAACTCTATTTCAGAGGATTATCAAGTCTTTTTCCAAAGTATATTGGGTAGAGAAAGACTTCTAGGATGGGAAGCAATGTGGGCAGCATTACAGCAAGAGGAGTTGAGGAGAGATCTCCTAAAAATCCACTTGGAGGATGGCAGTAGCATTTCAAAGGTCAAGAAGGAGGAAGAAGATAACACTACCCTTGCATCAAAAAGGAAACAAAAGCAAAAAAATAAATATCTGTCCAATATCAAGTGCTTTCGGTGTGGGGAAATGGGACATTATGCCACACAGTGTCCTCTTTAGAAAAAGGATAAAGAGGAGAAGGAAGATCCACAAGCAGGAGTTGCCAAGATTGAGGCAGAAAGAGATTGTGCAACGTTATCTCATATTCCGAAAGGAGAGAAATGGTCTGACTTGGAGTTGTAGATCTAGAATCTACAAGGAGGCAGGATCCTTGAGTATTTCCAAACTCTTGGATCACATGTGAGCTACGATGGCCTAAAGACAATAGCAGGATGGACAGTTGTAGTAGAAGATGAGAAGACAGTGCAGTGGCTAGCAGTACTAGAAGCCTAATCAGTGCAGAGAGGGAGCAGCAGCATCAGCCGCAGCAACAATAGCACAGTGCAGATCAGTGCTCACGCAGTAAAGAAGCATCAAAAGCGCATTATTTTCAGAGAGCTATTGCAGAAACTAGCAGCAGTCAGTCTTATTTTTCAGTTGCAGATTTACTTGTCCAATTTTGGATGTTTTTTTGTTGCAAGTAGCAACAGTGTAGCAGTGCAGCAGCAACAATAGTTGAGCATTAGCAGCAGAGGAGCAGCAATAGCGCAATTCACAGGTGGTGCAATGTAGAGCCGATTAGTGCTCACGCAGACAGACGAAGAACATAGTTGCAGAGCAAGACTACACAAGAAAGCAAGGCTCACGTAGTGCAGTAGTGCTCACGCAAGGCAACCGCATGTTTCCAGAATTTAGAGGGGTTGCGTATAGTGCGCTATAAAGCAAAGATGCAGTAGTCAAGAATAAAGATAGTTTTAACATTTCCCTGCAAGAAGTCAGAGCAAAGATTGTTGGCGATAAATCCGTCTTGCAGATAAGACCGATCTCCCTAGTACTAAAGTATTCAGCAACAAAATGTACCCAAATAGACTAATCTTTCTCTAAGCATATATGATCCATGAAAAGCTCTATTGAAGTGTTAAGGACTTACCGTTTGTCCAGTGCTTGTTTGAAGTCATTGTTGTCCCTCGCGTGCTTGAAGGAGTTTTCCTCATAGACCTGCAGTCACAAACAAGAAAAATATTACATAGCACCTGTATATAAATCATCATAAACCATGCTTATCATAGTGATCAAGGAATCTATGAAATAAACCATTGATTGAAAGCTTATTGAGAAAAATGAGTATATTTGTATTAATTTCAAAAGAAGAAAATCCTTACAACTTGAGCCTTGATGTTGCACAGGACTTTCCGGGGTCCGAAGCAGGAATCTCCTTTACTTTGATAAGCTCTGCACTGCTCCAACCAAGACGAATAGAGGTATGTAATATCTCCTCACAAAAGTCTTAATCAACTGAGTCTGAATCTCAACATCACTTAACTTCAAATATTCTAAAGCTTCAACTCCCCTTGAGGCTACCCAATGCCTCTTTTTATAGTAGAATAGAGGAGGTTTCTTGTTCCAACTATGAAGGGATAGAATCCTCCTTCAAAGGGATAAGCTCCTCACATCAAGGGGTTAGCTCCATAAGATAAGGGATACATGCACCTCATAAGAGCGGTTCTATCACCGCAAGATATTTTCTGGAAGCTTCTAGAATTCACTTTTATTGAGCTTTTTGGAAATTACTTGCGCCTTTTTTATCTTACAGGGGTCCACACTTTTAACACAATTAAAGTGCGTTTAGGTACGCAAGAGAGCTGAACATTAGGTGCGGGACCACAAGCAAGATAGAGAGAAAGTGTGACACCAAAGTTTAGGAGATTTTTAGGAACTTTTCTCTGATTTTCAAGGCTTGACATGAGCAAATGATATGTTAGACTTGCAAAGGGAGGAGTATGAGTAATAATGAGCTCATACAGTTAGCAGAATGTCAGGATGACAATTTTCAGTGTAACAGATTGCCCCCTAAAGTGAAAAGTCTGGAATAGATGATACCGAAGTCTGTCATATATGAAGAGTGCAGTACTTTATCATTTCAAGGATCATCCTGTGGTCACCCCAGTCGGAACCTGTAAAAAAATTCAATGCAAAATATATATATATATATATATATATATATATATATATATATATATATATATATATATATATATATATATATATATATATATATATATATATATATATATATATATATATATATATCATCGCTGAGGTAGGCATTCCCATACTTAGATCAAAACTTAACTAATTCAAATTGTTCTGATACAGGAATGATTTTGAGTACATCACAGTATAGACATGTGTAGACACAGTATGGATGCAGCCATCTGTTTGTAAATAGTCTACTGTAAGATAACAAAATTCCTCGCAGCCTGGATGGTAGAAACTAGATCCAGGGTCTTGATTTCCGCATCTTGAACTAGTACGATTCTATCCATGTGAATGAATGTGTCGAAGTTGAACATGGTAGAAACCACTTGATTACCAGTCAATGATGTAAACTATTAACAAGTGTGAGAGTAACCACCAGTAATGTCAATGGCTCTCAAAGTACCCAGTAAAATCCATGAAATGTGAATGAATGAGCTGAAGTCGAACATGTCACAGAATCATTCGATCGAAGGTCAATGATGCAACCTGTCATCGAAGGCGAGAAACCTGCCATTGAGGCATGCAGATTTCAAGGTACTGACAATTTCTAGATCAACTTCCTAGATAATGAGCTGTCGTCGATAGAAAGTGATCCGTTGTAGGCAAGCCCACAACACGAAATCATAGATCAAGTTTTGAAAATATATTGGCAAGGACTGACTCAGGGATGGTCAAAAATGGATGACAGATATTTTGCAGATGAATGGTTTATTTGAACTGTCCTCTTGAACACATAACGACACTACAGATGGCTTGGTGACAGTTGACCCAAAGCTAATACCCAGGAACCGGATGAAGACTTTCAAATGAGGTTTGATTAACTGTTAGGCAAAGGATTTCCCAACCCAGGTGATTGAAAGTGTCGTGTTCAAGAGTGGTTAACTAGATTTTCGAAAAATCAAAATACAACAAATAAGTCATTTTTCTCTCTTTTCCCCCACCATTTCTGGCAAGTACCTCTTTATTTTTGACAAGCTTGAGGAGGATAACATTTTCTTGTTTATAAGCTCATCCTTCGGATGAGTCCAACTTAGTTTAAGATTCGAACCCTAAGAAGGAGTGGTTCATTCATGCTTAAAAATTGAACAGGTCCTTTACTGTTAAATTTTAACGAGTCTAGTATAGGAGAAACTCGGTGTTTTTCAATTTTAGGGAGTTAGAAGAAAAAACTTAAGAAAACTCCATGGGTGTACTTTTTCGTAAATTTAGTCTCTCAAGCCCGAAAAAGGATAAAATAATGAGGGAGAGAACTCTATTGACCGTAATTAGTCAACGTATACCTTTTTCGTAAATAGTCCATTTCAGTCCATAAAAGGGGTAAACTTATACTGAAGGGACGATTATTCATTTACTTTAACGAGTTCGAACAATCAAGTACTCGGCAATCTTTTCATGTTTAGAGAGTCTGAAAAGGGCTTAAAAGAGAACTCCAATGTTTCGCTTTTTCGTAAAATTTTGAAAGAGTCCGAAAAAGTGATAAAAGTATGCTCTTTGTTGAAAAATGGTCAATTCTCCTGATAAATCCAATTTCTGCACAAAAACTTGAAACATTACACATACCTATTTAAAATAAGTAAAAATGCTTTCAAAATACCCTTTTTAAAGTGAAAAATAAATAAATTAAAAATTCATCTATTCGAAAAAACTTATAAAAAGGACTTTTTCAACTTCATTTTTACCGTTCAAGTTCAGAGTGAAAAGTAGAAGCTTTTGGGTAAAAAAGTTCCTGTGAAGATTCTGGAAGATCCGTCCGACGAAATCGAGAACCGTCAGCCCCAGGTAATCCACAACCTCTTAATCTTGCTTTTCATCTGTTTACAATTCTTTTTAGGCTTTAGTTTTCATTTTTTAAGGGAAAAAGAATGTTTAAGAAATTGCCCGCGGGGGTCCGCAGGCACAACACAAAGGACTTGCGAACCCCGACCTTTTTCTATGTAGAAAAAGGTCATGGGTCTGCACTTTTTATATAGAACGCGTGCGTTCCTACGCGCTGTGTACGAAGGAAAAGTGCGGTCCCCGCACAATTGAATTTCAAAATCAAAATTTTCATTTCCCGCCCAAAAATTTTCAAATTAGATTGTTCTAACTTATCTTTTTATGCATTGTAGGATTAGCAAGATGTTGATTTGGAGAGAACGTGAGCACGAGGATGTGGATGACACCGTGATGCTCCATTTTCCCACAATGCAGGCTTTAAGAGCATGCGGTTTGTATAAATTTTGGGCCATTCAGGGCATGAGGGCACAGGTAGACCTCCTGACATGGCTGGTAAACAGGTGGAATGTGCAGGACCAGTGTTTCATTATTGGCGGCCACCGGCTCGAAATTGAGCTGGAGGATATTTATTTTCTGACTAGTTTGTCGAAGAGGGGTGAACAACTTTCCTTGTTTGGGACTAGGCCAGGTGGCCAAACTGTCGCTAGTCTTCGACAAGAGTTCTGTAATGATGAAGTAGACCCCAGGGACAAACAGATTGATATAAAAACTATCATCTGTCTCGAGCTGAAAGTGATTGAATTTACTGTTACCAGACTGTGTGGGAGTGCCGCACTACATGTGGCTACCGGTTCCCAGATGCGTATCGTTGTAGACTATTTTCGAGGCACCATTTTCAACTGGTGCGAAGATGTGTTGGCCAATGTAAAAGGCCAACTGGCTAGAGCGAAAAATGGAAAACTAAATAACTTTGGATATGGATCCATCGTGGTCACTTTTGCTCTAGAGAGGGTACCCATGCTAGCTCCGCAAAGTATTCTTGTTGATGTTGGTCGACCCCGAGAACCTAGGATGGTTCGTTGGGTTGCATTGATGGCCCGTCACGGTATTGAGGGCGCTGAGATTGTTCGATTTCCTCCTTCATATTTCCGTTGGCTGGACTGCCAAATTTTTGTCATCGATGACTTTCCATACGCCAGGATAGATTTCCGCGGCGACCGGGAGATGACTCTCCCAGCAGGGGAACAGTGGGATGAATCAGGTAAAATCATTTTCAACGAATTCTAAGTTCTAATTTTTTTTATTTTTGATCGTCTTGTCAATTAATAACTAAAAAAATTTTATGACTGCAGATGTGGGTCCACGGCGATCAGCCCATCTCCAGCCCTATGACGGAAGACAACCAGTTGCAGCCGCACCAGCCCTAGTAGGCCAATCAGCAGAAATTTTGTCTGATTTAGAGCATCATCTAGAGCGTCTGACTCTAGATATTCCAGAGACAGACATAGATGAGATCCCACTCAGATTGCAGAGATACGTGATTGGTGTTCCAGGACCTTTTAGAAGGTTCCTGTGTAGGGTGGCTCGGGCAGTGGTTTCTTATCGTGATCACCATCAGTGATGGGATGATCGTGTTGTAGACTCATATTTTTGACTTTTTGTGTTATCATTTTGCCGATCATAAGGTGTTTCCAACCTATGATCGAAGACGATGTATATTTTTTGAAAAACATTCTATACTATGATATATCACTATTTACCGACTATCTGTGTTCATATTATGGATGTTGTTTGTTTTACTGTTTTGATCATTGCAAATGTCGATTTATCATACTAGAAGCAACTACATCTGCTAATGTATTTAAATGTCTTGGAAAATGTTGATATTCAATGTAGTCAAATTTACGTTCCAAGAGACAAACTCTTAAAAGTAACCATAATAACACCAGATTTCTAATGGCATAAACCCTGTTTAATTGTAATACAACAAGTTCAGAATCCAACCTAACAATCAAACTCCGAATTCCAAATGATATGGATTCAGATAATAACTCAATCACTGCACTATACTCGGCAATGTTATTCGTTGTTTGACCAAGGCTTACCCCATGCATGGATACTAACTCATCAGAGGGTGAATAGATAACCCAAGCTGTGGAAGAAATGTTTCGTGTACTATGACAAGCACCATCAGCAAAACCAATGTAGGTTTGAAGAGACATCGACATCTGCAATATCAAGAGTAAAACTCAGATAAGTAGGAATAGTGATAAACACACTTCTAAACTAAGCACACTTTTCTAATCTAAAACACACCAGCAGTAAAGAAATCTAATCTAATAAAAAATCTCCATACCAAGTTTTAAGCATAGTATCGCTTTAGATAAAGTCCATTTCTGGGTTTATCTAAAGGGACACCGTCAAAATCTATCAGCTCATAGGCCCCTTTCGCTAATTTTTGCTTGACAATGAAAGGGCCATGCCACATGGGCACGAATTTTCTAGCTCCTAGCTTATCATTGGCTTGATCATAAACTAAGACTAGGTCTCCTTCTGAAAAATTTCGAGGGGTAACACTTCTATCATACTGAGCTTTTATTCGTTTAACATGAGCCTCGTTTTCTATTGCAACATTTCGTCGATTCTCATCCAGCTGAGCTAAGTACAAGAAACGTTTCTCCTCCTCAGACGTAGCTGGGAGTAATTCTATGGCTAATTTCAGTGACGGAATTTCGCATTCAATCGGCAACACAGCTTCCAAACCGTAAACGAGTTGAAAGGGAGTGAAACCAGTTGATGTTTTTACTGAGGTTCGATATGCCCAAAGTGCTGAAAATAACATGGAATGCCAATTCGTTTTGTGAATACCAATAATTCATCTAATCATGGTGACTAAAACTTTATTTATAGCTTCGACCAAACCATTGGCTTGCGAATAATACGGAGTGGAACTATCGTGGCACGGGCCAAGTTGATCTGTCAGTTCCGTCATCATTTCGAAAATGACTTCCATGATCTATAATAATGGCTTGAGGAACACTGAACCTAGCAATTATGTGATTAAATATGAAAGTTGCAGCAGTTTTTCCATCAGTCGAAAATGTAGGCATCGCCTCGGCCCATTTAGTAAAATAATCTACTGCTAATATAATATATGCATGCCCCCCGGCCGAGTGAGGGTTACATGTAATAAAATCGATACCCCATTTCGCGAAAGGACCAACAGCAATTATGGGATGAAGAGGAGCAGGTGGCGCGCGCATATTACGATCAAAAAGTTGACAATTGTGGCATTTACGGACTGCATAAATACAATCTTTGAATAATGATGGCCAGAAATAACCAGCGCGCAATATATTTTGGGCTGTGGCATACCCAAACATATGACCACCACATGCTCCAAAATGGAAATCATTTAACACCTTTTCAGCTTCTTCATGAAAAAGACAGCGTCTGAAAACAGAATCTGCTCCACGATGAGAGAGTGTTTCACCAATAATATTATACTGTTGGGATTGGAAGCATATTTTCCGTTGCTGAGATTGTGAGATTTCAGGCCGAAAATATTGGGTTTGGAGATAAACAATAATATATCCATACCATGGATCTAGTGTACTGATAAGAAACAAAGATTTGTTCGCAATGGGCTCTTCTGCCACAGTTTCAGTATCAGTAGAGGGAAAATCACACATCAGTTCCGCAAATACCAAAGATTTCTTTGCCTTGGATTTTTCAAACTCCAAGTAAAATTCCTGTAGGATGACTATCCATTTGGAATACTTGCCCCCTAGCAATTGTTTGGTTAAAATAGACATCACAGGGTTGCAATCAGAAATTACTATGGTTTTACATAACAAGATGTAGTGCCTAAATCTCTGGACAGCTTGAACAGCTGCCAATGCCAATTTCTCCACATGTGTGTATTTGATCTCGGTCGGATGCAGATTCCGACTAAGATAGTAAATCACATGTTCAGTGTGAGGTTCATCTTCCTGAACTAACACCATCCCAATGGTGGAATGAGAAGCAGCGAGGTACAAAATGTAATCCTGGTTGTAGTTGGGAGGATGCAATAACGGTGCATGGGTCAACGCGTGTTTAAGTGCATCAAAAGACCGATCAGCGATCTCATCCCAAAAGAATGGAATGTTCTGTTTCAGCAACCGGGTAAAACCTTTCGTAAGCTCGGCATAGTTAGGAATAAATCAACGTAAAAAGTTTGATTTCCCCTGCAAACTTTGGAGTTGGCATAAAGTCGAAGGAGGAGGTAATTTAACAATAGCTTCGACCTTCAACAGATCGACGCAAATACCTGCTTTCGAGACAACAAATCCCAGTAAACAATCTGACTCTACACAAAAAACACATTTGTGTGGATTCAGCCGAATTCGATAATGCTGACATCTCATAAAGATAGCTCGTAAATGTGTGAGATGGTCAGCCCTGCGCGATGAATGAGCAGGTAAATCATCGAGATACGGTTGCACAATGTGCTTAATGTCATGAAACGCATAAGACATTTCCCTTTGAAAAGTTTCTCCAACGTTCTTCAATCCAAAGGGTAGTTGGCAGTAAGCAAATGTCCCCCACGGACAAATAAAAGTTGTTTTTGGCTGATCAGCAGGGAGTATGTTTATTTGATTATACCCTGAAAAGCCATCCATAAAGGAAAACATTTCGCTACCGGCACAATCATCAATTATTTGATCGATATAAGGAGTTGGATAATTGTCTTTGGGACAAGCTCGATTAATATCCCTATAATCGATACATACTCGTATCGTTCCTTGTTTTTTAGTTACAGGAACAATATTTGATACCCAATCTGTTAAAGGAATTGGATATATGAAACTTGCACGAAGTAATTTTTCAACTTCTGATTTAATAGCAGCAGCTTTTCTAGGATGTATCTGACGTAAACGTTGACGAACAGGTTTGGCATCCAGGTAAGTCTTGTGATCATGTACGACGATTGACGGATCAATTCCTGGCATTTCTTCATAGGACCAGGCAAACACATCACAGAATTCTTGAAATAGGGCTTTATAAGCTTTAATTTCATCTTCAGTACAACAAGCACCTATATGAATGTTTTCAATTATTCCTGGTTTTACTGAAATGTCAATTGGAACTGTTCGAGAAATATTTTCCAAATTTAACTCAGAATCAGGATTTTGCAATGGATTCTGGGGTTCTTTGACATATTCAGCAGTAAAAATTGAAGCGAAATCATCTTCAAAATGATCTAGTTCAGGTAAAAACGAAGATCGGTGATGCAGATCTTCCCATGGTAAATCATCAACGGACAAAAATTCACGAATGTGCTCATCAGTATGAACAACATCAGGAAATGTTGTTGTGGTTGAACTGGATATAGAAAGTGATTCCTCACGGATCCCATTCATTGGATCATTTTCGGTTGAAGAGGGGTCGGAAAGTGACTGTACAGCCTGGTATGCAACTTCAAATGGACTCAAAGGCATCATGCCATCAATTGAATCTAACTCGGAATCGAAAGGTACGATCCAAGGATCATCAAACATAATAGTGTCTGATGAAATCATGTGAATAGTTGCAACAGAAGGCGATACGTTAGGAGGAGGAAAGGAAAAAGTTCCTAGTAAACCATAATCTTTAACCAATCCTACTCCAACATCCTTATAAGGGATAGCCGCTTTACCAACGTGCTGGATTGTTTCTGTAGAGGCTGGGTCGGAAGAGAAATAAGTTAACTGATCTATTGTGATGATCTTTCCTTGATATGGAAATTTTATGAGTCGAAAGATCGAAGAAACAACAGCAGTCATAGCGTAAGACCAACTGCGACCCAGGAGAAGGTTGTAATCTAGAGGGGCATCAACCACTTCCACATCTAGATTTACGGTTTTACCTTCAACCCCTATGGGTAAATCCTGCAAAATACCAAAAGGGTGGAAACCTCGACCATCAAAAGCCTTAAGAATTGTCGGAGATTGGTTGAGTGTAGGAGAACCAAGCGATTTCCAACACTGAATCGACATAATACATGTTGAAGCTCCCTCATCAATCACAGTCCGATAGATTGGTCTGTTTTTTACTAACACAAAAATTTGGAAATCCATTTGGTGAGGTAAGCGAGGCGTACTATTTTCTAAATCGAAGATTATAAGATTATAATCCTGAATATATACAGCTCCTATAGCAGAAAAAATCAATTTACGTTGTGCTGGGCATGATTGCAGCACTTCCAAAGCTGACATTGCTGAAGGGGAAATAGCTAAGTCTTCAACAATGTTGTAATTCTGAGCAGCTCTCGCATGTGGATTGAAAGTTGATTTACGAAGAACACCTTTAGCAGGCAGTTTGATTATTAAGTCTGGATTTTGTTTCTTGATTTGTAGCGGACCAGAAACAAAAGTAGGCGTAGTTGATGCATTTGCATTAGAAGATTCTGCTTCTTTACCATCAACAACACTCTTAGTACCATAATCTTGTGATCGCATCGCAATCCTTACATGAGACATCATCAAAATAGGTTCTTCTGAAGTAGTCGAAGTAGAACCAACCATCTTGCTATCTTGAGTTGGAAAAGGATCCTTCAAGACAGCAGGTTGTTGTGAACCTTTAACGAATTTTGCAACCTCTGCTCGATGTGGGCATTCCTTAGTGAAGTGATCCTCGTCACAAATGTAACAAGGGTAAAGAGGTTTGCGCTTTTCGTCATTGGATTCATTTTTATCATTTTTCTCTTTTGAATTCTTTTTATTTTTATTCTTCCCTTTCTTTTTACCACCGGGTTTAGGTTTAGCCGTAGATGTCTCTACGACATGAATGTCGGTAGAAATTTCAGGGGAAGATTCTCCTTTCGGGGAATCTGGTAAAGTTATAATAGGAGAAGAATTCTTTGAATATTTCTTCTTACTTTTCGTATTGACCGTACCAAATCAGCGGCATGAGACCCTGAAGGAGCGGCAGCTATTTGACCTTGTTTTGGAAGGTCAGGGATTTTTTCATGTAAAGTACCTGACTGCGTGTAAACGAGGTCAAGGTACTGAGCTTGAGCAATTACTTTCTCTTCAGTAACAACACCAGCCTTAGCTACATCTTTAGTAATCTTGGGTAACAACGATTTAACAAACCATTCTGCCAAAATTTGATCCGGAATATAAACTTTCACCAAACGTCTTCTACGTCGCCATTCATGAATATGATCAAAAATATACGTAGACGTAGATTGTTTTAGTGAAGTTAACAATTCCGTGCCATTGTCGTATCTGACAGGCAACTGAAAATGAGTCAAGAAGGTAGTTTCTAACTGACTGAAGTTATGAAACGAGCCTCGTGGTAACTCAATGTACCATTTGGCTGCAAGACCAATAAGAGTTCTTTGGAAAAGAAGTAAGCGAATCGAATCATCAATGATTGAATTAGACGCACACCAGAGGTGATAAGTCATGATGTGATTTGATGGATCCTCTCCTAACTTACCTTCGAATTTGGGTATATCACTAGGCAACTTATGCGGCATTGGCAGCCAGTACGGATAATAGAAAATCGGATCATTCATAAGGCACATCCAATCAGGTAAATCCAAAGTTGCTATAAATGGTAACTGACGGTTAGGGTCACGAAAACCTTGAGTGGCCAAAGCAGTTCCAGGAGGTGGATACCTAGGATAACTGGGAATCGGATTTGCTTTAGGAATCGTGTAACCTCCTGGAAAACCAAGATTAACCGGACCAAACTGGGGTTGTTGAGGTTGCTGATAAGTGTAGCCAGGGTATGGTTGATACTGATAATTTGGATTTTGTGAACTGGGACCGTATTGAGGATATACCTGGTACGGTTGATACGTGAATTTTGGTTGACTTGTGACAATTGTACTTGTACCGGCTTGTCCTGTAGGTATCTGAACCGAAGTTTGAACTGAAGATCCTGACTGGGGTACAAAGACTTGAGGGATTTGCACGGATACAGGGGTAGCCGAACTCGGAGTTACAGATACTCCAGAAATAGGTGTTACAGGTTGAACAGACGTTGCAGCAGTTTGAGGCGGAGTCTGAGGTGAACTAGGCCTAGCCTGCTGAACCGAACTAGGTGCAGAAGTTTGAATAGTTGGCTGGACAGGTTACGGGGTTAAACCAGAAACCAAAGGATGTCTAGGTTGATAAGGCAGCTGCATGTTAGGCTGCATAAGTTGTTGATACTAAGATGGATCCCACACCATATTCATTCCGGGGTATTGTCCCGTAGAAGGTTGAACTTAAGGACCATAACCTGGTTGAACGTAGGGTTGATAAGTAAGTGGTAAATTTTCGGCTCCTTGAATAGATGACTGACTAGAAGGCTGTTGGTAACCTTGAATTGGGTACTGACCTTGAGGTTGATAACCTTGAGGCGCGTACTGAAGCTGGGGTTGATAAGGACCCTGAGGAGCATATTGAGCTTGGGGTTGACCCTGGGGTGTGTACTGTCCTAAAGGTTGATATCCTTGAGGTATGTACTGTCCTTGGGGTTGTCCCCCAAAATAATATGATTCCACAGTTTTTCCTGGGAAAAATCTACCTTGAGGTTGACCCCCAAGTGGTAACTGACTTCTTGAAGGTTGCCCCCCAGGCGGTAACTGACTACCTTGAGGTTGCCCCCCAGGCGGTAACTGAGTTCCCTGAGATTTCCCTCCAGGCGGTAACTGACTGCCTTGAGGTTGCGGATTCAGAATCTTACCAGACATCATAAAAATTTGCTCTGAATTCGACGTTTCAGTTTTAATTCCACTTAAACCAGATGATAACACTTGTTCTATTGGTTGAGGAGCTACTCTGGAGAAAGTACCAGACAGAGCCTGATATCCCGAAGGAACAGAAGGACCACCATGTAAAAATGTTTCCGGTGTCTGGGAAAACATGGATGACTCTCCTGCCATAATGGATGACGGATAGTAACCTCTGGGTGTTGGATGAAATGGAACTCGAGGTGGAGAAAAAGCAAGACCCGGATTCTCTAAAAAATTCGTTAAGGATAAATACCAAGCAGTAGTTCGAATAGGGCTATAGAAAATTGATTCACGTTCCCTAAGATTTAACGATTGAGGGGAATTGGGAGGAGATAACTCTTCGTCTGGATTAGTAAGTTCTTCAATAGAAATTAGTCCAGATGGAAGATCGTCAGTGACAATATTTCTTACCCTTGGTGAACTAGGATCTCTAGAAGTTGGAGTAATAAATCCTGAAGATTTTTCCAAAATAGAAGGTTCAGTTTCAGGTTCAGAGATTTCACGTTCGTCAGCTAGTTCACTAGTAGGAGAAATACTACCAGTAACTTCAGAAACCGAAATAGGCTCTTGAATGTGTTCTATTATGGGTGTTTGATAACCAGGATGAACTACTATAGATGAAGTTCTGACTTTTTTTGATTTAATCCTACCACTACTAGATGATACCAGAGTGCGAAGCCCTTCAAGCTGACTTGGTGAATATTCAGGGGGTTTCCCTTGTAATCTCCGGATTATCTCGGCAATTCCGCCATGATTAATTATTTAACTAATCACACGCAAACAAATAAAATTTCAACAAAAACACCTAAAGTCTCTAAGAAACAAACAATTGAATCACACGCTTAAAAATATAAGAGTTCAAACCACACATAAACAGTAACTTCCCGTACTAAAAACACTAGTTGGTGATGAAATCCAACTTAGTAGAATTTTAATACAGAAAGGGCGATTGGAACAGTTACCCCGACAACCTACTTAATGAAATAGACTGGCACAAGTTTCCTCAAAAAACCATCTCATGTGAAGAGAACCCCCCAGAGAGTCCAAGTGAGTCTAGTTGACGTTTGCTCCAGGTACAGTGAGATCTTTCCTTCACCGTCACCTTAGGAAATAATCTTAAGTTTCAGACACTAAGGTTACCAACAGTAACAAATATAACTGGGGGAACAGTCTACGATCCGATCTCACGCGCAAGGCCAGAGTAACAAAGCTCAATCCCCTTGAAGGCTCTTCGACATGGTTAATCCCAGGTTTACCGACAAGTGACCCCAGGCTCCTCGACAATGGTTAATCCGAGGTTTACCGTTTGTAATGTGCGCAAAATCTTCTATCTTCCCCAATGAAACAAAATTGATTGTCTCAAAGGTTCAGACATGATCTCGTGATTCACTTCTTTAAGAGAAGCTTCCCAGATTATACAAATTACAATTGGATTTATTTCCTACCGCAAGATTCGTCTACTTGTTTGTTTTACTACCTTGGAGAGTTAATTACTCCCTACTCCAAGATACTAGCCTAAGCAATGTTGGTGATAAGAGTCCTAGAAAATAAAAATATTGCTAGATGAATTTTAATTAAGCGTTACTTTTAGGATTTTTTTCTTAAATCAATGGGTGCGGAAGTGAAACTCTGATGGTGTGAAGACTCGACTTCCAAAAAACACTAAAAATGCACCTAAAAATGATAATCAGATCGTTTTATTTCAATGAAATTCTAATTAAGGAAGAGTTAGAGAATGCAATTCTTTTAATGAACAATTCCTTCTTTAAACATAAAGAACAATTGAAAGAAAATATTTTTGTCTTTTCAACTATAACTCCAAATGAAACAAACTATCAAAGCTCATAAGAAAATCCTTTCACTTTCAAAAACTTGAAGCTATAAAACAAATTTCCTTCAAAAGAGATCTACAAACTTTTATAAAAATTACTCAAAACTATAAAACTGAGATCTACAAATTTTAATAACCTATTTGAATAAAAGCTTTAAATTTTTTTTTGAAGAATGTTTTACTTAGTTATTCAGCAAACTAAGGATATATTTGTTCAGAATAACAAACAGATCAAAAACACTCAATTATGTTTTTATAAAAAATGAAATTCAAAAACCAATAACAAAGTTTCTTTTTGAAGATTTGCAAAGAAACAGACAACTCTATTTCTCAATAAATAATGATTTCACAATCAGGTCGGATTCAACAAAAGACAAAAGACCAATGTAATCTCAGGTATTTCAAACAGTCAATGCTTCAAATCGCTACAAAGACCAAGTGAAAAACAATCCAAAACGCAAAACTTCTAGAAAATCATCGAAACACCAAAACTGCTAAGATTCATTCACAGAAAGCTTTTGACAGAAATAATCATCAATTTGGGCAGAAATCAAAAACTCTAAATTAAAATAAAGATAAACTAAAGAAATAAATCTGAAGGTTTTTCAAAATTTTAATAGGGTCCGCAAGCTTGCAGAAGGAACAGGTGCGGTACCGCACTGTTTACTAAAGAAAAAATGCGAAACTACCCACACTGTGCAAAGAAGGAAAAGTGCGGTCCCAGGAAAAATTAGAGAAAAACATAAAAGATCTCAAAATTTTCAAAAACAGAGAAAATCTAAGCTACCCAGGCAGATGCCTATCAATCAAAAACTAGGAAAAACGTTTCCTCAAATCAAAATAAAAGAGAACCAAAAACAACAAGTTCTTTCCCCAGTGGAGTCGCCAATTTGTTGGCGGATAAATCCATCTTGCGAACAAGACCGATCTCCCTAGTACTAAAAGTATCTAGCAACAAACAGCCAAATAGACTAATCTTTCTCTAAGCATATATGATCTATGAAAAGCTCTATAGAGGTGTTAAGGACTTACCATTTGTCCAGTGCTTGTTTGAAGTCGTTGTTGTCCCTCGCGCGCTTGAAGGAGTTTTCCTCGTAAACCTGCAGTCACAAACAAGAAAAATATTACATAGCACCTGTATAGAAATCATCATAAACCATGCTTATCATAGTGATCAAGGAATCTATGAAACAAACCATTGATTGAAAGCTTATTGAGAAAAATGAGTATATTTGTATTAATTTCAAAAAGAAGAAAATCCTTACAACCTGAGCCTTGATGTTGCACAGGACTTTCCGGGGTCCGAAGCAGGAATCTCCTTTACTTTGATAAGCTCTGCACTCCTCCAACCAAGATGAATAGAGGTATGTAATCTCTCCTCACAAAAGTCTTAATCAACTGAGTCTGAATCTCAACAGCACTTAACTTCAAATATTCTAAAGCTTCAACTCCCTTTGAGGCTACCCAATGCCTCTTTTTATAATAGAAAAGAGGAGGTTTCTTGTTCCAACTATGAAGGGATAGAATCCTCCTTCAAAGGGATAAGCTCCTCACATCAAGGGTTAGCTCCATAAGGTAAGGGATACATGCACCTCATAAGAGCGGTTCTATCACCGCAAGATATTTTCTGGAAGCTTCTAGAATTCACTTTTATTGAGATTTTTGGAAATTACTTGCGCCTTTTTTATCTTACAGGGGTCCGCACTTTTAACACAGATAAAGTGCGTTCAGGTATGCAAGAGGGATGAACATTAGGTGCGGGACCGCAGGCAAGATAGAGAGAAAGTGCGACACCAAAGTTTAGGAGATTTTTAGGAACCTTTCTCTGATTTTCAAGGCTTGACATGAGGAACTGATATGTTAGACTTGAAAAGGGAGAAGTATGAGTAATAATGAACTCATACGGATACCGGAGATGTCAAGGTGACAATTTTCGGTGTAACAAGCATCAACATCACGATTGATAGATGTTCAGGTCGGATCGGCACATTGAGGTGTTTTGCTAGAGCACTTTCCTCGCTAAGAGGGAGTGTTGACTTATGGTAGCATCGGATGTGCTCTAGCCTTGTAACTTTGTATATAGGCTAAGACACATGTATTCCATAAAACCCAGAAATGGTTTTCGAAAATTTCACTTAGAGATGATTTAATTAAATTAATTAATCATTTTTTTTTAAGTTTTCCTAATTCTAAACTTAGGGAATTTGATTAATTAAAGTGTATTAATTAAATCAAGTGTGAATATTCTAGATAAAGTCATGGATCACCTCCAAGTTAATCTTAGCCCTTGATTATGTTTTAATCTTGGTCATTGAAGGGTCAATGAAATATTATAAGAAGGAAGGTGAGGGGCTTATGGAAAACACA